>OX393555.1:74729994-75329994 GCA_947650365.1 Chamaelirium japonicum
GATGACCAGAGAGAGAGAGAGAAAGAGAGAGAGAGAGAGAGAGAGAGAGAGAGAGAGAGAGAGAGAGAGAGAGAGAGAGAGAGAGAGTTTTAAGTAATGGCAATGAAATTTTAGGCTGGAATCCATACGGACGTCTCGAGACATGGATTTCTCCCTTTACTCTACTTGCACGCGAGGTCTGAACGGTGTGCTATTTTCATGAGCACCAAAGGTAACTACGTACTTAACTTACCTCATACTTTGGGCCCCAAATACAAGACTCAAATTTGGGATCCCTCTTTCCACCTTGGGCCTTAGGCAGCTACCTAAGTGGCCTTATTGTTGGATCACATCTGGATAGGACTTCGGAGTTCATTGGAGCACAATATTAAACTCATGCACGGTTTATTTCACTACAGTACCAAAGGATGAAAGTCCTAGGAGAACTCGATAATAGGGATGACAACGGGACGAGCTAAATGGGAAACACGATCCAATCCTATTGAGTTGGGTTTGAGATGGAACTAATTGGATTTGGGATTTGCGAAATAAAACCCGATCGGATTTGGAACAGGATCGGAATTAGCCTACCCTGACCCGACCCTATTACATATATGTTATTTTTTTTACCGTTTGATAATTTACTCGGATATAGTTTAGTATACTATTTTATGTTGTACCTGTTGGGTGTATGTTTGAAAACCACACAAAATATATAGAAGTTTAGTCCCACATCGATTTGGGGAAAAACCTTCTACCAACATAAAAGGGATTTCACTCTTCCCCCACTAGTCATCACACTAGAGGAGGGGCACCACAAGCTCATATACGTGCGTGCGTGCGTGTGTGTCGTGCCGAGCTAGACTTGAGCTTGGGCGACGCATATGTGTGCGCCCGCAGACCCGGACACGATAGCACCTTCGAAATGGCTTGGGCTGCACCTGCCTTGTTTTTACTTTTGCTTTTAAACCCTTAATTTCCTTTTGGGCTACTAGCCGTTGCTGCATACTAGCCGTTACGCAAGAAGCGTCGATGCATGCTAGCTGTTACGAGTTGTAACGCGTGCAGAGTTAACGGGATTAATCGCAACCCACGATTGCCTCCCCTCTTTTAGCCTCCCATTAACAGCCCGAGGCCTATATAAGGCCCAGTGCAACCTTGGGAATAACACAATCCGAATATCAGAATTACTCTCTGCCTCTCCCTCTTCCGTTCTCTCGTGCTCGTGCTGTGGTGCTGCCCCTTACTCCGAGAAGAATCCCTCTCTCGGATCAAAGTTATACTGTGATGTTGCTTCCCTGCTTCGAGAAGATCTTCATCAAGTCGTTGGGTTCATGAAAGTTCATCAAGGTTCGCAAAGCCTTCTTAAAGTCGTGCCGACGAGAAAGAGGTCGCCTGACCGGGGTCGTGGTATCTCCGCAAACTATTGCCATGAGACCCGCACAAGGGGGGTAATAAGTTTCTTGGGACAGCGCGTAGCGTCCTTTGACCATCAGGCCAGAGTTTCTAACTCTACTTCTTTGTTGTCATTCGATCTATTGAAAACTACTTGCATCTAATTCTAAACTCTAAATAATTGATGATAATTTAAATAGTATTTTTCTCCCTTTTAGAAAAGTTTGGCAAGGTGAATGATGGTTCCATAGAACCCGCTCTGCCTGGACAAACCGTTTCTAAAAGAAATTTGTGGTTAATCTTTGCATACTAATTTGTTGTTTGCTTAGCAAAATTATTTGATCTAATAAATATTTTACAATTAAGAATTTGATTAAGTCCTAAATTTGCTAGTTTAGAACGGTTAGATTTTCAATAATCCAAAAAACTTATTGATATTTAATCGTTCATCGATCATAGTTGAAAGGATTAATCATCATTTTCTTTATATCGTGCTCACTACTTATTTGTTAACATTGTTAGCTTACTTGATATAAAAGTCGTCTATTGAATATTCCATTACCTACGGTGTCTAGACAGGTTTGACAAGCCGGCATTAAATTACCCAAGGTTGCTTGGTATTTGAGCGAGCCTAATGCACCACCTCCTACTTGGAGCCCATCTGCCGTTAGGATTTGAAAATTTCATTTGGACTTCTAAAAGTCAAATCTATCTAGTGTGCTTTAAAATTGACAAAACTATTTTTCAATCTACAGATTTTAACTCCTCACTTTTGTTTCAAATGGCCTTACCAAACCTTGAAACCCTTAGTGCCAAACCCGAGAAGTTTGACAGGTCTAACTTCAAGAGGTGGCAAAACCAGATACGATTGTGGCTAACCACACTTGGATTATTGTCTGCCATAAGTGAAACCACACCTGGAGTTACCAGTGGGTCTAGCCATACTCATCGTACCCGAGCTCCACTTCCCAACCTGATACCGAACTATCTTCTGACATTCCCACTAGGACCCCAGAAGAAATCAACAACCATGGTCTTCATAGGATCCTAGGGGCCCTATCTGATAAACTATATAACATCTACTATGCTATCCAAAACCCTAAGGACCTATAAGATACCCTAGAGCATAAGTATGACCTAGATGATGCTGGAGTAAAACGCTTCAAAGCGTCAGACTTCAATACCTTGAAAGCGGTTGACTCCAAACCCATGAATGATCAGATTTATGAGTTTGAGAATCTAGTCCAACACCTAAAGACTAATGGTTCTACCCTTGATGAAACCTTTCAAATAGCTTGCCTTATAGACAAACTACTTACTTTTTGGTTCGAGTTTTTTAAGCACCTAAGTTATACCTAAGGTAACCTAACCCTAACTAAAGTTCTAAACTCAATTAGAATTGAGGAGCAACACAGGCTCAGGGAAAAGAGATCCTCTGAATCCAAACCCAAGGTCAACAATATAGAGGGTCAACTATCCAAACATTTCCAGAAACATAAGCATAAGTTTCAGAAAAAACCCTTCCATCCTAAGCCTAAGCCATATGCCAATATGCCTTACCATAGCAACCACAATCCTAACTATCCCAATGACCAAAAGAAGGAATGAGTATATTTCTGCTACGTCTGTGGTTGGATCAATCATATGGCCAACCAATGCTTCTACAAGAAGACAATACCACCTCCAAATCCAAGAAGGAATGGTCCAACGCCACCCGACTCCTAAGTCAACATGATGACTTCTGGAGCTAGTTCTTATGGGACCACTTTCAGGTCTGTTCTCTTTACCCCTGAAGTTAACATGATCATTCAAGTATTTGATTGGTGGATTAACACAGGATCTAACATTCATGTTTGCTCTGATTAATCTTTGTTTTCCACCTATCAGGTCTTAGGTGAAGGAGCTGTAAGTATAGGGAACAATATTGAGGCTCATGTGCTAGGGATAGGACGGATCGACCTGAAGCTAACATCGAAAAAGACCATAAAGCTGTGTGGAGTCCACCATGCTTCGGAGATTATGAGGAATCTAATTAGTGGGTCTTTATTAGTCCAACAGGGCTATAAGCTTGTATTCAAGTCTAATAAAGTTATAATAACTAAGAAAATAAATTTTATTGGAAAAGAATTTCTTTGTAATGATTTATTTAAATTAAATATATTTAATCATTTTTCTACTATTTTAAATATTGAGTCTTCGGCCACTTGGCACCAAAGACTAGGTCATGTGAATTATAATTCTATTAAGAAACTCATGACTCTAAACATCATTCCTAAATCTGATACTAAGAATCTCGACAAGTGTGAGATATATGTAGAAGCCAAACAACCTAAAAAATCATTTAAAACCATTGATCGAGATTCTAAGATTTTTGAACTGATTCACAGCGACGTCTGTGATTCTGGAAGAACCTCAAGAGGTGTCAATATATATTTTATAACGTTTATAGATGATGCTTCAAAATATTGCCACCTATACCTCATTAAGACTAAGGACGAGGTACTCGGTAAATTTAAAATTTATAGAGCTTAGGTTAAGAACCAATTAGATAAAAATATTAAGATCATTTGGTCAGACCGAGAAGGGAAGTATACTTCAAATGAGCTAAGTGAGTATTGTGAAGATTATGAAATACTCTATGCGGTCACAGCTTCTTACACTCCCCAAGCCAATGGTGTAGCTGACCCTAATTGAACATGGTCAATTCTATGTTAATAAGCTCTGGAGCACCAGAGAACTTGTGGGGGGGAAGCCCTAATAACGGTCTGTTTTATCCTTAACCATATTCCATTCAAACACAATGACTTAACCCATACGAGGTATGAAAACATAGAAAACTTAGCTTAGATTATCTAAAAGTATAGGGGTGCCTAGCTAAGGTAAAGATCCCCGATAACAAAAGAAAGAAGATAAGACCTAAGATTGTAGATGCCATCTTTATCGGCTATGCTTTATACAGTAACATTAATCAATTTTTAGTATTTAACTCTGAAATAAGCGAAATAGCCAATAATACTATAATTGAAGCTAGAGATGCCTCATACTTCGAAAATATCTTCTCATATAAGACTAGGATCAACAATAGGATCGATACCAATAATCAGGCCTCCAGTTTTAATTAGGTAACCCAGATCGAACACGAAATTCAATTAGAACCTGAAGACCAGACTAAACCGGTAACCCAAACCGAGTCTAGGAAAAGTAAATGTGCTCATGTAGAAAGGTCTTTGATGGCTTTTATACACTTCTGGTGGAGGATTCTCCCTCCACCTATATAGATACAATGAAGTCTATAGACTCATTCTTTTGGAATAAAGCCATAGATAATAAGATCCAATCCATAGTTCAAAACCATACCTGAGAACTCACTGATTTACCTCATGGTTGCAAGACCATAGGATGTAAATGGGTATTTAAGAGAAAACTTAGACCCGACGATATCATAGATAAATTTAAGGCATGACTTGTAGCCAAGGGCTTTACCCAAAAACCTGGGGTAGACTACTTTGATGTCTATTCACCTATCGCTAAAATATCCACGATTAGGATCCTCGTCGCCTTAGCTTCAATCTATAAGCTAGTCATACATCAAATGGATGTTAAGACTGCTTTCTTAAATGATAACCTAAATGAGAAAATCTACATGGATCAACCCGAGGAACTTACTGCACCTGGACAAGAGGAAAAGGTGTGTTAGTTAATTTGATTTCTCTATGGACTTAAACAAGACCCAAAACAATGACACATAAAATTATATGAAGTTATATTATCATATAGATTCAATATCAATACAATGGATGAATGTGTATACCATAAAGTAAATGGTAATAATATTGTCATCTTATGCTTGTATGTTGACGATATCCTTATATTCAGTTCAAATATACAAGTCATAAATAACATCAAATGCTTCTTGTTCCAAAACTTCAATTTAAAAGATCAAAGACAAGCCGACGTTATTTTGAATACCAAAATCATTAGGAAGGATAATGGACTAGTATTATCTCATCCTACTTTGTTGAGAAAATCCTTAGAAAATTTTATGATTTTGACTGCCAACTGGTATCCACACTTTATGATCCAAACACCCATTTGATAAAGAAGTCAGGACCCTAAACTACAGAGCGAGTATACTCAAATCATAGGATCGCTAGGTTTTCTAGCAAACTATATTCGATCCGATATCACTTACATGCTAAATAGACTTAGTCGTTATGCGTCTAACCCAAATAAGATCTATTGGAATGCGTTAGAAAGTGTCTTTAGATACCTTAAGGGAACTATATCAATTTTTTTTTTGAAGGGTAATAAGGGAACCATATCATATGATCTCCACTACAGTGGATATCCAGTTATATTAGAGGGATACTCTGATGCCAACTGGATTAGTGACTCAATAGATATTAAATCCACAACTGGGTTTGTATTCCTACTAGGAGGTGGAGTCATATCTTGAAAATTCACCAAATAGACCGTTATCGCTAGGAGTATCATGGAATCATAAATGATAGTGCTAGATACCACTAGCACAGAAACAGAATGACTTTGAGATCTTCTATATGACATCCCATTGATATAAAAGTCACTACAGGCTATATCTATTCATTGTGACTGTCGATCAATGATTGATAAATGTAATCAAGAAAATACTGATGTGAAAATAAATCGATATCTGTAAGTGAGATATAGATCTCTCAGATATAAGATAAAAAATAAAATAATTGTCCTTGAATTTGTTAGATCCAAAAAGAATTTGGTAGATCATCTAACTAAGGGCCTTTTTAGGACAGTGGTCTTAGAATCGTCGAAGGGGATGTGATTAAGCCCATAAGAAAAATCACCGAAGTGGAAACCCAATATCACGAAGATTCAATGGGTAGAAATAAACTGTAGTAGTGATTGAAAATGAAGAGCACTGGATAATGCTTCCGTCCCTATAACGCAAGTGCTTATTAAAAGCAAGGGGTATGATGAGTTTTTAAAAAAATACTCTTAATAAGTCCAAGACCCATGAGGTAAGGTGTCGCCCTGCTCACACCCCTACTAGGGCTTATCTATACGTATGTAGTTATGAGGCCGCAACTCTAGGACTAGGGCTGCTCCCTAGAAACATACACAAAAAGATATCTGAGCAAAGTCATTAATAGCGCAACCCGCTTAGAACCATCGAAAATTGTATTACGTGCACTACTTGTAGAAACCCAATAAATGAGGCTGGTTCAAGGCATAGTCCACCAAGTCTTTACGGATGTATACAACTGTACTAAGTGGAGGTTCAAACCGAAATATACATATACCTATTGTGTAGTATAAGGAATCCAACAAAGTCCTTTTATTTTAAATTTTGAAATTTTTATTGATTATTTAATATTTAGTGGTTTTAAACACATATGGGGGATTATTAGGTACGTGTTTGAAAACCACACAAAACATATAGAAGTTTAGTCCCATATCGATTTGGGGGAAAACCTTCTACCAACATAAAAGGGATTCCACTCTTCCCCCCACTAGTCATCACACTAGAGGAGGGTTCCACAAGCTCACACATGCGCGTGCATGCGTGCTGTGCCGAGCTGGGATTGGGCATGGGCAGCGCGTGTGTGTGCGCCCGAGGGACCCGGACACGATAGAACATCGAAATGGCTTGGTCTGCACCTGCCTTATTTTTACTTTTGCTTTTAAACCCTTCACATTTATTAATTTCCTTTTTGGCTACTAGTCGTTGCGCGAGAAGCGTCGCTGCATACTAGCTGTTATGAGTTGTAACGCGTGCGGGGTTAATGGGCTTAATCGCAGCCCATGATTACCTCCCCTCTTTCAGCCTCCCATTAACAGCCCGAGACCTATATAAGGCCCAATGCAGCCATGGGAATAACACACAGTCCGAATATCGGAATTGCTCTCTGCCTCTCCCTCTCCCGTTCTCTCGAGATCGTGCTGTGGTGCTGCCCCTTGCTCCGAGAAGACTCCCTCTCTCGGATCAAAGTTATACTGCGGTGCTGCCTCCCTGCTTCGAGAAGATCTTCGTCGAGACGCTGGGCTCCTAAAAGTTCATCGAGGTTCGCAAAGCCTTATTGAAGTCATGTTGACGAGAAGGAGGTCGCCTGACCGGGGTCGTCGTATCTCTGAGAATCATTGCCACGAGTCCCGCACGAGGGGGACAATAAGTTTCTTAGGACAGCGCCTAGCGTGCTTCGACCATCATGCCAGAGTTTCTAACTCTACTTCTTTGCTATCATTAGATCTATTGAAAATGATTTGCATCTAATTCTAAACTCTAAATAATTAGTGATAATCTAAATAATATTTTTCTCCCTTTTAGAAAAGTTCGACAAAGTGAATGACGGTTCCATAGAACCCGCTCTGCCTTGGCAAACCGTTTCTAAAAGAAATTTATTATTAGTCTTTGCATACTAATTTGTTGTTTGCTTAACAAAATTATTTGATCTATAAATATTTTGCAATTAAGAATTTGATTAAGTCCTAATTTTTCTAGTTTAGAATGGTTAGATTTCCAACAGTACCAATACTATATTTAAGGAGATAATACAACTCAGGCCTTTTGTTTATAAAATTTATAGAATATATCTGATTTAACTATCAATATGTTCATGGTGTTTAATTGACTATAGATTTGTAGTGAGTTATACATTTTTATTGTAGTACATCTGTTTATTTTGATTCGATGTTTGTATATTTAACAAAAATATATGTTATAATGAATTTAGATCTCAATTTGTTCATTACTTTTCTTAACGAAAATACGTTTAGTTCAAAATATAATCAACTAGTTTGAACTTGTCCAAAATAAACATAATTAGGACAGGACGGAATGGGTTTGGATTTTTACTAGTGTTAGTGGGACGGGTTTAGAAATGGTCATTCAAACCCGACATGGACTTGTGACGGATAGGACCTACTCGATAAGATGCCCTTAGTATGAAACAACATGGTTCATGCTTCCGTCTTGAGTTGTGTATCTTTCTCCCCGGCTCATACTAGTAGACTGTGAAATTGAACACGTGTGGGTGTTATCGTAGCGACACGCTGTTCTACTGTCCCCACTCGTACTCCTGGTCATGATTTTTTGCGGCCGGCGTGCTGCATGTGCAACACGTGTCACGTGTGGGTGCTGTCGTGCCGACACGCTGAACCCCCGGTCCCCACTGTTTTATTTGCCAGTCGACCCATGTTAGATACGACCTCATGAGCACACACCGGCAACACGAAGACTGTGGACTATTAAATCTAACCAGATTTGATGTTTATCTTCGAACAGCGGACGACTCGATCAAGTAACAAACTGAGGGGCAATATGCTGCCACTCCACGTGAAGAGGAGCGATGGCATCTCCTGATTGGCGGGACCATGGGCTATGAGATGAACCCTAGAAAGATGCCATGCACCACCATTAGCTGTCGCCATCCTGCCGGCAACCACCCTTGCCAGCCATCATCCACCACCCTCGTCTACCCCCGTCTGCCCGATGATGCCCTGTCGGCCACCACATACCCAACACCGGAGATCTATCGTCGGTCTTGCAGTCGTCGTCCGTCAAGTACCACTACTGATGTCCATCGTCCACTATCTCGCCGACCGTCGTCGTCAACCACCATCCACACACATGACATCCCCTAGGATTCAATCAGGATACGCTAGCTCTCCTCTTCACACGGAGTCGTCAGCAGATTGTGTGTCAGTTTGTTCAAATAGCATTCCTCTTACCAAAACACGGTTGATGGAACGAAACCGAAAAACCCAATAATATGCTCATCATTGTAAAATGATTTCGTTGGGATTCAAAGTGTAGACCTGGTAATTTTACTTAGACTAGTGCTACTTGAGTGTACAACGGGGCATAAACATGAACATAATGGTGACATGGCGGGGGCATTGGCCAGCGCTTCAAAGTGACGACGGCCGATGTACTGAGCGTCGACCGATCCCCCCCCCCCCTCCCCTCCGCATTGGCATTATATGTGTATATATTTTGATGCAAACGGGAATCGATCCCAGGTATCGGATACCAACCCTCAAAGACTTTACCAACTCATCTAGACGACACTTACAAAAAAACTTACCCCACATCGTCTCATGTGTGAGAGGATTAAGACAGTTTCCTTACCAGATATCTAATTGGATGCAAGCAAGAATCAATCGCAGGTCTGGGGTATCAGCCCCTTCGAACTTTGCCAACTGTCTATCTGCCTCTTTGACTCAATCATACTAGCCGGCAATCCAGACAGTCTGGTAGTGTACCGAAAAAAAAAAAAAAATCCAGAAAGTCTGGGTCCGTTGCCGCCACCGTTCTCTTTCTCTTTTTCTCTATCGCTTTTTGTCTTGGAGGGTTGTGTGTAGTTTATGTGAGTTGTTCAGTTGTTGTTGTTGTTGTGTGTGGTGGTGGTGACGGTGATGGTGATGGTGGGATACCTTGGTCGTCCTTAACGCTATACACAAACGGTTTTAAGGACCTAACACCAATTGTCTTTACTTTTCTACTATCATTGTTATATCGTGCACTAATGGGACCCATCAGCAGATACAAGCCCTAATCTGAGTCAAAAAAGGAAAACAACTACGAGAATTCAACCGGAATCAAAATCCATACCCAACAACCCTTTTAAGTTAGGATCCAGATATTGGACATTATCAAATCTGCCCTACTCGTGGTCGTGGGTGCTCTATGAGATTAATCGCCTCCCGGTGAGAATATTAATATGCCAGTTATTTGTAGGTGTGCAAAACGAGAATATCAATATGCTCTATGGATTAGTTAATGAAGGGTGTAAGTGGGTATTTCCGCTAGCCAATCCAACATCAACATGTGGCAAGGGGAGCGAGCCACATGGAGTGGCATAGAGGTCCCACATCCTGGCTACCCGGTTAGCCTGAATATGTCACGGGACCCGCATCCCGACTACACCACAGGTCCCACATCTCGAGTACCCGGCTAGCCTGAGTACGTCACGGGCTGCAACCTGAGTCATGTTTGCCTAAGTGGAGCGTTGGCTACCAGCATCCCCCCCTGGGGGAGGTTTTAATGTGTTGTCATATCCTGCGGTGCGAGAACTACTCCATAAATTAGACCTTCCACTAGCCATGGGGGCTGCGGGGCAGAATGACCAGGCAAAAACCTGCAATTCCAACCACTCCCGCCATGCTCTCTACGGATCAAGAGAGTAACGACAAAGAGCTGCAAGACCGCATACGGTCCTTCATTCCTATAAAAGCACACCCTCTCACAGAGGGCTAGGTATGCAATACGCAGGAAGCAACACCGCAATCCACACTTTGCCTTCTCTCCTTAGGGCCTCATCTGACATGAGCGTCGGAGGTAATTTGGCTCGAAGAGAGCCTCGATCTTCTTGCAGGTCAGCAAGAAGGGGACGCATCACGCGACATCAACTCACTCGGGGTTGTGGAGAGACCGAAATATCTCCTGCAGAGGGTATAACCCGTTCAGGCCATGCACTATGCTTAGGCCAGGACTAAAGCCAGGGTGGATCATACCAGGTCCAGTTGGGTTCAGATTTAAGAACAGATGGAAGGGCATGTTCATGAATTAGAAAATACCTGTAAGTTGTCAGATTAGTCTATATAACATTCTACGACAATTCACAAGCCGACTAGGACAAAAAGCCACGGAATAAATACAACCGTCAATCAAGATCGAGAGAGAGAGAGAGAGAGAGAGAGAGAGAGAGAGAGAGAGAGAGAGAGAGAGAGAGAGAGAGAGAGAGAGAGAGAGAGAGAATTCAAATGGATCCCTCTCATAAATCCTATTAAAAACCTACTATAAATATATTAAAAACCTACTATAAATATTATAAATACCTATGGGCTTAATAAAAATCAGGCCGACATTTCTCTTACACCTATGGCGAGTTTCAATCCTAGGTCTATCTTGTGCAGGTGCACTAACAGGTGATGTGCTGATCACTATGGTGGTCCCTTAAAAAAAGGGATATGGTGTAGCTATGTATAACTATACTTGGCTGAGAGCTGCCCCACTTTTAAAAAAAATAAAATTGGTCCCCCTTTCGACCCAATCCTCCTAATAAGGGCAACTCACATCCACCATCACTCACCTCGATCTCCGCCCATCACCACCATCCCTCCACCCTCTACAACCCATGATGTTACAGCCTTCCTCCTCCACCTCCTCCTCCCTCCTCTCCATCTTCTTTCTCATACACTCGGCCATTTGAGGCTGAGTAATTTTAAAGCCACTTCACCCGGAGGAGACCCAATTTACTATCCCCAAATTAAATAGCTCTCATTGTACTGCTCCGGGCCACGTCATCTCCCTCTATCTCTTCGATCTTTAACATAGAGCATTACGACCACCAGAGACAAAGCCTCGATGGATGGGCTGCCCCTCACGGCTTCGTATCACTCATCTGTCGTCTCCAATATTTTTGGCTCCATCAACGACCCCTCCGATGAATGGGTTCTATGAGGAGAGTAGGGTGGTACACTCGCCACGGCTTTCGTTAGCAACGACATAGAGGAAAAGTTGGAGGAGGAAGAAGGGAGGAGACAAGGAGGACGATGCATTCATGGTCCTTCATCACCGACGGTCTTGGGGCTCGTCGAATTGAAGAGATAGAGGAGGAAGGAGGAGGCGCCGAAGAGTTGGAGGGAGGAGGAGGCACACCCAGGTTCTCCGGGGGGGTTCGTCACCGACGGATGCGTCACTAGGTGGCAATGGAGGAGGCATGAAGGGTTGCCCATCCACCGAGGCATCTTCTCCAATGGCAATGAGGAGGCAATGAAGGAGGAAGGGAGGAGGAGTGGATGGTTTCCCATCCGTCAGGGCTTCGTCTCCGATGGCCATGGGGCTCGTCGTTGGTGATCGAAGAGATGGAGTGAAGAAGGAAGACATAATATACTAGTGCATGCCCGTGCCTGTCGGCACTGCAGCGGGCCGCCTTCGGCGGCAACACAGCTGTCGGCAAAAAAGCGAACCGCCTTCGGCGGCAGGACACCCCCCGGGCATCACCACCCACACCGTTGTATTTGGCGACAGCGCAGCTGACCATCTTCGGCAACAAAAAACATTTGGCGACAACACCGGCCCGTTTGACTAATCGAGTCTAGATCCTAAACACTACAGAAGTGCTAAAATTTGGAGGCAAAATCCAAAGGACATCACATGAGTCGCCATGCTCAAAATTCGAATGGAGTGATTAGATTAAAGTTTACTTTTGGTCATACATACATGTTATTTCAGGTAATGGGTTGCAAATTAAAGCATTGCAACTTTGGTCATCCATGCATTGGGAAACAAAAATCAGGACAAAAAAAGTGTAATAAAACCATAGAACAGGAGGCCGAGAGAGAGAGAGAGAGAGACCTGATCTTGTTCGCCGGCGATGATGGTGATGATCGGATCCCAATCCCGCCGGCCTCAACATGACCTTGCAATCAAGAGAAAAAAAAAAGGAGTAATAAAACCATAGAACAGGAGGCCGAGAGAGAGAGAGAGAGAGAGAGAGAGAGAGAGAGAGAGAGAGAGAGAGAGAGAGATGGCTAGCACGTCACCTCTCACTATGACCCTACAATCAAGAGAAAAAAAAAAAGAGTAATAAAACCATAGAACAGGAGGCCGAGAGAGAGAGAGAGAGAGAGAGAGAGAGAGAGACCTGATCTTGTTCGTCGGCGATGATGGTGATGATCAGATCCCGATCCCGCCGGCCTCAACATGACCCTGCAATCAAGAGAAAAAAAAAAAAGGAGTAATAAAACCATAGAATAGGAGGCCGAGAGAGAGGGAGAGAGAGAGAGAGAGAGAGAGAGAGAGAGAGAGAGAGAGAGAAAGAGATAGAGACCTGATCTTGTTCGCCGGCGATGATGGTGATGATCGGATCCTGTTCGCCGGTGACTACAATGATTACGTCCTGCTCCTCTCACTCCGGTGATGTGCTAGCCATCTCTCTCTCTCTCTCTCTCTCTCTCTCTCTCTCTCTCTCTCTCTCTCTTTCTCGGGGGTCTCTCTTGAAGGGGGGAGGGGGGGGGGCTGCTGGATGATCGGGAGGATTGGGCGCTTGGGATGTGCACGGGATTGAAGGGGAGCGTGAAAGGGGGAGTGATTTGGGGGGATCGCAGGGTGGCTGGCCTGGATTTGGGGGGATCGCATGGTGGCCGACCGGATTTGGGGGGATTGCAGGCGGAGAGGGGATTTGGGGGGATCACAGGGGGTGCAGGATTTGGGGGGGGGGATTTGGTGGATGAGAGAGAGAGAGAGAGAGGGCCGGATTTGGAGGAATCGCAGGCTGGCCGACGGGATTGCAGGCGGAGGGGCGATTTGGAAGGATCACAGGGGGCGCAGGATTTGGGGGGGGGGGAGAGAGCGGGATTTGGTGGATGTGAGAGAGAGAGAGAGAGAGAGAGAGAGAGAGAGAGAGAAAGAGAGAGAGGAATAGGGGAATGACTGATGAGAGAGTGCGAGCGGGGGGCGGGATTTCATGGATGAGAGAGAGAGAGAAAGAGGAATGATAAAAGGGACGGTCGGATTTCATGCTGGGTTGTCTAGTCAGCAAAGTTTTTTTGTCTAGTCAGCATATAGTGCCATTTTGTCTAGTCAGCACGAAAGTGCCATGCCATGTTATATAGATATGGCCGAAGTGATCCTCCTAAATTTGGAAAAAATTTGATGTTAGGTCTTTTAAACTTATCGTATTTAGCGATAAGGACAAACAAAGAGATGCTTTCACGTTAGGCCCTTTCATTTGAAAAATATCCATTTTACCCCTGTATGTAATTGTACAGTGAAATCACATAAAAAAGTAAAAATTCGATGAAAAGAGTAATAATTTTTTAAAATCAAATTTCACTATTGCAATTTAAAGAGTAACAATCTACACATATTGTTGCTCTTTCCTATAGTGATATCAATTCAAGTTTTTTTTTTGAGAAGTTTCACTGTTAAAAAAAATTACTACAGTTAAATCACTATAACAATGAGTAGCAATATGCAAAGATTGTTACTTTTTTACTACAGTGAAATCACTATAAGAAAAATTTGGATTTCTTTTTTATAATCTCACTTTAAAATAAAAATGTTACTGTGAAATTACTATAGCAAAGGTAACAATCTGTAAAATACTGTAGCTAAAGAGTAACGATTGTAGACTGTTACTCTTTGTTTCAGTAAAGAGTAACATTTGTGATTTTAGAATTATGATCAATTTTGTCATTTAAAAAGGTCAAAAGTCAATGGCTGGATTTACTGTAACTGTAACTTTTTAGGAGGGATCTGTTGCAAAACCATCTTATTGTGTCCTTCTCGCCAAATATATCTCCCAAGCACGAAATCCTCCATAAATTTGGGAAAAAGCTAATAATTGAATAAACTTGACTTTTGAGTGGGGCTGCCTTCGGTAAATTGCTAGTTGTACAAGTACCTCAGACTGATATATTGCAGCATGGAGCCAAACAGCAAACACGTTCGAATCGGGGGAATCTTCTTTATCAGTTCAACATAGCTTGTTGACCGAACTCCCCCACCTCCCCCTCTAAGCTCGCAGTCGCGGCACATGGCGAACCCAAGTCCCCGACCCCCCCACTTCGTCCTCATCCCATGGATGGCCCAGGGCCACGTCATCCCCATGATCGACATCGCCCGCCTCCTCGCCGAGCGCCGCGCCGCCGTCGTCACCGTGATCACCACCCCCGGCAACGCCGCCCGCATCGGCGGCACCATCTCCCGCCTCTCCGCCTCCGGCCTCCCGATCCGCTTCGAAACTATACGCTTCCCGTCCCTCGAGGCCGGCCTCCCGGATGGCTGCGAGAACCTCGACAGCATCCCCTCGAGGGACATGGCACGCAATTTCTTCGCCGGCACCAAGCTCACCCGGGACCCCCTCGAGCGCCTCCTCCGCCGGCTCACCCCACCGCCCAGCTGCATCATCTGCGGGATCGGCTTCCCGTGGCTTGACGCCATCGGTCGCGAGCTCGGGGTGCCGCGGCTCGTCTTCCAGGGCTTCTCGTGCTTCTCCCTCCTCGTCACACACGCGCTCCATCGCTGCCGGACCCACGAGGCGGTGGTGTCGCCGTCCGAGCCCTTCGAGCTGCCGGGTCTCCCGCAGCCGGTGAGGATCACGGCGGCGCAGCTGCCGAAGTGCTTCGATGGCGCGTCCCAGTTCGGCGACATCTACAGGGAGCTCCGGGACGGGGAGCTGACGGCGGACGGCTTCTTGGTGAACAGCTTCGCCGAGCTGGAGCCGGGGTACTTGGAGAGGTTGGAGCGGGAGACGGGGAAGAGGGCTTGGATGATCGGCCCAGTGTCACTCTGCAACAAGGAGAGAGCCGACGCGGCGGAGAGGGGGAACAAGGTTGCCGTCGACGAGCAGCGGTGCCGGCGGTGGCTGGACTCCAAGGAGCCGGGCTCGGTGGTCTACGTGAGCTTCGGGAGCATGTGCCGGATCGTGCCGGCGCAGTGGATCGAGATGGGGTTAGGATTGGCGGCGGCGGGCCGGCCGTTCGTGTGGGTGGTGAGAGATGGGGAGGGAGCAGCGGAGGTGGATCGGCTTCTGGCGGCGGAGGGGTTCGAGGCCCGGGTGGGGGAGCAATGCCTGCTGATCAGGGGGTGGGCGCCGCAGGTGATCATCCTCTCGCACCCGGCTGCGGGTTGCTTCGTGACGCACTGCGGGTGGAACTCGGCGGCGGAGGGGGTGTGCGCGGGAGTGCCGATGGTGACGTGGCCGCTGGGGGCGGATCAGTTCCTGAACGAGAAGCTGGTGGTGGAGGTCCTCGGGGCCGGGGTTGCCGTCGGGGCTTCGGCGGATCAGGCTGTGGTGAAGGCGGAGGAGGTGGCGAGTGCGGTGGAGAGGGTGATGGGTGGAGGGGAGGAGGGGGAGCGGGTGAGGAGGAGGGCGAGGGAGTTGGGGGAGATGGCAAGAAGGTCGATGGAGGAGGGGGGGTCTTCGTACGCGAATCTGACGGATCTGATTCAAAGTGTGTCGAATATTGATATGAACTAGACGACGGACGGTGTTGATGGTGCATCGGGATCTCATCCGTAGAAATCGGGAACAGGGGAATGCATGTGCTATTCACTTACTTACTGTTTTATTAAATACCGCTGTTCATCGGGATGCACGGAACACGGATGTTGTGTACAGCTGTCATAAATGCCAAGCCTACGGCTGGCAATGGGCTGACTTGGGCCGCACTCGGATCTGGACTCAACTAACTCCGAGTGTGGACACTCTATTCCTTTTCTGTCTTTTTTTTTTTATTATTATTATTATTATTATTTTTTTTTTTCAAGGTTTCACTACGGTACCCAATTAAAAAATTCGGCACAATACTGAACCCATCTCCACTATCTATCTCATTTTTCATGCATCTTAGTGTATGAAGCATTATTCAAGAGGTCATGGGATGAACCCTAGGAGGATGCCTAAGATCCACCATAGGACCATCGAATGGTCCCTATGAATTTTGGTACGGTACCGAAGGGGTTTGATATGGTACCGGATTTTTTGATTCGGTACCGTAGTAAACCCCCCCTTTTTTTTTATATATATACAAGGTTCAAGCATGGCTAGGAATCCATTGCGAGATAGGTGTTGAGACTTGGACTATAAACTCGAGATTTATAGACGTCCAGGTTCAACTCGATCATTTTAGTTTCTACCCTAAATTTTATTAAAAATATTAGAATAATATGTGTATAACTTAATCGTGGATCTAGTGTTATTTTGGCCAATTGGGATTCCACGTCTCTATTACATAAAAAGAATCGGAACCATTTACACAAATCATAGCATTATCGGGCTTCTACCCTACATTGAATTAAAATCAGTTGTTTGAGTATTATTTTAGAGGAGAAATGATATTCAACTATAAGGGGCTAGTGTAGCCACTAGTTGTACGCTTTCACGTCAGTCGCACTGACCAGAAGCGGGAAAAGCTTCGGGCTAAATAACATTTCTCTTTTCAGAGTAACGACATTATGTGAGACTCTCCCACGGTCTCTTTCCTAACGTCCCTCTCCGTCATCATGCACACGCATGCTCCGAGACACCCTGTCACATATTTTATAGGCTATGAGACAAAAAAATTATAGCACTGTGTCAATAGCTTGTTGTAGTACTCCAAATATTATGGCAAGACTTTTGATCCGTTCTTTTAATGAACTTCCATTTACATTAAAGATCGACAAAACTTTTCCATCAAGAGTGGTCCACAGTTCAAAGTTTAATGATAAAAGTACCAACAGTTGATAAAATGACTCATATGCCTTTCCATTAACCGGTTTCACAACATGACAATCTAGTTAAACAAGTTTCACAACACGACAAAAAAGTTTTGGAATTTTAAAACTTTTTTATCATGTTGTGAAACCCTAACCCTACTTCTATACCCAAAATAATCAATCCTAATCCTAACCCTAATTCTATACCCAAAATAGTGCACCCTAGCCCTAAACTTACTTCGATACCCCTAATAGTGAACCCTAACACTAATTTTATGCCTTAAATAGTGAACTCTAACCCTACTTATATACCCAAAATAGTGAACCGTAACCCTACTTCTATACCTCTAACAGTGAACCCCCACCATAAACCTAAATCTAATCCAAATTATTGTAGCTGCTACAGTGATTTCAAGCTGCTACAATGATTTCTATAGCAACTACATTGAAATCACTATAGTAATAGTGCCACTATAGTAAGTCCGATGATTATTAGATGGGAGAGTATTCCATGGGTACTTTTGATATTAAAAAAAATGGTTGAAAGGGGACCTCTTATGCGGATAGTCAGGTGTACATGATTGTTATCAATAAACGGATAGTATTTGGTGGACTTAATGTAAACCAATACTATTACAGTGGACCTACATCTGATTACCCTTTATTTTTTCACACACAAAAAAATCCCTAACTTGATATCAACAAAAATTAAATCAATCGTGTGTCATGGAAATTATGATGGTTATGTGCTTCACTAGCATACCCAAATTCTTTAGACCTTCAAAACTGAAACTCTAAAAATAGAGTCCAACTCTACTGAATAGCTTGTAATGGAATGATACATTAACAATTATATTTAGTAAAATTAATTCGAGAAAATAAAAACCCTATATAGGGAGTAATGCTATTTAGCCAACTTGACGTGACACTCGATAACCTCAGTTTGTTTACTCGATAGTTGGATCTGATTGTGATTCAGATGTCAATGTTGTATTCAACGAACGATTGTGATCGTGCCACGTCAAGTTGGCAACCAGAAGTCGACAGATACTGTATTTTAACATACTATAATATAAGGGGCGGGGGGGGGGGGGGGGGGGGGGGGGGGGGGGGAAGAGAACATGTCTCACGTGGCACATCCCTTCGCCTAGATAACTGTGTAACGATCATGCCTAATATCAGCAGAGCCATCAGGAGAGGAATCGAATTCTTGAGGGTCACTGTCATCGAACCACTGTGAAGTCATCAGGTCTCCGTTCCGAGTGACTCATGACTTCAGGCGTGTGACTGGCTTCCTAGCCTATCCAGGGGGGTAAGACAAGTGTATATAAAACAGAGGAGTGAAGCTCAACTAGAATTTCAATGTATTGTTATTATAGGAAATGGATAGGTGGAACACCTTTTCACCATTGGTTATATTCCTATCCGTTGAGCATACCTTTCGAGGTGGCACATATTTTCACTAATGGAAGGATTCCTATCCATTGGGCACACATTTCGTTTGTCTTCCCTCTATATATGAATAGGCAGCTCACTCTCGCGAACAATGAAATCCAAAACTATCTCTTTTATTCTTCTAGCTAAACTTGATTTGATGAAGATGCTACTTGACTTGTCTAGCTCTAAGGAGGAGGAGAGTATGATGATGCTAGCCTACTCAGTGTGAAAGGAATACCGACAATCTAGAAGATCAAGAACTAGCCCTAGTCGTGGATCCGTTGTAGGTCATGATGTTCTCCAGCATGGCAAACTTCAAGATCATGAGAGCCTCCTCCAAGACTACTTCACAGAAGACTCGACCTACCCCCGTTTCAACAGAGATTCCGGATGAGCTGACCACTCTTCCTTCGTATTCAAGAAAAAGGTGGTGGAGTACGATGACAACTTTGTCTAGTTTCGTTCAATCTCGGAGGAGTATCTTCGTCAACTAAACAATGAAGATGTTGCACGACTCCTAGCAATTGGTGAAAATCGAAGATCTTCAGGCATGTTAGAAAGCATAAATTGCATGCATTGGAAATTGAAGGACTGCCCAATAGTATGGAAAGATATATACAATGGACACATACATGAACCTACTATAATTTTAGAAGCCGTAGTTAGCTACGATATGTGGATTTGGCATGCCTTCTTCGGGTTGTCGGATTCACATAATGACATTAATGTGTTGGACCGATCATCGATTTTTTCGGACCTTGTGGAAGGACGAGTTTCTTCACGCAACTTCTCTGTAAACAACAACCACTACAACATGGGGTATTATCTCGCCGACGAAATTTATCCCTCGTGTGCTACTTTAGTCAAAACCATACATGCTCTCCAAGGAAACAAGAATTGAAAGTTTACTACAGCCCAGGAGTCTACAAAAAAGGATCTCGAGCATAGGTTTGGGGTTCTACAAGCTCAATTTTCTATAGTGCGAGTACCCACACGATTTTGGAAGCCAAACACCTTGAAAGACATCATGACATCGTGTGTCATACTATACAATATGATCATCGAGCATGAGCAACATTTGCAACAGTTGGATGTGATCTATGACACGATTGATGAGATGGCAAATGGCCCGGTTTCTTCCGAGAATACCCCAGAACTAATGGAGCTCATCAAGAATCATCACCGGATCAGAAACATACAACCTCATTCACAGAATGGACCTGATCGAACAACAATGGCAGCTACATGGAAATATTTAATTAATATTTTTTTATGAGTATTGGCTGATGTAATTATCATAGTTACATCTTCAATAATAAAATAAATTATCATTTTTTTATTTATAAAAGTTACTAATACTCGTACAATAATTTTATTAATCAAAACATGATAATTTAATACAACGTACTTCATTCTAGTAACAAATCGCATCCCACTGTTTGCAATCTTAGACTTGCGACGATGATAATATGATTTGAGGTCGGGGAGCATTGAGCTGATGTCCATCAGCATGATCATTTCGTCCTCGGTGTTTTGCTTGGCTTGGAACTTGGTTTGTTTCAAGAGCAATCTTGGTTGCCTTGAGTTTAATTTTTGATTGTTCTTGCTCTTTGTGCGTCTGAAGTATCTCGAGTTTTTTTTTAGAATATTATTCACGTTTGATGATTTTCTCCATGAATAAGTTCAAAAATTTTTTGTTCATGTCCTCATTGGATTGAGCTTTTCTCTTTCTGGAGCTCATTAGCAACCTTCCTTTCCATCGGCCTCTCAATACCGACAGAGCCATCATTAAGACTTACCACTCGCTGGAGAAGATATAGCGAGAGATGAATCACTACTGGCCTTTGTGGCTTTCTTCTTCTCAGATTTCTTCTTCTCGATTTGTTTATTCTCGCGGCACTCGTGAATCCATTTTAGATGATAGCGAACCTTATTCTAAGCGTGGTCGAACCGGGACATTGCCCCTTGCATTGCTTTGTATATCTCCCTTGCACTTTAGATCTACAAAACATGTGTGATTTTAATATAAATTTAAATTAAAATTTTTCACTTTAGAACAAAATTGGTTGGTGCTACATGGGAAGGGAGCTCCCTTGGGAGTTAGTTGAAGATGCTCTAATGCAATTAATATATATATATATATATATATATATATATATATATATATATATATATATATATATATATATATATATATATATATATATATATATATATATATATATATATATAGAGAGAGAGAGAGAGAGAGAGAGAGAGAGAGAGAGAGAGAAATGCTAGAATGCGGCATGCGGTAAGTGCGGCACCTTACCGCAGCCGTCTGATGCACCGCTGCGTGCATACGATGCACGCAGCGCGTGCATCAGACGGCTGCGGTAAGGTGCCGCACGTACCGCATGCCGCAGCATAGCATGCCCCTATATATATATATATATATATATATATATATATATATTTGGTACAACTGTCATAAACGTCAAGCCAAGGGTTGGCAAAGTGGCAATGGGCTAAGTTGGGCTGGACTCAAACTCAGACTCGACCAAGTCTGAGCTTGAACACTCTTTATGTTTTTTTCTGCCTATATTTTTTTTTATTGTATACAAGGTCCAAGCATGGTTAGGAATTCATTGCGAGATAAGTGGTGACTTAATCTTGGATTAGTGCTATTTTGGCTCGGATGTCATGTCCCCATTATATAAAGAGAATCTGGTCCAATGACACCAACCAAAGCATCATCGGCTTCTACCTTGCATTGAATTAAAATCACTATTAAACAAATAAAATATAAGGGTCATATTAGTTTTTTGAGTAGAGTAACAACATTATGTGAGACTCCCACGGTCTCTTTCTTAACGTCCCCCTCCGTCATCGTGCACACGCATGCCCCAAGACATCATGTCACATCTTCTATAGACTACGAGACAAAAAAATTATATCACTGTGTCAATAGTTTGCTGCAGTACTCCAAAGATTATGGGAGACTTTGGATCTATCCTTTTAATGAACTTCCATTTATATTAAGGGCAGACAAAACTTTCCTATTAAGAGTGGTCCATAGTTCAAAATTTAATTGTAAAAAAACCAGCAATCGGTAAAATGACTCATATATCATTTCATTAACTAGTTTCACAACACGACAAAAAAGTTTTGAAATTCAAAAACTTCTTTGTACCCTACTTTATACCCCTAATAGTGAACCCTAACCCTCATTCTATACCATAAATTGTAGACCCTAACCCTAAACCTAACCCTACTTCTATACCCCTAATAGTGAACCCTAAACGTATCCCTAACCCTAATTCTATACACTAAATAGTGTAACCTAACCCTACTTCTATAACCCTAATAGTGAACCCTATCACTAATTATATACCTTAAATAGTGAACCCTAACCGTACTTCTATACCCCTAACAGTGAACCCTAGCCCTAACCCAAATCACTGTAGCTGCTAAAGTAATTTCAGGCTGCTACAATGTATCATAGTAGCAAATATAGTATAGTGAAATCATTGTAGTAATAATGCCGTTATAGTAAGTCCATATAAAAAAAAAAACGATTGAAAGGGAACCTCTCGAGTACTTAGGTGTACATGATTGGCTCTTAATCTAAACCCACTTTGTCGAATTCATGTAAACAGATAATATTTGGTGTACTTAGTGTAAAATTAATATGATAACGGTGGATCTACACCAGATTACCCCTTTATTTTTAATTAGGATGGTTATGTGCTTCACTAGCATACCCAAATCCTTTAGACCTTCAAAACGGAAACTCTAAAAACAGAGTCCAGCTCTGTTCAATAGTTTGTAATGGAACGATACATTAAAAAACCTAACTGATAGCCTATACTATAAAACTTGACGTGGCACTCGATCACTGCTGTCCGTTAGCCCTGACAGTTGGGTCTGATTATGATTGGGATGCTGTATGCAGTCACTTTCGGGTCACCTGCCATCGTTTTTCAGGTCACCTGCCATGTGTGGCTGTGATGCATGCCGGGCCCACGGACCTGGGCCGAGGAGATCTGAACTCCCCTTGACAGGGTCTGTAACCTAGATCATCAGTCCTAGGCCTAATGGCATCAGAGCCGTCCATGAGGGGGGTCACTGTACAGTCGTATGGCCTCCGCTCCGAGCGACTCTTGACTACCTAAACTACGACACGTGTATATAAAACAGAGGAGTGGAAATTAGATACATCTTTCAGATAATTGTCCTCAAAAAATGTAGACAGACAAACGGATACACCAACCATTGAGTTTGTCGCTTACAAGGGCGGCGGGTATGGCCGCAAGCAGAGAGGGGGATAAAACTTCCCCTATACAAAAATATAGTGAGAGAGAAACATGAAAGGACAGATTTGCCCTGCAGCTTTGGTAAAATCAGCCACAGTCCATCAAGTATCATACCCCCCCTTCCTTTGTGTACACAACGAAACCCTCGAACCCTTGTTTTCAACTTTAAAAACAAGGAAACAAGAATGCGAGAGGGAGGGGGGGCACCTGAAAAAGTTTTAGGCCCCCAAAAGAAAAGCCTGTACCTCCGACCAGCTCGAGACGGTGTAGAGAACACCGGACAAACCCTTACAGATCGAGGAGTGGTCGGCTCCGACGAGCTGCCGCTGTTTATCTACCAGACCGGGGTACAACGGGACGAAAGAGACACCAAACTGCTCCCCCACAGTCCTCAGGCTCGCGCTCGATCCGACCACGATGCCGATGTCCGCTTCCAGGAGGCAGAGCAGGTCGCCGATCGAGTCCCCGATGTACACCGACAGGTGCTGCTTCCCATCGCCCAGGATGCCTTTGAATGCTTCCACCTTGTCCAGGGGGGACTCCATCTTTCTAGCGATCTCACCTGTTGAGACCGAGTCCTCGTAGTTGAACTCGTTCGAGTGTATGCTCACATCGCTCACGCAACCTGCTGCACATAAACCAAAGCATGAATCCATGTGGTCAATGACAGGCACCCACGTGCTCAATGACTTCGTCAATCGTATCATATGGCATCACTGACTTTTTGAAACGGTACTATTGGAAATAAGTAACTATATTATCGGCCACCAGGATATGCACTTAAAAAACGCATGTGAACGCAATTGGGTCGACTCGACTGGGCATGGTAAGGCGCCTGGGCTAGTCGTAGGCTGCCAAGACGTGCTTTTGTGGATATCATGTGCGCCTTCGATTAATCACGAGCCGCGACTAGGCACATTCCCTTTTTTTTTTTCTCATGAACCATCTGTTAACCCTAATCCCCCCACCCCCACCCACCCACCCACCCACCTGTGCTCTGTGCGAAGTCCTTGTTCCCGATGCCGCCCCACCCTTGCTCCTAATGACGTACGAACACGCAATTCAATCTTTTCTCCTCCGCTATGTAGTTAAAAGCGTGCTTAGGCACACTTGGGCCGCCATGTCTGAGCATGGTACGTGCCTGAGCTAGGCACAAGCCGCCTAAGCATGCTTTTGTGGACATCTTGTGCGCCTTCGGTCAGTCGTGAGGCACGCCTAGGACTACCTAGATGGTCTCTAGGCGCTAGTCACCTAGAGCACCTAGCGCCTTTGACTGCATAACCACGAGGTTTGAAAGTTAAAGTCTAGTCCCTATGTTCTTTAACCTGGGACAAACTCAATTATCGAAGGGCCCTTGGCCTCCTTGAGGCCACAGACTCTGTGCAAATTTGGATTGTGAACTCCTTCAATCGATGGGCAGCGGCAAAGGACCGCATCCATCTTGAGTGTGTGGCTTAACTATATCCAACAAGGAGAGTGAAGGCTCCTCGTTAGGGCGAGAGGTGCCAACGAGAAAGAGGAGATGTTTTGACTACTGCTGAGCTAGAGACACGCTGACTGTAGATCTTAAGTATGCAAACAATATAGGATCCATTTTTTCGTATGGGACTTACTATGCAAACAAATATAAAAGATGACTAGTTATATAAATACGATTGAAATGTGTTGTTGCTCCCTCGATACAACACAAAGTTAATTTTTTCTTTATTACTTCATCGCTATTTTTTTCTTCTGATTTTTGGAATAATTCAAAACTTTATTATTGTTTGTTGAATATCATGATTAAAACCAACATACCCATACCCGAAATACCAAACAACAAAAACAATTATTTTCAGGCTCAATCTAAACCCAAACCCAAACCCAAACCAAAATATCATATCTTGATTCAACTATCTAGATAAGGAAATAGGTTTGAATGGATAGCCATAAAGTGGATAAAGCTTTTCAAATTTGTCAACCCATAAACTTTACAAAAGACGTTGCTTAAGAACAAAAAGGTAAATGACTTGCTTGATGCAAAAGACCTCCAAAAAGGAACAAATTTGTTGAGAGAGAGAGAGAGAGAGTAGGGTGGGGCATCATGAAAGGGTTTGGTATGGTCTCAGGAACTGTCATTGTTCAGAATAAGTTTTCTTAACTTCTAAAAGGTTTAAATTATCAAATATCAAATTTGAATCCTTTTCCCTCTCCTACCACCTTATTAATAAATAATGATTCCCCACATTAAAAGCACACTAACCATGCTAGTGCGCATATGCGTGAATGAGTGAACAAATGATAAAACAATTTGTTTCTTTAAATAAAAAAAAAAGCAAAGCAATTCAGAACTATCAAATTTCATTAAGTAGCCAGTTTTTCCATGGAAGAGATCACTGACAAGTATTGCAGTAGTGATTCTTTAACAATAGTGATACTAAGCAACACGATAAGGATCCTTTTGGTTGGGGGAGTTGTAGTTCGAACTATAGCCCCACAAAACATTCGCATGAACTTGTAGTCAACTACTGTATGTCAAACTACAGAACTAGATTTTCAACTCCCTTGAAAAATGTTTGGAGTACATACTATGGTGTTCCCGACTGCATCCGATCTGAGGGGTTAAACCCATTGTATTAGGGTTTCTCTCTTTGGAAACCAGAATAAAATCACAGCTGTTTGTGGGTGTAGAAGGTAAACTGTAAACAAAGGACTACTTTCAACTACACTAGTTAAAACTACTTGTAGTTGTAATTACAACTACAAGTGTGACTACAACTCCCCTAATCAAACGGACACTAAGGGGCAGTTAACCTGCTGTAAGTAGTAAAGATATCTAAAGGCAGAGTGTTGAACATCACAAGTATTACACTAGTGATGCTAAGCAACAAAACAGCAGAAAATTTACCTGATGAAAAGGCCGACCTAATAAGGTCTGCACACCAACAGTATGAAAGTATATGGAGATCTGCATTCAACTCTTCCTTCTTCTTTATTATCTTCTGGAAAAAATCTAAACAACCATCTTGGAGGGTCAAACGTTCGCCTGCTCTTTTAATGTCATCTATATTGATTCCACTGAGCATTCCTGATTCGACAACCCTTGAATTTGCCTGCTTCTCAAAATTTGAGAACTGCTCCAGAGCTTTGTATAAACCTTCATAATCAAATGCCTTAGCTGAAAACACACAAGCAATTGAGAATAGTTATAGACATGAAGACTTGTCGGAAAGACTACATGCTAATTGAAGTATTAAATAGATTTTACTTGCATTCTTTTGGGAGTAAGCTTTCTATGCATTGTTCATACTCCTCAGTGTACTGTCTAGAAAGAGCATCCCATGAGCTTCTCATATCTCCTGATGACTTGCGAGCAATCAAGTCATCAGCCCCACTATTATCAGATTTTGGTGCCTTCATGATTGCAATCTCAGCTAAAATGGCAGAGGAATCAACCACAGTGCATGTCAAGTCGAAATCAGAAAAAATAACGAGGCGGTTCGTCGGATCATGCAGCCTTGTCAAGGGAACTACAGCTGGTTGAACAATAGTTTGAGCAGAAAAAAACTCTATCTCAAGCTTCATGGCTTGGTGATATAGCTTCGCTATGACTTCAAGCTCCTCACCAGTCAATGAAACACTCAGTTTATCAAGCAACTCTTCTATCTGTACAGCTGCTGCCTGGCATCACAAAGATTATTAGTAACTAGAACTTCGCTTGTCTCCGTGTTAACATTATAATGAATAGTTGCAGACCTCGAAGCTTTTGGAGGAATAAGTCTCGATCCACTTCTTGTAGGGATGATCATTTTCATCATGGCCCAGAAACTTTTGAAGCTCTTTGCCCAAGAAAGCATAAAGCCTCATGCAAGGAGTCATAGCACCCACTGTATAAGCCGCGATTATTGTCTTTTCAAAAGGAGTCACAATTTTCCCAGGACCTTTTCCTCCCTCAATCTTCCCTGCAGCAGTTGCTAGCAGGAAGTCGGTGTACTTAACAGTTGCAGGTGTGGGAGCAATCTCTTTTGTGGGATCAATGCCCCATTCCTGCATAACTGATTCCTTCAGATAACTTCACATGCATGAAAATTCTCTTATCCATAAATGGTTGAATGAAAATACAAGTCTGTGCACATAACTGCACGATGAAAAAAAAGGAAAGAAGAAATAGAACAATCAAACATACAGGTTCTTTGCACTCAAGAGAGATAAAAAAGGAAAGGCAAAGAAAAAAGAAAGGAGAAAAGGAGTATGCGATAGAGAACACCGACAAAAAGAGGACAGAGATAAAGGACCACCGGGTCGCACTCGACCAATTATGCATGTTTCTTATTATAAACTAGTGCAAATGCTTACTAAAGGGCAAATGAAAATTTTGCCCTAAGAGGTCCCTCAATATATGGTACTGACGCATGTAGATTTCTCCACATAAACAATATCTAGTATACACACTTGTAGTTATATATACGCACATCTACTCATTAACCAATTGTGAACAAATAAGTCCTTGAGCTTGACAGAATTTAGCAAACATATAGTTCTACCAAATTTTATTAGATAAACAACTTGTGTTGGATTTTATCAGTAGGACCAGTGTTACCAAAATCACTAACTTTTTGAAAAAGTCACATTTTCATCACGACTTATTCCCCAAACGTTTGCTATGAGAACAAGTCACGATTTTTTCAAAAAGTTAGGTTTTTTGAAAAAATCGCGAATTACACATTTTTTTCCCGTCTTTTTCTCGATTTTGTTAATTTTTTTTTTGTTAGAATACATGTATCTAATTGTTGCCTAATTTACCAATTTTTTCCCCGAATTTCCCCCCTTTTTTTCGTTATTTTCCCTTGCCAACTTTTTCCCAACTTCCGACTTGGTAACATTGAGTAGGACAACCCTAGCAACCTTAACATTAGGCTTGTGGGATCATTGCTAAGCACCTCACACCTGCTCGGAATTTATCAACATCATCACTAAACATGATGGATTATGTCAAATTGCGTAAACCAACAACGAAAGCCAAAATGAGATGTATGACAATATATATTTCAGGTGCAAAGATATGCAACTATGGATTCAGATGTATTGATGCAAAACTCAACAGCAAATTGAGGAGTGACATTAGATACTGAAAAGGAAAATGCATAAAAATTCAAAGAATATAACCTTTGATTATCACCCAGCATTATTATGGTTCATATTATCATGTTGTCCCAAGAACATCCCTCAGCTTGATCTTCTCTATCTTGCCTAAAGAGCTCTTATGAAAGTTATGGTTCTGAATGCCACCGACCAAAATTTCACCTACTCCTTCAAAAGGCTAAAGGTAGAATGGAGACACTAAAAACAACCAACCTTCGTCTCAACCTAGTATTAACTGGCAGTGAATGCTTTAAAAGGATAAAATCCTATTCAATAAAAAACAGCACATGCTTAACTATTTTCCAAGGAGAATTTTTGTACAATTTACTACGTTAAGTAATGAGCCAAAAGAAAAGACAGTCAGATATCGTTGTTTTTTTCCAAATAACATTTTGCTAAGTCTGTTATTCAAGGTAAATTTCATCGAGATTTAAGTCTACAATTTTCAATCAATTCTTTTTCTTATACTTCATAGTATGTCCAAAAAAAAAAGATTGATGTTTTGCTATATCCCACTTAACATTCACACTGTAGGCGTAGATTGTAGAAGATTTAATGCATATAAAAGCACTGACCGAGGAAGTCAATTTTTTTATCCTTTACCAACAAGAAATAAATAAATATTACACGAAGCTAACAGAAAAAAGGGACAAAAGAATTACATATTATTTGTAAATAGAAAATTAAAGATTCTATTAAACAACTATTATTAACTTAAAGGAAACCTAGAGGTTCACATGGAGTTCTTGTGTCGTTCCAATAAGCTCTTCCTAGATCTGGGTGTTGGTTGGGGTCATCAAAGAATTGTGATACTATCTTTCAAAATACAATTCTCATAATCATCCGATGTGTTATTTGCACAATTCATCCCAAATAGATAATTGTGGGGATGCAAAACCCACCAGATAGCTTGTTTGTGCATATGATGTCATCTCATCAGTTCTTTACAGACCATTGGTTTGGAGTAATTGGCTCCGGAAGTGGGATTAGTCAATGAAGTGGCCCTGTTTGGATGAATCGGATGATTGCTTGTGTGGAAGTGGCCCATGAAGTCAGAACTCGCACTTCCGTGGTCCCTCGATTTCCTCAAAAAGACGCCATTCCACTTCGAAAAAAAAGAGGCAAAGTGGCACTTCCGAACCCTTTCAGAAGTCACTTATTATGCTCCGTCAGTTTCTCAAAAAAATTATGATCCATCAGTTGCGACTTCCCCATCCACTTCCGCTCCAATTTTTGTTCTCACCGTCGCCATTCGTCCCCTGATCATTCTAAAGAAAACCCTTGCTACATGTGCGTCCCGTCAATCAACGTTTCTAGATCTTGTTCGTTCTTCCGGTCATATCAAGTCCCTTCGGCAATGACGCCGGGTTCCGACCTATTCATTCTTCCGGTGGACATCAGGTATGCTTTTTGTAAAGAAAACACTAGAAAAAACCCCCATTTCCCCCAACATTTATAATGGATTTTTTAGGCATGTGTTTTGTGTTTTTTCCTAGTGAGTGCGAAGTGTTTTTTTTTAATCTTACTCCTCCCAAATTGATCTCAACCTATCATATGCTCACATCGGATTATGAACTTCATCCTCGAGCAAAACCACCATTTCTGGAACATTAAAACCTGCAAGCTTTTTTACAATATTGTACGATGCCCTTACCTTCCCTTGACCTTGCAATAATTCCAGGATCTAGGTAACCGCACATGCCACTTCCAGGGTTAACAAACTCAAAAAATCCTTGGGCAACAAACACCAGAGGTGGCAGAACTCAGAAGAGACACTATGTGCAATACAATATAAATAAACAAACACCAGAAGTGCAAAAACTGCAGTTTGGTGAACTGCTAGTTCCCTGGAACAAAAAAAAAAAACTGGCACTTTCATCCCGGACCTGGCAATTCACTGAACTGCAGTTCTTGCAGTTCTCACACTTCTTGGACTTACAGGCAACTTAACGGTCCCATAGCTACTTCCTACTTCCACGTGACATGAAATAGCAAGATAAACACCCGATCCTAGCAATTATAAAAGGATAAAAACACTCATACCTCAACGAGTATTATAATAAATGGTCGTTCAAATGGTGCAAACCTTATCTAATTTACCATACTCATTTTGATGGAAAATGAGATACTTTCCCTCGTAAAGAAGAATGAGATTTGCAGCAAATAATTAAACTCTACTCCTTTGACTGCCATCACTTGCTTTGTATATCCAAATCAAAGAGTTTTAGGACGTATATTGACAGACAAATCGCCTTGTTTCTAATTGTGACAATCAGTTACAATATTACTTTTTTTTTTCATGTTAAGCTAGAACAATTATTACAGCTATACTCCAACTTATCTGTTAGCAAACTTTGAAAGTTGAATGCCCAAGTGTGCCTGAAGACTAGAGGACAAGTTGGATGTGAAGAAATATCCAGGCACTGAAAGCTCCAAATAAAGCATAGAAAATAACAAGACTACCATAGTTTTCACAAGAGGCCATTAGATAAAACAAAATAAAACTCCTGCGCCAACCTCAGAAATTTTATTGTGCATTTTCAGTTCATCCGAAACAGCTTTCCTCAGCTCACATATTGTCTCTTTTGCATCATCATCATCGGCACACTCTTCTGCAATTTCGTACCTGAACCAAGAGAAGCACAAGAAAGAAATAATTCTTATACAGCTCTTTTACCTCTTGAAAGAAAAAAGCGAGTATAGAGTAATAAAACATTCAAAGGCATCACTCAAGTACGCATGGAATCTTGAACAATCCAATAGTAAAATGCAAAAGTGACTATAAAGTAAAATACAACATTCTGCCACATCACTCAACTATACAGAATATTGAACAATCCTAGAGCATAGTTACCAAATCGGAAAACGGGAAAAAAAAAATGGCAAGGGAAAAAATCGGAAAGATACGATGAAAACGGAAAAAACAGGAAAAAAACGTGAAAACATCGGAAAAAACAAAAAAAATCTTAAAAATTATACCAAGTATGTATATATGTCATTGTCCAACATTAAGTAATCAAAAGTTCAAAACATATAGCATATGCGTTTATTAAGCACGAACAAAATAAAACCCGAACCCAATTTAAACGCGGACCAAACCAACGTGTTTTATAAGCGTTTTATATCCGTTTTTCTCATTTTAAACACGTATAAAAGTCGTACGGACGTTTTTTTTCCAAAAAATGAGTTTTTTTCCTGTTTGCTACGACTTCGGATCGATACGTATTTTATACGCGTTTTTTTCAAAAAACGTCCGATTTGGTAACTATGTCCTAGAGTAAAATACAACATTCTACGACATCACTGTTGGAGGGATTTGAGGAATAGAGTAAGATGGATATATAACTGATTTAGGCAAGGCACACCGTTAAAGGTGCGGGCTTCAACAAAATGATTCCCCCCCACTATGATGGGGAACGTCTCAGGAAATCCCGTCTCTAGTGCCTAAAACGTTTTAAGATTTTCTAAGGCTACACGCCTTAGTTATCTTAGGAACCAACTCTTTGAACCCAAAAAATGTGAAGAAAGACAGAAAAGAGAAGGAACTTTCCATATAATATAATTTTCAGGCTTCACGGGTTTTATAAACAAGGCTACCTACAAGGTTAGCTTGAAAAGACGCTACCCAACGAATGGGAAGGATCGCTTATCGGTTAATTGCCCAAGTGAATAGTTGAACCTCATCATATATGCATCCCTCAAATGGCTCAATGGGGCCAGCAAACATGTGGATCCTGTGCATCTCCATTTGTTCTAACACATCATATGGGTGACAATTTGAAAACCGTGCATCTGGATACCACTGACAACACAAACAATAGAGATGTGATATATGTTGACCAATTCAAATAAGGCTTTGAATTTGGTTACCGTCGGTAACGACTAACTCAAAGACTTCTTTGAATTTGCTTTAGGATAAACCAACAGCCACCTTGTTTTTACTTTTTGTCTTTTTATCTTCTTTCATACAAACATATAAAAAATAAATGTAGCAGTAAAGTTTTAATATAAAATAGAGATTTTATTTTATTAAAAAAATCACAACAATCCCGCACTATTCCTAAAATAAACAAAACTTGATAAATAAAGAATTAAAGATGTTGGGTTCAAGCATAACACATAGCCATTGGTTGATTACCCTTGAACCTATGGTTAATATGAATAAAGGAGTTCAAAGAACTGAGAGGATTAGACCTTGATCTCAAAAATTAGATCTCGGTGAAACATATTTACATTATAAACTAGAAAATGTTCTCTTAACGCAGCACATCATAGGCCATGCGCTGATCCTGGCTTAGTAAGTGCTCTAGAGCTTTGTTGAACGCTCATGGGAAGCGTCCTTAACTTACACACTCACAAAGACAAATCCCATCAAGAGCATCTCACAACCACATTAGCGCTCCATTTGACTATGGGTTCATTAAGGACTAGAGTTCATCCTAATTCTGTTGCGAGAATTAGTGCATCTACCATGAAATGGGATAGCATTTCACTACTATATGTCACTGATTAAATTTCCCTTGAACTCTAAATAATTATAGAGAGGGCTACAATCAGGACTATTTCAATCAAATAGACAATAATCCCATTTCTCTCGAGTTTTTAGAAATCATCGGATAATGCTTTTGTACGAGGGTCAGCAAGAATTTGTCAGGCAGGTATATACTCAGGTATCACTTTACCTTTCTTCACAAGTTTCCTGATATGATTATATCTCATAGCTCTATGCTTTGACTTACCTGAGAAAGTCTTATTCTTAGAGATGTGAATGGCAGTTTTATTATCACAATATAAAGTAATAGGTCTTACTTGGGTATCAACAAAAGGAATTCCCCTTAGAAACCTTATCATCCATGAAGATTCCTTACCAGCCAAGGACATGGCAATATACTCTGATTCCATAGAAGATAAAGCAATGCAAGTTTGTCTTTTAGAAGACCAAGCAACTATCTTACCACCCAAGGTAAATAACCAACCACTAGTAGATTTAGAATTAGATTTCTCAGAAGCCCAATTTGCATCGCTATAGCATTCTAATCAGTGTTCTAAAAAGCGTTCTAGGCGGCCGCCTAGGCGCTAGGCGGCCCCCCACCGCCTCGCCTAGGCCCTAGGCGCTCGCAGCGCTTCAGAAAAGCGGCCAAGCTCCCAGGCGGAGCTAGGCGGCCGCCTAGGCAATCTAGGCAGGGCAAGGCAGCCGCTTCGGCGGTCTAGGCGGGCTGAGACTGGCCAGGCGGACCAGGCGAGCCAGGCGGGCTGAGGCTGACCAGGCGGGCCAAGCGAGTTGAGGCTGGCCAGGCGGGCTGAGGCTGGCCGGGCGGACCATGTTTGCTTTTGTTCTTGTTAATCACTCAATCTCGAATTATGGTTATATACGTGTTCTTTAAAATAATGGTTTGGGATAATCTTGAACTTATATTAATTTTTAAACATATATATATATATATAATATAATATCAAAATAATAATTAAAATAATTAAAAAAAAGGCAAAACGCCTAGGCGCTAGGCGGCCCCCCACCGCCCGACTAGCGCCTAGTGTTTTTTAGAACCTTGATTCTAATACAGATGAAGTGCATTGATAATGTAAACCATAATGCATAATAATGATAGTTTTCTTTAAATATCTCATTCCCCTACTAAGTTCTCTCCAATGAACTGTAAAGGATTACTAATAAACCTACTTAATTTACCAACGACATATATCAGGTCTTGTATGATTCATAGCATCCATTAGACTACCAATTATCTTAGCATATAGTTCTGGATCTACAGGTTTTCCCTTATATGAAACTAATTGCACATGTGGATCAATAGGTGATAAACTAGGTTTACACTCAAATTAATTAAAAAATTTCAATATATTCTCAATATCGTGTGATTGGGTTAAAATGAATTTACCTTCTTGTCTAATCACTTTTACACCCAAAATCACATCACCAGGTCCTTTATCTCAAAAGTTTGAGTCAAAAAATGTCTAGTTTCATTTACACAATCCATATAAGAACCAAAAGTTAGCAAGTCGTCCACAAAAAGAGTAATAACCGCTTCATAATATGCTGTGACTTGACAAAATACACAATTCACAACTCTTACTTTTGAAACCAAACGTTTAATCTCTTGTTTGAATTTCTTATAGCTTTGCCTAGGAGCTTGCTTAAGGCCATACAACGATTTGGTCAATTTACAAACCTTATGCGCTATACCGTTTACTATATATCCTTCGGGTTGATCGATATATATATATATATATATATATATATATATATATATATATATATATATATATATATATATTTAAAAATGTCGATTTTACATCCATTTGATGTATTTCTAAGTTATAAATGGAAGCTATAGCAAACATCATCCTTATAGAAGTAAATTTAGTAAAAGGAGAGTCTCAAAGAAGTCAATTCCTTCCTTTTTGACTAAATCCTTTAGCCACTAGCCTAGCTTTATACTTATCCACACTTCCATCTGGTTTTAACTTTTTATTTAGCACCCATTTACACCCTATAGGTTTAGTGTTTGGAGGAGGTGCAAGTACGTTTATCTCTAATCGATTTGATCTCCTCATCCATAGCCAATTTCCATAGATGAGTATCCGGTAAAGACATAGCTTCTTTAAAACTCTTAGGTTCATCTTGCACAATAAACGTGACCATCCCATGACCCAAGTCTTTTTCAATTCTACGTCTTTTAACTCTTCCTAAATCAAGTGATTCAAAAGTACCAAACTTTTGTACTTGAGATTCACTTTCATTAGGTAGATCAAGAAGAGTTTGATTATCATCTACTCCTTGTGAACCTACTATTTCATTTGCTAAATCCTTCTCTAATTCTAATGTATTAGAATCCTTAATAGTTAAGTTCTCAAAATATTCAGCAGTTACCGCCTCAAATACATTAATAGTTTTAATATTTAGAAATATAGATGCATTAATATGTTAAGCAAAACCTAAGAAGATAAATTTAATAGCTTTAGTACCCAATTTAGATCTTTAAAGAGAAGGATCTAATGCATATGCAATGCATCCCCATATCTTAAAATAATTAAGCTTAGGTTTCCTATTTCTCCATAGTTCATAAGGTATTTTATCCATATTTTTTATGCAAACTCGATTACCTATGTAGCAAGCATGATATAGGGCTTCTCCCCCAAAATTCATAGGTAAATTACAATGGATTAACATAGCTCTTACATCTCAAGTAAAGTTATATTTTTCAGTTTCCTACACCATTTTGTTGACGAGAATATGGGGTTGTTACCTCTCTAACAATCCCGTGAGTTCCAAAAAAAAGATTTGAACTCATTAGGCCTACATTCCCCTCCTCGATCGGTTCTAAGTGTTTTAATCTTATTTCCTAATTGGTTCTCTACTTTTGCATTAAAATTTTTGAATTTATCAAAAGCTTCATCTTTGGTTCTAAGAAAAAACACGCAAGTATACTTGGAAAAATCATCGATAAAGGTAATAAAATATAGTTTTCCTCCTCTAGTTGATGATGTTTATTATCACATATATCGCTATGAACTAAATATAATAATTTGTAGTTCTAATTACATATATAAAACGCTTTTTTGCAAATCTTGGATTGAACACAACACTCACATTTATATATAGGCATGGTTGAAATAAGTTTAGGAAGTAAAGCATATTGTATCATTTTATCCATGGTTTTCTTTCCAATATGCGATAATCTAAAATGCCATACATCATCAAGATCAACAATATAGGTAGAAATAGTCTTTCTCTTTATTCAAACTAAGAAGATACATGTAATCTTTTACATAGCCCTTTCCAACAAAGATTCTTATATTTGTAATAATAACTTTGTTGGAATCAACCACAATAGGAGAACCATTACAATCAAGCTTTGAAATGGAAACATGACTTTTCCTATGTCCAAAAATATGTTGCACATCATGAAGAGTGAGTCATTCAAATTCTGTCATTTTTCTTGTGTTTCAATACCCTTTGGCAATCTTTACATGATGTCAGAAGTGTACCAATTATAGTAGACACTTGAAAATTTTCAGAAATTGGTTGTCCACAATCCGCAATTTCTTGAGCAAGATTTTGCAAAGTATAAATTTGCTCGATTATAAGTTTCTTATCATTAGGGATGCAACTCGGGCGGGTTGGGAAGTCAACTCGAGCCCATGGTGTAACCCAAGCGCAACACAACTGAAGGATGAGTTGGAGTTGGCTTGCCCAAGCCCAACCCGAGCTCAACATGGATAACTCGGGTTAAGCTCAGATTGCCTGAGCTTGTATATAAGTTGGTTTTAGAGGTCAGGTTGTTTGATGGTCAAGTAAACTACATACAACTGATGATCATTTCGTTCATCTTCATCTTCTCTTTGGAGCTATAAGGATTCCACTACTTGCCCCGAGCTGTCCGCAGTCTGCTACACACCTCCTCAGCAATATGAATCGTTATAGCAAATATATGTTGTTACCTTATTTAGTGTATTAGAGTGTACTATATATATATATATATATATATATATATATATATATATATATATATATATATATATATATATATATATATATATAGAGAGAGAGAGAGAGAGAGAGAGAGAGAGAGAGGAGGAGGAGGAGGAGGAGGAGAGAGAAGGCAAGGAGCCTGCATCTGAGGTGTAGCATCGTTGCTGCACCTCTTGCTTGTTTACCTCCCTAGAAGTTTTAGAATTTGATGATTTTTGGTCAAATTATAGATCTTCTAGGGTCATCAAATGAGTTAGGTAAAATTAACGGTTACAGTGAACGGTCGATAAAGTTTCGAACATTTAATGATCCTAGAAGTTTTAGAATTTCTGATTTTTTGTGAGGATGATCATCTTACCCTAGAGAACACATCCACCAAATATCACCAAATTCTAAAACTTCTACGATGGTAAACAACACTTGAGGTGTAGCAACGATGCTGCACCTCAGGTCTAATTTCCCTTTTCTAATATATATATATATATATATATATATATATATATATATATATATATATATATATATGGGAAAAGGGAACCAAGACCTGAGGTGCAGCATCGTTGCTACACCTCAAGTGTTGTTTACCAAATTCTAAAACTTCTACGATGGTAAACAACACTTGAGGTGTAGCAACGATGCTGCACCTCAGGTCTTGGTTCCCTTTTCCCATTTATATATATATATATATATATATATATATATATATATATATATATATATATATATATATATATATATATATATATATATGGGCTGGGATCCGTTGACAACCCACCATTTGAAGGGGAAAGAGGTTTTAGAATTTGCTGGTTTTTGGTGAGGATGATCACTATGGCAAATTGATCATCCTCACAAAAAATCAACAAATTCTGAAACCTCTAAGGGCACCAAATGTTAGAAGCTTTTCTCAACCGTCTATTTGAACCGTTAATTGGAATAACATATTTGATGCCCTTATAAGTTTCAGAATTTGTTGATTTTTTGTGAGGATGATCACTATGACAAGTTGATCATCCTCACAAAAAATTAACAAATTCTAAAACCACTAAGGGTGCCAAATGTTAGAAGCTTTTCTTAACCGTCTATTTGAACCGTTAATTTAATAACACATTTGACTCCCTTATAAGTTTTAGAATTTGTTGATTTTTTGTGAGGATGATCAACTTGCCATAATGATCATCCTCACAAAAAATCAGCAAATTCGGAAACCTCCATCCAACGATTGAAGCTAGTTATAAGCGGGTTATAAATTTACCTCCCATTTTGGGTTGTCAACGGATCCTAGCCCTATATATATATATATATATATATATATATATATATATATATATATATATATATATATATATATATATATATATAGGGGTATGCTAAAATGCGGCATGTGGTGCGTGCGGCATCGCACCGCAGCCGTCTGATGCACGCGCTGCGTGCATGCGATGCACGCAGCAGTGCATCAGACGGTTGCGGTGCGATGCCGCACGCACCGCATGCCGCATTCTAGCACTTCCCTATATATATATATATATATATATATATATATATATATATATATGTTGCACTGCTTCCAGTGCATATGTTACCCCTACACGGGGCACAGCAAACATTATTTATTGCTGTGCTCCGTGAAGGGGGTTGCAGCACTTCCAGTGCATATGTTTCTGGTCTGGGTCGCAGGGACTGGGTCGCACCAAATGTAAGCACTTGAGGGTTTCTCTCCCTCTCCCTCTCTCTCTCTCTCTCTTTCTCTCTCTCTCACTCTCTCTCTCTCTATATATATATATATAGGGGCGTGTTAGGATGCGGTGTGCGGTGTCGCACCGCAGCCATCTGATGCACTACTGCGTGCATCGCACGCACACAGCGGGTGCATCAGATGGCTGCGGTGTGACACCGCACGCACCGCACGCCGAATTTTATCATTCCTCTCTCTCTCTCTCTCTCTCTCTATATATATATATATATATATATATATATATATATATATATATATATATATATATATATATATATATATATATATATGAGCATGACTTTGTATGCCCATACAAAGAAGGCCTCAATGCATGCTACTCTATATTAACATACATAAAGGTTTCCGAATTTGCCAATTTTTTGTGGATGTGATATCTATGTTAAGATGATAATCCTCAAAAAAATTAACAAGTTCTAAAACCTCTAAACATTTCAAATAAGTTTATCAAATTAACGGTTGAAATGGAAGGCTAATAAAGCTTCTAATATTTTGATTGCCTAGATGTTTCATAATTTGTTGTTGTTTGGTGGATATGCTATCTATAGTAATATGATCATCCTCACCAAAAATCAACAAATTTTGAAACCTCTAGATGTATCAAAATGGTAGAAATTGTATCGTCTGTCCATTTCAACTGTTAATTTGAAGAGCTTATTTGAAATGCTTAGAGGTTTCAAAACTTGTTGATTTTTTGTGAGGATGATCATCTTAACATAGATATCACATCCACAAAAAGTTAGCAAATTCAAAAACTTTTATGTATGCTAATAGAGGAGCATACATTGAACCCTTATTTGCATGAGCATACAAAGTCATGTTCCTCTCTCTCTCTCTCTCTATCTATCTATATATATATATATATATATATATATATATATATATATATATATATATATATATATATATATAGAGTAGTGATACATTGCGGCGGGCTTAACGTGCGGCACCCCCTTCGGGGGTATTTTCGGGAATTTTTTTTTTGGGGATTGATCACCCACCGTTGGATTGGACACACAAAAAATTTCAGCCCGATCCAAGACCTATAGGCCGTCCAAATGTGTTGATCAAAATGGCGAAAAAATTGAACGACCGATAAAAGATCAACACATTTGGACGGCCTACAAGTCTTGGATCGGGCTGAAATTTTTTGTGTGTCCAATCCAAGGGTGGGTGATCAATCCCCAGAAAAAAAAATCCAAAAAATACCCCCCGAAGGGGGTCGCCGCACGTTAAGCCCGCATGTTACCTGCCACAATGTATCACTACTCTCTCTCTCTCTCTCTCTCTCTCTCTCTATATATATATATATATATATATATATATATATATATATATATATATATATATATATATATATATATAATGTTTAAAAAGGCGTTAGGCTTACGCCTCGAGGCGAGGCGGTCCTGTGCTGCCTCAAGGTACACGCCTCAGCGGCCACATATAAAAAGCTTACGCCTCTGCATTAAGAGGCGTACGTCTTTGTTCGAGGCATGCCTCAAGGAGTTCAAGGCGTACGCCTTTTGCACCAAGCGTGAAACATAGAATGGGAAGGGATTAAAACTAATGTTTGGTGTGGGGGGCACTAAGGGTTTGATATGTAAATAGACCCCATGGACCATTTTTTCATCCATTGAAACCTCCTAAACTCTTTTAAATCTCTTTAGATTTTGAAACACCCTTGTCTCCAAAAACCCAAAATCAAGATCTAGTGCTCATTTCTTTTTCGATTTTGATTCCGAAGTTGTATTCTTCTTTTTTGTGGATTGTCTATCAACTAGGGCTGTGCAAAAACCGACCCGAACCGCCTAACCGAACCGAAACCGACCAAAATTTAACCGAAATAATCGAACCGAACATCAAACCGATCCGAAAACAAACCGAACCGACAAAACCGATTAAATCGGTTTCGGTTTCGGTTCCCGCGTATGGAACACCGAACCGAAACCGAAAAAACCGACCCAACTTCTTAAATCATAAACCCAATGGCCATAATACTTTTGTTTCCAGTAAGTGCAAGTGTGAAGTAACTATGTTACATCTACAATGCTTCAAAAGAGTGAACGTCGGTTGATTTTGCTTTGAACTTTCATTTTGGCACTATGTAAGAACACAATTATCCCCTTATTTGTGACGAACTGACGATTAAGATTCAAGAGCCAAGGGTTCTAGCATACCTCATATCAACCGAAACCGAACCGAAAACCGATGACACCGAACCGACAAAAACCGACCATTTCGGTTTCGGTTTCGGTTTCGATTTTGAGAAAACCGAAAAAAAATAAAACCGACAAAACCGACACCGAAACCGACCGACGAAACCGACCGACAAAACCGACGCTCACCCTACTACCACCTACAAGTGAGATAAAGATTTGTTTCAAGTTTAGAGATATGAATCATGATCTTGTATTAGGTTTTATTAGTTTTTTCTATATTTTTTTCTTTGTATTTTACCATTCTCATATATTTGTATCATTGTTTGTTTTTTTTTAAATCTTGACAATGTTAGTCCTATATTTGTATTTTATTTTTTGTTATTACTTGTTAGTTGTTACTTTAATTATTATCTTGAATATTAAAGAATTAACCGTGTTTGAGCAATTTGACTTTCTATTTTGTTATTAGATTGCTCGATGGAGACCTCAATCGTGTTGTATAGGATATTTTTTAATACAAGTGTGATTTATTATGCATGTCTAGTTCAATTATTATTAGACATTCAATAATAGTATTTATTCTGATTTTTTTTCTTTTTTTTACCAAAACGCCTCGAAAAAATTCGAGGCTTACGCCTCGAAGCGCATTGGGGCTTACGCCTCGCCTCGATACACCTTTTGCCTTTTTAAACATTATATATATATATATATATATATATATATATATATATATATATATATATATGGGAAAAGGGACGCTGGACCTGAGGTGCAGCATCGTTCCTGCACCTCAGGCATTGTTTTACCATCCTAAAAGTTTTAGAATTTGATGAAATTTGGTGAGGGTGTTGTTTAGGGTAAGGTGATCATCCTCACCAATTTTCATCAAATTCCAAAACTTCTAGGGGGGTCAAATGGTCGAAGCAAAATCAGTCGTCTGCAATCACCGTTAAAATCTGCATATTTTGCTTCGACCATTTAACCCCCCTAGAAGTTATGGAATTTGATGAAAATTGGTGAGGATGATCATCTTACCCTAGACAACACCCTCACCAAATTTGATCAAATTCCAAAACTTCTAGGGAGATAAACAAGCAAGAGGTGTAGCGTCGTTGCTGCACCTAGGGTGCAGGCTCCCCACCCCATATATATATATATATATATATATATATATATATATATATATATATATATATATATATATATATATATATATATATATATATATGAGGAATGGGATGCTGCCTATCAAAGCAGCGTTTTTTGCTGCTTTGATACATTGTTTGACCATCCGAGAAGTTTTGGAATTTGATGAAATTTGGTGAGGGTGTTGTCTAGGGTATCATCCTCACAAATTTTCATCAAATTCCAAAACTTCTAAGAGGGTCAAATGGTCGAAGCAAAATCTGCAAAATCTGCAGTCACCGTTAAAATCTGCAGATTTTGCTTCGACCATTTGACCCTCTTAGAAGTTTTGGAATTTGATGAAAATTTGTGAGGATCATCATCTTACCCTAGACAACACCCTCACCAAATTTCATCAAATTCCAAAACTTCTAGGATGGTCAAACAATGTATCAAAGCAGCAAAAAACGCTGCTTTGATAGGCAGCATCCCATTCCTCTATATATATATATATATATATATATATATATATATATATATATATATATATATATATATATATATATATATATATATATAATGAGGCATGCGGTAAGTGCGGCACCTTACCGCAGCCATCTAATGCATCGCTGCATGCATGCAATGCACGCAGCGGGTGCATCAGGCGGCTGCGGTAAGGTGCCGCACTTACCGCATGCCGCATTATAGCATTTCTCTCTCTCCCTCTCTTTCTCTGTATATATATATATATATATATATATATATATATATATATATATATATATATATATATATATATATATATATATATATATATATATCAGTGTTCTGAAAGGTTCAAGGCGCACATGAGGCGGAAAATTCTCCTAGAGCCTAGGCACAAGGCGCACGCCTGATTAAAGTAAGGCGCATATATATATATATATATTCAAAACATGCATAACTAGACTAAGAAAAATCTTAAAACAAAAGATAAATTGGATAGATCGTTGTTGCAACAACACAAATGTTGTAGCCTTGTAGGTTTGAATTACGGCTCTAAATAAGCCATTTAAAATATCTTAAATCATCAAATATGTATAGTTCAAATTCAATAACCAGTTAGAATGTATCAAATGTGATATTATAGCAAACAAAATAAATAGTGAATGATTGAATATGTTATTTCATCCGTGTGCTTGTGCACATGCTTCTAAATTAGTATGGAATATGCAAATCGAGAAAGAAAAGAAAACTCATTAAATCTTCCAATAGTTGAAATAATATCAAAGCTATCAAATCCAACCCAAAAATGCTCATATGATCTATGCTATCAAAGTCGGGACTAGTCGGCGACTAGTCCATGGGCGGCATTTTGCCGACCGATTAATTTCGATTCCGTCATTGCTGGGCGGAATCCCGACTAGACCGACTAGTCCCCGACTAACGACTGCCGACTAGTCCCTAGGCAGCATTCTGCAAGCAATTTTTTTTTTTAAATGAGTCTTTGCAAGCAATTTTGTTTGGATATTTTTACATTGGCTTAAAATCTTGAGTCGCAAGACTCACAACTATGGCTCTTCCCTGTAATCATCTATTGAGCACCTGAGAATCTCAGATAAAAACATAGACAAATAATTAGTTTATTTGTTGATATCCATATAATCCTATAATCAAAATTAGGGTTGTTCACTGATTAAACATCATCAAACAAATATTGTGATGAATTCTTAGTTCTAAGTCTTTTGACATAGGCATGAAGCTAATACAACTGTGTTCTGTTAGACTGTTACTTATGTATTTATACTCATGCTGTGAAGTGTGAAGGTATGTATTGTTATTAACCGACTAATATCATATACTTATTGACATTTATGCTAGTTCATATATCATATATGTTTAGGGAGGGGGGGAGGGGTTAGAATAAGTTTTGGTCGACTAGTCCCGAATTAGTCCCGACTAGTCCTAGTCGGCCAAGGGCCGACTAGGGCCGACTACCGACTTTGACTACATAGCATATGATCCTACCCAAGAACTATAACAAATAATTTTGAATGTAAATAATATTCAATCAATGTGCCAATATTCAGACTACTGTAATCATGAATCAAATCTACTTAATAACTTAATCATATTGACAAAAATATCAATTGCAAGCACATAATTGCACATGGTTCAACTAGGTGCGCCTTTTTTGCGCCTGGAGCCTAGGCGCGCGCCTTAGACCTAGGCGCGCGCCTTAGACCTAGGCGTGTGCCTTTCTAATAGAGCATGGACTTGTGCTTTTTGAGACGCAGGGGGTGAGCCTAGTTGAGCCTGAGTCTAGACGCGCCTTTAATAACACTGATATATATATATATATATATATATATATATATATATATATATATATATATATATATATATATATATATATATATATATATATGAGGAATGGGATGCTGCCTATCAAAGCAGCATTTTTTGCTGCTTTGAGACATTGTTTGACCATCCTAGAAGTTTTGGAATTTGATGAAATTTGGTGAGGATGTTGTCTAGGGTAAGATGATCATCCTCACAAATTTTCATCAAATTCCAAAACTTCTAGGGGGTTCAAATGGTCGATGCAAAATCAGTCGTCTGCAGTCACCGTTAAAATCTGCAGCATTTTGCTTCGACCATTTGACCCTTTTAGAAGTTTTGGAATTTGATGAAAATTTGTGAGGATGATCATCTTACCATATACAACACCCTCACCAAATTTCATTAAATTCCAAATCTTCTAGGATGGTCAAACAATGTCTCAAAGCAGCAAAAATGCTGTTTTGATAGGCAGCATCCCATTCCTCTATATATATATATATATATATATATATATATATATATATATATATATATATATATATATATATATATATATATATATATATATATATATATATATATATATATATATAACCCTGCCCAAGCCCAACTTGAATTTAGGTCGGGTTGGGGGTTTTAAACCCAAGCCCAATATTAGTTTGCAAAATCTTAACCCAAGCCTGAGAAAAATCGGATTGGGCTCGAGTTGTGTTCGGGTTGGCCCGCCCAGATTGCAGCCCTACTTATCATCCATTTTGAATTCGATTTACTTGCTAATTAAAAAGGAACGATTTCCAACATCTTCATTCACATACCTTGCTTCCAGTGCCTTCCATAACTTGTGGTAGAGGTCAAATTGTTCATTGGTCATCGAGTTGATGAGTGTAAAGACAAATGTAGTCATCTTCAAGCCAGTTTTTTTGTTGCTCCGTGTATTCTCCTTCACTTGTTTCTCCGGTAGCGAATGGTACGTTTTGCACATACGCCACTTTCGTGATGGTGATTTGGTAGTAGATCTTCAACTTCCATCTTTTGTAGTTGAGACCATCAAGGCGTTATATCCTTTCCACTTGTTGTGATGGATCCTTTTGAATGACAGAGTGAGTAGCGGAAAGTGTTGCAGAATCCATTCTCACTATCTTAAAATTGTTGGAGGGCTTTAAGGAATAAAGTAAAATGGATATATAATTGATTTAGGCAAGGCACACCGTTAAAGGTGATGTCTTTAAGACAGTGATTTCCCCCAAGTGACTAGTCGCATCTCATCATAAATGCAGCCCTGAAACGGCTCAATGGGCCTAGCGAACAGGTGCATCCCATGCATTTCCATTTGTCCCAACACATCATATGGGTGATAATTTGAAAACCTACAATCTGGTTACCACTGGTAACACAAATGGTTGAGATGCGATATTCGTTGACCAATTCAAATAAGGCTTTGAATTTGGTTACCGTTGGTAACCTCTCACTTAAAGACTTATTTGAATTTGTTTAGGGGAAACCAACAGCCACCTGATCCTTTTACCTTTTGTCTTCTCCTCTTCTTTCATACAAACATATTAAAAATATTTGTAGCAGTAAAGCTTTAATATAAAATTGAGATTCCATTTAAGTTATAAAATCACAACACTTAACTATGCATGGAATCTTGAACAATCCTAGTATAAATTCCAAAACTGCCTCAATATCCAAGTACAATCGAGGATAGAAGGTGCCATACATGGGCGGATCTATGAGTTGGCTCGGCCGGGCTGTAGCCCGGCCGAGATTTGGTAAAAGCCTTATATTTTCATAGTAGGCCCAGGCCTACAGCAAGTCTAGCCCACTTGCCCAGCTCGTCTCAAAGCCCACCCAGACTTTTTAAGTTTTAACCTATATTCTAGCCCAGCCCAACTCTCATTTAAAAGGGGTATTGCGTTCTGTTTCTTTGGATTGGGGAGCAGAGCAAGCGGCACCGATCAAGGGATTGTGGGAACCGGAAGCGGCGCATGATCGAGGGATTGTGGGAAGCGGCGCACGAACGACTGATCGAGGGATTGTGGGAAGCGGCGCACGGATCGGCACTGTGGTGAGGCTCGAGGCTTCGAGCGACAGTCAGGCATGGGCCGCATGGGGGTAGTGAGTGGTGACAGCCAGGTTACCTTCCCTCCTCCTCCTCCTCCTCTTCTCTTTGTTTTGAATCAAAGTCACTACAAAATCTGCAATTGAATTCTGTCTTCTACTCTTCTTTTTCTTCTTGTTTTGAATTAAAGTCACTGCAATTAAAATCTGAGGCTTTGAGCATACATCAAGGGTAGGGCTTATTTTCGGATGGATCAGATTGAAAATTTGGAATAGAGATGTTTAGAAAATTTTCAAAAATTTTTGAAATCCCAAATGGTATTGATTCCGAAATTTCGGAATTTCAAAATCCTATTCCGATTCGGAATTTTTGAAATTTGCGAAATGTTAAAATTTTGGATTTTTTTGGAAATTTTCGGAATTCTCCTATTTTGGCAGTTTTTTGGGTTTTTTTTTTTAAATTTTTAATTTTTGTAGAATTTTAGAATTTTCAGAATTGCACAACACATGATGCTTCGGATGAGTTTTGGTTGGTCGGGTCGGGCAAAGGGTGGATTTTTTTCAAGGGCCGACGATGCACAACACCTGCTGCTTTGAATAGGTCTGGGCCGGGTCGGAATAAAACATCGGATTTTTTTATATTAATATAGTTTTTTCGTACTATCGATGCTCGTTTAAAAAATTATACTTAGTGTTTTTTTACTGTATAAAATAAATTTTTATTGTAAAAAAAAATTGTTTAGTTTCAGCCCAGCCCAAAATAAATTCCTGGCTACGCCCCTGGTGCCATATCTTGCACTCTTAACATAAATACCATCAAGAACTAGTAAGGAAGTTTGAATAGAGAGAAAAGAAAAAGAAGAAGAAAAAAGAAAAAAGAAAAAAATTGTATAATTCCTAGAGGCCTCGAGATCCAGGCTTGAATAGAAGGTTCCAGATCCTCAGTGATAAACATGGTAATTGAACAGAGAGATAGGTAGAGAATAGAACTCACGCACGAGCAAAGGATCTAAGGAAGTGCACGTCCTGAGCAATGTACTGCCTGAATGTCTCCAGCTCCAGCTTCCCCGCCGCCAAGCACACCACAAACGGAGTATAAGCGGCGAGCATCGCAGCCTTCTCGGACCTGATCCAGAACCTCTTCGCCGCCGAGCCTTCCGCCGCCGCAGCCGCCACCGCCATGCCTCCTCCGGACGAAGAAGCCCGAGAATCCGAAGCGACCAGCCTCCAAGAAACCGTTCCAGTCGACGAGGCCGGAAGAACCAATCGGATCTCCCGACGGAGCCGAGAGAGGCCTGGATTCGAGAAGCTGAACCAGGGCCGGAGTGATAAGATGGATCTAGGGTTAGGGTTTCGCAGGAGGAGGGGGGTAAAGAATCGCATCAATGGGGAGAGGTCGGAGGAGTAAGAGAAGGAGGGGGTTTTATAGGCCCGGGAGGAGACCGGGGGAGAGAAAGAGGGGCCGGCCGCCGGCGCGCTTTTCCATGGTCATCTCGTGAGGGGGCGGGACGGGTCGGGATCGGACCGGGTCGGCGGTTGGACGTTGAGGCATGGGTGGGTAGTTGTCACCTTTCGTCCCGTTCAGATGTCTCGCGGTGGAGAATTGCCCCTCGAAGTAACTCTCTCTTAAGGAAGATAAACTGTATCTAGACCGTTCGATCGATGCGCCTTTCGTAATCCTTTCCGGATAGGCCCACTGGACCCACATTCCGTACGACCTAGTGGCGGACATCCGTGAGAGGAGCTCGGATCTTCTACGGTTCCAGTGACTACAGTTGGACGATAGCCGAACGATGCGTGACAGGTGTCAATCATATCGTACGGCTGCGACGTAGTACCACGTGTCACGCATCGGACGGATACCGTTTCCAACGTAGTTTGCTGGAACCGTAGAGAGGATTCGAACTCCAGAGAGCAGATATAGTGGATAAATCCCCGTTTCGGGTCCGTTCACTAATGGGGCCCACCAGGGTTAGTGGTAAAAGGCAAAGGAGGGGCCACCGGAGTTTTATTTTTGGTCCAGATAACGAATCTGAATTGACGACTTAATGGGATCTACCGACCTGAGAAAAAGAAAAGTACTAAAAGGGGTCTAAGGAAGGCCGGAATCTTAGCGGTTGATCTTGGTACGAACGGTTGGGAGATGATGAGATCTTTGCGTTTAACCGGTTCGATCGTCGGGTCCGATGACAGCCAGCAACTTTACAGCCAAAAGGTGTGTCAAGAGTGTCGCCTGCTACCGGTGGACTTTTGACTGGTGAGCCCACACCGGTCTTGCGTGTTTCATTTTTCTGTTTCTGGCGCGGAAAACGACTCAAATTGACACCCAAAGCAACACCCTACCCACACGCATGCAGCCACATCGGCATTTCGGACGAATGTGTATCTTTTGGGGTGATGGTAGGTCCGGGAAAATTCGTAATTTTTCCAGACTGGGACGAGTTCGGATCTCCTACAGTCGGTCGGTCCCGGTTGGTTGGCCTGGCGTGCATCACAGCCGCATGGAGTCATCGCTCTGTCATCGTGCAGCTGTGATAAGCACTGGACCACGGACCATGGCCGACCGACTGGAGAAGATCTGAACTCGTCTGGGACAGGCCTGTGGACGGGAAGTCCAAATGGGCCCGTCGAATTGTTGGGCCGGGTCGAGTAGGACTAGGCCTCTGTCGAACGGATTAATCCCACATCTGGCCCGTTCACACTCCAGTTTTTGCGCCTGGTTTGGACTAAAACACACGAATAACTAATGAAAATTTTGTGCAATGAGAAAAGTTAGGTTGGTAACCCATGACCATCAATTGCATAGCAAACATCTCTCCCAACATATCGGATTTTTTTTTTTTTTTAAGGATGATCGCCTTCCCTTTAATAACACACATGCAAATAATCATCTCATTCTAAGACCTCTAGGTACATCAAAAGTGTTCAACTTTATTGATTGTTCATTTTAACCGTTAAATTGAGGAAAACATTTGATGCACCTAGAAGTCTTAGAATTAGCTTATTTTTTTATATGGGCTATCAAAGAGAATGTGATCATCCTCACAAAAAAAAAAAACCCTCCAAATGCATGGTTGTATGTTAGCAGCTCGTTCAACTGGTCGCACCATAGCATAACCCATCATGAATGTATCTCAAAAGTTTTTTTTTTTTTGAGAAATGTATATATCTCAAAAGTTGTATAGCATAGTTGGTAGATGTATTTGCTATATATCTGAGTTTGGTGGTAACTTCAAGTCACTCCTCTAGACCCCCACCCTCCTCCTCCTCCTCCTCTCTCTCTCTCTCTCTCTCTCTCTCTCTCTCTCTCTCTCTCTCTCTCTCTCTCTCTCTCTCTCCTCCTTCTTTCTTTTCTTCTAACACATTTCATGGGTTTCTCTCATCAGGTATTCATCTCTTCTGTGTCAGGAACCACTGTGAGCAATTCAGCCTACGTCGTCGTCATTCAGCGTTGCCTCTTGGGGAATGACAATGGCACATAAAAGAAGAAGATATGTGTTATCATACCAATTGCGGCTACGACATGGGTCCATTTTTGAAATGATTTCTATCAACTGGCTGACAATTAGTGGAACCTATAAAGGAAGATTAGGCTGGTGAATGGTTGTTTGTTTGTTTTATTTCTCAATTCTGTTTGCTTTTTTCTTCCATCATACTATTTGGTTGGTGTGATAATGGTTGGTTTGATCATGTTCTTCTTTTTTTTTTTCTCAAAGGATTCAGAATATACAAGTTTTTTCTTTATATCTTTAATGCTTTAAGGAAGTTCAAATAGATACAAACAAGTTGTTTGGCCCGGTGTCAACTCAGACTTAAAAAACCAAACACCCCATGCAGAGAGAGAAAGAGAGAGAAAGAACAATTGTTCAAGTGGAGAGAGAGAGAGAGAGAGAGAGAGAGAGAGAGAGAGAGAGAGAGAGAGGAACAGTTATTTGTGCGAGCGTTCCCGTAGAGGAACCGTTTTTAGAGATTGCCACATGGCACCTAGAGAAAGATGAGAAAGTTGCCACATGGCACCCAGTTGTTTAAGGGCTACTGTTTCAGTATTTTAGTATCGATATCAATGTTTCATGTTTGGAGGATTGGATGTAATAGACTCAAGAGAATGTTGAGTAAATCTTTTGAGCATTTGCATCCTCTTTACACTATTATCAAAACCCTCACTTTTTTTAAAAAAATATTTTTGTTTGTATTTTATCATGATTTCTAACATATGTGTTGTGTAGTTATCAGTCACTCTTATTACTTTTTCAAGCAAAATCTATGAACAATATTTTTTTTTAGCATTCCACAGCATTTCATATGTGGGAGGGTTAAGGCAGTCCCCTATCAGTTATTAATTTGATGCAAGCAGGAATCGATCCCAGATCTCTGGTACAAACCCATCGAGACTTTACCAACTCACCTATCTTTAATGTAGATATTGATATACATCGAATTTGATCATGTCTCTTTGTAGTGATTAAAAATTATTTCTAATGACAAATACTTGATTGGAACCCTGCCAGCAACATTACAACCAAATGTTGCACACAGAGACATGCCAAGCATTGATTATTATTGTCTCTCGCTCTCTTTTTCATGCATGACCACCTTTCTCCCTCTCTCTAATGTGGGTTGTTTAATTCTTTAATTGGGATCATCTATTTTTTCCTTCGTGGTTCTGTAATACCCGGTACATTTGAGTTCAGTTTCACTGAGGGCAACCCAGTTTTCTATTATTATTATTATTATTATTATTATTATTATTATTATTATTATTATTATTATGTCATTGCTAGAGTAATTAGAAATTTGATCTTTATTCGTGTTGCATAAGTGTTTATTGATGCATGTTGTTGCTAAACTTGAGTTGGACCGGACAGTGGGTCCTGGGTTTGAGTCGCGAGGCTACGATGGAATGATTGCATGTGGTACTTAAACAGGTGTTCGTATGTTTCACTGTAGATATATCATTTTTAATATATATTTAATTGATATTAAGGGTACAATGGCGAGTCCATTAGAGGTTCACGTGTTAGCGTGCCACGGTGCAACACGAGTTCAAGTGCGGAATCATAATCGATCGCTATAAGAGAAAATAAAAAATATAATAAAATCTAAACCTAAATCTCCAAATCCTAAACTCTCTCTCTCTCTCTCTCTCTCTCTCCCCCCCCCCCCCAACCTGATCTATCCCTCTATCTATCTCAGATCGCTCTCTCCCCTCTATCTCCCACCCGATCTCACCCCAAATCTCTCCCTCTCATCCTTCCGAGATCCACGCACCCCTATTGTTAGAATTAGTGTGTTCTAAGCTTGTAAAACTCTATGTTTTGATCTAATAATAAAGGTTGATAGTTATTATATGAGATGCATGTTGGTATGTAACATAGTTACGTGTTTTTTTGATAACAGAGAGCCATGGCAACATGATAGTCCACTAAGATGAATAAATGGAATGGTCCTATGTAACCTAAATCAGTTCACAGCTATGATCAAGTTGGTCGCCTCATCATGATAAGTTGTTATGGATGACACTATATGGGGGGTCTTCACTATGGTCATCACTAGGCACAGTGTCCGTGGCCGAACGAAACCAACACAGCGTACAGATCAGTGATCAGACACTGGTACACTAAGCCATATTTCTACTTAGGATAAAACGATCCTAAATCCTGAGGAACCACGTCTGATAGACTAACAAGTTGTGTTGTGCTTTGGTGCAACAATGTGTGAGGATCCAGTTACGTGATTCAAAACCACGATGTACAGGGTTACCCGACTGGCATTGTATCAGTGCATCACTCCTACAGACCATCCACATCCCTAACTAGAGATGTGTTCCTTGGTTTGACTTACACTGTACCAAATCCATGCATGGTGGTCATCAGTTAGACTATTGACCGGGTTCGATTACTCGAAATTAGTGGTATGATGTATAGGTCAACCTGGAAGAAACCAAGTCATATGAACACTCGAGTCTGACGGTGTTCTCCACCACTCGAATTGCGTCATGGCACTAAGTGGAGAGGTAACGTGGTTACCACTACTCAGCAGAGAGCAGGGGTATACGGGAGAACATAGTGAGTCTGGGTGAATTGGAGTGCAGCCTGTGTCGCACTCTAGGTGGCTACACAGGTTAACTCGAGCTCAGGGGATCGATGGTACACTCGGGTGTTGTGTCGATCGAGTTCAAGTTGGAAGTCATGAACTTGGTCCCTGATGGTTGCACCTTATCCACATTATGTATGGTTCTTGAACCATCTCCTCGGAACACAGTAAGTAGTTAGAGGAAGCAAGAAATCTACATTCACGCTCCGTGTGTGCTTTGCACTAGTGCATGGTAGATACGTAACTATGAGTACATACAAGGGGGAAACCCTAGACTAGTACAGAGTCGCATTTAGTTATCCCTTGCCATAAGTGAACCCCACTACATGGGTGCGATGCACTGGGACATGTTGCGAGTTGACTAGTAGACTTTACTAGGGGCACCCTCCGGAAACCTCAGTGAATAGTGAAATCACTAGTGATGTTCACTTATAAATGAATTGCTAAGTCTCGCACACAAAAAATGGTCATTTAGTGGCATAAGAGCGTTTTGGTAAAACTATGTGCCTCCATGCATTAGTGGTGGCTAGCCCAGGTGTGAGAGACCTAGTCAAGACCGGCCCTTATTGTTTAGGGATTTGGATCCCCCAATAATACAGCCGGCTATAGGGATAAGGGGATGGGTTTGAATTGGTCAAACCTAACCCTAAAAGCTTGGAATTGAGAGAAAAAAGGGAGAAAAAGGTGGAGAAAAAGAGGGGGGCGGCCCTATCACCTAGGGATCCTAATCCTAGGGGTGGCCGGCCACTGATAAGTATAGAAGGAGAGAGGGGGCCGGCCCTAAGGCTTCCCCATACCCGGACCTCTCTCCTTTCTTCTCTTTAGTTAATAGAATGAATTTAGTTTAAGAGGTGATCATATACAATTGTTTTAAACTTTTAATGCATAAAAGGTATTCTTCCAACCGCTTTGGATGTTATTTTTTTTTAACACCAAATATATCCTTGAGAACCTCTCCCATGTGAACTCAATGCAGTCCTATAGTAGCATGTTCACTATAGCAACTACAATGAATTTGTAGTGTTACAATATTTTCGGACTGCTACATTATTTTCTATCTACTACAATGATTTTGGACTTCTACAATGATTTGGGGTAGGTTAAGGATTAGGGTTCACTGTTAGGGATATAAAATTAGGATTAGGGTTCACTATGTAGGGTATAGAATTAGGTTTAGTGTTAGGGTTGCACATCATACATGGCAAAAACGTTTCGGAATTCTGAAAAGTTTTGTCGTGTTGTGAAATCAATTTACCTAGATGGTTAGTAAGACACATGAGTCATTTTACTAGATGTTGGACCTATTGCAATTAAACTTTGAACCATGGATCCTCTATTAATTGGAAAGTTTTATCAGGCATACAGTTAATGGAATGCTATTAAGTGGACCTAATGCAAACTCCTCCTACAAATAAACCCTTAGCAAACTCATTGAAAAATAAAAATTTACCAAATTTGCCCTCTTTGCTACAAGTAGAACTCACAGAGAGCTATAGCTAAAACGATTCTTGACGAATCCTTGTTTTTTGGCCACTTGTCCAACTTGGTAATGTGTCTCATAGGCTTCAAACATGTAACCTGATGGATAAAGACTTGCGCCAATTACAACTAACTCTTTTGATATTTTACCATACAAGTACTTAACTATTTATAGTAAGATTTGTCTGGTTCAACCAGCTGGACCGCCTAGCCAGTCGATCCAAAAAAAAAAACCCGGTTGACTGGACCGGGAACCTTTTCTGTTCGATGTCCGGTTTGGTTTTGGAAACATTGCTGCCAAGTTGCATCATTCCATTTGCATCGAACCAAGTTACCCACAAACACAATCACACCAAACCAAAAATACCAACAATGATCACCTTCAAGAACTCAGTTTTTATGGAATCACAAAGAACTTAACAATAAATAAAAAATAAATGGACAAGAGAGAATGGACTAAGTTTTCTCATCACATGTGCGAGTTTCTCATCGCACGTGTTCTCCAAAAAAAAATCGTGTTAAGACTAACGAAAGGTAAAGCAAATCCTACCTCTAGTCCCCAAAGATTGACAAAGACCACCAACTTGACGTCAAAATTTATTTTGGAACCCATCTGTCGAGCCTTTTCTTTATTTTCATTGACAATTACGGAATCAGTTCAATAGTTAAGCAAAATCAGCTCGAAGTGCGACAAGATCTCTAGGACGAACCTTTAACTCTTGACTCTGCGCAGCTTGATGTAGTACCAGATCCAACGGTCAGGACTTTGTGTTCTAATCCGTGTCATATCTTAGTCTGCTGTCTTTCTTTGTGTAAGATTCTAAGTTAAAGCGTCCGACATAGTGCTAGACCTTGTAGAGTACTCAGAGACGAGCTTTAGAAACATCGATGACTTGTCCTCCAGAAGTCGGTGTGGGCTGTCAAACTCTGCAACCCTACCTGAAATGTAACACAGTGAGAAACAACAGATTCAGATGAGATTTGATCACAAATAGGAAAAAAAGAAGCAAACACGTCGATAATTTCTACAGGAATTTGGTAACTCTCTACTCTCTAGTTAAGTACTGTAGAAATACTAAAAACTCTTCTTGAGATTTTTTTTTGGAAAATTTTTAAAAAATGATATTAACATATAAACCCATGTCCAAATGATATTTACATATAACCCTTTACATAACCTTAACCTGCAACATAAATAATTAAATATGAAAAATAAGGGTAGAAAAAATAACAATAAAACACAACTATTTAAAAATACAGGGTATAAAAGAAAGTAAAAAATAACAATTCAAAACTAACAGCCAACCAAAGTACTCCTTCACTTTGAAGCCGATTAACTACAAGGGTTATGCAATTTTAGTGTAATAATAGGGGTTTATATGTAAATATTGGTTTATAGGGGTTCATATATTAATAGGAAATGTTTCAGGGGTTGGTTAGTAAACATCCCAAAAATCCCACAAAATAAAAAATGGGTCAATTAGACTTACCCCCATGTTAATTGGCCAATTAGACTTACCCCCTAAAATGATACCAATTAGAGTACTTACCCCCAACATTGGCTTTGTTAATGTATATACCGGGTCGGGTTCTATGTACAGTCGGGTCGGATTCTATGTGTATACATGTACTTATATATTGGGCTTTAGTCCCTCAATGAGAACAATTCCATTCTCTCCAAACCCTAGCCGTCATCTCCTAACATGTTATCAGAGCTCTAGGGTTTTCTCATGCAACGACGGCGACGACGGCAGCCACCTCCGGTCTCCCCCTCCACTCGGCAACCCTCCTCCGGTCTTCCCCTTCACCCGGCAGCCCCCCTCTGACCTCCCCGCCTCTCCCCTCAGCCCGCTCGGCTCCCCCCGCACCTCCCCTCCGCCCGACCTGCCCCCCCCCCCCCGCACCTCCCCCCCTCTCCCCTCCACCTGCCCGGCCTCCCCGACCTATCCCCCGCCCCCAACCCTCCTAACCCCTCCCTCCGCCCGATAGGCTCCCCTAGCCCCCCCCCCGGCACCTCTCTTCCCTCCGATCAACCCTCCCGACCCCTCCCTCCGCCCGACAGGCCCCCCCAGGCCCCCTCCCTCCACCCCGCAGGCCCCCCACCACCCTCCATTGCACCCCCGCCCCCTCCTGCACCCCCTGAAGCCCCACCAGCCCCCCCTTTTTCTTTGTACCGAACTGCTCGTCTCCTTTGTACGGACTGCCTTAGACCTCCCTTGTGCCGGCTCGCCCCCGTACTTCAGGGGTATGGCTTCCTACAGCATCTCTCGGCTCCTATACTGCCTGCACACAGTCGCTGCTCGTCGAGTCCCTCCATCTCCTCGTTTTGATGGTATTCTCGGGTCCGTCCCTCCACCGCGTCAGTCGACTGTGAACGTCGTTAGGATCCCCTCCGTCATGATAGTGAGATTGTTATTGCTGCTGCTACTGATCTACCTACTCCAGCACCGCCTGCCACCACTCCTGCCCCGTCTCGGTCTTACTCCGACCGCCTCCAGCGCTTTGAGGAGTTACTGTTGCGATACCTCGCCTCCACCAGCTCTTCGATAGATCACAGTCTCTCTGCCATTCCGGGTACTTCTGCTCAGTCTCAGTCTTACTCCGACCGCCTCCAGCGCTTTGAGGAGTTACTGTTTCGATACCTCGCCTCCACCAGCTCTTCGACAGCTCACAGTCTCTCTGCCACTCCGGGTACTACTGCTCCATGGATCTTAGACTCGGGTGCCTCCTGCCACCTTACCTCCAATCCTTCTGTCCTCACGGACTGTAGCCCTGCTCCTACCCACATGGGGATCCACACTGCTGACGGGACTCGTCTACCCATTTCGCAGTGTGAATCCATCACCCCTGCCTCCGATCCCACTGGTCGCCTAACCTTACCTCGTGTTCACCTTGCTCCCCGCTTAAACATTAACTTAATATCTGTCAGTTCTCTTTGTGGCTCGGGCCTGATTGTTACATTTACTTCTTCTTCTTGTTATGTGCAGGGTCCGCGGACGGGTCAGAGAGTTGGGTTGGGTCGTCGAGCATGGGGACTATATCAGTTGGATCACCTTCAGGTTCCCACTTCCACTCTGTCGGCTCTGTCTGTTACCTCTGATGCCGATTTGTGGCACAGAAGATTAGGTCACATATCCAGTGATCGACTTCAAAGCGTTTTTCGCTCTGGCGCTTTGGGTCGGGTGTCATTCTCCCCTCTCTCTGTCTGCACTGGGTGTCGATTAGCAAAGCACCTTGCTCTTCCTTTTTCTACTAGTTTTACAGGACCTTCACTAGTCACTACTATGCTTCACACCCAGTTTGGTCGGCGCATTAAGAATTTTCGGTCTGATTGTGCCCAGGAGTATCTCTCCTCTGAGATGCACGAAATCCTTCAGACTCACGGCACTCTTCACCAACAGTCGTGTCCCCACACCCATGAACAAAACGGAGTCACCGAGCGCAAACATCGCCATGTCCTTGAGACAGCACGAACTCTACTTCTATCTGCTTCTGTTCCACATTCCTACTGGGCTGAAGCTGTCCTGACCGCTGTTCACCTCATCAATATTACTCCGTCCTCATCCCTCTCTGGTGTTTTCCCGTACGAGCGGCTTTACTCCACATCTCCTAACTACTCTCTTCTTCGTACCTTTGGGTGCACGTGTTTCGTCCTCCTCCCTCCCCATGAGCGCACCAAACTCTCTGCTAGGTCTGTTAGGTGTGTTCACTTAGAACTTAGTCGGGAGCACAAGGGCTATCGGTGCTACGATCCCTTGGCTCGTCGGATCCGTGTCTCTCGTCACGTCTCCTTTGTAGAGGATGTCCCGTACTTTTCCACCGAGTCCCGGGATCTTCCCTCATCACTTACGTCATCTTCTACGTCGTCACCCCCTCTCAATATCCCCTTCCTACCTCCGTATCCTGCTCCTACGCCTACCTTCCCGGTTGAGCCTCCTCCACCACCTCCACCTCCCCCGCCACCTCCCTCTCCCCCGTCACCTCCACCACCACCACCACCTATTACTCGTGTCTATGTTCGTCGGTCTGTAGCTCCTCCTTCAAAGTCGGTTCACACTGGTACTCCCTCGCCTAATGCTGTTGCTCCCTCCTCACCGGTCGTGGATCCTACTCCTGTTCGGCGCTACCCGGCACGCGAACATCACCCACCTGACAAATATGACTACTCTCCGGACAGGTTTGGCTACTCTGCCTTTACCTCTGACTCTCCTGACTCCTCTGGCTACTCTGCCATTGCCTCATATTCTCCAGCTTATCAGGCTTTTCTTACCGCACTTCACACCCACCGGGAGCCCCAGTCGTACCGTGAGACAGCTTTACACCCAGAGTAGCGGCAGGCCATGTCAGTAGAGCTTGAGGCTTTTCAGCGGACCCAGACATGGGATTTAGTGCCTTGTCCCTCAGGCGTGGTGCCTGTTAGCTGCAAGTGGATCTTCAAGGTCAAGACTCGCCCTGACGGATCCATTGAGCGACATAAGGCCCACCTCGTTGCTCGTGGCTTCTCCCAGGAGTATGAGATTGATTATGAGGAGACGTTTGCTCCAGTTGCTCGGATGACTACTATGCGCACCCTCTTAGCTGTGGCAGCTGCTCGAGGGTGGCTTCTCCATCAGATGGATGTCATCAATGCGTTCCTTCACGGTGACCTCGCCGAGGAAGTATATATGGCTCCTCCTCCGGACATTTCAGTTCCTCCAGGGCACGTTTGTCGTTTACGCCGTGCTATCTACGGGCTCAAACAAGCACCTCGGGCATTGTTTGAGCATTTTCACAGTGCAGTTCTGGCAGCTGAGTTTGTTGAGAGATACTCTGACTACGCTCTGTTCACCCGCTCCTCCAGTCAAGATATTGATGTGCTACTTCTGTATATGGATGATATGATCATCACCGGGGATGATAGTGCTACCATAGCTTCCCTTCAACGTCACCTTCAGAGCCAGTTTGAGATGAAGGATCTAGGCCCTCTCCGGTACTTTCGTGGCCTTGAAATTGCCCGGTCAGCTCGAGGATTGTTGATCTCCCAGCAGAAGTACATCTCTGATATTTTTGACGAGGCTACTCTTACTGATTCTCGTACTGTTGACACGCCTATGGAGCTTAACTTGAAGCTCCTCTCTACCGATGGTGAGCCTCTCCAGGATATCTCTCGTTATCAGCGGCTGGTTGGGATGCTCGTTTATCTCACCATGACGAGGCCTGACATTGCCCATGCCATTGGTATTGTCAGTCAGTTCGTTCAGTCTCCTCGCTCGGTTCACTATGCAGCAATCCTTCAGATTATTCAGTATCTCCGTTGCACTATCACTCGATCGCTGTTGTTTCCCTCCACATCTCCACTGGTTCTGCGTGCTTACTCCGATGCAGATTGGGCTGGAGATATTGCTACTCGTCGATCCACCACCGGCTACTGCGTGTTCCTTGGTGATTCCCTCATTTCTTGGCGCAGCAAGAAACAGGAGTCTGTTGCACGCTCCAGCACCGAAGCTGAATATCGAGCTATGGCTTCCACCACTGCAGAGATTGTCTGCCTTCGACGTCTTCTACTCGATTTGGGAGTCAGGATTTCTGGGGCTACACCTCTATTCTGTGACAACCGGAGTGACGTTCAAATTGCTAGCAATCCGGTTTTTCATAAGCGGACCAAACACATCGAGGTCGACTGTCATTATGCTCGGCAGGAGTTTCTTACCAACATCATCTCCCTGCCGTTCATTCCCTCGATATAGCAGACTGCTGATTTTCTCACCAAGCCCCTGACGATTGCTAGATTTCGTCATTTTATAAGCAAACTCTCGGTACATGATCCACCGTGAGTTTGAGGGGGAGTGTTAATGTATATACCGGGTCGGGTTCTATGTACAGTCGGGTCGGATTCTATGCGTATACATGTACTTATATATTGGGCTTTAGTCCCTCAATGAGAACAATTTCATTCTCTCCAAACCCTAGCCGTCATCTCCTAACAGGCTTAACCTCACGAAATTTCTATACGATACTTAGACAGAATTGGAGCTATCTCAAAATACCATATAGGCATTGGGGGGGTACGTCAAAACTTTTGGGGGTTAATTCCAGTTTTTTGGGGTTAACTCTAATTGATATCATTTAGAGGGGTAAGTCTAATTGGCCTATTAACACGGGGGGGGGGGGGGGGTGGTGTTAAGTCAAATTGACCCATAAAAAAAAACATTCTTGAAATTTTATGGGAATTCTATTAAGAGGAAAATTGAAAAAAATATAATGCAAAAAATACAAAGCATTACATTTACTGACCAATGAAATGATTTGATCAATATAAAATCAAAAGAATGTAGATAATTTCGGCTAAGATCTACATAGTTCTTAGTAAGAAACCGTTTAGGTATAACTTCTAACAGAATGTTCAAAAAAATCAACAATAAATATCCACATATAATCGTCAAAGTAAAGGATAATTAATTATCTTACCATCACTGAGGACCAAAACAAGATCACTGTCGATAACAGTGGGAATCCGGTGGGCTATGGTGCAGACTGTGCAATCCCTGAATTCAGTTCGAATGATCTTCTGAATGAGATTATCTGTGGCTGTATCAACTGAGGCTGTTGCCTCGTCAAGCACTAGTATCCGTGCCTGTTTCAGTAATGCCCTGCCCAAAGAGACTAGCTGGCGCTGCCCAACGCTCCAATTATCTCCATTCTCCAAGACTGCAAAAGCAATAATCACTATAATCTTTGAGCTAATGCCAAAAAAAAATTATAGAATCTAGTCATCTAGTCATATAGATCTAGTCAACATGACAATTTTAGAAAGAAATTTGTCTTACAAAGTTTTTACGGATCTGCAGACATCTCCATCAGAATGTTTAAAATAAAAGGAAGGTACCTTCCAAACTCTAGGAAATAAGCCATGAATGAGTATGAGGAAACTTGAGGAGAGCACCCAAAAGGGTTCCTTGTTCCTTTTCTCGACTTTTTTTTATAGACACGTATAAGCATAGGGTGGTTCAATTTCTCAATGTACCTCATACAAGGATTACTGTCACTTCTAGAAAGAATCCTCCGAGACCAAAGTGAAATAGCAATCTGATCTTTGGCTTATAATTTGAGCCACAGATATGAATGCAATTCCAAACTCTTGCCTTCCGTATAGCCTCTTCGTAGTCTAGGGGAACCTTGCAGTGTTGCTCCCCGGTGGTAGGGGTATCTGCATAACCAAGAAGGTAGGTCTCCCTACTTGCCAATTGGCCTTTAGGTTTCTTGGCAGGCAGTTATCTTGCCAGGTTAACTTTTTCAGTTCTTCAGCACCAATCTTAGATAATTTGTGCCACAAAGATGAACACAAATTCCAATCTCTTGCCTTCTGTATAGACTCTTTCGTAATCTAGGGGAACCTTGGGGTGTTGCTCCCCGGTGGTAGTGGTATGAGCTTGAACTACATAACCAATAAGGTAGGTCTCCCTACTTGCCAACTGGCCTTCTAGGTTTCTTGGCAGGCAATTCTCTTGCCATGTTACCTTGTTCAGTTTTTTAGCATCAATCGGAAAATTATTGTCAATCTGTCTGTGCAACCTTCTTAATTAGAGTCTCCTTCATAGTCCATCTCATCAATGGGGTGGGACTTTGGACAATGACGGCGACAAAACAAAGAACTCAAACAATAAATTTGTTCCATGATTTGTGAGATTAATGCACATCTATCACTACCTATATCTGGACATAGGTTTCAAAATTCTTGGTACACACATGCGTCATACCTGGAGTATCAAGCTTCTGCACCTTTTGACGGATTACCTCTCCAAGTTGACACTTGTCAAGTGCCTGCAATAAAAGCAACACAAGATCATACTGAAAACATGTGACAAACATTTAATTTCTCGAAGAGCTAATGATTAACCTTACCTGCCAGACTTCATGATCAGAGTGCTCTTCGAGGGGGTCGAGATTGCCTCTAATTGTTCCTTCAAACAAGGTGGGATCCTGCGGGATGATACTGAGCCGGGAACGAAGATCATGGAGTCCGATAGTGGAGACGTCTATGTTATCAATGATTATTCTCCCATTTGCTGGTTCAATCAGGCGGAATAGAGCCTGGATAAGGGTAGATTTACCACTTCCAGTGCGCCCGACAATACCGATCTTTTCCCCGCCAGGAAATGTGCAGGTTACGCCATGGAGGACCATGGGTAAGCTCTCCTTGTAACGAACCTTTAAGTATAAAAAGAGGATGAAGTCAAATGCATTTGATACAGTTGTCTCACATCAAGTATACAATAATACACTAAAAAAAAAAGCTCTTATGGGTTCTATTTAATTCACAATACAGCACATATTATTACACACAAATTGCAAAAGCCTACCAAGTATGCCCATCTAAGAAACTTTCAATCCTCTTGCATCTTCTTTTTGCTAGTGAATTCGGTGAACCAATCTATCTATAAAACACTTACAAATGGAGGTCTTTGGTGCCACATGGCAGCCTCCCCATTACCCCCTCTCTCCTATCTCTCTCTCGCCCCTTTTAATATTTTTTATAATTAAACATATGGAGGCAATAGAGAGGATATCAATCACCAGCTGCTGCATTACCCCTTCGCAAAAGCGCTTTGGAAGTGACTCTGGACCGCACTCGGCGTTCGTGGTCATCTGGGGTCTATTTTCTCCCTTTGGACTTTGTGGCGAAAAAGGAGAAGTAAGAAGAATCTTCGTGTGGCTTGGGATTTCCTTTCAATCTGCACTTGCTTGGGGATCTGGAAAGAGGAACTCCCGAATCTTCCTGATGCAGACGAGCTCCGACGTGCAGATTTCTACAGCTGATTTTTCTACTAGTTTTTTCTATGGTTTTTTTTGTATTTTACCATTCTCTTGTATTTGTATCGTTGTTTTTTTCTTTGAATTTTGACAATGTTAGTCCTATATTCATATTTTATTGTTTGTTACTACTTGTTACTTGCTACTTTAATTATTATCTTGAATATTAAAGTGTTAGGAGACGACGGCTAGGGTTTGGAGAGGAATAGAATGATTCCATTGAGGGACTCAAGCCCAAATATATGTACATGTAACCGACCCGACTGTACAGTAAACCCGACTCATTATATATACATTAACACTCCCCCTCAAACTCACGGTGGATCATGAACCGAGAGTTTGCCCAGAAAATGCCGGAAGCGAGCTGTCGTCAGGGGCTTCGTCAGAAAGTTAGCAGTCTGCTCCGATGAGGGAATGAAGGGCAGGGAGATGGTGTGATCGATAAATGCCTGGCGAACATAATGACAATCAACTTCAATATGCTTTGTTTGCTCATGGAAGACCGGATTGCTAGCAATCTGAATAGCACTCCGGTTGTCACAGAAGAGAGGAGTGGGCCCGGATATCACTACTCCCAAGTCAAGCAGAAGACGGCGAAGCCAGACAACTTCGGCGGTGGTGGAAGCCATAGCCCTGTATTCGGCTTCGGTGCTGGAGCGAGCAACAGACTCCTGCTTCTTGCTGCGCCAAGAAATCAGTGAGTCACCCAGAAACACATAGTAACCTGTAGTAGATCGACGAGTGTCTGCATCTCCTGCCCAATCTGCATCTGAGTAGGCACGCAGCACCAACGGAGAGGTGGAGGGAAACAGGAGTGAACGGGTGATGGTGGCCCGGAGGTAGCGGATGATCCGAAGAACAGCTGCATAGTGTACTGACCGTGGAGCCTGAACAAACTGACTGACAATGCCAACAGCATGGGCAATGTCTGGCCGGGTCATGGTGAGGTAGACAAGCATCCCAACCAACCTCTGGTAGCGGGAGACATCCTGGAGCGGCTCACCATCTGTAGCGAGAAGCTTCAAATTGAGCTCCATGGGTGTATCAGCAGTACGTGTGTCAGTAAGGGCAGCATCAGTAATGATGTCAGAGATGTACTTCTGCTGGGAGACCAACAGACCACGAGCTGACCTGGCAATCTCAAGGCCCAGAAAGTAGCGAAGAGAGCCCAGGTTTTTCATCTCGAACTGACTCTGGAGGTGCCGCTGGAGAGAGGCGATTGTGGCACTGTCATCCCCAGTGATGATCATATCGTCCACATAGAGGAGAAGGACTGCAATGCCCTGACTGGAGGAGCGAGTGAACAGGGCATAGTCGGAGTGACGCTCAATAAACCCGGCGGCCAGAACTGCACTGCGAAAACGCTCAAACCAGGCACGAGGGGCCTGCTTGAGCCCATAGATGGCCCGGCGCAACCGACACACGTGTCCTGGAGGAACTGAAGTGCCCGGAGGAGGAGCCATGTAGACTTCCTCGGAGAGATCACCGTGTAGAAACGCATTGGTGACATCCATCTGATGGAGAGGCCACCCTCGAGCAGCTGCCACAGCTAAGAGGGTGCGCACAGTAGTCATTCGAGCAACCGGAGCAAACGTCTCCTCGTAGTCAATCCCATACTCCTGGGAGAAGCCACGAGCAACGAGGCGAGCCTTGTGCCGCTCAATGGATCCGTCAGGTCGAGTCTTGACCTTGAAGATCCACTTGCAGCTAACAGGCACCACCCCGGGGGGACAAGGCACCAACTCCCAGGTCTGGGTCCGCTGAAAAGCCTCAAGCTCAACTGACATGGCCTGCTGCCACTCTGGATGTAATGCTGCCTCACGGTACGATTGGGGCTCCCGATGGGTGTGAAGAGCAGTAAGAAAGGCCTGAAACGATGGGGAATAGGAGACACTGGCAGAGAAGCCAGAAGAGTCAGGAGAGTCAGTGGGAAAAGCAGAGTAACCAAACCTGTCAGGAGAGTAGTCATATCTGGCAGGAGGGTGATGTTCGCGCGCTGGGTAGCGCCGAACAGGAGCAGGATCCACGACCGGGGAGGAGGGAGCAGCAGCATCAGGCGAGAGAGTACCAGTGAGAACCGACTCTGGAGGGGGAGCTGCAGACCGACGTACATAGACACGAGTAATGGGTGGTGGTGGAGGTGGTGTGGGGGACTGAGGAGGTGGTGGTGGTGGTGGAGGTGGCGATGGAGACTAAGGAGGTGGTGGTGGTGGTGGAGTAGGCGTGAATGGGGCAATAGAAACCGGGGGTAGAACAGGGATGTGCAGATGTGAGGAGGGCGAGGAGGATGACGAAGTAGGCGAGGAAAGATCCCGAGACTCAGGTGCAAAATACAGGACATCCTCAACAAAGGAGACGTGGCGGGAGACACGGATCCGACGAGCTAAGGGATCATAGCATCGATACCCCTTGTGCTCACGACTGAGCCCCAAGTGAACACACCTAACAGACCTCGCAGAATGTTTGGTGCGCTCATGGGGAGGAAGAAGAACGAAGCACGTGCAGCCAAACGTGCGAAGAAGAGAGTAGTCAGGTGGACTGGAGTGAAGGCGCTCGTGAGGGGTGGCACCGGACAGAACAGACGACGGAGTGATATTGATGAGGTGGACAGCCGTCATGACAGCTTCAGCCCAGTAGGAGTGAGGAACAGACGCAGAGAGAAGCACGGCTCGTGCAGTCTCAAGGACATGACGATGCTTGCGTTCGGCAACGCCGTTCTGCTCATGGGTGTGGGGACAGGACTGCTGGTGAAGAGTGCCATGAGACTGAAGAATCTCACGCATCTCGGAGGAGAGATACTCCTTGGCACAATCAGACCGAAAGGTCTTGATGCGCCGACCAAACTGGGTATGTATCATAGTGGTGAATCTCCTAAAGATGTGAGGTACTTCAGACCGATGACGCATGAGATAGACCCAGGTGCACCTAGAATAGTCATCAATAAAACACACATAATACATATAACCAGATAGAGAAGCAATAGGAGCAGGACCCCAAATATCCGAATGAACTAAGTCAAATAAAGCATCAGACTGGGAAGTACTAGCAGAAAATGGAAGAGCTAGATGCTTTGCCAGTCGACAACCCGTACAAACAGAGAGGGGGGAGAATGACGCTCGACCCAAAGCGCCCGAACGGAATACGCTTTTGAGTCGATCACTCGATAGATGACCTAACCTTCTGTGCCACAGGTCGGCATCAAAGGTGACAGACATGACAGACGCAACTGAAGACACATGGAGATGGTCCAACTGGTAGAGTCCTCCTGCCCTACGGCCCAGCCCAATCCTCTGACCCGTCCGCGAATCCTGCACAACACAAACAGAAGGGGTGAAGGTGACAGTCAGGCCAGAGTCGCAAAGAGAACTGATGGAAATCAAATTAATATTAAGACGGGGGGCATGATGGACATGGGATAGGGTCAGGCGACCAGAAGGGTCAGAGGTGGTGGTGATGGAGCCACATTGCGGAATAGGGACGAGAGTCCCATCCGCAGTGCGAACCTCCTGGTGGGTGGTAGTGGGAGAACAGTCCGTGAGGACAGTGGAGTCAAAAGTAAGGTGACAGGAGGCACCCGAATCGAAGATCCATGGAGCAGTAGTACCAGAGGTGGCAGACAAGCCGTGCGCAGTCGCGGAGCCGGTGGAGGCTATGTGGCGAAGAAGGAGCTCCTCGAGGCGCTGAAGGCGGTCCGGCTCAGACGGAGAAGGTGCTGTGGTAGCAGTGGGGAGCGTCGAGGCCTCTGCTGTAGCCGCGGCACCACCAAAGTGGCGGAAGGAAGACGAACCACGTCCTCGGCCCCGTCCACCTCGACCGCCGCGTCGATCGTCGCGAGAGGTCGAAGACCAGCGGGGGGATCTCTCATCCGGACCCTAGCGGGGGTTGCGTGGAGGACGTGTAGGGCACTCGCGCTTCATGTGGCCGGGCTCCTTGCAGTAGTGACAAAAAACAGCCTCATCGGAGAACCCGGCTGCCAGGACAGAGTCGGAGCTAGGAGCAAGTGGAGGAGGACGAGCGCCCTGAGTCTGAAGGCGGGTCTCCTCATCGACCAAGGCGAGTAGGGCATCCTCGAGCCGAGGGAGGGGCTCACGGTGCAGGAGCTGGGCAGCTATGAGAGCAAAGTCTGATCGTAGTGCTGCCAGGAACTGGTGCAGGTGGCCCTCGTCGAGGTAGCGCTGGAAGTCCCGGGAGCGGGGGCAGTCACACCGCTCCGGAATCAGTGAGTCCAGCTCATGCCAGTAGGCACTCATCTGACTGAAGAAGTCCTGAATGGTACGCTCCCCCTGACGGGCAGACTGCGAGTCACAGATGAGCTGATGCCGGCGGGCGCCGCCGCGCGGGAGAAAACGGTCCCGGAGATACTCCCACATCGCGCGCACTGTCGGAAGGCGGCCGATGGGAGCAAGGAGCGGACGAGCAACCGAGTCCAGGAGGTACGCCCGGATGGCCTGATCGTGGCGGCGCCACGTAAGAGCAGCAACGGTGATGGCCGTGGTAGCAGTCGCTGCAGAAGATGCAGCACTGCTGATGACAGAGGACGAGCCAGAGTAGTCAGTGGGAGGAGGATCCTCGCCGGTGATGTGACCCCACAGATCACGACTGGAGAGGGCGGCCTCGACGGTGAGGGACCAGTCAGGCCAGTCGCTGGCCGACGACAACTGAAACGCGACCGCCTTCAGCGGTGGAGAGATCGCAACGACGGACGGTACGGCTGGAGAGGCCATGGAGGATGCTGTAGGGTGTCAGGAGATGTCGGGGGGGCTGAAGGTTGGCGGAGGAGGGAGGCAGGGGCTGTAGGGGGGGCGCGGGAGGGGGTCGGGAGTGCTGTAGGGGGTTCGGGAAGGGAGGCAGGGGCTGTAGGGGGTTCGGGAGGGGGGGCGGGGGCTGTAAGGGGTTCGGGAAGGGGGGGCGGTGGCTGTAGGGGGCCCGGGAGGGGTGGCTGTAGGGTGTCGGGGGGGGTCGGGGCAGGGGAAAGGGGGATCAGGTGGTGCGGAGGGAGGCGGAGGGTGCTGCGGAAGGGGGGAAGGGCCGGAGGGGGGTCGTGGGTGCTGCCGGATGCAGGGGAGAGGGCTGGAAGGGTGCGGGAGGGCTGCCGGATGCAGGGGAGCGGGCCGGAAGGGTGCGGGAGGGCTGCCGGATGCAGGGGAGAGGGCCGGAAGGGTGCGGGTGGGCTGCCGGAGCAGGGGAGAGGGCCGGAGGTGGGGTCGGGTGGGCTGCCGAGGCAGAGGAGAAGGCTGGAGGGGTGGAGGAGATGCCGGAGGTGCCGCCGGAGGTGCTGCCGTCGCGCGGGAACCCTAGAGCTCTGATACCATGTTAGGAGACGACGGCTAGGGTTTGGAGAGGAACAGAATGATTCCATTGAGGGACTCAAGCCCAAATATATGTACATGTAACCGACCCGACTGTACAGTAAACCCGACTCATTATATATACATTAACATAAAGAATTAAGCGTTTTGAGCAATTTGACTTTCTATTTTGTTGTTAGATTGTTCAATGGAGTCCTCAATCGTGTCATATAAGATATTTTCGAAAACATTGTGATTTATTATGCATATCTAGTTCAATTATTATTACACATTCAATAATAGTTTTTATTCTAGTTTTTTTTTTAACTTTTTTTACCAATACGCCTCGAAAAAATTCGAGGCTTACGCCTCGCCTTTCTAGAGGAAAAACGTCTCGTTACGCCTTGCCTTTCGCCTCTTAAAACATTGTGTGTGTGTGTGTGTGTGTGTGTGTGTATACCCGCACTAACCATACAGGCACCATTTTCCCCTCCTTGGGATGTGGAGGAGTAGCGGCTCGCGGTAGGAAGAAAAGACAAAGAAGAGCACAATCTTTCTTCTCTTCTCTTATAAAAGTCTCCCTCGTATGAAACCCTAATTGATAATTGAATATTAATTGGATTTGCAACCCTAGTTCAAGAATGAAACGAGTTTGCATGTTCAAGAGATTTCTTCGATGGATCTTCCTTGCTTCTGTCTCTTCTTCCTACCGCGGGTTGCTACCCCTCCTCATCGACTTTATCTACATGTTCAGAGAGATCTGCGCAAAGATTCCTCTTCTTCAGATATCGTTTCTACTTGGATTCTTCACCGGTTCTTATATACCACCCTCCATTTTCCGCCACTTCATCCTATGGATACTGGGATCGCGATGAGAATCCACCAAGGTACATGACAGATTAACAGAAACTTTGTTGCATCACAGTAATTGTTATTCTTTGTTCCCTTGGCCTGTTTATTGGGGTTATCTTGGGCTATTATCGTTCCATTGACTTCTTAGATTTCTACCAATAATGATTCTTTTTCTAGATCTATTTTAATTGGTGAATCTGAGCCTTAATTTGCGATATTAATCTCTAGTTCGTTGATGTGATTAAATTTAATAATGTCTATTTGTTTGTTTATCATTATCCGGTTGCTCTTTGATATATTGGGAATCATTGTTGGTACTTTGCACATGATTAACTATAGTTTCTAATTACTGAAATTCAAATATAAATTGCTGAAATTTTAATTTAATTGCTAAAAGTCTGCAGTTTTATCCACAATTATAAATTACTTTTAAAAGAAGCCTACATGCATAAGACTACATCAGACCACTTTTATGCACAACTAAACCGAAAAGGAGGTACCAACGGGCTTTTGTCAGAGTCGTACTTCCGCTCTCCCATGTTGGAGAGGTTTCCTGTTCGACTCCCGGTATGGACACCGTGGAGCGAACTTTCCCTCAAGGTTGTTGAGCCTTGTTTGCGCATGTGAATCCTGGCTGTTGATGTCATGCTCACGGGAGCTGCCTTCCCCCGTTTCGATCTCTGGAACTCTTTGAGCCCTTACTCAGGGCCTGGTCCTCTAACCGCCTAGCCGGTCTAGCAAAAAAAAAAAAAACTAAACGGAGGTAACCCACTAGGAGATAAGCGAGTTAGCAAAGCAACTGATGCTTGGGTGAGGAGGGTGCGGGTTCGACTCCTCCCCCTCTCGAGGTACCTCGGAGTGTGTAGGGAAACTCCCGAGTGGGTCGGTGCGCATTCCCGAAGGGATTAGTCCGAGCCCGAAGTGGGTCCATTACCCAAAAGGTTTCAAGACACCCACCGATCTCAAAAAGAAACCAAAAAGGAGGTCTCTTTATTACTAGAAAATATATGGATGCATTTCGCAGGTGGTTAAGCGAAAACGAGCCAATGCCAAATGAACGAAATACAACTAAACTCAAATGTCTGAAAGAAAGAAACATGTTTCTCCATAGGAACTGGGAGAAAGAAAGGGAACTAGATTGAAGGCTTGGATATCGATCGATGGGATCAAATGAAGGAAATGGGAGAGATGAAGAACTAGTGTCTTACTTCAGTTAACTATTTTCAGCTAATAGTTTGCAGATGACTGCAAAAAAATGTCATGCTGGCCACATTAATAAGGGGGAACTTGCTGCTGGCAGATAATATCCTAAAAAAAGAAATCAAAGAAGATCTATTGTCCTTGGATGATGATAAGTATTCGAGTCTTGATGGCTTCCCTTTCTTCTTTCCTCTTGAAGGAAGATCTATTTCGATATTTTCATGATCAACACATGAGCAAGGAGTTCGTAGAAGGATCAATAGGACATTCTTCGTGGTGCATAAAATATCCACCCCTCCTCGCTCATGTGGCCCAGTTAGTAGAGCACACATTGCACCGACATGACCTCTTAACCATCGGCCAGGTGAACCAGCGCCCTGATCTAATGAGCATCTGTTCAACTACAATTGCACATATTTGGATCATTGTTCAAATATAGAAATCAATTGGAAACGAAATTCATGTCTGTAGTGCAGGCATGATTAGATGAACACAGGCATAATACCCTTTGATCAACACACAATTTTTCCTAGATCTTATAGCCTGCAGGGACTTTTCTCGAGGTAAGGCTTGCAAATATATTTATGCAATGGAAAATCAGAAACAATAACCTATAGATAATTAAGAGTTTTAACATTCTAAGTTGGTAAAATTGTTTAATCTATATCATTGCCAATGACAACAAAGAAGAATAAGGGAATTCCGCACCTTGAGATCAATCAGTTCAATCTTCCCATTCTCTGGCCATGAAGCTGGAGGGCGACCGTTATCAATGATAGGTGGTGCTTCACTAGGAATTTGGCAGTACTGATGAATGCGCTCGATAGAGATAATTTTATTTTCAAGTTTACAAAAGCTCAGAATCCATCGTGATAAACGAGCGTTCAAATTAATGCCATATGTTACAGCAAGGCCTGCCATGCCTGTGACATAAAAGAATCTTATTCAACTAAAGGAATAAAGGACTGTCGTTTCTAAAGTAAATACCACCATGATCCCTCATGACATTTTATACGTCAAAAGGGATGCATTAATCGGTCATAGTCAAGCAACAATAAGACACCATGAAACTGCATCATCTAAAACAGATTCTAACCAAAACAACTTTGACTTTGTTAATATATTTAATGATATATTAATAAAAGGAAGGTATGGACACATTGGAAGCTTTGAGAATGTAAAGTATGCATACTTGGATCAATACTTCCGTGTGGAAAGCTCACAAGAAGAAACATGCAGAATGCAAATACAAAAGTTGATAGCAATTCCATGCGCAAGCAGAGCCATTCAATTGCCGCAAGACTGCAAAAGAACGGTCGAGCAAAGCAATCAAGCAGGTATAGGTTTCTTTTTATGAAGCGTTTCTCTTGACCAAAACCTCTAATAGTAGCAGCACCAGCAATAGACTCCCCAAAAAGATGGATGATTGGGGATTTTTGAATACTAACAATGCGAACTAGTTCCCTTGAAGACGCCATATAGTACTTCTGCACAAGCAAAAACAAAGCTATTAGAAACTTAAACTAGATTTTATCACAATATATGCAAAGAATTTCAAATATTTTCCATTGCCTGACAACCTCCTGCAGTTAATCCACCAAAAAGGAATTTTAAGCATCAAAATTTACATTCTCCACCAAAGGAAGTTTCTCTATACATCAGCAAGCCTAACAGGGATATAGGATGCACTTTATGATGCTAAAAAGTAAGAGTAGATGAGATCCAACTGAGACATGCGTGTGTACGCACACACGCACGCACACACACACACACACACAACAGATACTCATATTGGCAAGTCTTGTTGAAACTTTTCCATTTACATTGCCTGCCAAACTCCAAGCTCACAAATATAGGACATAAATTTTGATATAACAGACCAAAATATAGAACCACCGCCACCATTATCAATAGTAGGCAAGAAAGCAGAAAACTTTGCTTTGCTTACTAGTGCTAACATATAAAGCTGCTCAATATAAGTTCAATTGGTTCTGCTCAAAGTCGTTGATGCTCGCTTCCCAATCTAGAAAATATTTCTAGAAATATACTTATGAAGCTATAGTACCAGTTATACCAATTGATGAAGGATTGCTATTTAAAATGTGTTAGGACATAACGGCTAGGGTTTGGAGAGGAATGGAATGCTCTTTATTGAGGGACTCAAGCCCAATATATATGCACATGTATGACCATACAACCCGACCCAACTGTACATGTAACCCGACCCATCTCTATACATTAACACTCCCCCTCAAACTCACGGTGGATCATGAACCGAGAGTTTGCCGATAAAGTGCCGGAAGCGAGCAATCGTAAGGGGCTTCGTCAGAAAATCAGTAGTCTGCTCCGATGATGGAATGAATGGCAAGGAGATGGTGTGGTCGAGAAACTCTTGGCGAACGTAGTGACAATCAACCTCAATGTGTTTTGTTCGCTCGTGGAAGACCGGGTTGCTAGCAATCTGAATAGCACTCCGGTTGTCACAGAAGAGAGGCGTGGGCCTGGATATCACAACTCCCAAGTCGAGCAGACGGCGGCGAAGCCAGACAATCTCTGCGGTGGTGGAAGCCATAGCCCTGTATTCGGCTTCGGTGCTGGAGCGAGCAACAGACTCATGTTTCTTGCTGCGCCACGAAATAAGAGAATCACCAAGAAACACACAGTATCCTGTAGTAGAGCAGCGAGTGGCTACATCTCCTGCCCAATCTGCATCGGAGTAGACACGCAGCACCAACGGAGAGGTGGAGAGAAACAGTAGTGAACAGGTGACGGTGCCTCGGAGGTAGCGGATAATCCGAAGGACAGCTGCATAGTGAACTGAACGTGAAGCCTGAACAAACTGACTGACAATGCCAACAGCATGGGCAATGTCTGGCCGGGTCATAGTGAGGTAGACGAGTATTCCAACCAGCCTCTGGTAGCGGGAGACATCCTGGAGCGGCTCACCATCTGTAGCTAGAAGCTTCAAATTGAGCTCCATGGGTGTGTCAGCAGTGCGAGAGTCAATAAGAGCAGCATCAGCAAAGATGTCGGAGATGTACTTTTGCTGGGAGACCAACAGACCACGAGCTGATCGGGCAATCTCGAGGCCCAAAAAGTAGCAAAGAGAGCCCAGATCTTTCATCTCAAACTGACTCTGGAGGTGACGCTGAAGGGATGCTATGGTGGCACTGTCATCCCCGGTGATGACCATATCATCCACGTAGAGAAGAACTGCAATACCCTGACTGGAGGAGCGAGTGAACAGGGCATAGTCGGAATGGCGCTCAACAAACCCGGCGGCCAGGACTGCACTGCGGAATCGCTCAAACCAGGCACGAGGGGCCTGCTTGAGTCCATAGATGGCTCGGCGCAAACGACACACGTGCCCTCGAGGAACTGAAACGCCCGAAGGAGGAGCCATGTAGACTTTCTCGGAGAGGTCACCGTGGAGGAACGCATTGGTGACATCCATCTGATGGAGAGGCCACCCTCGAGCAGCTGCCACAGCTAAGAGGGTGCGCACAGTAGTCATCCGAGCAACTGAAGCAAACGTCTCCTCGTAATCAATCACATACTCCTGGGAGAATCCACGAGCAACGAGGCGGGCCTTGTGCCGCTCAATGGATCCGTCAGGTCGAGTCTTGACCTTCAATATCCACTTGCAGCTAACAGGCACCACACCTGAGGGACAAGGCACCAAATCCCATGTCTGGGTCCGCTGAAAAGCCTCAAGCTCAACTGACATGGCCTGCCACCACTCTGGATGTAAAGCTGCCTCACGGTACGATTGGGGCTCTCGGTGGGTGTGTAGAGCAGTAAGAAAAGCCTGATAAGATGGCGAATAGGAGACAATGACAGAGTAGCCAGAGAAGTCAGGAGAGTCAGAGGGAAAAACAGAGTAGCCAAACCTGTTCGGAGAGTAGTCATATCTGTCAGGAGGGTGATGTTCATGCGCTGGGTAGCGCCGAACAGGAGCAGGATCCACGACCGGGGAGGAGGGGGCAGCAGCATCAGGCAAGGGAGTACCAGTGTGAACCGACTCTGGAGGAGGAGCTGCAGACCGACGAACATAGACACGAGTAACGGATGGTGGTGGAGGTGGCGAGGGAGACTGAGGAGGTGGTGGTGGTGGTGGTGGTGGTGGTGGAGGTGGCGGGGAAGATGGAAGTGGAGTAGGCGTGGGTGGGGCAACAGAAAACGGGGGTAGAACAGGGATGTGGAGATGTGATGAAGGCGAGGAGGGTGACGCAGGAGGCAAGGAAAGATCCCAAGACTCAGGGGAAAAGTACAGAACATCCTCAACAAAGGAAACGTGACGGGAGACACGGATCCGGTGAGCCAAGGGATCGTAACAACGATACCCCTTGTGCTCCCGACTGAGCCCCAAGTGAACACACCTAACAGACCTCGCAGAGAGTTTGGTGCGCTCATGGGGAGGAAGAAGAATGAAGCCCGTGCAGCCAAACGTGCGAAGAAGAGAGTAGTCAGGTGGGCTGGAGTGGAGGCGCTCATATGGGGTGGCACCGGACAGAGCAGACGACGGAGTGATATTGATGAGATGAACAGCCGTCATGACAGCTTCAGCCCAGTAAGAGTGAGGAACAGACGCAGAGAGAAGCAAGGCTCATGCGGTCTCAAGGACATGACGATGCTTGCGTTCGGCAACGCCGTTCTGCTCATGGGTGTGGGGACAGGACTGCTAGTGAAGAGTGCCGTGAGATTGAAGAATCTCACGCATCTCAGAGGAGAGATACTCCTTGGCACAATCAGACCGAAAGGTCTTGATGCGCCGACCAAACTGAGTGTGTATCATAGTGGTGAATCTCCTAAAGATGTGAGGGACTTCAGATCGATGACGCATAAGATAAACCCAGGTGCATCTAGAGTAGTCATCGATAAAACACACATAATACATGAAACCCGAAATAGATGCAACTGGTGCAGGACCCCAAATGTCCGAATGTACTAAATCAAATAAAGCATCAGATTGGGAAGCACTAGCAGAGAATGGAAGAGCTAGATGCTTTGCCAGTCTACAACCCGTACAAACAGAGAGAGGGGAGAAGGACGCTCGACCCAAAGCGCCCGAACGGAATACGCTTTTGAGTCGATCACTCGATATATGACCTAACCTTCTGTGTCACAGGTCGGCATCAGAGGTAACAGACATGACAGACGCAACAGGAACGGAAGACACATGTAGATGGTCCAGCTGGTAAAGTCCTCCTGCTCTACGGCCCAGCCCAATCCTCTGACCCGTCCGCGAATCCTGCACAACACAAACAGAAGGGGTGAAGGTGACAGTCAAGCCAGAGTCGCAAAAAGAACTGATAGAGATCAGATTAATGTTAAGACGGGGGGGCATGATGGACATGGGATAGGATCAGGCGACCAGAAGGGTCAGAAGTAGTAGTGATGGATCCACATTGCGGAATAGGAACGAAAGTTCCATCCGCAGTGCAAACCTCCTAGTGGGTGGTAGTGGGAGAACAGTCAGTGAGGACAGTGGAGTCAAAGGTGAGGTGACAGGAGACACCCGAATCAAAGATCCATGGAGCAGTAGTACCAGAGGTGGCAAACAAGCCGTAAGCAGTCGCGGAGCCGGTGGAGGCTAGGTGGCGAAGAAGGAGCTCCTCGAGGCGCTGAAGACGGTCTGGCTCAGGCTGAGAAGGTGCTGTGGTAGCAGTGGGGAGCGTCGAGGCCTCTACAGTAGCCGTTGTACCACCAAAGTGGCGGAAGGAGGACGAACCACGTCCACGGCTCCGTCCACCTCGACCGTCGTGTCGATCGTCGCGGGAAGCCGAAGCCCAGCGGGAGGCTCTCTCATCCGGACCCCAGCGGGGGTTGCGTGGAGGACGTGTAGGGCATTTGTGCTTCATGTGTCCGGGCTCCTTCCAGTAGTGGCAAAAGACAGCCTCATCGGAGAACCCGGCCGCCAGGACAGTGTCGGAGCTAGGAGCAAGTAGAGGAGGACGAGTGCCCTGAGTCTGAAGGCGGGTCTCCTCATCGACCAAGGCGAGTAGAGCATCCTCTAGCCGAGGGAGTGGCTCACGGTGCAGGAGCTGAGCAGCGATGAGAGCAAAGTCCGGCCGAAGTCCTGCCAGGAACTGGTGCAAGTGGCCCTCATCGAGGTAGCGCTGAAAATCCCGAGAGTGGGGGCAAGCACACCGCTTTGGGATCAGGGAGTCCAGCTCATGCCAGTATGCACTCATCAGACTGAAGAAGTCCTGAATCGTGCGCTCCCCCTGAAGAGCAGACTGCGAATCACAAATAAGCTGATGCCGGCGTGCGCCGCCGCGCGGGAGAACCCTAGAGCTCTGATACCATGTTAGGAAATGACGGCTAGGGTTTGGAGAGGAATGGAATGCTCTCTATTGAGGGACTCAAGCCCAATATATATGTACATATATGACCATACAACCCGACCCAACTGTACATGTAACCCGACCCATCTCTATACATTAACAAAATGAAACTCTTATACCAATTGATACCGAACTAGATTCAATTGAGATGGATCAAAGAACAAGCCAATCACAAAAGAGAAAATGGCAAGAAGTGAGTAAATTTCAGTAAAAAGCTGAAATTAGAAAAGAAACAACAATTATGATTGCAAATAAAAAAAATTTGGGTGAGGACTAGAGATATATATTGATTTCATACAAAACTGAACCTAAAGTATTACAACGCCAATTACCATATTGTGCTTGCAATTAATGAAAATGTTGCTTCACTTTAGATCTTTGTTTATAATTTGTGTTGCATAGATGAATGCAACTCTCTATTAAATCTTGCATTTTAGCCTCTGTCTAGACTCTTTTCTAGTCTAAGATAACATTGGAGGTCTGCTCCCTCGACGCATGAGCTTCACTACGCACACAACAAGCAGAGACGAAACCAAGCCCACCCCCCCCCCCCCCCCCCCCACACACACACACACACCCAAAAAAAAATCCGGTAGGTCTTCTATTAGACGTTGCCACGTGGTATCGATCTTCGCCACATACACACACACCCCACCCACCCATACACACAAGCCGAGGAAAAGTCGCTACATGTAATGACGTCATCCGATACTGACCAGCGTGGGTCGCGGAAAAAAAAAACTCGGGACTTGCAAGAAACCTTGCTAACTTTCCACACTCATCCGATGTTCACTAGATATGCAAGAAGGCAGGGTCACGATATGAGAAAAAAGAAAATGCATCGAGCCATCAGTCTCTCGAGACATTCAGATGGTTCCCACAACCACCCAATAACAATCAGAGGGTTGGACATGCGGGGATTGCGCTGCAGCACAACGGTCGAGTGCAAGACACCTCTTGTGCCGTAATGAGTACTCTGAGTTCGACATCAGACGGTTGTAAGCCATCGGCCCCCCGTTAAACAAACTCCAATGCACAGCTTCTGTGCGATTCACCTTTTAAAAGATCAACCCAGAGTGCCAGATCCTAACTACTGCTCTATCTGATGCGGCTTCTTTTTCACTGAGTTTTCTTTCTTTTCTATCTCAAAGAGACTAAAGTCCGACTTGGACTCGTCACTACGAGGTCATGGTCATACGCTATGCATACCTGGTCCCACTATATTATATCTCTTTGATCTCTTTCAAGGTAAGTGTCTTTCTAAATACAAAAATGTAAATCTTGATTCCAGTTTTTGGCAATATTTTTTACAATTTACTTCAATCTTAGGATATGAAATTTAGGGATTCCTCAAATCTGATAACCCGATTTATGTTTTTCCCAAATTTAGGACATGAAAATTAGGGTTTTCCAATGTTGGTGCCCAATAAACGATGAGTGGTTCTCAAATCTTAGAGATTTGACGTCATGATGATAAGCTGTTGGAAAATCTTGTTAATTTTTTGTGGAACCTTAATAACTATGCTTGTACTCAGCAGTTGATCCTATATTGATTGTATATGATTCGGATGATCATGATCTCTCTTCGTTTCTAACTTGCACATAAAATTATACTAGAAATTACAACTAAAAGCAGTACTTTCCCCCTATTTCTTCCCTCACCCATTGTGAAAAACTCTACATCACAAACTAATTATAGCTGTAGACATACCAAAGAATTTGAGGATCAACCTTCGAAAATGATTTTTTTTTTTTTTGCAAGAATTGAAAATGATTTTTTGTTTTCAACTTTTAGTTTTACTCTATAAGCAGACCAACTAATTTTAAAAGTAAGCTCCTCTCCTAACTTTCTGAACAATCAGATGGAAATATGATAATCTTGTCATGACTCATGAGAACTTAAAAGGTCATATAAGAAGGGACAGACTAAGAATAAAAGCTTCGAAGGAAGAATAACAACTATTGCTTGCCTCTCTCAACAATTTGTTGTGACAAGTCATTTAATTTTATTAAAAATTTTAATGCATACATAAAATTAAAATTAATTACCTGCATCCATAAGCAAGAAATGGCCATGGGAATGATCAGAAGCAAAACTTGCCAAGTGACCTTTGTCATCACACCAACTATGCCAAGAAGTTGTATCGTTGTTGATGCAAACCCACCAAGTCTAAATGGAATATCAAGATCCACAACACTTTGATCTACAGACACCTGATATTTGATAAATTATTATGATATCCAATAAAGAAGTAACACATCTCAAATGTTGTCTTCCAATAAGAATTTCAACTTAAGCATGAATTCTGATTACTTACACGATTCAATATCCGCCCGGATGGTGTAGAATCAAAAAAAGACATTGGAGCTCGAAAAACAGTTCTAAGCATCTTTACAAACAACTTTTGTGCAGCTTCTAAGCCAAAGGTAGCCACGAGAACAGCTCTAATGAATATAAACCACGAACTCCCAAAAGCAAGTGCCATATAAACAACTAGCAGAACCATACTACTCGTCTTTGGTTTGTCTCCTTTAGTTTGAGGATTTGCCCAAGCCATCCACCAGTTGCTCGCTATCTGGAGCACCTGAAATGTTGTCTGGGCTAGGATGATCAAAGGTATTAATGCTCCTTTATATGCTGCCGCCATATATGACAAGTACACCTTCAAGCTAATTTTCCCCCTTTCCCGTTCCTCCTCTTGAACCAGTTGCTTTTTTCGTGCACGCTTTGCTTTCTTTTTTTCCTTTATTACAATTCTATCAGATGATTCATTTTCCGGTGTTCCTATATTTATACAGTCAATATTGCTTGCACCTGATGTCAACTGTGTGGAAATCATTGAAGAATCCCCATCCACAGTACCAGCCGAATCCTCATAGATGCATTCTAGAATATCCATCGCTTCAATTGCTTCATGATGAGCTGAAACCAAAGCATTGAAGTCAGTTCCAGCTTTCAAAAGATCATCATATTTTCCAGCTTGTATTATTTGGCCCTCCTTTAATACCTGCATATTGAATGGATAAATATGATGATTGTCAGTTATCCCAGAGTCAACTCAAAAATGTGTTCATCGCAAACAATAAATTCTGAAACACGTTCGCTCATTCTCAAGAGTTGCATAAATCAAATTATGTAACAAAATCAAGAATTAAAGCCATGAGAGCCAGACTTTGACCATAGGCGAATATAAACAATCATAAGTTAAGATTCATAAGAAACAAATATTTATATACAATAGATTTAAATATCAGTTCTTATCGCACAGTGTCATACAATATGTGCAGTGTCACAAATTTGTCGTCACTATTTAAGGGTGCATACCAGTATTGGCCTATATCGACCTGCAGTATTGATCAACATACCATAGATAGCACCTCTACAAAAAATCAGCACATTTTGCAACCCGAATCCAACGATAAGGATGATGGATCAAATATGGGTCAGCCGATCCTGACCCTATATATATATATATATATATATATAGAGAGAGAGAGAGAGAGAGAGAGAGAGAGGGCTGTTACGTTGAGCTGTAAGCTGCGGTGTTGAATGGGTGGTATATCAGTCTATTATGGCGCATGTATCTATATTGTTCATATCAGCATATCCTTTATTTATTAGATGAGTCTAATACAAACTATATGTGTCCATGCATGATTCTTGGGGCATATTTATAGGAATGTTCATTTCAGCTCTTTGACCTGTACTTTCTGCACAAATATGGATGCATTTTTCTAAATCGACTTTTTCCTAGTCGAGGGGAACATTGGAGGTTTCTCCCTAGTTGCATAAGCTTAGAATGCACAACCAACAAGTTAGGTCTCCGTCTCCCTTCCCGCCAACTGCCCTTTTAGGTTTCTTGGAATTTTCCTCTCTTGCCAAATTGTCTTTGTAAGGTTTTTGGCATAAACTTTAGAGGGATAGTCTTGTCAATCTTCCCTATAGTCGACTCCATCTTGATGGGATAAGAGTCATAAGACTTGGAGAATGATGATGATCTTCTGGGATGTCCCTCCTAACTACTAAGAGTTTGAGTCACATATATCCATCATCTTCATGCCCTAATAACAATTGGGAAGTTCATGTCCAACATTTCTCGTCAAGTTTCAACCCTCAAGGCCTCAAACACCAATTTGAACAGCGGATATTTGCAAAAAAGAAAAAAAAAAAAAAGCACTCAGCATATGATGCAATTTAGCATAAATCTTCATGCCCTAAAAATCTCAATAGAAGATTTATTGGTCATTTTCTAAGGTATACAATTGACATTGGAGAAGCTTATGTACCAGTATCATATCAGCAACCGGAAGAAACTCAACTTGATGCGTGACGAAGATCACAGTCTTGCTAGCTAGTGCTGTCAGTATATATTCCTGCAACAGCATAGCAGAATATTTGTTTCAACTTAAAATAACAATGAAAAAATAACTCTAAAAAAAAGAGTGAAGAAACAATCTGCACATTCCTAACCTTAAATAACTCGCTTCCTGTATGTGCATCAACTGCACTGAAGGGATCATCAAGTAAATAAATGTCAGCATCTTGATAAAGTGCTCTAGCAAGTTGCACCCTTTGCTTCTGGCCACCGCTCAGGTTTATACCCCGATCACCAATTATTGTTTGATCTCCATGCGAGAACAGTTCCAAGTCCTTTTTCAGCGAACAAGCATGAAGAACACTCTTGTATCTTTGCTTATCCATTGGGCTTCCAAAAAGAATGTTATCCGCTATGTTTCCAGACTGTATCCAAGCAGACTGAGGCACATAAGCTGCAGAGCCACTTATTTTTACCTGTATTTACAAGTAACAAACAAAGTAATGAGGAGAGATGAAAACTGTAGAAAGAGAAAATAGTTAGATAGGTCGATAAATAACTTACTTCGCCATAAACTTTTGGTATCTCACCAAGTATGCAAGAGAGAAAGCTCGACTTCCCAGCACCAACCACACCACAAACAGCCACACGCATCCCCCTCTCCACTTTTAACTGTATCCCTGAGAGTGTAGGCCTCGAGGAAGAAATGTCCCAACAAAACTGCCCATCTTTAATCTCTATGGCCATGTTCGTAAACCCTCGAGGAACAACAATGGTGGCATCTCTTGGCAACTCTTCTGCTTGCAAGAATCCCGATATACGATCCAATGACACCTTTGTTTGAGCAATCATGGAGATTAAATCCGGAAAATTCCTAAGAGGCTCTTGGAGAACCCTAAAGGTGGCTAAAGCCGAAAGCACACTGCCGGCTGTAAGCTGACCACCCAATAATATAGAAGTCGCAAAAGTTACGACGGACACGAAAATAGGAGAGCCCCAAAAGATAAAGGTGATGAAAGCCTGCGAATAGAGGGCTCTCCGGAGCCACTTGAATTCCACATTCCTCATCTCTTCAAGCCTTAATCGGTACCTGTCCTCCCAAGCCTGCAGCTTCAAGATCCTCATGTTCCTCAAACACTCCGAGGTCTTCCTCATTCGATCATCCTTGGCTGCCATTAGGTTATCCTGATATTCTTCTTGCATCTTGGCTAGAGGAATGGTGATGGCAATGGAGATAACAGTAGCCACGAGTGTCGCAACAGATGCAATTCCTACATTCTTGTACAAAATCGCCAAAGCAAGAACAATTTGTAAGGGAAGCATCCATATGTCGTGAAGATTCCACGAGTAATCACCCACTCTTTGCACGTCAACCGCCATGTAATTTACAATCTCACCACTGGTATGACTCTGTCGGACCGTGCTCGATAGCCTAAGCCCTTTACGGTACACCATTGCCGTCAAGGCCGATCTAACATGCATGCCCAATATATCTACCCCTAGATACCATTGCCGAGTAGTGACAGTCTCTATCAGCTTCGCAGCGAAAAATATCGATGCCAGAATGTAACCCTCGTGAGGAAACACAATGTTTCCACTCAAGTAATCAACAAAGTAACTTATCAAGAAAGGACCAACATATGAGACTAAAGTGTTCAGCCCCGCAAAGACGGCATTCAAAGCAGCTTCTCTCCAAAACGACTGGAAAATAGCCAATGCCAACGAGGCCTGCTTCATCGGATTCTCGGCTTTCAACTTCTCCCAATTCGAATTTAGGATCTTATAAGAAGTCTTGGAGCGATCTTTCGGGGCTAATAACGGCACATCCCTTAGCTCGAGAGGCCTCTTTGCACCGAGAGACAACAGAGGGTCGAGCCACGATAGGGTTGCGAGGCCAAATAGCCCTGCGTCACTGTAAGGAGTGACCCTAAGGCAACCTGCCTCCTCTTCTGCAAGCAATGGCTCCCTAAGGTCCCCATGGTCCCTATACAAGTCTATACCCGAAACACCCCGGATCGAGGCAATGCAAAGGAAGGTAAGAGCAGGGGCAGCGGCATAATTTGCCACCACATGCGAACTCAGGCGAAAGAACTCATCTAGAAGTCCTTTGGTGTCAACATACCCAATATAAAGACAGAGGCAAAATGATAGGAACCACCATAATCTAATCAAGAAAGGGAATTTCTCCGAAGCCCTAAACCTACAATGCAAAGCTGACAATCCTAAAACAATCCAAGCCAATGCTTGCACCGACGGCAAGTAAAGAACCGAATAATCCCTCGAATCGGCCTCTCTCCTAAGCAAGATCACTGTTTCATATACCAGCACTACTAGTTGAATGAGCAGAGCATAGAAGCAACAGGAAACAGAAATCTTGAACCAATTACCGACTGCTACCACCCGATCGCTCCCCGAGTCCCCGCGAGCCGGAATTGGGTTCGGGTGCTGCCCCTCCTTGAAGGCCGGGACCCGCCCGAGGGCGCAGGAGAAGAAGCGCCTCACTGAGAAGAAGAAGAAGCATAAAAGGAGCAGGACGGAGTGTACCGCGACAGAGAACTGCTCCGGCAAGGGGAGGTCTCGGAAGGAAGCGAGCAGGGGGGGAGAACCCATTTTCCGGAGAGGGTATCGGATCGTGAAGAGCGGGTTTTGGGGTGAGATCTCAGACTGGGATCACAGGATCCAGATTCGGGCATTTCACGATCTGGGCTGTTGGGTTAAGCAGGAAGGGCGACAGGTTGCAGGGGAGAGGAGTGATCGGGTTCTGACGCTAGAGAAGCGGACGACACATTGCAGATGGGAACAAAAGGGTTTCTCTCTCCACCAAGAAAGATGGCAATTTGGGGAAGGAGGTTGCAGAAAAAATCCAGAAACCAAGAAAAAATCCAAGCTTTGCCGTCCTTGAACGGTGTGCGAGCCGGTGGAGATTGCAGAGGTGTTTTAACCGGCCAGCTTCCGTGCAGTAAATGCGAGAAGAAGACAGTAAGATTTCTCTCTCTAGAGCCTCAGGTGATCCAGAGAGAGCGAGAGAGAGAGAGAGAGAGAGAGAGAGCAAGAGGAAATTGGGTTTGTTAGCTACGTCCTGCTTTCGCTCTTTCCTTTTTGCTGAGTTTCCTCTAATAAATATAGCTTTATATTCTCTCTCCTCCATAGTGGAAGTTGGAATGCTGTTATGACACGTAGTAGATGGAAAAGGGTGGGTGTGCCCGTAATTTTTTGTCTTCGTGGTGGAGGGTGATGGTGCCTTTTGGCCTTAATGCACTCAGCTTAGTCAGCAACTTATCTATACCTAAGGTTTTTGGCAGCTTATTTATTTGGGGCAATTACAAAACCTCCAAATCTACAATGATCATCCAATGTTCATGGTTCAATCTTTGCACACTATATGGTCATGAGACTCATGACAGGCAGGATAGGTAATGTGGTCCGTACAGACTCAAGTTTGAGTGGGGCGATAACTCGGTAGGACCCATATTGATAGATCATGTATAAGTAAGCTGCTGACGGGTGTTTTTTTACGATTATCACCTAAAAAGGCATGGTCCCCAACCTTTAGATAAATCGCTAATGATGCTCTTAGTGAGGGGGGGGGTAGAAATGGGATCAACCCTGCTCCAATGACAAAAATGGGTAGTAGCATTTAGGTGTGTGCGATGTGGAATCAGCTGCCACGATGCGCGTATTATTTGCTAACCATGAAAGTAGTCTTGTGCATCGCATGTGTAGACGGTTATAGGCACCATTGGTTCGTCATTGGTCGATTTTGTCATTGGAATAGAATCATTTCCCGGGGAAATCGAGGAGATGAGACATCATGTATGTTGGGTTTTTTTGTTTTTTTTTTGCTGGACCAGTCAGGCGATTAGAGTATATGGCGCTAGAGCAAGAGCTCAAAGAGGTCTGAAGATCGAAACAAGGGAAGGCAACATAGTTGCTATTTATTAAATTTCATAATCACATGGGCATGACATCAACAACCAAGATTTACGCGACCAAACAAGAACAACGAACTTGAGGGAAAGTTCGTTCTAGAGTGATTGTACTGGGAGTCAAACAGGAAACCTCTCAAACATGGGAGAGAGGAATGACCACCTAACCAATAACCCTTGTGCCTTCTAGCCTTAGTGCTTAGTGAGGGGGAGGGAGAAATTGGATCACTCTGCTCAGGGACAAAACTATGTATGGGCCAAGGGGGGCCATGGCCCCCCCTTAATTAATTTTTTTTTAAAAAAATTATATAGTAAAAGTTTTAAATCTTAGTATATAATTTATTTTTGTTCATGCTTTGGCCCTTCTAGATGAAATTATTATGCTTTGGCCCTTCCTAATATAAAACCATGATTCCGTCTCTGCTCTAGTGATGAAAGCGGTCAGTAGCATCCATGTGTATGCGATGTGGAATCAGCGGCCACGATGCGCGTGCTGTTTGCTAGCCATGAAAATATGCCAGTGCATCGTAGGCACATCGGTCCTTGGCGCTACTAGCTCATCACTGATCGTTTTTATCACGGGAACAGAGTTGATCCCGACATAAATGGGTGAGGGTGGGGGTGAATATATTAATGCGAAAGAGGTATAGATTTGGATGAGGGTATGTGGGGGAATACTTTTGTGAGGTTCTTCAAGAGATCTGATCATATGCTATAAGAAAGGTTGTTGCGTTTCAGTTGGATTCTACTTTTTTTTTTTTTTTTAGAGGAATGCTATGTGTACATGCCGAGTATACAAAATCTGACCACTCTCTTATGTAGCCGAGCATGGCATCACACGTAACTGATATTATTCTATCAGCATGGCATTATACTCGTTGCGATTGGCACACCAAGTGTGATGTATGGCTACTGAAGAGAGTACACAAATTTCGTGTATACATTGCGTTCCTCTTATTTTTTATATGCTCAGTGTAGCGAGTGAGGTGGCGGTGGTTGTGGGCATCTGATGTCATGAGGAATTGGAACGTGGTGCGCGAGTGAGAAAGCAGGATTGTTGTGGGTTGATGCTTAGTGAGTTGTGTCGCACCTTTACTCAAGGAGAGTTCGAATCTCCTCTGGTCAGTGTACCGGCCTGGTGGGTGGGCCCGGCATGTATCACAGCCGCATGCAGTTGGCTACAGAGCGATTACTCTTGGGTCTCTAATTAATGTGCGGCTGTGATGCACGGTCCGGCCCGATATTTGGACTAATGGATGATTCTTTGCATGTGCATTTATATACCGGAAATACTAGGTAGCCAACTAGTTAGTAACGTGATGCAATCTTGGATCTTGGAAGTTATGCATGTTCTTTGAAGCCTAATTGGTTTGTGGATCTCTCTATCTTTAAAGAGGCATCTAAAGAATATTTCAAACAACCACCTTTAATTCGTTCCATTTATGTTTGTTTGTCTTTTTTTTCTTTCTTTTAGGGGGGATAAAGGATAGGTAATAATATGGTTTTCCACCAGGTTCCTCCCAAAAAAAATATATTTAGAGCAAGTTCCTCCGTTGACTTTGTTGGAAATATAACCGTTCTATACTAACAAATTTAGGAATTAATCAAATTCTTAAGATTAAAAATTGATTAGCAAATATTATTTTAGCAAACAAGGACAAATCACAAAATTCTTTTAGAAATGGTTTGCCAAGGCAGAGCGGGTTCTATAGAACCGTCATTCACCTTGCCGAACTTTTCTAAAAGTGATATATATAAATATATATATATATATATATATAATTCTAAATATTATTTATCGCTATTTAGGTTTTGAATTAGATGCAAATTGTTTTTATGGATTAAATAATAGCAAAGAAATGAAGTTAGAAATTCTGGCCTGATAGTCGAAGCACGCTAGGCGTTGTCCCAAGAAACTTATTGCCCCCCCTCGTGCGGGTCTCGTGGCAATGGTTCTCGGAGATACGACGACCCCGGTCAGGCGACCTCCTTCTCGTCGGCACGGCTCCAAGAAGGCTTTGCGAACCTCGATTGATCGACTTACAGGAACCCAGCGACACTAAAGAAAATCGATAGAAGGAATCCCTCCGAAAAAGAAGAAGCGGAATTGCAACACTTCTTTTTGACCAAAATATGAGAAAGAAATTGCACAGAGTTTTTAGAGTGGAAGATGATATTTTTTCTATGTCAAAGCATTGGTCTCAAGTGGCTTTTATAGGCTTTTCCCAAGGTTTTACCGTTGGGCAGCCATAAGTGGCCATCAAGCCGTTGGATAGCCATAAGTGACCATCAAGCCGTTGAGCATTTGATGCATGGGTTACCGTTTGAGCTCATGTGACCGTTGGATTAAAATCCAACGTATTCTCAAAGGCCGGATGTTACCGTTTGGGCCCATGTGACCGTTTGATAACATCAAAAGCCTTGATGTTACCAACGGTCAAAAGGGAAAAGGTAGTGGACAGCTGTACTGCAGAGCAGTACTGTGGACAGCTCATAACATTTACTGTTTTTAAAACATTTCACCAACAATCCCCCACATGTTTTAAAAACATCAAAAATTAAATTCAAATAAATAAAGACTTTTGCTGGATTCCTTATACTACGCAGTAGGTGTAGGTACCTTCCGGTTTGAACCTTCACTTAGTACAATTGTATACATCCGTGAGGACTTGGTGGACTGCGCCTTGAACCAGTCTCATTTATCGGGTTTCTACAGGTTGTACACGTAGTACAGTTTTCGATGGTTCTAAGCGGGTTGCGCTATTAATGGCCTTGCGCAGATATCTTTTCGTGTATGTTTCTAGGGAGCAGCCCTGGTCCCAGAGTTGCGGCCTCACAACGACATACATATAGGTAAGTCCTAATAGGGGTGTGAGCAAGGCGACACCCCGCCTCATGGGTCTTGGACTTATTAAGAGTTTTAAACTCATCCTACCCCTTGCTTTTAATAAGCACTGACGTCATAGGGACGGAAGCATTATTCAGTGCTCCTCATTTTCAATCACTACTACAGTTTGTTTCTACCCATTGAACCTCCGTGAGGTTGGGTTCCCACTGCGGTGATTTTTCTTATGGGCTTAATCCCATCCCCCTCGACGATTCTAAGACCACTGTCCTAGAAAGGCCCTTAGTTAGATGATCCGCTAAATTCTTTTCGGATCTAACAAAGTCTAGGGCAATTATTTGATTTTTCATTTTATATCTGAGAGATCTATGTCTCACTTTCATATGTCGATTTATTTTTACATCAGCATTCTCTTGATTACATTTATCAATAGCTGATCGACAATCACAATGGATAGATATAGCCGGTAAAGGCTTTTCTATCAATGGGATCTCATATAGGAGATCTCGAAGCCATTCTGCTTCTGTGCTAGTGGTATCTAGCGCTATCATTTCCGATTCCATGGTACTCCTAGCTATAACGGTCTGTTTGGTGGATTTCCAAGATATGGCTCCACCTCCTAGTAAGAATACAAACCCGGTTGTTGACTTAATATCTATCGAGTCACTAATCCAGTTGGCATCAGAGTATCCCTCTAATACAGCTGGATATCCACTATAGTGGAGACCGTATGATATGGTTCCCTTAAGGTATCTAAAGACTCTTTCTAACGCATTCCAATGGGACAAATTCGGGTTAGACGTATAACGACTAAGTCTATTTACCGCGTAAGCGATATCGGGTCGAGTATAGTTTGCTAAAAAACCTAGCGATCCTATGATCTGAGCATACTCGCTCTGTAGTCTAGGAAGTCCAGTATTCTTTGTCAGATGGGTATTTGGATCATATGGTGTAGATACCGGTTGGCAATCGGGATCGTAAAATTTCCTAAGAATTTTTTCTACATAGTGGGATTGGGATAACACTAAACCATTGTCCTTTCTAATGATCTTAGTGTTCAAAATAACGTCGGCTTGTCCTAGATCTTTCATGTCGAAGTTTTGGGACAAAAAATGTTTGATATCATTTATGATTTGTATGTTTGAACCGAATATTAAAATATCGTCAACATACAAACATAAGATGACAACATTATTATCATCTACTTTATGGTATACACATTCATCCGTTGAATTGATATCAAATCCATAGGATAAGATAACTTCATCGAATTTCTTGTGCCATTGTTTTGGGGCTTGTTTAAGTCCATAGAGGGATCGAATTAACTTACACACCTTTCCCTCTTGTCCAGGTGCAGTGAATCCCTCGGGTTGGTCCATGTATATTTCCTCATTAAGGTCGCCATTCAAGAAAGCAGTCTTAACATCCATTTGATGTATGACTAGCTTATAGATTGAAGCTAAGGCGATGAGGATCCTAATCGTGGTTATCCTAGCGACAGGTGAGTAGACATCAAAGTAATCTACTCCAGGTTTTTGGGTAAAGCCCTTGGCTACAAGTCGTGCCTTAAATTTATCTATGGTACCGTCGGGTCTAAGCTTTTTCTTAAACACCCATTTACATCCTATGGTTTTACAACCAGGAGGTAAATTGGTGAGTTCCCAGGTATGGTTTTGAAGTATGGATTGGATCTCGTTATCTATGGCTTCTTTCCAAAAGGGTGAGTCTATGGACTTCATTGCATCTGTATAGGTGGAGGGAGAGTTCTCCACCAGAAGTGCATAGAAGTCATCAAAGACTTTCTCTACACGGGCACGTTTACTCTTCCTAGGTTCGGTTTGGGTTACCGGTTCAGTCTGGTCTTCAGGTTCTAATTGGACTTCAGGTTCGATATTAGTAACCTGATTAGAACTGGAGGCCTGGTTACTGGTATTAATCCTAGTGTTGATTCCTAGTCTTATAAGGGAAGATATTTTCGAAGTATGAGGCATCTCTAGCTTCGATTATGGTGTTATTGGCTATTTCGCTTATTTCAGAGTTAAACACTAAAAAACGATTAGCGTTACTATCTGAAGCGTAGCCAATAAAGATGGCATCTACAGTCTTAGGTCCTATCTTCTTCCTTTTGTTATCGGGGATTTTTACCTTAGCTAGGCACCCCCACACTTTTAGGTATTCTAAGTTAGGTTTTCTATGTTTCCATATTTCGTATGGGGTCAAGTCATTGTGTTTAAAGGGAATACGGTTAAGGATAAAACAAGCCGTCATTAGGGCTTCCCCCCATAAGTTCTCTGGCGCTCCAGAGCTGAGTAACATGGAATTGACCATGTTCATTAGGGTCCTGTTTTTCCTCTCCGCTACACCGTTGGATTGGGAAGTGTAAGGAGCTGTGACTTCATGGAGTATTCCATAGTCATCACAGTATTCACTTAACTCATTTGAGGTGTACTCCCCTCCTCGGTCTGACCTAAGGATCTTAATGGTTTCGTCTAATTGGTTCTCAACCAGAGCTCTGTAAATTTTAAATTTACTGAGTACTTCATCCTTAGTTTTAATAAGGTATAGGTGGCAATATTTTGAAGCGTCATCTATGAACGTTACAAAATATCTATTGCCACCTCTCGAGGTTCTCCCAGAATCACAGACATCGCTGTGAATTAATTCAAGTATATGGGAGTCTCGATCGATGGTTTTAAAAGATTTCTTAGGTTGTTTGGCTTCTACACATATCTCGCACTTATCGAGATTCCTAGTATCAGATTTAGGGATAATGTTTAAGGTCATGAGTTTCTTAATAGAATTATAGTTCACATGACCTAGTCTTTGGTGCCAAGTGACCGAAGACTCAACATTCAGAATTGTAGAAGAAGGATTATAAACATTCAATTTAAATAATCCATCACACAGAAATCCTTTTCCAATAAAATTTGTTCCTTTAGTTATTACAACTTTATTGGACTCGAATACAAGCACTACAAAAAAAACAGTTATTACCGACGGACAATATCCGTCGGTAATATTAAACTTTCGTCGGTAATATTATATAGCGACGGAAGATATTTCCGTCGCTGGCTGTCGGGAAAGAAGGCGTCGGGGAAAACAATACGACGGACCAAATATTACCGTCGGTAATAATAATTAATACCGACGGTAATATTAACGCCGTCGGTAATATTTAATCAATTTAAAACTAATATAATATAGTATTACCGACGAACGATAAGAATCCGTCGGTAATATATAAACATTTTACCGACGAGTATAGTTTATACTGTCGGTAATACTATATATATTACCGACACATATATATATTACCCGTCGGTAATAATATATATATTACCGACCAAATTAAAATCACCGTCGGTAATACTATATATATTACCGACGGATATATATATTACCCGTCGGTAATAATATATATATTACCGACGGATATTAAATGCCGTCGGCAAATCATTAATAATTTAAAAAAAATAAAAATATTATTACCGACGGAATAATTAATTTCCGTCGGTAATAAGTATGTTTTTTTTTTAATAAATTTACCTAAATAATGTTATTTAATTCCTGTGATTCAATACCACAATATATTACCACAATTTATCAAATATTACCACAATTTATCAAATATTACCACAATTTATAAAATATTATCTAAATTGATAAAAAATTACAGCAAATTATCAAATATTACCACAGTTCCCGGCCGACAATTATAGATAGAAGAAAAAATAACCATATATTACAAAACAATATTTACACAATCCAGAACTGAGAGATGATACATGTCCTATCTCAACCACCCCCGCCCGCCACCAACGCCGGTGCTCTCATCGATCCCCTGACGCCGCCCTATCTCAACCACGCCCGCCCACCACCAACGCTGGTGCTCTCATCGATCCCCTGACGCCGCCCTGCTCCTGCAATTAACATGTATTTGTTAAAAAAATGGTTTATATCTATAACTGAGTCTAAGCGTTAAAAAATGATAAGTTAGCGTGTTTCGATTTTGAAATAGGTTTGGATTCGATCCGATCGTCATCGGCTCGGCATCCGGTAATTTGAACTTGGAATTATTCCGTATTTCGGACTTGCGAGCGGGTTCTAATTGGATATTTGACCAATTTACGCTCCGATTCACCGATTTAGAGTCTAAGTGTTGGAAAATCATAAGTTAGCGTGTTTCGGATATGAAATAGGTTTGGATTCGATCCGATCGTCATCGGCTCGGCATTCGATAATTCGAACTTGGAATTATTCCGTATTTCGGACTTGCGAGCGGGTTCTAATTGGATATTTGACCAATTTACGCTCCGATTCACCGATTTAGAGTCTAAGTGTTGGAAAATCATAAGTTAGCGTGTTTCGGATATGAAATAGGTTTGGATTCAATCCGATCGTCATCGGATCGGCATCCGATAATTCGAACTTGGAATTATTCCGTATTTCGGACTTGCGAGCGGGTTCTAATTGGATATTTGACCAATTTACGCTCCGATTCACCGATTTAGAGTCTAAGTGTTGGAAAATCATAAGTTAGCGTGTTTCGGATATGAAATAGGTTTGGATTCGATCGGATCGTCATCGGCTCGGCATCCGGTAATTCGAACTTGGAATTATTCCGTATTTCGGACTTGCGAGCGGGTTCTAATTGGATATTTGACCAATTTACGCTCCGATTCACCGATTTAGAGTCTAAGTGTTGGAAAATCATAAGTTAGCGTGTTTCGGATATGAAATAGGTTTGGATTCGATCGGATCGTCATCGGCTCGGCATCCGGTAATTCGAACTTGGAATTATTCCGTATTTCGGACTTGCGAGCGGGTTCTAATTGGATATTTGACCAATTTACGCTCCGATTCACCGATTTAGAGTCTAAGTGTTGGAAAATCATAAGTTAGCGTGTTTCGGATATGAAATAGGTTTGGATTCGATCCGATCATCATCGGCTCGGCATCCGGTAATTCGAAGTTGGAATTATTCCGTATTTCGGACTTGCGAGCGGGTTCTAATTGGATATTTGACCAATTTACGCTCCGATTCACCGATTTAGAGTCTAAGTGTTGGAAAATCATAAGTTAGCGTGTTTCGGATATGAAATAGGTTTGGATTCGATCGGATCGTCATCGGCTCGGCATTCGATAATTCGAACTTGGAATTATTCCGTATTTCGGACTTGCGAGCGGGTTCTAATTGGATATTTGACCAATTTACGCTCCGATTCACCGATTTAGAGTCTAAGCGTTGGAAAATCATAAGTTAGCGTGTTTCGGATATGAAATAGGTTTGGATTCGATCCGATCGTCATCGGCTCGGCATCCGGTAATTCGAACTTGGAATTATTCCGTATTTCGGACTTGCGAGCGGGTTCTAATTGGATATTTGACCAATTTACGCTCCGATTCACCGATTTAGAGTCTAAGTGTTGGAAAATCATAAGTTAGCGTGTTTCGGATATGAAATAGGTTTGGATTCGATCCGATCGTCATCGGCTCGGCATCCGGTAATTCGAACTTGGAATTATTCCGTATTTCGGACTTGCGAGCGGGTTCTAATTGGATATTTGACCAATTTACGCTCCGATTCACCGATTTAGAGTCTAAGTGTTGGAAAATCATAAGTTAGCGTGTTTCGGATATGAAATAGGTTTGGATTCGATCCGATCGTCATCGGCTCGGCATCCGGTAATTCGAACTTGGAATTATTCCGTATTTCGGACTTGCGAGCGGGTTCTAATTGGATATTTGACCAATTTACGCTCCGATTCACCGATTTAGAGTCTAAGTGTTGGAAAATCATAAGTTAGCGTGTTTCGGATATGAAATAGGTTTGGATTCGATCCGATCGTCATCGGCTCGGCATCCGGTAATTCGAACTTGGATTTATTCCGTATTTCGGACTTGCGAGCGGGTTCTAATTGGATATTTGACCAATTTACGCTCCGATTCACCGATTTAGAGTCTAAGTGTTGGAAAATCATAAGTTAGCGTGTTTCGGATATGAAATAGGTTTGGATTCGATCCGATCGTCATCGGCTCGGCATCCGGTAATTCGAACTTGGAATTATTCCGTATTTCGGACTTGCGAGCGGGTTCTAATTGGATATTTGACCAATTTACGCTCCGATTCACCGATTTAGAGTCTAAGTGTTGGAAAATCATAAGTTAGCGTGTTTCGGATATGAAATAGGTTTGGATTCGATCCGATCGTCATCGGATCGGCATCCGGTAATTCGAACTTGGAATTATTCCGTATTTCGGACTTGCGAGCGGGTTCTAATTGGATATTTGACCAATTTACGCTTCGATTCACCGATTTAGAGTCTAAGTGTTGGAAAATCATAAGTTAGCGTGTTTCGGATATGAAATAGGTTTGGATTCGATCGGATCGTCATCGGCTCGGCATCCGGTAATTCGAACTTGGAATTATTCCGTATTTCGGACTTGCGAGCGGGTTCTAATTGGATATTTGACCAATTTACGCTCCGATTCACCGATTTAGAGTCTAAGTGTTGGAAAATCATAAGTTAGCGTGTTTCGGATATGAAATAGGTTTGGATTCGATCGGATCGTCATCGGCTCGGCATCCGGTAATTCGAACTTGGAATTATTCCGTATTTCGGACTTGCGAGCGGGTTCTAATTGGATATTTGACCAATTTACGCTCCGATTCACCGATTTAGAGTCTAAGTGTTGGAAAATCATAAGTTAGCGTGTTTCGGATATGAAATAGGTTTGGATTCGATCCGATCGTCATCGGCTCGGCATCCGGTAATTCGAACTTGGAATTATTCCGTATTTCGGACTTGCGAGCGGGTTCTAATTGGATATTTGACCAATTTACGCTCCGATTCACCGATTTAGAGTCTAAGTGTTGGAAAATCATAAGTTAGCGTGTTTCGGATATGAAATAGGTTTGGATTCGATCCGATCGTCATCGGCTCGGCATCCGGTAATTCGAACTTGGAATTATTCCGTATTTCGGACTTGCGAGCGGGTTCTAATTGGATATTTGACCAATTTACGCTCCGATTCACCGATTTAGAGTCTAAGTGTTGGAAAATCATAAGTTAGCGTGTTTCGGATATGAAATAGGTTTGGATTCGATCCGATCGTCATCGGCTCGGCATCCGGTAATTCGAACTTGGAATTATTCCGTATTTCGGACTTGCGAGCGGGTTCTAATTGGATATTTGACCAATTTACGCTCCGATTCACCGATTTAGAGTCTAAGTGTTGGAAAATCATAAGTTAGCGTGTTTCGGATATGAAATAGGTTTGGATTCGATCCGATCGTCATCGGATCGGCATCCGATAATTCGAACTTGGAATTATTCCGTATTTCGGACTTGCGAGCGGGTTCTAATTGGATATTTGACCAATTTACGCTTCGATTCACCGATTTAGAGTCTAAGTGTTGGAAAATCATAAGTTAGCGTGTTTCGGATATGAAATAGGTTTGGATTCGATCGGATCGTCATCGGCTCGGCATCCGGTAATTCGAACTTGGAATTATTCCGTATTTCGGACTTGCGAGCGGGTTCTAATTGGATATTTGACCAATTTACGCTCCGATTCACCGATTTAGAGTCTAAGTGTTGGAAAATCATAAGTTAGCGTGTTTCGGATATGAAATAGGTTTGGATTCGATCGGATCGTCATCGGCTCGGCATCCGGTAATTCGAACTTGGAATTATTCCGTATTTCGGACTTGCGAGCGGGTTCTAATTGGATATTTGACCAATTTACGCTCCGATTCACCGATTTAGAGTCTAAGTGTTGGAAAATCATAAGTTAGCGTGTTTCGGATATAAAATAGGTTTGTATTCGATCCGATCGTCATCGGATCGGCATCCGGTAATTCGAAGTTGGAATTATTCCGTATTTCGGACTTGCGAGCGGGTTCTAATTGGATATTTGACCAATTTACGCTCCGATTCACCGATTTAGAGTCTAAGTGTTGGAAAATCATAAGTTAGCGTGTTTCGGATATAAAATAGGTTTGGATTCGATCGGATCGTCATCGGCTCGGCATCCGATAATTCGAACTTGGAATTATTCCGTATTTCGGACTTGCGAGCGGGTTCTAATTGGATATTTGACCAATTTACGCTCCGATTCACCGATTTAGAGTCTAAGTGTTGGAAAATCATAAGTTAGCGTGTTTCGGATATGAAATAGGTTTGGATTCGATCCGATCGTCATCGGATCGGCATCCGATAATTCGAAGTTGGATTTATTCCGTATTTCGGACTTGCGAGCGGGTTCTAATTGGATATTTGACCAATTTACGCTCTGATTCACCGGTTTAGAGTCTAAGTTTTGGAAAATCATAAGTTAGCGTGTTTCGGATATGAAATAGGTTTGGATTCGATCCGATCGTCATCGGATCGGCATCCGGTAATTCGAACTTGGAATTATTCCGTATTTAAAAGAAAAACAGAGGCTACATCATTACCATGAGAGAGAGAGTGACCATTTACGATTCGATTTACCGATTTATAGTCTAAGTGTTGGAAAATCATAAGTGTGATAATATGATCAAAACTCAAATTAGTAAGATTCATATTTTTTGCTAATATTATAAAGATTAGTAAGTACCTGATCATGAGGATGAGCCACCGCTAGACCGGCTTATGAATTCATTAAATTTACGCTCCAGTTCCCTGCGAGCTTCTCTTTCCTCATCGAGGGCCTTCTTCTCCGCCTCAACCCTCTGCTCGAGGGCCTGCCTCTGCTCTCGCTCCGCCTCCATCCTCTGCTCGAGGGCCTGCCTCTGCTCTCGCTCCGCGTCTAGCGCAGACTGCAGCTGAGTGATAGCACCGGTCTGGGTGTCCCGTGCCCTCGAGCGCATACCCTCTCGTCCAAAATAGGAGGAGGGCGTGACTCCAAGGCCCGTACAGAGGACACGGCCGTGCGTGGCAGGTCTCAGCACAGTATCCATCGCTGAGTCGACAGATACTGAGCTGGAGGAGGAGCCGGCCTCGCCCGACGGGGTCACCATAAGTCGCATCCTCTCCTATATAAAAACAACCAATGATATTCAATGATATTTTATGGCATATGTATAAGAATATATTAACAGTAATTTAATTACTTACCACTTGCGAGGCAACCCTGTCGTCCAGAAATGCCCCATCGATACGCCGCCTCCTAGAGGCCTCAAAAAGGTCAATCCTATTAGGCTCGTGGCCCAAGGACTGTGTCTGTTGGACATATAAAATAAATAGACGAGTTAATATAACATGTATAGAGCTTTAAATAATAACAATGTTTGTATCATTTACCAGCTGCTGGGCAAGCTGGGGCATGGAGGTCCTCCCCTTCACTGGAGCAGGTGTCGTCGAGGCACTTCTATTCTGCTTGCCTACAGCAGATTTCACCTGTGTCAATCGATTAAATTTTGAAACATCAATACAAATTTTTAGTATAACATTAAAACAAGTACGAATCAACAAAATTAAAATTATACCTGAAAGCTAGGGGTGGCCCAGTGAGCGACCAAAAACTGTAGAATGTGTAGCGGTGGCGCGTCTCTCGTCCCGGCCGCAGCCTGTACCTCCTCAGCCGGCTGGCCGACCAAGTAACCGTAGAGCTTGTAGAGCTCGTGACGGTAATCCCTGTACCGCTCACCCATCGTCTTCCACAAGTCCTCCCGATGGGTGTCGGTTTCCATGTTCTCCCATTTAAATTTCTCCTGTAAAATCAATTTAGAAACAAGTCATTTTATCAAATCAAATTATAAAGAAGTACGATATTATTCTAAAATGCTTTAATGAAACTAACGTACCAAAAACTGCTGATACATCCTCTCCTTATAGGATGCATCAATGTTCTTCCACCCCCTTAACCCCACAATCGGGGCATTCCTCTCCTCCCGTACTATCATGCCGACCCACGTGGCGGCGTCAGAAGCGTGCTCGCCCACAAAGGTATGGCCGCTCCACTGTAGGGACAGCGGCTCGCGTAAGGCCGACAAGCGCCGGGCCGTCGTCACGCCCCGGTCGCCTACGTACCTGGTCGACCCTGCAAATAAAATATACATCAGTACTGAAGAAGTATTTACAACATGTATAAAACTTTAGATCTAAACATTACCTGTGGGCGTAGACGCTGCAGCCGAGTGCTGAGCAGTGCTCGAAGCTCCGGAGGCTGCGACCACAGCAGGAGCTGGTGTGGAGAGAGGAACAGCACTACCAGATCCGGACGGCTCAGCCTCGGACCCTGGGGTGGCAGCCGGAGCGCTCTCAGCTACCCTACCCCTGCCTCTGCCTCTGCCTCTACGAACATATGACCGTGATGCCATCTGAAACAATTTAATTTACATATGAAACAGTAAGATTTAAGATTTACATATGAAACAATATGAAACAGTTTGATTTACATATGAAACAGTATGATTTACATATGAAACAATATAAAACAATATGAACCCGCTCGCAATATGAAACAATATGAAACAATATGAAACAGTTAGACTCTAAATCGGTTAATCGGATCGTAAAGTGGTCAAATATCCAATTAGAACCCGCTCACAGTGTACCAGTCGGGAAGTAAAAATGCTCTTGTCCTTTCTTGGGAAAAAAAAAAACATTTTAATTTCTTTTAACCATAATGATGCGTCCCGATCACAGCCGTCCGTTGCACAAAACCCCAATTGGCAGGCTGTGATTGGATGACACGCCATTCTGGTTAGGTATTCAGGTTAGAGGTTGGGGGTGAAAAGTAAACCTTCCATTGCGGTTGGTTTGTCGTGCATTCTAGAGGTGATAGGTCTGAGTCCACCAACAAATTGGCTCTTGTACGAGGGCGTCAGATGTTTGGCCGTCCAAGTGGACCTACTTGGCCTTGGTGAGCCAAATATTCAGCCAGAGTCTGATGCTTGACTCAACCCTGATTCAGACTCAGGTGCGCCCCTCATTGTGACCGGTGGTACGGGCTTCCTGGTCTTGATTTTGGATCGTTTGTTTGGTTCTACAAAGGCACGTACAGTTCGGGTGCATGGCACGCGCACATCTCGAGCTAGTTGACCGCACGTGCTAGGCACTTTTATTCAACCAAGTGGCTCGGTCCGGTCCGGTCGGGTCAGGTCGGGTTGGGTCTACGTTCTAAGTGCATACTATCAAGCCAAGAGGCTCAGTTCCTTCTGGACGTTATATGCTACTTCCTTCTGCCTGAAATAGCTTTTTTTTTTTTTTTCATAAAGAGAATACACTTAGAGGTGACAATTTGCAGCTGCTCGTTGCCACCGCCCCAACAGAGACGAGAAGCCATAGGGAGAGGAGACTGATTTAGGATTTCTTTGTTTTATTTTTTAAATTTTTGAAGGAATTTATTAGGTAAAAGAATTTCAGACTTTCAGTCGGATGTGACAAGATTATAATTATTTTCAATCATTTCCCTCTAAATACAAAAAAAACAGTCCATTAGTAGATCTAAACCGCATTAGCATCACCTCATTACAATTATTTTCAATCATTTCCCTCTAAATACAAAAAAAAAAAACCACAACTATAGGTCCCAACTATTAAACAACTACCACACATCAATGATCACCCACGAGGAGGAGGAGGAGGAGGAGGAGCTCACCGGGGGGAGGAGGAGGAGGAGGATCTCACCGGCCGGAGCCCACGAGGACGAGGAGGGACGACGGATGCCCACGAGGAGGAGGAGGGACGACGGATGCCGGATCTCGATCACCAACCGCCGGTCGATTGGTCGGCCGGAGGGACGCGACGGGGCCGGGGAGGGGGGGAGGGAGGCCGGGGAGGGGGGGAGACTTAGAGAGAGAGAAAGGGCCGGGGGAGAGGTTCAGATCGAAAATAGAACAGAGAAAGCTAGGAGGGGATCGCTGAAATTAATTTATGTGAGGATTTTTACCGACGGTAAATAACAATCCGTCGGTAAAACTAATTTTTTTACCGACGGTAAATAACAATCCGTCGGTAAAACTCCACGACTAAAATTCAACTTCAATTTTTTCCAGAGGCTCGGTTTGGCACCCTGAGTTTCGTCGGGACATTTTACCGACGGAAATTTAATTACCGTCGGTATTGTACCGACGGATATATAAAGTCCGTCGGTATAATCCCGACGAAAGCACAAGTTCAATTTTTTCCAGAGGCTCGGTTTGGCACCCTGAGTTTCGTCGGGACATTTTACCGACGGAAACTAAATTACCGTCGGTATTGTGCCGACGGACATATAAATACCGTCGGTATAATTAGTTATACCGACGGAAATTTAACGCCCGTCGGTAAATAGCACGACGAAACTCAACCTCCTATTTTTTCCCAGAGGCTCGGTTTTTACACTGAGTTTCGTCGGGACACTTTTACCGACGGAAATTTTATTACCGTCGGAAAATTGCCGACGGAGATATTATGGCTGTCGGTAAAATTGGTTATACCGACGGACATACAATTACCGTCGGTAAAATATCACGACGATGACATTTTGCCGACGGTTTATATGTAACCGTCGGTAATAATTATATTACCGACGGTAAATATGTATACCGTCGGTATAAATATGCAAAGAAAATAAAAAAAATTGAAGTTATAATACCGACGGATATTATTGTAACCGTCGGTAAAAAGTGTATTATTACCGACGGTAATAATAAGGTCCGTCGGTAAAGACCCTATTTCTTGTAGTGAAGCTTATACCCATGTTGTACTAACAAGGACCCACTAATAAGATTTCTCCTAATCTCCGGAACGTGATGGACTCCGCGCAGGGTCAGGGTCTTCTCCGACGTCAGCTTCAGGTCGATCCGTCCTATCCCTAGCACACGGGCCTCAGCATTGTTCCCCATGCTTACAGCTCCTCCACTTGAGACCTGATAGGTGGAAAACAAAGATTGATCAGAGCAAACATGGATGTTAGCTCCTGTGTCAATCCACCAATCAAATGCTTGAAAGGTCATGTTAACTTCAGGGGTGAAGAGAACAGACCTGAAAGCGGTCCCAGAAGAGCCAGCTCCAGAGGTCACCATGTTGACTTGGGAGCCGGGTGGCATTTGACCATTTCTTCTTGGATTTGGAGGTGGTGCTGTCTTCTTGTAGAAGCATTGGTTGGCCATGTGATTGGTCCGACCGCAGACATAGCAGCATCGCACTCCTTCCTTCTTTTGGTCCTTGGGATGGTTTGGATTATGGTTACTATGGAGGGCTTCTTGGTATAGGGTTTAGGCTTAGGGTGGAAGGGTTTCTTTTGGAACTTATGTCTAGGTTTTTGGAATGGCTTAGATGGTTGACTCTCTATGATGTTGACCTTAGGTTTGGATTCAGAGGATCCCTTTTCCCTGAGCCTATGTTGCTCCTCAATTCTAATAGAGTTTAGAACTTGAGTTAGGGTTAGATCACCTTGGGTATGACTTAAGTGCTTAGAGAACTCAGACCAAGAAGCAGGTAGTTTATCTATAAGACAGGCTATTTGGAAGGTTTCATCAAGGGTGGAACCATTAGTCTTCAGATGTTGGACTAGGTTCTCAAACTCATGAATCTGATCATTCATGGGTTTGGAGTCAACCATTTTGAAGCTGTTGAAGTCAGACGCTTTGAAGCGTTTTACTCCAGCATCATCTAGGCCATACTTACGCTCTAGGGTATCCCATAAGTCCTTAGGGTTTTGAATGGTATAGTAGATATCATATAGCCTATCAGATAAGGCTCCTAGGATCCTATGAAGGCCATGGTAGTTGATTTCTTCTGGGGTCCTAGTGGGAATGCCAGAAGTTGGTTCAGTTTCAGGTTGAGAAGTGGAGGCTCGGGTACGACGAGTTTGGCTAGACCCATTGGATACTCCTGGTGCGGTTTCACCTATGGCTGACAATAACCCAAGTGTGGTTAGCCAGAATCGCATCTGGTTTTGCCACCTCTTGAAGTTAGACCCGTCAAACTTCTCGGGTTTGGCACTAAGGGTTTCACGGTTTGGTGATGTCATTTCGGACCAAAGTAAGGAGTTGAAATCTGATAATTGAAAAAACAAGAGTTTTGTCAATTTTAAAGCAAACTGTATAGATTTGACTTTCAGAAGTCCAAATGAAACTTCCAAATCCTAACGGCCAGATGGGCTCCAGGTAGGAGGTGGAGCACTAGGCTCGCTCAAATACCAAGCTACCTTGGGCAATTTAATGCCGGTTTGACAAGCCTTTCTAGACACCGTAGGCAGTGGAATATTCCAATGACGACTTTTAGTCTTTTCTATAATCTATGCTTCTAATTAACCTTGTAAATAATAATTTTGCAACTAGTAACTAGTAGCAACTAATAGATAGCACGGAATAATATCTAATAGATGATCACGTAGGCTAACAGATGATTAGTGAGCACGTTACAAATAAAATAACTTATGAACGATTAAGTTATAACAATAAGTTTCTTGGATTGTTGGAAATATAACCGTTCTATACTAACAAATTTAGGAATTAATCAAATTCTTAAGATTAAAAATTGATTAGCAAATATTATTTTAGCAAACAAGGACAAATCACAAAATTCTTTTAGAAATGGTTTGCCAAGGCAGAGCGGGTTCTATGGAACCGTCATTCACCTTGCCGAACTTTTCTAAAAGTGATATATATATAAATATATATATATATATATATATATATATATATATAATTCTAAATATTATTTATCGCTATTTAGGTTTTGAATTAGATGCAAATTGTTTTTATGGATTAAATAATAGCAAAGAAATGAAGTTAGAAATTCTGGCCTGATAGTCGAAGCACGCTAGGCGTTGTCCCAAGAAACTTATTGCCCCCCCTCGTGCGGGTCTCGTGGCAATGGTTCTCGGAGATACGACGACCCCGGTCAGGCGACCTCCTTCTCGTCGGCACGGCTCCAAGAAGGCTTTGCGAACCTCGATTGACTTACAGGAACCCAGCGACACTAAAGAAAATCGATAGAAGGAATCCCTCCGAAAAAGAAGAAGCGGAATTGCAACACTTCTTTTTGACCAAAATATGAGAAAGAAATTGCACAGAGTTTTTAGAGTGGAAGATGATATTTTTTCTATGTCAAAGCATTGGTCTCAAGTGGCTTTTATAGGCTTTTCCCAAGGTTTTACCGTTGGGCAGCCATAAGTGGCCATCAAGCCGTTGGATAGCCATAAGTGACCATCAAGCCGTTGAGCATTTGATGCATGGGTTACCGTTTGAGCTCATGTGACCGTTGGATTAAAATCCAACGTATTCTCAAAGGCCGGATGTTACCGTTTGGGCCCATGTGACCGTTTGATAACATCAAAAGCCTTGATGTTACCAACGGTCAAAAGGGAAAAGGTAGTGGACAGCTGTACTGCAGAGCAGTACTGTGGACAGCTCATAACATTTACTGTTTTTAAAACATTTCACCAACAGACTTCTCTCTTTCTTATGATCTCAAAACTGCCCCTAATACTAAAAGCACAAGTGTTACTCTTCACCGCATCTAAGAGTAGGGGCGGCAATGGATCGGGTCGGGTCATATATAGCCATATAGGTAAAAGGGCAAAACACTCAACCCGAACCAACCCTTTTAGTAAACGGGTCAAAAACTTAAACCCAAACCTGACCCGCCTAATAAACGGGTTTACCCGATTCGACCCATTTAACCCGACCCGCCTAATAAACGAGTTTACCCGATTCGACCCATTTAACCCGACCCGCCTAATAAACGACAACCCCTTTCACGTGATATCTAATTGGGAAATCTTATGCAACTATGTGCAATGAGATCTTGGAAAGGTGTATCATGGAGATGGTGAGTCGTGCAACATAGTTGGAAGTGAGATTTTCATATAGATCTAACGAACGATCTGATACTGCGGTTGAAGAATCTACCATGGAAAAAGTTCGAAGAGGAATCTGTTTTCCATTGGCCAGCTAGCCGAGGAGGGGCACATAACCACCTTCACCACTGATTCATGGAAGATAATGAAGGGATCCTTGGTTATGTCACATAGCAATAAGGAAGGGACTCTTTACTACACATAGGGTAAAAACAATATCAACTCGGTGTTCTACAAGTGAAGTCTCAAAGATGTGGCACCACCGATTAGGTCACATATGCAAGATCGGCATAAAGACCCTTATCTCGAAAAGGGAACCTATATCAAGTCTTAAGTCAGTAGATCCGGAGCTATGTGAAGGTTGCATCTTCGGGAAGCATGAGAATGTCAGTTCCATGAAGGACGGAATAATAAGAAGACCGAAAAACCTAGATCTGGTCCATACGGATGTCAACGGACCGATTAAGGTATCATCTTTAGGTGGCTCTACTTATTTTGTTACCTTTATAGATAATAGCACTAGAAAGATATGAGTGTATTTTCTTAAGTCCAAATCTAACATATTTGATACTTTCAAAAAGTGAAAAAGTCCTTGTAGAAAATGAGATAGAGAAGGGGTTAAAGTACCAATGATCAAACAACAGAGGAGAATACTATTACAATGAGTTCGAGGACAACTATGACTTGAATAGCATTTGAAGGCAGAAGACAATCACACACACACACACCTCAAGAAAACGGCATGACTAAGCGAATAAGCAGAACCATTATAAAATGCACGACGAGAATGCATATGCACTATGGCCTCCCGAAAGCAGTTTTAGAGCAATGCAATTAATATGGGGTTAAGTACCTGATCAATCGAGGTCCGTCAGTTTAATTAGGTGGCACAATTCTAGATATGGAGGGGACATGCAAGACAATGAGTTTGACACACCTGCGTGTCGTTGGCAAGACCGTCAGCATCCCCATCAATGCCCCAAATTGGAGCAAGCTCAACACAAATCAAAGAAGTGCTACTTCATCGGGTATAGGTTGAACGAATTTGGATACATGTTGTGGATGACAGGGGCAAGATGGTCTTGAGAAGTAAGGACACATCTTCAATAAGAATGGGATGTACAAAAACATGGATAAAGACAAAGTGGAGAAGGAGTTCGTGAAGCTGGACGAGGTCGAGGATAAGAACGTGCCAAAGTAAATGGATACTAATCAATAAAATCAATAAGCTGGCTCCTACTATACTGTTCTTAGGAGATCGATTTGGGTGCACCAAGCACTGTAGAGATACTCATCGATCATCTCTTCGGTATCAGTTGCTGACAAATAACAGTGAACCTGAGAGCTTCAATGAAGTCGTACATGTGGATACAATGGGTGAGTGGGAGCATACCATGGAAGAGGAGATGGTGTCTCTTCACATCAATCAGACATGAGATCTGGTGAACCTATCAAAGGGAAATAATACTCTATAGAACAAGTGGGTCTACGGGCTGAAGAAAAAACAAGATGGTTCAAAGCGCTACAAGGTAAGGCTGTGGTCAAAGGGTTTCAATAGAAACAAGGCATTGTTTTATATAAAGATCTTCTCACAAGTGGTCAAGCAGATGACCATCAGGATGGTGTTGAGCATGGTAGCGACATAGGACCTACACTGGCATTATAAAGGAGAGCGTGGTGTTTGGCTGGAATTCTAGTGATGGCGGAAGTGTGCTAGGAGATATAATACAACAATGGTGAATAGGCGCTACAACGATGGTGATGGCGGGTACCCCGATGATGATATGGAAGGAGATGGTGTGGCGATGATAGCAACTTAGTGGGGAAAAGTGATGATGGCACAATGCAATAAATATATAGTTCCGTGGCAGTGAAGACAACAGAGGATGTATTGTGATGACAATGGTAGTGGCGGATGTTAGAGATTATTGTAGTGCTTGAGGTGGTGGTAGCTTGCTATCTCTAATAACAATTGCAATAGAGAAAGAAGATAATGTGTTGTCATGGTGGTGGGCATACCTTAACTTGGTATATAGCTTTTGGGTCTATTAGCCTGCACCTTTAACCTTATTTTGATTGAGATGAGTAGGAAAATGAGACATAAATACTTGTATGTATCTACAATAGAAATTCTAGAGATATAACTCAAAAGATTCGAATAGCATAAGCAAATTCAATATAAGGCCAAGTTTATGCACTCTTGACTAACTTGGGTGGTTGGAAATTGAACCCACAACCTCCACACCCAAGCATCAGTTGCTTTGCGAACTTTCCTATCCCTTGGTGGGTAATTGACACTACAACAGATCTTGTCTTTTTCGGGGGCATAATTGGCGGCCAGACTGGTAGGTCACAAAACGAGCCTCTAATTCGGCGGCCATGCTTACCGGCTGCAAAAGGGCCTCTAATCCGACGACTATGCTTATTAGCGGCAAAAGGAGCATCTAATATGATGGCCAGGCTGACCGGCCGCAAAAGGGACTCTAATCCGACGGCCATGCTTGCCGGCCACAAAAAGGTTCATCCTCTAATCCAGCGACCACACTGGACGGCCGAAAAAAAGATGACCCAAATGCATCCCGATTGTCGAAAAATGTTCAAGATTAAGATATTTTTCCATGTTGGATCCATCACTTCATGCAATTTTTCTCCTGCGTTTGATCTCTAAAGCATGATTTCTCTACTCGAATTGAAATATATAGGTATCATATAAATTCTGTTATCTTTTCATGGTTATAGGAATCCAATCAGAACATGTACTCCATTGAGTCATTGCTTATTTTTTACATTTTGTGTGATGATTCATATGATAATTGAGATCTTGCAAGGTCGATCGGCAGACGAAGACGAGGCTCTCCATCAACGTGTTGGCCTTTGGGAGGGACCTCCGCGCAAAAAACATGGCTGCAACAAATGGGATACAATGTATCATTAAAAAAAAAAAGATATACTACTGTTTATTTCCTCTATCGGATGTAAACTATAGCTGGGTTGGTCGCACGAGCTCATTAATCGAGTGAGACATGTCTTCAATTCTTACTTCATGTATATTATTATATAGAATAACGCGTGCGGGACAAGCCAGAGGCAAATCTGGGGTATGATCGAGCCTTGAGCTGGGAACTCCAGACTTTTGTAGGCGATTCCTTTTATAAAAAAAAAAAATCAAAATGCTGCAATTATGTCTGTCACACCTCGGAACATAAAAGGACAATTTCGACAGTTGACGTGGCCGCCGCGAAAGGGAACAACATATGCGGGAGTTTCACCGGAAAATGCTTTCTGACAGTCTTATTTTGTAGACACTATAAGCGGCGACTAGGCCCCCATAAACACCTATAATCGGCCTGATTTGGCCACCGTCAAAGGCCAGATCTGTTGTAGTGTGAGTGCGCTTTTAGATGAAAAGGTGTGGGTCAGGTGTGATTAATGCAGGCTAAAGTTTGGAAAGAAGATTAAAGTAATCTTGGATAGTCGACACATTTTGAAATCTCAAAAGTACAATATATGAAATGATTACTATAATTAGAAAAAACAATTCAAAAATCATATCTAGAATCAATTATATTCTATTAATCTAGAAAAGAGATGATATCTTGAATTTATTTAAAAATAAAAAATTTAAAAGGAAAAAGATACGGACCCCAAGAGCCTTCTCTTTATCTATTCTCTCCCCTACATGATATCAACCACCTACACATACCAACTGAGTCTCACGTGATCTTGTCCCTCTTTCATAGGCCATACCTTTCTTTCTCTCAGTGTATCCCATTGGATTTTCCAGCTTGTAAACTTCATGGTAATAATTTGATAAATAAAAAGGACATCAAAATGATAAATTTTAATTTAAAGTTTCAACTATTGTTACCATGTGCGGTTACATATGCGAAAGAGTTGCATAATGAATATTATGCGGATCCCGCATAAGCAAAAAAGCACATATGTGCCTGTATGATGCTTGTCTAGCCAAACATGTATTTATGTAGTCGAACAAAACCAATGATCAAATTCCAAACATTGGAGTTGTGTGGCATGTATAGATACCTGTGTTGCCACATAAGGACAACTCCAATGGTCAAAATTTGGACCATTGGCTTTGTGCGACCGCATAATTTATTGCGCGGACCTAACAACTCTTTTACCGCTCAAGCATATTTTTAAACATCTAGCATTGACAACAATGATATTTTCAATCATATATCAAACAATCATGGGTAGAAATATGACCTAAAACAGTCCAATGCAGAAAATTGTTATGGCCTGTGAGGTTTTCAACTATAAAACAAGTGCAACATCACAAGGCTTAAGCGACCCTTTGAGGAGGTGTCCTCTACACCTTCAGTGAAATTACAAATGAAGAATGATGTTTTCATTAATTAATAGATAAGTTTTAATAAATATTGTAGCTTAAACTCGATTATCTACTATACTAGTTAGAAAATCGTGCAATGTTCGAATGAACTTGATGCACGGTACTTGGAACAAGCAACATCATAGCAGTTCGAAAAAATGTGTACTCTAGAGTGAGTGATTCACTTGTTAGAAAGAGAGAGATAATACTAATGATTCTCCTAATTAACATCAAATGACCATTAAATGCTATTCAATGAGTATTTATCATCTTTATTGTAGATTTTTAATTTTTTAAGAGGATTTATGATAAAGAGCCATGTTCACACACGAGAAAATGATTTTGGTTCTTCAAAAGAGGTCCATGTGTCACAATACGGAAAAGAGGGCAATGCCTGGATAAACTTGATGCATACCACTTCGCACATACGACATCACAGCCGTCTGAAGAAGTGTACAATCTTTAGTGATTACGCTTCACTCGTCTGCGTGTGATTCACTTGTTAAAGAGAGAAAGATAATACTAATTATTTTCTAATTAACATTAATTGACCATTAAATACAATTGCATGGGTATTTATCATCTTTATATTAGGTTCTTAATGGAATTTATGAGAGAGAGCCGCATTCACACACAAGAGAGGGATTTTGGCTCTTCAAAAGTGGTTCACTTGTCACAGAATGGGAGAGAGGACTCTATTTTAGTATTATATACAACTAGTAAGAAACTCGGGCAATGCCCGGATGAACTTGATGGATGCCACTTCGTACAAATGACATTACAGTCGTTCGAAGAAATGTGCAATTTTGAGTGAGTGTGATTCACTCGTTGGGGTATGATTCACTTGTAGAGAGAGAGAAAGAGAGAGAATACAAATTATTTTCTTAATTTTTTTCAAACGAAACTAATTATTTTCTTAATTAGCATTGAATTTAAAGGCTATTTTTTTTAAACAAAAAAATTCATTGAAATACATCAAGTTCATTCGGGCAATACCCAGATGAACTTGATATATGCCACTTGGTACAAACGACATCACAGCTATACAAAAAAGTGCATAATCTAAAGTGAGTGTGATTCACTCATCGGGGTGTGATTTACTTATTAGAAAGAAAGATATAGTACTAATGATTTTCCTAATGACCATTAAATATCATTGAATGAGTATTTACCACCTTTTTAGTAGGAATTCAATAGGATTTATGAGAGAGAACCGTATTTACTCATGAGAGAAGGATTCTAGCTTTTTAAAAAAGATTCATGTGTCACAACATGGAAGAGAGGGCTCCATTTTAGTATTATACTAATAAGAAATCCGGGCTATGCCCAAATGTGCTTGATGCATGCCATTTGGCAAAGACGTCATTGCAACTGTTTAAAGAAGTATGAAATCTGAAGTGAGTGTGATTCACTTGTTAGAGAGAGAGAGAGATTAACATCAAATGGCTATTAAATGTCATTGAATGAAAATTTATCATCTTTATGGTAGGTTTTTAAATGGATTTAAAAGAGAGCCGCGTTCACACACGAAAGAAGAATTATAGTTATTTAAAAGACGTCCATGTGTCACAACACAGGAGAGAGGCTTCCATTTTAGTATATATAATATAGACTATTAGATTAGATACTATTGGATTAACATTAAATCCTTGTAGCAAACATGAATTATCCTTGATCGATTAATCTACTGAAATTTGTGGCTCTAATTATTGGGTGATCAAGGGGACAACCAATACGATCATTCATTCATCTCTTAATATTTGCGTTATTGATTGTGAAAGTCTTGAATGATGGAAGGTAAGAAACCAAAGGCCTTAGTGGGGTTAGATGGTGGCATGAGTCTATTTTTTAGGTTGGCTTCAACCATCTTGCTTTTTCATCTAGATCAGGTTATTCTAACGTGTCACCTGATCGCAACTATCTGTTGCACCCTATTTATGACAAGTAAACCACACTTAACGCAAGGGGCTAGCAAATAATGAACGTGGTCGTAGTCAGATGCCACATCAAGATGGCTAAATCCGGATGAAAAACTATATGGATAAATAGCATCGCTCATCAAACAAAGAGTAATGCTTTTCAACCATTCGGATGGGGCCATCCTGACCTGGCTACTGACTAGAACCGTTCCTTTGCTATATCAATATTTCAGACTGGATGCAACGGACGTTTATGATCATTACCACATCAGAATGGCCCGATCCGGATGGGAACTAGGACGGCCGAATAGTATTGCTTTGTCCAAAAATTCAAAAGGAAAAGATGAAAGACAACCCCTATGAGGGAGGGAGGTTTGGGCATTCAATCGTTGAGGTAAATGTGTGAAGCGTTTATAGTTATAAGGGGCTTTGAGCTTCTCATCTCGACTACTTTGACTTAGAGGTCCTTCTATATCACTAAATATAACCCGATTCCCACCCCTTGGTATTGGCCCTCCCCATCTAAAATCTCTTGAGCCTGGCGGGCCATCGAATTGGGGATCCTTGCCCTTCAGTGGAACTTTATGACAGCTATTTGGAGTTCAACAGTTTTTTGTCCTTTGGCTTTCCCTTGGGCCTATTCCACTCCTTTCAACTGTCTTCTTTTATGTTTTGACTCAAGGGTGTGTGCGAGCATCACCTCCATTTCTCAATTGTTTCATGACACACAATTGGGTGTGGCATGAAATCGCGATCTACTGATTCAAATCTCCCCCCCCCCCCCCCCCTCCTTTTGGTGCAACCGTATAGTTTTGATTCCTATTTTATCTTACCCATCGGATCGGCCTTTCATGTGGGGAGTTTCAGGTCAGACAACGATGAGCTTTTCGAATGCCTTTAAGGCTCTCTCTCCTAAGTTACCTAGACGACAGTTGTTTGCAACCCATGGTAGCTCCTATGGAAATTATCTATTTCGCCTCGGGCTCAGAGTTTTGACTGAAAATTTTTACATGATATCTTGCCTTCCAACCAATTTTTAGCTCACAAGGGTTTGAGTCTAGTCATTGTTGCAATTTGTGTTTTATGCCCTTGGAGGACATTAATCATACCCTTTGCATTTGCCCTCATTCCTCAGCTATTTGGACTGAGGCCTACGCATGGGCAAACATATTGCATGAATTGTATATCTTTTCTGTTGGGGAGTTCATACTGGTTCTAAAGGGGTGAGAACACTGCCTGCCAAAACTCTGAAATTTCCCACGAACTCTGTTGCTTCATGTTTTTTTGGCAAATTTGAAAATCCCGAAACTTCGCTCTTTTTCAAGAAAAGTTTGAAAGCCCTCAAACTGTGGCAAATCGCATCCTTTCTACTGTTGGCCGGCTTTCATGCAACTTCTCTTCGCCCAGTCTTCGGTTATCTCCGTTCAATAGGTCCCCCCCAAATCAGGGAGAAATCAAACTAAAATTTGATAGATTGGAAGACCTCGCTCATGGTTCAACAGGGAGTGGTTTTCGTATTTGTGACTGACGAGGTCGCATAGTTTTTGGTGCGGCTTATCCTATTTTTTGTCCTTCAATTGACCACGCAAAAAAACTGGCTCTCGTTTGGAGCCTGCATTTTGTTTTCATTTTTTATCCACAGATCCCACTATGGATTGAAGTGAATTCTCTTCACATCATACAACAACTTCGAGTCACTCAGTCTTTTGACTTCATTGATGATTGCTGAAGGATGACCTCGTCTTTTTCTTCGGTGCAATGGTCTCATAACTACCGGAAAGCAAATGGCCCAGCTGATATCCTCGCCAACTTGGATAGGACGGATGGCGGTCCTCGACTTTTCTGGTCAAATTTTTTCAGCTCAATCATGGATGCGACTCGAAGGAAAATACGTCTTCAGTGCTATCCAAGGCTTATACATGATCCTGTGTAATTTGTATTTTCTGTAGATGGTGACTGTGCTATTTTGTTTTTTGTATCCTTTTTCTTACAATGGATTATCAAAAGAAAATATTGTCCAACCGAGTAAGGCTGCTCCGACATCCGGATGGCGCCATTCTGTCCTGCACCTGGTACCGTCCCTTTGGCTGGTCACCATTTGATGCTGGGTATAACGTACGGTTATGATTGGTGTCACGTCAGGATGTCCTGATCCGGACGAAAGCAGAATATATAGCATTCTTCAGTGGAATCCTCACCGTCCCCGCTACACCCCTTGCCTGATTTCGTAAGACCATCATGTGACACACACTCCCTCTCTCTCTACACATCCAATCATGTGATTCTCTCTCACACACACACACACACAAAAGTTGGCGAAAAGAAGACAAAATGTGAGATGGATACAGCTCACATGTGCTTGGCGCCTAGTACGTGAGCCACGTGGCAGAATGACATGCCTGCATGGGAAATGTGGCACTTCGATGTGGAGTGCCCACGTGGCAGATAACAAGCAGAACTACCTGCCGATCATGCATGCTATGGTTAGGAAAGCTCACATAGCCTAATATCTTACCTTTGTATACCGGTTCGAGTAGACCTATTAATGGTCCGGATTTTGATCCGAATCCGATCCGTTAAGTCGGATATAGATATCTTTTTTTGATCCAATAATTCAATAACGGTTTAAGGACCCGATCTGACAAACTATAACATAATATATTATATTTTAATTATTGTTAGATTAGATTACTTTAGACTATATATATAAGGCTCTAAGGGTTAATATAAAAAAGATTCTAATGGTTCCCGATCAAGCCTTAGATTTTATCTAGGTCCTTCCGAGTCCCAAGTTCGGAATTGATTATTCTTCTGTTGATTTGATACTCAACAATATCGCAGCCATTCGATGTACTCATATTCACGATCTGAATTTTTATTCGAATCCAATCCGATAACGAATATGGATTGGTTTTTTTGGTCCGATGATCCGATAATGATTGGAATATGATAATCCATATACTTAACGGATCGGATTTGGGTATAGTTTAATCCGATCAGTTGATATGTCTATATTCGATATATCAAAAGACATGAATTGCACTCACACAACATTCAACTTTTAAAGTAAATAGATCCTAGAGGTTTTTTCCAAAATAACCACTAACTTTGTAATATTGCTCAAATTAGGTACATCGCATCGCATGTATTGTTTTTGAACATAAGTATATTTTTTGAGACAAAAGTTTATACCAAATATATAATTTCTTAGGGTTAATTGGTGATGAGTTCCTGGCAAAACAAATCTTGCATGTGCAGGACAGCTAAATATTTCAATTAACAATAAATTCCTAATTTCTTTCGGTAACCCGAAATTACCCCACTCCATTTCTCCCATCTCTTGCGAGCGGCGGTGGCGAGAGCAGCAGCGCAAGTGACGACGGCAAGACAGCCGCGGCAAGCTCGACCCCGACGACCTCGACCCTGGTGACCTCAATCCTGACGAGTTGCAGCTGCTCATTGCCGCGGGGGCGGCGGCAGCGATCAGTGGCAACAAGAAACGCCACCATTCGATCTCAGGTTAAAAAATCATGTCTAGGGTTCATCCTGTGGCCCATAGATCTTGGGTTTAGGGTTAGGTTTAAGTTCAGTTCAACGGCGGTGAGCAAATCCGGCGACGGCGAGGTGGTTCAGAGGTTCGTTGGTTAGGTTGGTTTGGTGGCATGCAGAAGAAAATTTGAGATGTTGAGGTATTTTCGAACACAGCATTTCAAACTCCTTTAATCAGCTTAAAGGATTTATTTGTCAAGGACCGTTCACACATTCCCCCAATTTCATTTATAACGAATTTACATAAAATGTTATTATCTTTCACCCCATGCTCTGCAAATATTTTTTTTTCCGGTCGTTTGTTTGAACTTTTGGCTGCCTCCTAAGGACTTTTGACAATGGTTCTGTTGTATAAAAAAATACAAGTAGTGTGGGTTTTCGTTGCATCTGTTGAAAAGATATAGAAAGAAAACTCTTTTTGCTCGGTTACCGTAGAAAAAGATGATTAGTCATTGTGAAGATCCTCTCGTCAATGAATGAAGACTATCCTTGAACAACCCGTATCCATATTTTAGATTGTCGGTATCTATTGGGTCAATATGCTACTATCGTGATAAAGTTAATCTCTTGAACCGGCAATGAGAGGAGACTCATAATTAAATTGGCTCGTTTTTCTGCTACTCATTCCTCTTTTCAGTTCTGATTCCCTTCTTCTTTTTTCTATTCCTTCCGACACGGGGGGACGTATTTGCAAAGAGACAGTCATGTTGAATTAATGATTCTTGAGAATTGTAAAATATCTCCGTGGAGAGTTATGTAGATGTCAACGTTGGGTTTAACCCCACATCGGCTAGGGGCTGGGCGAAGGTGTGCTTAAATATTCTCTGGTGGACGTTCTCTTATGACCCGGGTTTTGGGGCGAGAGGGTATCTACAAATGGAATCAGAGCCAGGTTGCCACCCAGTTCGGATCTAGCCGGGCCGGAGTGTCCTTCTCCCCTGTCGCCGCCGCACGAGAGGGGGGGCTGGCGGGTGGTTTAGTCCTAGCCTCGTGTGAAGGGGGGGATTGTTGAGTTTAGTCCCACATCGGCTAGGGGCTAGGGGAAGGTGTGCTTAAATACCGTATGGTGGACTTCTCCTGACGATCCGAGTTTTGGGGCAAGAGGATATCTACAGTCAAATCACTAACAAGGTTGTTAACCCTCCAACCCAACCATAGGTAGAGGCACTGTAACTGTAACAGACACCCAAGAGCAATTTGTGACCACATGAGACACTTGATCCTCCCCTCCTCCTATCAAGCATGTGTGTGTGTCTCTCTTCCACCACCCCCCCCCCCCCCCCCCCCACCCCTCCTCTTTCGTCCAACCATCACAGCCACCACCCTCCACCATCATTTTTCATCACCATCTATCGGCCAGCCACCACTGACATGCCAGCAAAGGCGATCTAAGAAGAGGAGTAAAAGATGGAAGAAGGTGTACATGGCGGGTGCAAGGTGTCGCTAACAATTTGAGGTCGGGGACACAAATGATGATTTCAAAACTTTATATTGGGTGTTTGTAGTAATTTTGTGGGTGTCAATTGCAACATCCTTAACCACCACCACCACGGCCCATGGGACCAGAGGTGCTAGTTCGAATTAGCGCTTTAGATGGGCCGGATTTGGGTCTGGCCACCACAAGCTGAGCCCGGACCCGAATTATGATTAGGGTTGGCAATGGCCTGAGCATGGGCCGGACCCAACCAAGAATGAGTCCAGGCCTATATTATTTCCTTCGAATTTGGCCTAAGCATGTGCCTGTTTTGTATTGGGCTTTAAGCATGAGGCCCAAGTCTAAGCCTGGATCAAAGATTAGGGCCTAGGTCCGAAAGCCTTCAGTGACCAATTTTCTTTGATGGAGTTATTTGGCATTAGTTTATCTTGTTACCATATTTTGCTTATTCTACAAATATAAATATCATTATTTTATAAATTATATTGTAAGCTAGTAATGACTTTAAGAAAACGCAAATATTTTCTCCAATATATAAAATAATTACGGTTAATTGGTGATTAGTCCCTAACAGAACAAATATCATAGGACATCAAAACAATTCTATTAACGTTAGATCCCTGATATTCTTCTGAAATCCAAAACTGCCATGCCTCTCCTTCTCCCTTCATTTTTTTTTTCAAATGGTAATAAAACAAAAAAATAATTAGGCCTAAGGCCAAAGAATAGGGGATCTGAAGGGTAGCAAGACCGACAAGATTGCTACCATAAAAATCTAGACCTTGATTCACAAAAAGGACCAAAAAACAACTAGGCCTATACAAGAAGCAACAAGCACAACCTAGAGTCACACAACAACAGTAACTAATAGTCTAGCTACTGAACATGGCACAAAGTCCAAAACACATGAGATAGTAGGGGTACCACAACAAGGCCATAAGAATATCACTAGTGGAGAGGGCACCCTTCTTCTCAAATCAGCACCATTGGAACGGCCACTCGGCAATCAACAACACTAGAAGCCAAAATTTCAGCGTCAGCACTATCTTAGATACCAAGACAGATAGGACAATCTTGGTGTAGACACATGAATTTTGTTTAAACCCGGACCCGACTTACATGCGCCAACGCGGATGCAAACCCGACGCACGCTCTGACTCAGACCTGACTCGCACGCACCGATGCGGACCCGGACCCGATTCACGCCCAACGAGGGAGGAGCGGACCCCACACCCAAGGAGGGTCGGCCCCTACTAGGGACCCGAACCCCATGGGGCGGCCGGCCTTCAAGGAAGAAGAAAAGAAAGGAAAGAAAAGAAAAGGAAAAAGAAAAGAAAGGAAAGAAAAGAAAAGGAAAGAAAAGAAAGAAAAGGAAAGAAGTACCGCCATGCGCGGGGGGAGGTTGCGCATGACGTCTGTACACACGCGGATCTGCGCCGATCCCTCGATCCGACGGACAAGAAGAAGAGAAGGGGCGCCATCGATTTCGTGTGCAAAATTCAGCCATAAGTACCCCGCCAGAAAAGGAAAGCGAATGAAGACTTATTCCCCTCATCAATGGATGAATAAATCTTGGGTAATTATGGGGGAGATATTAAAGAGATTTAAAATTAAAACTTCCCATATCTCTCCCTCCCCCCTTTGCCTATAAATAGAGAGGGAGGGGGAAGGCTCAAGGGGTCGGATGGCGAGGCGAAGAAGCTCTGCAGAAGTGGAGACGTGCTCTTCATCGACCCAAGGCTTCACGAGGCACGGGCAAGCCTGTCCCTTCGGGATCGGCTTAGTCCATTGAAAGCCCTCATCAACGTGAATACCCTTGCACAAGAAGATCAAGACTTCGACTCCGTGCACGAAGAAGAAAGCTCGGAGAAGAAGACCCTTCGATTCCGAAGACGCCAGAAGCAAAGGCCGGGGAAGAAGATCGGAGCGGCACTACCCCGTCGTCTCCAACAAGCCTTCGACTTCGATCAAGCTCAAAAGCCCGGAGAAGAAGATCGGAGCGGCACTACCCCGTCGTCTCCAACAAGCCTTCGACTCCGATCAAGCTCAAAAGCCCGGAGAAGAAGAACGAAGCGGTGCTACACCCATCTCTTCAACAAAGCCTTTGACTCCGATCAAGCTCAAAAGCCTGGAGAAGAAGGGAAGCGGCGCTACACCCGTCGTCATCAACAAGGCCTTCGACTCCGATCAAGCCCAAAAGCCCGGAGAAGAAGCCGACGCCATAACCACCACCAGGTCGAAGACTGAAGACGAAGTGCGGGAGCTCTGCAGAAGAGGAGACGCTTCTTCATCGACCCAGGGCTTCACGAGGCACGGGCAAGCCTGTCCCTTCGGGATCGGCTTAGTCCATTAAAAGCCCTCATCGACGTGAAGACCCTTGCACACGAAGATCAAGACTTCGACTCCGTGCACGAAGAAGAAAGCTCGGAGAAGAAGACCCTTCGACTCCGAAGACGCCAGAAGCAAAGGCCGGAGAAGAAGCTCGGAGCGGCATCACCCTGTCGACTCCAACAAATCCTCAACCCCGATCAAGCTCCAAAGCCCGGAGGAGAGGAACGAAGCGTCAGTACCCCGTCGTCTTCGACAAACACCTGCGCCATCCACGAAGAAGAAAGCCTGGAGCAGACCGCCTGAAGCGTTGCTACCCCCGCCGTCTTCATCGACAAAAGTCGACGCTACAATCGTCGCACGAAGACCGTCGCTACCCCCGCCGTCTTCATCAACAAAAGCTGACGTTACAACCGTCGCACGGAGACCGTCGCTACCCCCGCCGTCTTCATCAACAAAAGCCGACGCTACAACCGTCGCACGGAGATCGGTGCTACCCCCACTATCTTCGAAAGCATTCTTCGACTCCGATCACGCCAAGGAAGCCCGGAGAAGAAGAGAAGTACAGACGACACCCAAACCGTCGAAGCACCGGAGAAGTAGCCTACGTCGTTCGAAGAAGAAGACCGAGTTGACGCTGAAGCTAAAGTCTACGCAAGAAGCCAAAGCAAAGCCCCAGTAAAGCCCGCGCCAAAGCAACGCAAGTGCCAAAGCCAAGCGACTACGCCGGCCACGAGCAAAAGCACCGCACGTTCTAGCCGATACAACGCGAAGTCCGGAAGAACGAAAGCATCGCAAGTCTCTCCCGGCTACGTCCAAGCGCAAGCGCCGAAGCAAAACAAAAGCCAGAGCCACGCCGGAGCCAAGCCAAGGCCAAAAAGCCAAAGCCAAAGCCGACGCCAAAAGCACGATCGACGCCGCGAACCAACGATCAAGGACGCCGAGGTCAAGCAAGGAGCGAGGAAGACACGAAGACCGAGGAACGAAGCTGAAGACCCTCTAGCCGAGAAAGCGTGAAGCACGGAAGGGACCGAAGAAACAACGGATATTTCTTAGCCTCTCCAAAACCCTCACCCTGTAAAGACCTCTGTCCTGAGCAACTCCTTCAGAGCTCTTGCACGAACACCACGTGGAGACGCGGATCAAAGGGACCCTCAAGAGGATCTCTCCCACAATCTCCTAATCAACACTCGCCGCAACCCGGACTCGCTACACCCGAGCCACTCGGGTCCCGGCCACACTTGTAATCTGGTTTTGCGCAATAAAGACGACACGTACCTTTTCCGCGCATACACTTGGTTTGGATCTTGACAAGCATCAGAAGATGCGGAGAGGCTCAATGTATTCCCAACAATTGGAGATGCATCTTTAGTCACTAGGATCTGCAACACCTCCACAAATCTGAAAGCGATCTTCGATAACACCGCAACCCGTCGAATAGTTGTTTTCATATGATTTACCATTTCTCTCAAGCCAAATAGAGTAAACTACTCGAGGTTCATGGCTAGCTCATTCTTCTATTGAGTATACCTTTCCATACACTAGAAGGAAGCAGAATGAGAAGGGGAAGCCTCCCAAAAAGATTGATTACCCACATACCTAGCTATCATCCAGCAAGGCCATAAGTCATCTTCTTGGGTAAGGAGAATCGACCCTAGCTTGGGGTAGCTAACTTTGCCAATGTGTTGAATGCTTCTAATCCCCAGTCCTCCTTCACTCTTGTGTTTGCACATTTCACTCCATCTCACGTGAATGGAGGCTTTATCCCACAAGAAATTCTCATCAATCTCTCAATATACATCTGAACACAAGAAGGAATACTGAACACTGTATCCCAATAATAGAGGTAGGAAGACAAAACATGTAATCTTCAGCAGAGTTAGTCTGCCACCAAATGATCACAAGCTTTTGGCTTCCCAAACAGAAATTTTCACCCTTATTTTCTCCACAAGGGGATAGAAGAGGCTTGGTTTTCTCTTAGATGGAAACAAAGGAATCCCGAAATACCTAATAGGAAGACTCCCCAAATGAATACCCAAAGCTGCAGCAAGGTCTTGACCATGAGAAATTAACTAACTTCGGAACATAAAGTGTGCTCTTCTCTTTACTCACAATAAGGCCCGTCTATTTGGCAAAATCATCCATAATCTGAGCAATACCCTGCAAAGATTGCCTCGAGGCTAAAGAGAATGTCATTAGATCATCATCAAACATTAGATGGGAAATACAGGGAGTTTTTCCCACCCTAAAGCTTTTCCACTTGTTGCATGGTTCGCAACCCTTCTTCAAGCTCCAGAGTAAGGCCTTCCATAACAATAGTAAACAAGTAAGGGGACAAGGGGTCTCCTTGTCTGATACCCCTACTAGATTTGATAAACCTATGATGGGCTCCATCGAAAATAATAGAGAAGCTTGGGGTAGAAATACAAGTATTTATCTACTCTATCCTAGGGAACCCAAAACACTCAAGAGCATGAAGGATGTACTTCCTGTGGACTTTGTCGTCATCATCTTTAGCCATATCCACTTTGATACAGGCTCTTTCTGGGCTCCTCTTAGCTTCGAAACCTTCGTACCAACTCATGTGCCAGCAAGATATTATCAGTAATCCTTCTACCAGAGATAAAAAATGATTGGTTCTTGGAAATAATCTCACCCATGAATACTTGTAGCCTGTTAGCCAACATTTTTGCAATGAAATTGTAGATAAAATTACAAAGAGAAATAGACCTGAAATTTTTGAGCTCACATGCATTAGAAATTTTAGGAATCAAAGCAATGAAAGTATGATTAATTTCCTTTAATAATCTCCCAGAATAGAAAAAGCTTGACACTGCTCCCCACATATCATCCTTAATATTATTCGAAGAGGATTTGAAGAAGTGAGTATTAAACCCATCAGGTCTTGGGGCCTTCCCACTATCTGACAAGAACACAACATACTCAAGCTCTTCCAAAGAAACTGGTGCTACTATCCAATATGCAACAGCTTGAATTATGACCCTTTTGAAGTTTATATGCTTAAATTGAGTCCTTCTCCCTTCTCTCTCGATCACACAGAGGTGGCTGAACGCAGTGGCAACTGGAGGCAACGCGGCTCCGGCTGGTGCATCGTACCCCAGCCTAATGGCAGCCACCATCAATGGGTGCATCGCACCCCAGCCTGACGGTAGCCATGGCCGGTGAGGGAATGAGGAGGTGGGGCACCAACCGGTGCATAGCACCCCAGCCTGACGGCATCCACCACCGACCGTTGCATCACATCCCAGCCCGACGATAGCCATTACCGGAGAGGAGGGAGGAGGTGGGGCTCCGATCAGTGCATCGCACCCCAGCCTAATGACAACAACAGCCGATGAGGAGAGAGGAAGTGGGGCTCTAGCGTCCGCGTGTAGACCGGATATGAGAAAATCTAGTGTCGGATTTGAGAATCGATGGCATCTTTTCCAAAATTAGAATTGATATGGAGGGCATTTTCATCCCTATCAATTTAGGGGACTTCAGCTTAACCGATATCTTCGTTAGAGGCTGCTCACTCATTTTTCCAAATAATTATTCTCTCACCGAATAGACAAAACGTCATTTCTAGGTATGTCGGGTAGACTCGACCCAACTATGAAAGTGGGCTAGGTTCAGGATAGACATGTACATACCTAGGCTGGACTCGCTTTTATTTCGGACCCAAACTATAATCCCAAGCCCATATAAAGTGTTTGGGATATAGGCCCAAAATCGTTCCAATTAGGGTGAGCTCAATTGGGTCTAGGTCATATTTGGGCCCATTGCCAACCCTGCTTGTGATGTGTGCCTAAATACGGTCTCAAACAAATTAAAATTTCGCACTTGACCAAAGCCCCGAATCCCTTTTTATGAAGCCCAAGTCCAGAAGCCGAAGTCCAAACCTGGTTTAAAATAAGGTGGAACGTCCAGCAAGGTGTGACTTTTTTTCTTCTATCTCTTGATCACACGACGAAAGTAAGAAAACCATTGATTACTGTCGAGGAAAAAATCTCCAGCTTGGTCGCTCAACCTATAAGGCAAAGAAAACATAACTGGCTCCGTGAGGAGCGCAGACCCTCTGACACTCAAGTCAGTGATGGCTCGAAAGAGAGAAGGCTCAGAAGCAGAAAAATATCTGGGTTTTTGAGTTTCGAACCTGTACTTTGGAGCCAGGGGCCGTACCTTTATAGACCTTTTGCAGACCGCCAGAGTCTGACACGTGGCCGCACTTTTTTCCACCTTCTACACCATCAGATGTCAGCCCACATGGGCCTTTTAATGAGCTTTATTGTTTAGCCTGCCAAGCATTGGTGAAGGGGGCGCACCAGTCTTGTCCGTTCCAGGTGGAGATTCTGGAAGGATCCAGCATATGATGTTCTAGACCGACTTGGTTGGCTCATGTGGCTCGCAGTTGTCCACGTAGTTCCACAGGGGTGGTGACATCTGTCGATTTAATATTGCCTTACTGTAGGTGACCTCTGTGTGCAAGAAGGCGAACTCCTTCGCTGTTACATGATCGGGCGAGCTCATCGGCGAGCTGTGGGTGTTGAGCCTTCTGAGGGGTTCTTTAAACTATGCCAGGGGCGACCTCTTCCGCGCGCGAACCGATCGCGTGCGATCAGGGCAAGTTGTGAGTGTTCGTGAATATCCTTCTAAGTTTTCTGTTAGCAAGACGCGATCTCTCCACGTGTGAGCTAGAGTTTGGCTTTCGGCAGGCTATTAGTGGTGACCGAGATACTCTTTCCAGCTGGCGAGTTGCGTGGAGAGCTTTGACTCACAGCACCTAATGAATGAGGCCTCGTAGAAGATGCTGCTCTGTCCAAGGGACGCAGCGATCCGCTACTATAAGAGGGAGTTAGCTTGGGGTGACCTCTTCTGCATGCAAGCCGATCAAGTGCGGTCAGGCCGAGCTGTGGGCACCAGCCATGGGTGACCTCTTCCGCATGTGAGCTGATCGTATGCAGTCAGGGTAAGCTCTAAGCGAGCGGTGAGCGTCAGCCACGGGCGACCTCTTCCTCGTGCGAACTGATCATATGCGGTCAGGGTAAGCTCCGGGCGAGCTGTGGGCCCCAGCCATGAGCAACCTCTTCCGCGTGCGAGCTAATCGCATGCGATCAGGGTAAGCTCTGGGCGAGCGGTAGGCGTCAGCACAGGACATGCGGTCAGGGTAAGCTCCGCTGGAAGTGCTCTTTGAATTCCAAGTCCTATTTTGGCTACAATGTTGTTTACCCAAAAGTCGGGATTGGCCTTGAATCTCGAGCTCACCCCCGGGGGGGTCTTTTTCTTTGGCTACCCAAGGTTGCCTCTTCGATCGACCGAGGCTACTCAAGGTACATCCAAAGGTAAGGACGACCCCCAAGGGGACCTTGATGTCTCCACACATCGCCTTCTGTTACTACCACGTGGATAATGAGGTGGTGACAATTTTGGCACCATCATTACCCCCTCATAAGGGGGCAGTTAGATAAAGCTCTGCTCGCTCAAGAGCCCAGCACAGTTGTCCACGTTGACCAGTTTCAACTAAACTGCATTCCATTCTGTGAAGTCAGCTATATGGTGTGACATTTGGTCGCGTAAGGTGTCTCCACCGCATCTGCCCGTGATGTCATTGGGTCGCTCAACGAGCAAAACTGTGTGGCACTAAGTTGCGTAAGGTATCTCCATCGTGTCTGCCCGTGATGTCACTAGATCGCTCAACGAGCTAAGCTGCATGGCATCAGTCCGTGTAAGGTGGCTCTACCGCGTCTGCCCTTGATGTCATCAGGTCCCTCAATGAGCTAACTTGTGTGGCATTAGGTCGCGTGTGTTGTTGGAATTGGTAAGGTCTTCAGCTCGTAAAAACCTATAGTTTAGCTGTGTATCATTGATAGCTTAGGATTGCATTTTGGTGCGTACCTTAGTACATGTTCTGATTACAGAACAGAGAACCATGGCTACATGGTAATCCACTTGAGTAGGAGACTCGGTGGATTGGTCTCATGTAACCTAAATACGTTCACAGCTCTATTAGGATGACAGAGCGCGGGTGTTTCCACTACGGTCATTACAAGGCACAGTGTCTGTGGCCGAACGAAACCAACACGGTGCACAGATCAGTGAGCAGACACCGGTGCACTAAGCCGTGTTTCTGCTTAGGGTAAAACGGTCATAAACTCTGAGGAGCCACGCTTGGTGGGCTAACTAATTATGTAGTGCTTTGGCGCACCAATGTGTGAGGGTCCAGTTACGTGACCCAAAACCACGATGTACTGGGTTACCCCGGCTGGCCTTGCATCAGCGTACCACTCTTACAGGTCATCCACACCCCTAACAGGAGGTGTGTTCCTTGGTCTGACCTACGTCGTATTAAACCCTGGCCAGGTGGTCATCAGTTGGACTGGTGACCGGATCCGATTACTCGACAGAGTAATCGGAGGTACAATGTATGTGGTCAACCTGGAAGGAACCGAGTCATATGAGCACTCGAGTCTGACGGTAGTCTCCACCGCTCGAGTCGCATCATAGCACCAAGTGGAGGGACAACAAGTTTACCAATACTAAGCGGAGAGCAGGGGTATGCGAGAGAACATAGTAACTCTAGGGGAATTGGAGTTCAGTCTGCGTAGCACTCATTGTGGCTACGCAGGTTAACTCGGACTCAGAGGATCGATGATACACGTAAGTAGTGTATCGATCGAGTCCAAGTTGGAAGCGATAAACCCTGGTCCCTGAAGGTTCCACCTTATACATATGATGTACGGTTCTTGAACCATCTTCTCGATTCACAGAATGCAGTTAGAGAAAGTAATTAATCCAACCCTAATAACCCTACGTCCCGTGTATGCATAGCACTAGTGCACGGTAGATGCGTAGGTACATGCATGTGTATGCTAGGGGAAATCCCGGAGTAGTACGGAGACACACGCAGTCATCTCCTTACCTTAGTGGGCTTCGCTATACGGGTGCAATGCACCGGTTCGTGTTGCGAGTTGACTGATTGACTTTACTAGGGGCACCCTAGGTGTTTACTAAGGACACCACGGTAATAGTTGAATCACTAGTCATAACCCACGTCAGTGTCCTATGCGAGTTCCCAAGCAAGAATGGCAACCAACTAGAGGCATGGGGGTATTTTGGAAAACCAAAATACCACCATGTGCTAGGTTGGCTGCCCCTAGCTCATGGGGACACACATGGGCCACCCCCTCCCTAGCTTCTAGGAGTTGCTAGCAAGCTTCAAGGGGAGGGGGGCTAAGTTCAAGGGATTGACTTAAGGGGCCCAGCCATATATGGTAAGTAAGGGCCGGCCTATTATAGCACACAAAGGGAGAGAGAGCAAAGGGGGCCGGCCACAACTCCCATACACAAGGTATGGGGGGGTCAGCCCCTATATAGGGATGATGATAAGGGGACCGACCCTAAGTGAAGATGCCCTAGCCTCTCCCCAATCTTTTCGTCTCTTCTCTCGTCTCCAACGTGTGTGCGCGAGGGTTCGGATGCAGTTCTTCTTCCTCGTGTGATGAATCGAAAATGAAGAAGTCTCGTCACATGGAGGCACTCAAAGATCCATCGATGAGGGTCCATGTATCGTGCAAGATCGGGTGAACATGAAGGCGTTCCTCGCAAACTTTTGCTGTCCAGAATTTGCTCAAAAGATCAATATTGTTTCTGTGATTTTGGGATTTATAGAACTCCAAACGAGGTGAAACCACTTACAAAAGTTGTGTCTCAAAGTCTTCTACCTACAATCCAAATTTTAGCCCAATCGGAGTTTGGAACAAAAATTTATGGCCATTATACCAAAGGTATGCCGAGCAGATCTGAGGCTGTCTCCATCGACAAAGAAGAAATTTATCGCGGTGAAAGAATATATACAGAGGTATGATCTATTACATGTAGATCTAGTGTAGATAGAACATGCATGCATGCTAGATTGTTCTCTTCACGCTAGATCGACGTTAGGGGTTCATGTAGTTGCCGTGCTAGGTTCATACACACACATATAGCTTGTTTCAATGAAAATTTTGATATGTAACGCACATCACCTACGGTCTTTGGACCTTCCCTTTGCTTCCGCTATGGACCTCTTCTATGGATTTATTTCAAACAATTGGTATCAGAGCTATGCTAGTGGTGTGCGTTTTATGTTTTTCATAAATCCGTCATGTGCGTGCATGATTAGTATGTGCCGCCATAGGGGTTCTACGAGTAGATCATGTATGTTGTCGATATGGTGTGTTCTATGAATTATTCTTGTAGGGCAACACTTCTAAAATAATCTGGATGTATGATTGCTTGCTACCGGGGGTCAGACCCCGTGCTAGCAAATGTCTGGATATGTTTATCTTCTGTGTGTGGATAGTTTTAGAACCGTAGTTGGGCAAGAGGTGGAAGTTGACCACCCTTCATTCTCAGGCTTTTTGCTATGCTTGTTTTCCTTTTCTTTCTTATGTACGAGTGAGCACTTGCTCGAAACGTACTAGATCTTTTTCGGTTATAGATTGAGGAGGAGGACTTGTCGCAGAGATCTACCACCGGGAGGACGAGTGAAACCTTGGAGGACGATGGCGATCCGGCGAAACGTACATGATGACGGCAAAGGGAAAAAGCATCAAAGATCGTATACAGAAGCTTGCACTGGATCAAGGAACCCAGTGAAGAAGACAGAGAGCCTGCGCTGTACTAGTCAGGTTCAAGGGTCGGACCCTGAATTTGATTTAGTTGTGTGGTTGTTTTTTTCTATAGTTTTTTATGTTTCAGTAGAGAACCTCGATGCGATAATTTTATTATCAGTGTTTTAGAGGGATGCTCTTTCCCCTCGGGTCCTAGCAACCTTATTAGGATAAGATTCCACTAGTGATGCCTATTAGTTAATTGACCCTTAATGATAGCATGGATTCCTCACATTTGGTTATGCCACCATTAGGTCAACACCCGATTAGTCGGGTGTGCCTATTTGGCTAGCATTGAAACCTAGAATGAGCTGGAATTCTACTATAATATCAATCATCAAGTTTATAATTAAGGCACCATAGTAGTGAGAGGCCTTTCCTGTTAGTCTCACCTTAGGCTAGGCTCTAGAGCATTAGCGTGATAGCTAGGTTTGTGGAGCATTGATATTCTTAGGATATGTAATATGACCATTAAGTGGAGAAATTCACTTGAGGTAGGGACTATGATATTCCGAGATTGATTAATGCTTCAACAAAGGCTTGAAACGCCAGTAGGAGCACGGTATGACCAGGGTCTAGTGTACAGGTTATCGTGACTTTAGTATACACTCATACTTGCATAAAATAACCCTCAACTCTAATAAGGGATATGTAAGAAGACTCGTTGAGGTCCTCTGACCTCCCCAACAAACTGCTTTGTGTCTGGATGAGAGGGTGTTGCTCAACATCCCCCTTGGGTGTGAGTTATGTTTTTCCATGCCAGATGACTTAGCAGTCTCCTCCAGGATATGGTGGTTATGAGGCCATGAGAGAATTACTTTTCCCACCTCTTGGGGGACACATGAACTCCCGTGTCGTAATTATCTAGGCTTGTGGGTAAGCATCCGAAGTGGACGTGAGGCTTCCGTTGTTTTGCATGGGATCACATTGCACTGACTAAAAGGACAACCATGGTCCATCAAAGTACTTAGTTGGCAGATTTGGATTGGGTCAAGGAAAGACCCGTGTGAGCGGATGACACTGCACACTACCTCCTCGGGCGGGTGTATCCGATTCTGAGATCTCACATACATGGTTAATTAATCCATACATGTGTCTTCGCTGTGAGGGTAGCGTTGGTATTTGGATATAATTAGCTTATTTTTAAAATTCATAAAATGAGTTTTCTGTATTCATTCATTCAACCATATAGTTTCCATGTCTACTATCCCATGAGGGAACTAGTTATCGGGTCTCTAACTACGTAGAGCGGAAGCGCTATCTATAACTTATGCTTAGAGTAGTAAACATACATTGACTTTCTATCTCAATATCCCTGTACTAGACTTAATGAGTCCAGATATCACTAGGGTACTAACTAGGGCATATGATGACTAGCGAGAGTCTAAGGAGATGTGCAAGTACTATGTTATAGCAGACTTGCAGACAGCTCTTTAGAAGCAAGTCAGATCAATCGGTAGGGTGTGGGTAACCGACCGATCGGTCGGTCGGGTATTGACGGCGAACTGAACGCGGCTTTGGGAGTTGGCTTTTCTCTAGAGAAATGCCTCGTTGCTGATGTGGCGGCGTGATGTGGTAATGATGTGGCGCCGATGTGGTTTGGGATGATATGGAGCTGATGTCGCCTTTTTGGGGTTGGAAGGGTTTGACTTTTTGCTTCCTCTAACTATGTCCTTTGTTTCTAGAAGATGGTTCAAGGACCGTATATTATATGGATAAGGTGGAACCTTCAGGGACCAAGGTTCATGGTTTCCAACTTGGACTCAATCAACACACTATCCTAGTGTATCATCGATCCTCTAACGCTCATTTCTTGCTTTGTTTATCCATTGAAATACACCACCAATCTTGGTCTTCATATACGCAAAGGCATAGTGAAAGCGATCACTAAGGACAAAGCGAAAGAGATCGACCCCCTCCAACCTTATTCCAATCCAAGGTAGGCCATGAATCTTCGTGTCTTACCTATGTTCTTCCTTCATTTTCTGTAATCGTTTTCTACAATGAAACACATTACCTATTTGCGGCCAAGTCACGACACCTCCACAACCACCACCCTCGGATAGCCATGGAACCTTTGGATTCAGAGGCCTCACCTCGAGTGCACACGGAACAGAGAAAAAAAACAAAAAAAAAGAAGAAAAGATCGAGGTGTCAGGGTGCACCTCATATCATCTGACATGGATCACGTAGCAGAGGATCTATCAGATGATGCAGTTTTATCGATCACAGTTAAAGGGGATCTGAACAATAAGTGGATCCTAAATTCTGCTTGCTCCTACCACATGTGTCCCAATTGGGACTAGTTCTCCCACTATCAGAAAGTGAATGATAGTTTTGTCTTAATGGGGAATAATTTCGCATGCAAGACCATCGGGAAGGAAGAAATCAAAATTCATATGCATGATGACATTGTTAAGACTTTGACTAACATTTGACACGTTCCAAATTTGAAGAATAATCTCATCTTTCTTGGTACTCTAGATTCTTTGGGATGCCAGTTAACCACTCAAGGTGGAGTTCTCGAAGTATCTCGAGAGATTATGACCGTCATGAAAGACGACAGGATCAGGAGCCTCTATGTCCTTTCTCGGAGCAGTGTTACAAGTAGTGCAGTGGTTTCTACGTTGGCAAAAGATTAGGATGCAGTCTTTGTTGTAGCTCGTGTGTCCTTAGCATGGATTTTCTGTATTAACATTAATAAAGATGACTTTGGTTATTGCTTTAATTAGAATACTACTATGGTATATGATAATTCTTATATAATAAAAAGACCCTAGGGAACATAGTAGGCCACTGAGACGCATGGAGGATCCATGCTTGGGAGACCCAGTGGACCAGTTCTGTGTAGACCTAGAACTAGTTCTCAGCTTAGGTGATGCCGGTCGCTTCACCGAGAACAAGCTGTTGGCAGGTAGAGGATGTGATGAAGTCTCCTCCACGGGAACGTGGGATTCCCATTCACTTGACCAAGCACGATGATCGTGTTGAACAGGAACCAAGACGGTGCACAGTTCAGTGATTCAGACACTGGTGCATAAACCATCTTACTACTATAGATAATCTGTCCTTAACCCTGAGGGACCATGTACACTGGGCCAACCAGTTGTGTGGTGCTTTGATATGCCAACGTGTGCGGGCCTTCCATAGTCCAATACCACGGTACGTTGGGTTATCCGGCTGGCGCTTGAGTGACATGTAATCCCTACAGGTTATCCGACGTCTAGTGTTGGATGGGTGCGGTTTGATGAGTCAATCTGTCCACACAGTTAACCCAGGCCTGGTGGTTGTCAGTATGACTGACGATGTTTCGGATGCTAGGCATAGCACCGGAAGGTGTGTGGTGTTATAGATGACAAGTCATCAAACCCTAGTCAGATGATCGATCGGGATCTGACGGTGCTCCCCACCGCCCGAGTCGTATCATAGCACCAGTAATAGGAGGGATAAGGATTATCGGAGTATAGTAGAGAACAGGGTTACGAGGGAGTAACATAAGTTTAGGGTCACTAGAGTTCAACTCGCATCGCACTCTGGGTGGCTGCGCGGGTTAATCGGATTAGGGCTGATTAACGGAACTTTCGGTGTGTCACCAGAACAGTTAATCAGGGATCCGGTTGGAGCTAGAGATCCCGAACCCTGAAGGTTCCACCATGTCGTTGCGTATAGGAATTGTTCCCCGACCTAGTTGGATACGTTGGATGCGAAGTAGCGCGATAAAGCGCAAGCCCGGAGCCAAAGAACCTAATTCACATGTGTTACGGGGCCGTAGGGGTATTTTGGTAAATACTGAAATATGGCTCATAACATATTGAATATGGATCTTAGATTGAGCGGAATAATTCCATTAGCTCACAGGCGCTGACGGAACTCGATTCCGAGTAGCGCACCTTACTCAGTCTCACTTTCAATTTTCCGCTTTTCGTGAAGGACGTTTTCGTCCGGACTTCACGATAGACACCCGGAAGACCTAAATCCGACCCCCCCTCATCCCTATCCACCTAGGGGCCGGCCCTAGGCTCCTTGGAGCCATGGGAGACCGGCCCTATAAAGGAAATAGGAAGGGGAGGGCCGACCCTAATGGTTCTACTCCCTCCCCTCCAAAAATCCGACCCCTAGTCCTCCTCCTTTGTGGTTTCGGCCAAGGAAAAGAGAGGAAGAAGAAGGGAGAAGGAAGAGGAAGGAAGGAGAAGGAAGAAAGGAGAAAGAGGAGGAGAAAATCTCGAGGCTCGTCATCATCTTCACAGCGGATTCTTCCGTCGGCTCGAAATCCTTGCACTCAGAGACGGGATTTCGAGGATTCTTCAATTCGCAAAGGACAAGGTGCTATCCGACAGTTTCCCTTGCGATTCAAGTGCGGTTCTTTATCGTTCCGTAATCTCCGGATCATAGATTCATAAGGTATGATGAATCTAAACACCTAAGTAGATGCATGCATGTCTTCCGTAGATCGTAGTATGCCTCTAGGGTGTCCGCACATATGCTAAGATCATAGATTTGCATGTAGATTGTTTTGTATCACGAATTATAATAAAACATACACCGTATGATCTTCGGATCTTTCTTTTGCTTCCGCTGCGACTCTGATTAGCGGAACCCAATTCCAACAGTCTTGTCATAGTTATGGTATTAACGTCTAGGTCATGTAAGAGAGAGAGAGAGAGAGAGGTCTTTTTGAGCTGAGCAAGCGGGATTTGCTCTTAGGTGTAAAGAATGTCAAGCTTGACTTTTGCGAGCACTGTGTGTTGGGAAGTAACACTGGGTCAAGTTTGGCACGGTGGTTCATCGCCCAAATGGGACTTTAGATTACGTTCATTCAGATGTATGGAGTCCTTCCAGAGTTGCTTCTAAGGGAGGATTGAGGTTCTGCGTTTCTTTTTTGGATGACTATTTTAGAAAGGTCTTGGTTTACAAATTAAACAAAGATCAGGTGTTCGAGATGTTCTAAAGATGGAAGATTTTGATGGAAAAATAAACTGGCAAAATATTGAAGCGTCTCCATAGCGACAATGGGAGAGAATTTACATCAAAGAAGTTCTAGCACTACCGTGAGAATGAAGGCATTGCCAAACACTTCATGGTCAGGAAGACACCTTAACAGAACGGCGTCATAAAGAGGATGAACCAGATTTTAGCACTACTGTGAGGAGAAATGCATTGCCAGACACATCACGGTCAGGGAGAAACCTCAGCATAACGGCGCCATAGATAAGTTGAACCAGACTTTACTCGAGCGGGCACGTTGCATGCTCTCTGAGTTAATCTTGGGTAAAGAGTTTTGGGCAGAGGACATGAATACTGCATGCTACTTGGTGAACCGGTTACCAGCTACTGCGATTGCTTTGAAGACTCAGGTAGAGGTTTGGTCAGGCAAACCAATGGACTACTTGATCTTACGAGTATTTGGGTGTTCGGCTTACTATCATGTTAAAGATAGCAAGTTGGATCCGCATGCGAAGAAGGACATATTTTTGGGGTATGATTCTAGAGTTAAAGGGTATATAGTTGGTGCTCGGAATTGTATAGCTTTATTACTAGTAGAGATGCGACTTTCGATGAGACTTAGCTACAAACTTCTAGCAGGCCGAGGTTAGAGATTGATCTTGATGACGAAAGTCATAGTGATTAGTTGCAGGTAGAGCTATAGGCTCTTATAGTTTCTACAGAGGTAGAGAAGACTCCTCCAACAGAGGTGACTACTCTAGATAAGGTAGTTCAAGTTCTAGTGCAACAGTCCATTATAGCCGGCAGGTAGAAGCGGACTACTAGAGATCCAGTTAGATATGAGTACGAGGAGTTAATTTTATGTGCACTTATACTTGTTGATGGTGATGAGCTGACTATTTTTCGAAAGGCAGTCCAGGACAGGGATTGCGTTGAGTGGAGCGCGGCAATGGGTGAAGAGATTTAGTTTTTGCAAGAATTAGACTTGGAAGCTTGTTGCGAAACCTCGAGTGCAGAAAGTAATCGGCTGTAAGTGGACTTATAAGAAGAAAGTGGAGGCTCCAGGCAGTATTCGATACAATGCGCGATTTATAATTAAAGGCTACTTATAGAAGAAAGACGTCGACTACAACGAGGTTATTTCATTTGTGGTGAAGCACACCTCTATCCGCCTTTTGTTGGCTATAGTAGCATTGTTTGATCTCGAGCTAGAGTAGCTAGATGTAAAGACAACGTTCATGCATAGCGAGTTGGAGGAGCTTATCTACATGTATCAGCCTGAGGGGTTCATGATGGAAGATAAGGAAATGCCAAGTGTGTCAATTGAGGAAGTCCTTGTACGGTCTCAAATAGTCACCGAGATAATGGTACAAAAGATTCGACATATTTATGGAGGATCATGGGTACGTCAGAAGAGAGTGTGGTCACTACGTCTATTTTAGGAAGCTTCAGAATGGTTCGATAGTATTTCTTCTTTTATATGTGGATGATATGCTCATTGCTACAAAGAGTATGTCAGATATTGACATCTTGAAATCTTAGTTAAACGATAAATTTAAGATGAAGGACTTGGGCGGTGTAAAGAAAATTCTTGGGATGGAGATTCATAGAGATCGGTAGCGTGGTATAATTCGTTTGACGTAGAGGAGCTATCTTCAGAAGGTGGTTTCTTGTTATAGGATGGGTGGTGCTAAGCCGGTTCATATCTCCCTTGCTGCACACTTTCGACTATCGGCAAGATAGTCTCCTAACACCAATGACGAGTATATTTATATGGCTCGTTTGCCGTATATGAGCGCAGTCGGCAGTTTGATGTAAGCCATAATATGTACTTATTCAGATACTACACATGCGATCAGTCGTTACATGACCATCCGGGAAAGGAGCATTGGCAGGCCGTGAAGTAGATATTACGATACCTACATGGCACACTGGACTTCGGGTTACTCTTTCAACGAGATGGCGAGTTAGTCAAAGATACAATAGGATATATTGATGCACATTGTGCTGGTGACCTGGATCAGCGTCGGTCTATGACAGGTTATTTGTTCACATTGGCAAATGGTTCGATGAGATGAAAGACCTTCCTATAGTACACGGTTGCACTGTCGACGACAAAGGCTAAATATATGGCCATTATAAAAGGCGTCAATGAGGCGTTTTGGCTCTAAGGCATTGTGGGCAAGTTCGGTCTTTCGCACCTTAGCATGGAGATTTTTTTGGATGGCTAGAGTGTTGGTGAATGACGATCAGATCCATCACTTACGAACGAAGCATAAAGATATCCATTATCAATTTTTTCGACAGCATATCAAGAAGGATGTAGTTTTTTTGAAAAAGATTTCCATGCATGATAGTCCTGCCAATATGTTGATGAAGTCGATTCCATTGACTAAGTTCAGGCATTGCCAGAGCTTGGTCAAGATGATTTGAGGAGTTTCGTACCTTCGGAGTGCTAGTACCTTCAGGGTGCTTTTGGCATGTCTTCGAGATATGTTTTGGGATGCCGAGGAGACATTTTTGTGCACCGTCAGGGTGCAGGTGGAGTCTATAGGGGGGGGAACCCATCGACCACACCCGATCGTAAGATGGAGTGGCTCGCCTCCACCTCCTTCCCGCAGTATCTGCAAAAAGACCGAGTCTCACAACCCAGCTAAAGCCCGTACGATGCTCAAGTCAGGGAAGGGAAGAACAACAAGAAGAGAACTAGACGTGTTCTAGGGTTCGGGAGTGAGAGATTGCTTACCTGCCCATGAAGGGATAGGGTTCTTTTATAGCTCTTCTCATGCGTATCGTGTGTGTATTGCTCGCTGGATTTCCTCCAAGAGTCTCGGGATGATTATGGGGAATATTTCATGATTGGATGCCTTTCGTTTATTTTCTTTTATGCTCTCGTTGATCGTGGGCCCCTAATTAGACATGGGCGACCCTTGATCTTAATGGGCGAGATACCATCGGGATCATCTAGCCTGACGAATCCTTGGAAGTCCATCGAGGTTCTTTGGCCGTTACGTACACCTTCCGATCTTTCCTTACCTAGGGGCAGCCTCTCATCACCGATCAGGTTGGCCTTCTGGGGGCTCAGGGTTGCCGGTCCAGGTCCCCAACCTACCCGACCCTTTCCCCAACCTAGTTCTCATCAGGGAGCTTGGGTTAACTTGACCCGTCTTCACGGCTCACGCGCAGCTCGCGAGCCGGGTTGGACCGGATCAGACCCGGTATGACTGGTCTGGTTCTTCAGATCTCTAGGCCGGGCCGAGCTGGGCGATTCCACTATACACGTGTCATCATCTGGTCAGCGCACCGGGAAACCCCTTCTACAGAAACGACAATCGGATTTGGATTTGGACTTTTTGTCAACGTGGAGATTGTTGAGATATGGTCGACAGTAGAGGTCGTACGCACGACCTGGACGGTTCGTACACACGACCTGGCCCTCTAAAAAAAGCAACGCGTCCCTTGGAAAATATAAGCATCTATGCCCAAGTAGTCATGCGTAGGACCGTAGTGTCATGCGCACGACTTGGATCCCGACCAATCTGATGCGTCCTTCAGCGAAAGACGAGACCTGCCTCCAGGCGGTCGTGCGTAAAAGTCATGTGCACGGCTGTGCCTGGCAAGCACGAGCCAGCCCAAGTTAAGCACGCTTTGACTTTTTTGTTTGAGCTGTTTTGTGGGGATTTCGGGATTAAGTTCTGTAACATATTCCCTTGATATATAAAGAGATCTAGGATTTTGGGGATGATATAGCCTTGAAGAGAAAATTTTGAGGGAGGCTTGGAGAGGATTTTGTAAAAGAACAGCTACTCTCGATGAAGAGAATTCATCTCATTGGAGTTGGCCGTTGTTTGTAACTCCATTTCGTTTTTTGTTCTAATAGATCGTCATGTAAATTTCTGGACTCTCTCTATGTGATTGCTTTGTGGTTATTTTATTTTATACTTTTCTATTTATATTGGATTGCTTGTTCTGCATAGAGCAGGATGCTCCAACCTGTTTAAGGATGTTGGAAAAAAAATAAAACACTCATTATCACTTTAAAGATTAAACCGGCTAGTGGGCCGCACGCCTCTAAGGCTATCCATGGCTGCCACGTCACCAGGTGCAGGCCACTCCTGCAGTCTGTGTTGGAAATATAACCGTTCTATGCTAACAAATTTAGGAATTAATCAAATTCTTAAGATTAAAAATTGATTAGCAAATATTATTTTAGCAAACAAGGACAAATCACAAAATTCTTTTAGAAATGGTTTGCCAAGGCAGAGCGGGTTCTATGGAACCGTCATTCACCTTGCCGAACTTTTCTAAAAGTGATATATATATATAAATATATATATATATATATATAATTCTAAATATTATTTATCGCTATTTAGGTTTTGAATTAGATGCAAATTGTTTTTATGGATTAAATAATAGCAAAGAAATGAAGTTAGAAATTCTGGCCTGATAGTCGAAGCACGCTAGGCGTTGTCCCAAGAAACTTATTGCCCCCCCTCGTGCGGGTCTCGTGGCAATGGTTCTCGGAGATACGACGACCCCGGTCAGGCGACCTCCTTCTCGTCGGCACGGCTCCAAGAAGGCTTTGCGAACCTCGATTGACTTACAGGAACCCAGCGACACTAAAGAAAATCGATAGAGGGAATCCCTCCGAAAAAGAAGAAGCGGAATTGCAACACTTCTTTTTGACCAAAATATGAGAAAGAAATTGCACAGAGTTTTTAGAGTGGAAGATGATATTTTTTCTATGTCAAAGCATTGGTCTCAAGTGGCTTTTATAGGCTTTTCCCAAGGTTTTACCGTTGGGCAGCCATAAGTGGCCATCAAGCCGTTGGATAGCCATAAGTGACCATCAAGCCGTTGAGCATTTGATGCATGGGTTACCGTTTGAGCTCATGTGACCGTTGGATTAAAATCCAACGTATTCTCAAAGGCCGGATGTTACCGTTTGGGCCCATGTGACCGTTTGATAACATCAAAGGCTTTGATGTTACCAACGGTCAAAAGGGCAAGGGTTGAGGACAGCTGTACTGCAGAGCAGTACTGCAGCAGCTCAGAGAATTTAATGTTTTTAAAACATTTCACCAACAATCCCCCACATGTTTTAAAAACATCAAAAATTAAATTCAAATAAATAAAGACTTTTGCTGGATTCCTTATACTACGCAGTAGGTGTAGGTACCTTCCGGTTTGAACCTTCACTTAGTACAATTGTATACATCCGTGAGGACTTGGTGGACTGCGCCTTGAACCAGTCTCATTTATCGGGTTTCTACAGGTTGTACACGTAGTACAGTTTTCGATGGTTCTAAGCGGGTTGCGCTATTAATGGCCTTGCGCAGATATCTTTTCGTGTATGTTTCTAGGGAGCAGCCCTGGTCCCAGAGTTGCGGCCTCACAACGACATACATATAGGTAAGTCCTAATAGGGGTGTGAGCAAGGCGACACCCCGCCTCATGGGTCTTGGACTTATTAAGAGTTTTAAACTCATCCTACCCCTTGCTTTTAATAAGCACTGACGTCATAGGGACGGGAGCATTATTCAGTGCTCCTCATTTTCAATCACTACTACAGTTTGTTTCTACCCATTGAACCTCCGTGAGGTTGGGTTCCCACTGCGGTGATTTTTCTTATGGGCTTAATCCCATCCCCCTCGACGATTCTAAGACCACTGTCCTAGAAAGGCCCTTAGTTAGATGATCCGCTAAATTCTTTTCGGATCTAACAAAGTCTAGGGCAATTATTTGATTTTTCATTTTATATCTGAGAGATCTATGTCTCACTTTCATATGTCGATTTATTTTTACATCAGCATTCTCTTGATTACATTTATCAATAGCTGATCGACAATCACAATGGATAGATATAGCCGGTAAAGGCTTTTCTATCAATGGGATCTCATATAGGAGATCTCGAAGCCATTCTGCTTCTGTGCTAGTGGTATCTAGCGCTATCATTTCCGATTCCATGGTACTCCTAGCTATAACGGTCTGTTTGGTGGATTTCCAAGATATGGCTCCACCTCCTAGTAAGAATACAAACCCGGTTGTTGACTTAATATCTATCGAGTCACTAATCCAGTTGGCATCAGAGTATCCCTCTAATACAGCTGGATATCCACTATAGTGGAGACCGTATGATATAGTTCCCTTAAGGTATCTAAAAACTCTTTCTAACGCATTCCAATGGGACAAATTTGGGTTAGACGTATAACGACTAAGTCTATTTACCGCGTAAGCGATATCGGGTCGAGTATAGTTTGCTAGAAAACCTAGCGATCCTATGATCTGAGCATACTCGCTCTGTAGTCTAGGAAGTCCGGTATTCTTTGTCAGATGGGTATTTGGATCATATGGTGTAGATACCGATTGGCAATCGGGATCGTAAAATTTCCTAAGAATTTTTTCGACATAGTGGGATTGGGATAATACTAAACCATTGTCCTTTCTAATGATCTTAGTGTTCAAAATAACGTCGGCTTGTCCTAGATCTTTCATGTCGAAGTTTTGAGACAAAAAATGTTTGATATCATTTATGATTTGTATGTTTGAACCGAATATTAAAATATCGTCAACATACAAACATAGGATGACAACATTATTACCATCTACTTTATGGTATACACATTCATCCGTTGAATTGATATCAAATCCATAGGATAAGATAACTTCATCGAATTTCTTGTGCCATTGTTTTGGGGCTTGTTTAAGTCCATAGAGAGATCGAATTAACTTACACACCTTTCCCTCTTGTCCAGGTGCAGTGAATCCCTCGGGTTGGTCCATGTATATTTCCTCATTAAGGTCGCCATTCAAGAAAGCAGTCTTAACATCCATTTGATGTATGACTAGCTTATAGATTGAAGCTAAGGCGATGAGGATCCTAATCGTGGTTATCCTAGCGACAGGTGAGTAGACATCAAAGTAATCTACTCCAGGTTTTTGGGTAAAGCCCTTGGCTACAAGTCGTGCCTTAAATTTATCTATGGTACCGTCGGGTCTAAGCTTTTTCTTAAACACCCATTTACATCCTATGGTTTTACAACCAGGAGGTAAATTGGTGAGTTCCCAGGTATGGTTTTGAAGTATGGATTGGATCTCGTTATCTATGGCTTCTTTCCAAAAAGGTGAGTCTATGGACTTCATTGCATCTGTATAGGTGGAGGGAGAGTTCTCCACCAGAAGTGCATAGAAGTCATCAAAGACTTTCTCTACACGGGCACGTTTACTCTTCCTAAGTTCGGTTTGGGTTACCGGTTCAGTCTGGTCTTCAGGTTCTAATTGGACTTCAGGTTCGATATTAGTAACCTGATTAGAACTGGAGGCCTGGTTACTAGTATTAATCCTAGTGTTGATCCTAGTCTTATAAGGGAAGATATTTTCGAAGTATGAGGCATCTCTAGCTTCGATTATGGTGTTATTGGCTATTTCGCTTATTTCAGAGTTAAACACTAAAAAACGATTAGCGTTACTATCTGAAGCATAGCCAATAAAGATGGCATCTACAGTCTTAGGTCCTATCTTCTTCCTTTTGTTATCGGGGATTTTTACCTTAGCTAGGCACCCCCACACTTTTAGGTATTCTAAGTTAGGTTTTCTATGTTTCCATATTTCGTATGGGGTCAAGTCATTGTGTTTAAAGGGAATACGGTTAAGGATAAAACAAGCCGTCATTAGGGCTTCCCCCCATAAGTTCTCTGGCGCTCCAGAGCTTAGTAACATGGAATTGACCATGTTCATTAGGGTTCTGTTTTTTCTCTCCGCTACACCGTTGGATTGGGGAGTGTAAGGAGCTGTGACTTCATGGAGTATTCCATAGTCATCACAGTATTCACTTAACTCATTTGAGGTGTACTCCCCTCCTCGGTCTGACCTAAGGATCTTAATGGTTTCATCTAATTGGTTCTCAACCAGAGCTCTGTAAATTTTAAATTTACTGAGAACTTCATCCTTAGTTTTAATAAGGTATAGGTGGCAATATTTTGAAGCGTCATCTATAAACGTTACAAAATATCTATTGCCACCTCTCGAGGTTCTCCCAGAATCACAGACATCGCTGTGAATTAATTCAAGTATATGGGAGTCTCGATCGATGGTTTTAAAGGATTTCTTAGACTGTTTGGCTTCTACACATATCTCGCACTTATCGAGATTCCTAGTATCGGATTTAGGGATAATGTTTAAGGTCATGAGTTTCTTAATAGAATTATAGTTCACATGACCTAGTCTTTGGTGCCAAGTGACCGAAGACTCAACATTCAGAATTGTAGAAGAAGGATTATAAACATTCAATTTAAATAATCCATCACACAGAAATCCTTTTCCAATAAAATTTGTTCCTTTAGTTATTACAACTTTATTGGACTCGAATACAAGCTTATACCCATGTTGTACTAACAAGGACCCACTAATAAGATTTCTCCTAATCTCCGGAACGTGGTGGACTCCGCGCAAGGTCAGGGTCTTCTCCGACGTTAGCTTCAGGTCGATCCGTCCTATCCCTAGCACACGGGCCTCAGCATTGTTCCCCATGCTTACAGCTCCTCCACTTGAGACCTGATAGGTGGAAAACAAAGATTGATCAGAGCAAACATGGATGTTAGCTCCTGTGTCAATCCACCAATCAAATGCTTGAAAGGTCATGTTAACTTCAGGGGTGAAGAGAACAGACCTGAAAGCGGTCCCAGAAGAGCCAGCTCCAGAGGTCACCATGTTGACTTGGGAGCCGGGTGGCATTTGACCATTCCTTCTTGGATTTGGAGGTGGTGCTGTCTTCTTGTAGAAGCATTGGTTGGCCATGTGGTTGGTCCGACCGCAGACATAGCAGCAGCGCACTCCTTCCTTCTTTTGGTCCTTGGGATGATTTGGGTTATGGTTGCTATGGTAGGGCTTCTTGGTATATGGCTTAGGCTTAGGGTGGAAGGGTTTCTTCTGGAACTTGTGTCTAGGTTTTTGGAATGGCTTAGAAGGTTGACTCTCTATGTTGTTGACCTTGGGTTTGGATTCAGAGGATCCCTTTTCCCTGAGCCTATGTTGCTCCTCAATTCTAATAGAGTTTAGAACTTGAGTTAGGGTTAGGTCACCTTGGGTGTGACTTAGGTGCTTAGAGAACTCAGACCAAGAAGTAGGTAGTTTATCTATAAGGCAGGCTATTTGAAAGGTTTCATCAAGAGTGGAACCATTTGTCTTCAGGTGTTGGACTAGGTTCTCAAACTCATGAATCTGATCATTCATGGGTTTGGAGTCAACCATTTTGAAGCTGTTGAAGTCAGACGCTTTGAAGCGTTTTACTCCAGCATCATCTAGGCCATACTTACGCTCTAGGGTATCCCATAAGTCCTTAGGGTTTTGAATGGTATAGTAGATATCATATAGCCTATCAGATAAGGCCCCTAGGATCCTATGAAGGCCATGGTAGTTGATTTCTTCTGGAGTCCTAGTGGGAATGCCAGAAGTTGATTCAGGTTCAGGTTGTGAAGTGGAGGCTCGGGTACGACGAGTTTGGCTAGACCCATTGGATACTCCTGGTGCGGTTTCACCTATGGCTGACAATAACCCAAGTGTGGTTAGCCAGAATCGCATCTGGTTTTGCCACCTCTTGAAGTTAGACCCGTCAAACTTCTCGGGTTTGGCACTAAGGGTTTCACGGTTTGGTGATGTCATTTCGGACCAAAGTAAGGAGTTGAAATCTGATAATTGAAAAAATAAGAGTTTTGTCAATTTTAAAGCAAACTGTATAGATTTGACTTTCAGAAGTCCAAATGAAACTTCCAAATCCTAACGGCCAGATGGGCTCCAGGTAGGAGGTGGAGCACTAGGCTCGCTCAAATACCAAGCTACCTTGGGCAATTTAATGCCGGTTTGACAAGCCTTTCTAGACACCGTAGGCAGTGGAATATTCCAATGACGACTTTTAGTCTTTTCTATAATCTATGCTTCTAATTAACCTTGTAAATAATAATTTTGCAACTAGTAACTAGTAGCAACTAATAGATAGCACGGAATAATATCTAATAGATGATCACGTAGGCTAACAGATGATTAGTGAGCACGTTACAAATAAAATAACTTATGAACGATTAAGTTATAACAATAAGTTTCTTGGATTGTTGGAAATATAACCGTTCTATGCTAACAAATTTAGGAATTAATCAAATTCTTAAGATTAAAAATTGATTAGCAAATATTATTTTAGCAAACAAGGACAAATCACAAAATTCTTTTAGAAATGGTTTGCCAAGGCAGAGCGGGTTCTATGGAACCGTCATTCACCTTGCCGAACTTTTCTAAAAGTGATATATATATATAAATATATATATATATATATAATTCTAAATATTATTTATCGCTATTTAGGTTTTGAATTAGATGCAAATTGTTTTTATGGATTAAATAATAGCAAAGAAATGAAGTTAGAAATTCTGGCCTGATAGTCGAAGCACGCTAGGCGTTGTCCCAAGAAACTTATTGCCCCCCCTCGTGCGGGTCTCGTGGCAATGGTTCTCGGAGATACGACGACCCCGGTCAGGCGACCTCCTTCTCGTCGGCACGGCTCCAAGAAGGCTTTGCGAACCTCGATTGACTTACAGGAACCCAGCGACACTAAAGAAAATCGATAGAGGGAATCCCTCCGAAAAAGAAGAAGCGGAATTGCAACACTTCTTTTTGACCAAAATATGAGAAAGAAATTGCACAGAGTTTTTAGAGTGGAAGATGATATTTTTTCTATGTCAAAGCATTGGTCTCAAGTGGCTTTTATAGGCTTTTCCCAAGGTTTTACCGTTGGGCAGCCATAAGTGGCCATCAAGCCGTTGGATAGCCATAAGTGACCATCAAGCCGTTGAGCATTTGATGCATGGGTTACCGTTTGAGCTCATGTGACCGTTGGATTAAAATCCAACGTATTCTCAAAGGCCGGATGTTACCGTTTGGGCCCATGTGACCGTTTGATAACATCAAAGGCTTTGATGTTACCAACGGTCAAAAGGGCAAGGGTTGAGGACAGCTGTACTGCAGAGCAGTACTGCAGCAGCTCAGAGAATTTAATGTTTTTAAAACATTTCACCAACAGTCTGACTAGCTAGCAGTGAAGTATATTGTTCTTAAGTCAGTACAAAGACTAAGGCCCACATCAGTAATGCTCCAAGCAATCCCCCACACACCAACGACAAGCTGCATACAATACAACATGACAAGCTGCAAAGCGTTCCCACTTTCAACCCCGGCCATTTTCACAACAAGCTGTCAGCCTTTGAGGGCAGCCTCCTGAAGAAGCTCATCGCCGGCGACGGCAGCCGGCTCCTGAACCTCGGTGGCCTCAGCGCGTACAGCCCCGCCGCCCCGACCAACGCCCACATCGGCACCGCGTAGAACACCACCGCCGAAGCCAGGCAGAACACCAGGAACAGGAACGTCGCCCTCGGGTCCCGCCAGCTCAGCAGCGCCTGCACTCGCTCCCCCTGCGTCCCCACGTCCCCGACCACCGTCTGTATCCGCCCCGCCACGCTCCGCAACCGGTCGTACCGCATCCGCACCACGTCCGCACCCCGGCTCGTCGGGAACGTGTCGAACTCCTCGTCCAGCTCGTCCGCGTACGCTGCCTCCGCCTGGGACAGCCGCATGTCCATGTGCGGCGGGTGCCTCGACCGCGACCGGTACCGCCACAGACCCACAACCGCCATTGAAAGAAACCCCGTCGGGAGGATCAGCTCCGGCATTGCGACGAACACAATGTAGGTCGTCACGAACACGACCGAGTGCACCGGCCGCTGCCAGCTGCGGACTGATTCGATCCACCGGCCAACGGCGATGGGGGCCGAGAGCACGGCGACGAGGCGGAAGAAGTTGGCCTTGCTCCGCCGCATGCTCCACAAATGTGAGGCGTGGTCCAGCATGTACTCGACCACCTCCCGCCCCAGCGGCGGCTCCGCCCGGCCCAGCCGGGCGGCCACGACGTTCGTCGCCTGGTACCGGAGGCTCTCCACCTGGCGCACCAGCAGGGGGTCGACATAATGCATCTTCGGTAGCAGCGGCCGGAGGTAGGAATGGAGCATGTTCCCGGCATTGATACAAGAGAATCGGACGGCCAGATGGAGCTCCCCCATCTTCTTCACCCCCGAAGGGTGCAGCACCAGCAGCGGGTACGCGTGGGTGTACACCCGATCCGTCTCCAGCGTCGACAGCCTGATTCGAACCTTGCCGATTCGGGTGTCGCGGATTTCCCTAGCAGTGGCGGCGGCGCTCTGGCCCACATGGCAGTTGTCGAAGACACCGATGGTGATCACAGAGCAGGGATCGAACACCTCCCATGTGTACTGCTCGTTCCATTGGGGTGACATGGAGTCGACGACCGTCCGCGTGCGGATCCACTTCTGTCCGTACTTGGCGACGCAGTAGGCATCGGTGGTGCCGCCCTTCACTTCCCGGACCTTCATCGGCATCAGCCCGGTGGCCCCCAGGATCCCGAGCTCCAGAACGCCGACGTGCGGTCCCCACAGCTGCTTCGCAGTCGGCCGGAGGTCGCTGCTGTACATCGTCGATTCGTCGAGCACGTGGTAGCCGCCGTCCAGAGAGAGGCGCAGGTGGACCCGGCTGCCGAACCTGCCCGACCCGGCGACCTGGCCGCCCCGGTCGAGCCCGAACCATCGCGACACGACCGGTCGGTCGGTCAGCCGGCGTTCGATGGCCGAGATTGGGATGACAACCCGGCCCAGCGGCTCGTCCCGTCCGGGAGCCACCCGGTCCTCCACCGACACCATCAGGATGTCATCGAACGGCTCCGCTACCACGAACATCAGGTCCTCGTTCCAGAACGGGCTGGACGGGGTCCGGCTCGCGGTGACCGGCGCGGGCCGGGTAGCCACCGCCTGGTTCCCCACCTGTGCCTTGGCGATGAGCTCCGGGAACCGCCCGATCGCGGCGGCGCCTTTCTCTCCCGGCACGAGGTCCTGAGCCCCGATGACTGACACGCGGAGGTACCAAAGCTTCGGGGCCACGTAGACCTTTGACTTCATGGACCCCAGGCCGTCCCCGTGGACTCCGGCAGCCTTGGAGTGCCACGCCTCCGAGAAGGCCTCGTCGGCCTGGGTCCCGAACCAGACCGAGACCATGACCTCCCCCTTGACCGTCGCCCCCTTCTTGTCCTCCATCCGGTACCACTGCGGGGCCAGCGTGCTGTCCGGTGGGACCCGTCGCGGGACCTCGCTCAGATCGAACGCCAGCCGTCCGATGAACTCGTCCCTCTCCCGCTCCTTTACAAAGACCTCCACTACGGACGACTGGATGGTGTCCTTCGAGAAGGCGAACACCTGATCCCATTGTGGCGTCGTTGCGGATCTGGTGACCCCCCGGTAGTTCCCCAGCTTCACCTCCACGTGCGACTCACCGCCGCCGGCGATCGGGAGGTCCCGGGCGCGGACCACTCGGACGTAGAGGTACTGCATCTGCTCCACCAGGTCGTAGGTGGAGCTGGTCTTATCCCGGTTCGCCGCGCCCCCGCCGAGGTGGGGCCGGGTCTCCTTCAGTGAGAAATCCTGACCACCGCCTCCGGCGGCCAAGACCCCGGCACCGGAGTATGGATAGGGAATGACCGTCGGCCCCGCGGTGAGGACAACTGGCTTGACGTCAATGGAGGAGGGATTCGCCGGCCTCATTGGTTGATCTGCCGGCTTCTGTTGCTGCAGCGGTTGGATCGGCATCGGAGCCGCCTGCTTCCCCTGCGCTGTCTCAGGTACGTGCTGGTCTTTGGCCTTCGCAAGCTTCTGATCGGCGGCGGTGTTTGCCAGAGGGGCTTCTCCCATGGCGCGGTAGATTTTGAGGCTGATCTCGCCGCGGATGTGCGAGAAAAGACTGCGCTTTTCGAGGGTGAAGAGCTGGGGGACGGCCTCCTCCCCCGGGGCGGGGACGCCGGCGGCGGGGATCCTGACCTTCCCAAGGAAGTTCCGGCCGCTGGGTCCGGCACCGCGCTCGTTGTAGACGCCTACGTCGATGCAGCGGTAGGGGAAGTCGTTGGGGTCGGAGACGGCGAACACCAGGCGCTCGTTCCAGACAGGGTTGAGGTCCTTGGCCTTGGACCGGGTCCTCCGCTTCTGGTGCTCGAACTCCACCTCCACGAACGGGGACGACGACCCCTGTCCGTCCTTCGGCATCAGGTTGTGCGCCGCCACGACCTCCACCACCAGCCTCTCCTCCTTCCCCATCGGCACTCACCGCCAGCGGCGCTCTAGTGGTGGAGGGAAAATGGGAATTGGGGGTACTAGTGGTATGATTTTTCAATTATTTCGGAATAAATGGGGGCATAGGGGGAAGAGAGTAGGGGTATTTGGGGAAGCGAGCAGCTGCAGAGCAGAGGCGGGCAGGGCCTCGGGCCGTGTGTGGTGGAGACAAAACGGGGGCGGGGGTGCAGAGCTCAAACCGGCAAGGCGATGGCCCCAGGGGCAGAGACCGGTGTACAGCCTAGGATTTCTTTGCCGTGTAGGGTTTAAGGGGTGGGGGGTCTATAAGCCGAGGTGAAAAAGGCGCGCGTGCAGAATCTCGCAGAGAATCGATAAATTCGATGAACCAATTAAAAGATAAAACCGTTCGCTTCTGCTGTCCCGCAGCGACTGTTATCAACTCCAATAACGGCGCAGCTGACCAGTACTCTTCCGACACGTGAGCGGCATGATTTTGTCGTATGCGTGGACGGCCGGGATGTACTTGTAGCCGGTATGCTGTACTTGTTGCAAGCAACAAATACGCTATATGCTGACGTGTAACTTGTTTTTACGCGATTCACATGTTAGGACGTAAGGCTGAGATTGGGACACGTCATTCTGGCTGGAAAGCATTTTTCAGCTTGAAGCGTTGCGTCGTTGGTACCAGGAGAAAATTTGAGGCCTCTCGGGTCGGGGGATGTGGTCCCACTCCCAGCGGTAGTCCGGGAACGGGGAGCGTATCTTGTCGTATTTAATGCGGCGAGATTTTGGAGGGATGTCGTGAAGGGTACGCGTTTGATATTTCATGTACTCCTTTTTCCGGTTTTGTGGAGTTGGCGGGAGCGCCCAAATCTGGTGCCGATTGCCGGAGCCGGTCGAAATATTAAAATCGGAACAATCCCCTAACCCAAAATATTATTTGGGTTGGGTTTTTTTATCTTTGGGTTGGGTTGGGTTGGGTTGGGTTAGGATTTCGGTTAGGGTTGAGATTTTAGGCTCAATCCGATCCAACTTGAACCCATAAGCGGTTGGATGGGATACGTTTAGGTTTACCAATCAAATAATCCCACCGTTGGATTTCACCCGACATATATACTCTAGCGGTGGGTTTTCTAAAACCGGAGTTTAGTTGGGTTGGGATTGTTGGCTTTGGTCCAATGAGACTGAAGAACAGAATCAGAACTTGAAAAGAATGCTGCCCACTGCGATTCACCCGGGCGCTTGAAAATCTGGGCACGGGTTTGGGTTGTTGGGTAGTGTGTTCAAGTTGTTCTTGGCCATGATTTTGATTCGTTTTTGGTCTCCTATGTGTTAGACACTAACTCTCCTATTTAAGGGGGGTATAGATGCCCTACGCGTTCAAGTTATTCCCTATATCCCTTGTGTAGGGGATTCTCTACTATATGATTATGGTGTTCTGAGAGAGGTCAACGAGATGGCTTGTAAGTTTCATCAAACAGTGACCCATTATAGTGTATTTCTTTTGATAGTTGTTAGTGATAGTGTACACTGTTGAGTTGAGATACACATATCCGTAGATTACCTATATAGGGCTAGTGTATGCCCGTGCCGATTGGCACAAAGCGGGCGCCTTTGGCGCCCGCCCCCCCCCCCCCCCCCCCCCCCCCCCCTAGCCACACATACACACAACCCACCTAATGCGAGAAGAGAAAGAAAGAGACGGAGAGAGAGATCGGAATGGGGGGAGAAAGAGAGATCGTGGGGAAGAGAAAGAGATCGGAATGGGGGAGAGAGAGATAATGGGAAAAGAAAGAGAAAGAGATCATGGAGAAGAGAGAGAAAGAGATCGGAAGGGGGGAGAGATCGTGGGAACGACTCATTCGTTCGATTAGATCAGATATAGAGTTCGTGATTATTTTTTTCTTCTTCGATGCATCCCACTCATGTATCGATTAGATCGGATGGATAAGTTGTCTCTGCGCGATTTTAAGGATGACAATGTTGTAAATAACCCGAACTTCCCTTACATGTTATAGAGAAGAAGATAAGGCTTGAATGGTGATAACAATGGATCATGAATCAAATGAAAAATTCATATTCTTTTATATGACTTAGTTATATAGATTGCCCAATATAAATCAACAGTATTAGATGTAGTGTGTTAGTATTCTATTAGTCCCACCTCGATTGTGGTAACATAATGGTGTGCGTACTCTCTCTATATAAAGAGAGGTAGTCTTATGTAATGCAATGTGAGATCAATGAGATAATACAAGGAGATTTTCTCCCCAATCCTATTCTCTCTCCCCCTCTCTTCGTAACATGGTATCAGAGCCAACCTAGGGTTCTAGGAGACCTCCTCTGACCTCGGCCTCCCCGGTCACTGTTGGCAACCTCGGGGAGGCCGGGAATAACAAAATTAATTTTCTCCTCCTCCTGCGCGGCTCCTCCTCGGAAGCCCTAAGAGACATTGTTCTCTTCCCGAAACACTCACTGACGGTCAACCTCACCGTCCCCGCCGAGGGCCACGGCCATGGCCTCGTTCTCCTTATAAGACTCCGGTGCGAGCGCTTACTTGGCGACCGCGACGTCGACGAGGTCCGCGTCCCCGTTCGGGAGCTCCTCGACGCCGCCGGAGACGCCGATCGCCATGGGAACTGAAGTCCTGCGCCCCCACGACTGCCTGGGACCAGCCCCCGGCCTCCTACCCGGCCGGAGAACAAGCCCTAGTCCCGGCCACCACCCCAAGCCCCCCCCCCCGGAAGTCGCCGCCGGCGACCAGGAAGCGGGGGGAGGGGTCTCCGAAGCCGGGCAGGAGCGGCGGAGATCGTCACCCGGGCGAGATGAAGAAGCGGGAGACGGAGGTTTATGCGAGGTCGGTCTTCTGGTTTTCCCCCGCGCCGAGCTTCCTGCCGTTGCCGAGCTTCTTCAGGAAGAGGTTTATGCGGGGTCGCCGCCCGTTCGGATCGTCGCCGGAGACGCCGCCGGAGGTCCGCGTCCCCGTTCGGGAGCTCCTTGACGCCGCCGGAGATCGGCGACCGGGCCAGCCCCTGCGCCTGCATCCGGATCCCGACGGCCCTTTGCCCGCGCCGGCCCTGCGCTCGTCCGCCCGGCCCTCCACCCGCCGTACCTTGCGCCCGCACCGAGCCCTGCGCCGCTCGGATCTGCCTCGCCGGCGCTCCGATTTCCTCTCTCGTCTCCGACTCTCTCGCTCTCTCCCGGACTTCTCTCTCTAGGATCCGAATTTCTCTCCGATCCCCCTCCATTCTCTCTCTCTTTCCTTATCTGCTCTCTCTCTCTCTCATTTGATAATCTCTCTTATCCGATCCCCTTTGAAACCGAGTCATCCGATCCCCTTTGAAACCGAGTCACAGCCGTCCATGTCGGTGTGTCCCCTTTGAGCCAGTGTGTCCCCTGCATCAATGGTGTGTCCCTGTATCAATGGTGTGTGTTTCTTTTATTCCCTTCTCTCTCTATATAAATGATCCTAGCCATCTGATTTGCATTGGATGGCTGTGTTTCTTGATTTGTTGCACCTGTGCTTTACACCGGACTGCCGTCTATGATCTGTTGCATCGAATGGCATGGCTGTGTTTCTTGATTTGCTGCACCTGTGCTTTACACCGGACTGCCGTCTATGATCTATTGCATTGAATGACATCTCGCCACCCGATCCGGCACTTCCGTACCTAGCCGGCTCTTTGCATTTTTGCCTTGCGCTATGATCTGTTGCGCTCTCTCTGCGGTCTTGCGCTCGAGCTGTCGCTCCTCCTTTGGCTCCAGCCTGTGCCTATCGGTCTTGCTGGCTGCCGGAGCCCTAAGCCGTTTGATCCGGCTGCCTTGGCGTCCCACGCTCGTCGTCCGCTGCGCCTTGAACTTTGTCAACCCGTCTTGCACCCTATGCCTTTACGCTTTGTCGATTCGCTTGCCCCATCGCCTCGCATTGTGCCCTTGCGCCTTGGTATTTTTGCGCTCTGCGCCCTACCGATCCGCCTTGTACCCTTTTTTGATCCTCTCTAGTTCCGGTCACACTTGTTTTGTGCCGGCTTTTGGATCCTCTCTCGTTCCAGTCACACTTATCATGTGCCGGCTTTTAGATCCTCTCTAGTTCCGGTCACACTTGTTTTGTGCCGGCTTTTGGATCCTTTTCTCGTTCCGGTCACACTTGTCTTTGTGCCGGCTTTTGATCCTCTCTAGTTCCGGTCATACTTGTTTTATGCCGGCTTTTAGATCCTTTCTAGTTCCGGTCATATTTATTTTGTGCCGGCTTTTGGATCTTTTCTCGTTCCGATCACACTTGTTTTGTGCCGGCTTTTGATCCTCTCTAGTTCCGGTCACACTTGTTTTGTGACGGCTTTTGGATCCTTTTCTCGTTCCGGTCACACTTGTCTTGTGCCGGCTTTTGATCCTCTCTAGTTTCGGTCACACTTGTTTTGTGCCGGCTTTTGAATCCTCTCTTGTTCCGATCACACTTGTCTTATGTCGGCCTTTTGGATCCACTCTCATTCCGGTCATTCTTGCGCTGGCTTTCGGATCCTCTTCCTTTCCTTGGTCATGTGACCCTATCAGAGCTATGACTCTTCCTCATCTTCTTCTTCTTTATCTGTGATGATTGAGATCTTCTAAGAGGTGTCAATTACTTGCTTCGGCCGGGTGCTTGCCTCTTATGAGGTCTCACGCATTCACATCTTTTCTTAGCCGCCTCTCTCCTTTCGGCTTCCGTTATTGCCGGCTTTCATCGCCGTCGGCTTCCTTCGCTCCGATCCTTAGTGATCATTGTCAATTCCTCCGGTTGACCTGCTTACAGGTTGGCCGGGTTCCCCCGGTTGTCCTGCTTGCAGGTCAATCGGGTTTCCAGGACGACTTGCTTGCAGGTCGTCCTGGCACTATCTTTACTTTTCAGCATAAAAAAGGGGTATTTGATGTAATTTTTTTTCTTTTTTTCTTTCTTTCTCCTTCCTTTTATTAAGCAAACTGATGTCGATTTATACCTTACATCAGTTTGACGGGGGGTATTAGATGTAGTGTGTTAGTATTCTATTAGTCCCACCTCGATTGTGGTAACATAATGGTGTGCGTACTTTCTCTATATAAAGAGAGGTAGTCTTATGTAATGCAATGTGAGATCAATGAGATAATACAAGGAGATTTTCTCCCCAATCCTATTCTCTCTCCCCCTCTCTTCGTAACAAACAGAATTTGAAATTTTGTAACAACATTCAAATAGCCTAGGTCGACAAATTCCAACATGTACCATGATCAAATATCCCACAAATCCATAATAAAAGAAACCAAAACAAGGGGCTCTGTAAAAAAAAATGATTTATATCAAACTAAAATATTATCAAACAAACTAAAATATTCATAAACAAATATTCTAAAAGAAGAAAAAAAAGGATTTTTTTATTTACACCCCCACTTTTATGTCAAAATTTGAGTTACACCCCGACCTTTGCAAAAATTTGATTTTACCCCCAATAAGTAACTTGACCGTGAGCAACAGTTTAAAAGTGGGGGTTTTTTTAGTTACACCCCCACCATTATGTCAAAATTTGACCTACACTCCCACTTTTAGCCGGTAGCTTCACAGTCAAGTAACGGATTGGGGTGTAACTCAAATTTCGACATAAAAGTGGGGGCGTAAGTAAAAACATCTCTTTCACCCAAAATCAGAATCACCATCCACAACTCATGCTAGAAATTCACCAAAATACACCAAAGACCTCACCTTTTTCACAAACCCCAACCCTTCTCCAACCCAAAACCACATATCTCGAATCCCATATACAGACGAAAATGAGCGAACACACGGCAAAAGAAGATGAAAGCAAGGGCTACTCATGAAGCAGTCGTCGTCGATGGTGACAACTCTTGGAGACCATATAGCCGAAACAGCGGCATGCGGAGCAGTGGAGTCCTTGAAGGAGATGCAGAATGCTTTGGGCCTGGGGATCCAGTTGATGTCATTGCGGTTGTAGAGCTCGTAGTCGAACCCCTCCGGCACGTTGATCTTCTTCGCCGGGTCCCCGTCATGAACAATGATGAGGTGTTAGGGCTTGAAGAAGGGCCTCCACAACTTCAAGAAATCTAGTTCTGCATCGTCGGTATCACGATGTCGAGCTTGGCACCGAAGATTTCCCCACCATTGGAGCAGCAAGAGAACAGAGGATATCCCTTTTTGTATCATCTATATATTTGACCCTTGGCTTAATGTGAGCATCCATGGATTCTCCCCAAAAACCCTAGCCTCTCTCTCTCTCTCCTCTTCATTCTAGGTAACCGTGTCACATGGTATCAAAGCATTGATCCTCACCGGAGCTGCCGCTGCCTCACCGCCAGATCTTCTCCCCTCCAGATCCGGGTCCAGATCTCGCCGGATCTATCTCGCACGGAGCTGCTACTGCCTCGCCGGTCTCCCTACACACCAGATCCGAACTCCTCTACGATCCCGGCGGGCCCTGCGCAGCTCCTCCCTCAGCTGTGCCTCCCTTACGCAGCCGGATTTGTTGCGCGCGATCCTCTCGCTAACAGCCGGATTTGTGCCTCCCCTACCGGATTTGTCGATCTGTTGGATCTGCAGACACCTTAAGAACCTCCTAAGCTTGCATCCAACTAGATCAGCTCTCCTCCGACCTGAGATCCAACCTTGCTGGACGAGATCTCGACCTCGCCTCCTCTTGTCCTCAGATCTAGACCTCACCTTCTCAGATCTCGACCTCGCCTCATCTCGAGTTCCACCTCCGACCGACGAGCCTCTAACCGGATCTGCAACCTCCGACGATCTCTGTGCGGTCGATGCCTTCGATCTGAGACTGAGATCTCAGATTTTTTTTTTGGCAACAGAAATCTGAGATCATCTCAGATTCGAGTCTCTCTTTCTCATATCCGATGACAGATATGAGATCCGCTCAACTCCAGCAACCTACAGTACAGATCTGAGATCCGTTTCCTCCAACAAGCCATCTTTCACCCGTGAGCCGTCATGGCCGACTCCACCTCCGTAGATGCCCCTCTGCCCGTGCCACTGCACTCCGAGAGCCTGCCATTCGAGTATACTCGTGACTTCCTGTCGTGCTCGACGGACTTCCCTCTCGCCTCCTCTGCCGATTGGGAAGCATGGGAAGCTACCGTCCAGACCACGCTTCTTGACGTGGTCTTCTTGGATTACTCGACGGCACCACCTTGGTACCGAGTCAGGCTTTCCCCGCCGCCCTTCAGGCGTGGCACCTTTGTGATGCACGGGTCACCACCTACCTTGTCGCTTCGGTCGATCGGACGATGTGCGCTGACCTCGCCGCACCCTTGGAGCATCTGCAGCTATATGGCACTCCTAGTTGTGCGCTTCGTGGAGTCTAGCGGCACTCGCGAGTATGCTCTTCTCTCTCAGGTCCAGTCCGAACAGTAAGGTGATCGTACGATTCAGCAATTCCATGCGCAGATGTGTGGTTACTGGTGGGAGGTTCTGTTTGGGAGGGGTGGATGGGGTCAGTTCTATCTCCCCTACCTGTTTGACTATTCAGAGTTCTTTCATGTTCCGTCGGTAATAATAAATTTATTAAATTGTATATATTAACTTTAACTGACAAAATAATTTACCGTCGGTAATATACATATATTTGCCGACGGATATACTGCTAACTGTCGGTAAAATGATTTATTTATAGAGACGGATAAATTATTTTTCGTCGGTAATAATCTATTATATTTTTTTAAATATTCATATATTACCGACATACTATAAATATCTGTCGGTATTAATATTTAATACCGACGAAAATATTATGTCGTCGTCGTTTTCTTTCCCGACAGTCAACGACGAAAATTTCTTCTGTCACCATAAATAATTACCTACGGATTTAATATTAGCGATGGATATATTCCGTCGGTAAAAAATATTGTTTTTGTAAATGATATTTCAAAAAATTTCAAGTCCAACCACCTGATTCAGGACTTACATCATCGATGACGCCCTAACAGTGCAAAGTCAGAGTCAAGTATGATTTGTTGAGTGTTAGCAACGGACCCGGGAACAAGAGCAACATGCTAGGGAATTCTCCCGGGTGAAACTGATAGTTAGGGTCAGACAGTACCTTGTACGATTCCACCCGGGCGATTGGGAACTCATCCGGATGAATTTGGTATGGAGGCACAGATCAGGTCGCACTTGGGACAACTTTTTGATTGGTTTTAAGATTCATATGAGTTTAAGGTTGCTCTTATATATAAGGGGGGTGTGGGTGACTCTAGGGTTTCATCCGAAGTCATCAAGAGAGCTAGACGACATGGAAATCCTATGATCGAGGGTTTCTTGTGTGGGGAGAGAGAGAGAGAGAGAGAGAGAGAGAGAGAGAGAGAGAGAGAGAGAGAGAGAGAGAGAGAGAGAGAGAGAGAGAGAGAGAGAGAGAGAGAGAGAGAGAGAGAGAGAGAGAGAGAGAGAGAGAGAGAGGATAATGAAGAAAGAAGAAAAAAAAGAAAGAAGAAAGAAGAAAGAAGAGGAGAAAGACCCGGATCTTCTTCATTTTATCTCCAGCCTTCTTTCGTCGTCATAAATAATTATCGACGGAAATTTAATATTATTGACGGATATATTCTGTCGGTAAAAAATATTTTTTTGTAGTGATATTTCAAAAAATTTCAAGTGCAACCACCTGATTCTGGATTTACATCATCATGACATCCTAAGAGTGCAAAGTCAGAGTCAAGTATGATTTGTTGAGTGTTTGCCCATTAAACTCCGGACCCGAGAACAAGAGCAACATGCTAGGAAATTCGCCTGGGTGAAACTGATAGTTAGGGCCAGACAGTACCTTGTACGATTCCACCCGGGCGACTGGGAACTCGTCCGGATGAATTTGGTATGGAGGCACGGGTCAAGTCGCACTTGGGACAACTTTTTATTTGGTTTTAGGATTCATACGAGTTTAAGGTTGCTCTTATATATAAGGGGGGTGTGGGTGACTCTAGGGTTTCATCCGAAGTCATCAAGAGAGCTAGAGGACATGGAAAGCCTATGATCTAGGGTTTCTTGTGGAGAGAGAGAGAGAGAGAGAGAGAGAGAGAGAGAGAGAGAGAGAGAGAGAGAGAGAGAGAGAGAGAGAGAGAGAGAGAGAGAGAGAGAGAGAGAGAGAGAGAGAGAGAGAGAGAGAGAGAGAGGATAATAAAGAAAGAAGAAGAAGAAAAAGAAAGAAGAAAGAAGAGGAGAAAGACCCGGATCTTCTTCGTTTTATCTTCGGGCTTCTCGGCGCGTCTACTCCGGCTTCTACTTTAGCAGACGTTTTTATCTCTTGGAATCTTTTGTTATTTTCTTTGGATCTCTTATACATGGTTATTCTTTTACCATGTGGTTATGCAGTGTTATGAGAGAGATGAACGAAATGGTTTGCAAGGGTTCCACAAATAGTGACCTATTGCATGTGTAATATCCTGATTATGATAATCAATTCCATGATTGTCGATGGAAATCGGTCGCTCGTATTATATGTGTGGTGCATCGAATTCTCTTATTTCTATAGGACTAATCCTCAATTATCTGAACACCATCATCACTTACGGATTGCGTGCACAAAAAGAGATTGCCATCAAACAACTGCGATGCATCTTGACCCATATCCGGGATTACAGAGGTGTTAGATTCCTAAACAGTGAGTAGTAAGGCTCTGGGATCACTACTAGTTGTGATGTCATGGTTACAATAAATCCTTTTACATTGCGAAGAATCCAGACTCTTGGATACCGCCGCCTCACAATACCAACTTGTTAGGGGAGGTCCAAGATTGATATATAAACGACCCATCATCCACTCCCATTACCGATGTGGGACTAACCCGTGTGAGGCATGACCATCTCAACCCCCCTTCATGCGGGACACACGTGGCAAGGACACAATCAGGAGGAACTTCCGTAGCGGATCTGGCTCTAATACCAAGTTAAGAATCCAGACCCTTGGATACCTGTCGCCTTATAAAACCAGCTTGTTAGGGGAGGTCCAAAGCTGGCATATAAACGGCCCATCATCCACTCACATTATCGATGCAGACCTAACTCGTGTGAAGCATGACCATCTCAACTTACATTCAAAAGTGCTGCTTAAATATGTTTTCTTGTATGAAATATCAATTGCACCAAAAACAACACAGGCACAAAAACAAACCTTGGATCCCCTTCCATGGCGGCCCGACTATGCTCCCCTAGCGAGAACGGCTAGTAATAGGCCGGTTGCGATCAGGATTGTCAGATGCGGAATCATTGTCCACGATTCACACACTGTTTGTTAATGACCGAAGTGCCCTTATGAACTGTGGATGTTGCTTCTGCATTGCACGGTCTTGAGCGCTACCGGCCTGTTCCTGGCCGATTTGGTTACTGGAGCATAGTCAAGTCCCTCCATGGGGACCAAAAACAATAAAAACCTGGACATTTTGATTTCATTTTGATTTTAGATTACAACAGGCATCTGTGGGTTTTGAAGATGAAGGAGAAGGCGCAAGCAGAAAAAGTGGAAAGAATTGGGGTGGATTAAGTAAAGAGATCAAGAGCACTTGGGATTGTTTCCGGGCCCACCGAAGTAGAAGTAGGTCCCCCAATCGGCACTCGTCGAGCTCTGGATGTCGTAGCAACCGGTGTGCTCGGCCAGGGTGGAGATGGACTGGGCGGAGCTGAGGCTGTTGTCGGAGTCGACGATCTCGAGGTTCCGGAAGTAGCTGGACCGCCGGAACCCGTCCTCCGCGAAGTGGCCGGACCCCATCTGGGTCGACGTGTGCTCCCCCGTCGAGCCGCATGTTCACCACTTCCCCTCCCCACTCCACCATCGTGGCGTGGTCCGCCAGGTGCGTGAAGAGCTCCGCCGGCCAGTAGCCGACCAGCGCGCCGTCGCCGAAGCCCATCCACCAGTTCCCAACCTTCGGATCCTGTACATTAACAATTTGTTGATCCGAAGTTTGTAGACCGGATGACCTGACGAGATTCGACTGGAACCCGATATTGTCTAAAAACTATATAAATCGGGTTTTTTTTTTTTCCAAAATATTATTAAAAAATTAAATATTTAACTAAATAGCGGTTGATCAGAATTATTTACCAATCTAGCCGTGTGTGACTGCTTGGTATTTGAATTATTTTTTTTCTCTTGTTTCAAATAGAACCCGGTATTTGAATTACAGGATTTAAACCCGATATTCTTGACACTGAGTTTAATCGAAGCCTCATTGTATAACGTTTCCATACTCAGCCGTTTTCTCTTTGGATTTTGGATAAATCCGGTATCCATAATACCGAGTTTAAACCCAATAATCCAAATATCGAGTTTTACTTGAAACAGAAAAAAAAAATCACGACTGGTTTTATGGCACTGATATGCAACGTGGCTATCAGAGTACTAGATTGATAAATAGTTTTGGTCAACCTCTATTCAGTTAAATATTTATTTTTTTAATAATATTTAAAAAAAAGCCCATAGAAATCAGACAATTTAACTAAAGCCCCCTACACGAGTTGGTTATGTTTTTTGAGGGACCGATTGGTCAATACATCACCGGTTGTGGTCAAGTGGAGTGGTTATGCCCACCAACCTCTTGGGTTGACTAAGTGTAGTATGTAATTATCTGAATTTTAGCCCATTAATAAACCGGTTGAGGTCTATGCCAAACCCCTCTCTCGGGTTTAGGTCACGAGCAGCTGTGGGATCCGGATCCAACCCTCCATTCCACCGCTCAATTAGAACCAATGGTCCACATTAGTACAATGTTGGCCGGTAGGTGGAATGGACAATCAGATCAGGGCTTATTGGGTCAAGAGGAAGTCAATCACACAGATAACTGGCCAGACTTGACCCGACCCAACCCAACCCAACTCATCGTTGAGGATAACCCCTCCAAATCCAAATCCTAGCCTCTTCCCCATTTCTCTGCACCCCAAATCATAGCCACTTCTTAATTATCCTGCTAGTTGGGACCGAGTGCGATACACTAATTAGGTATGGGTGCAACAGATGACTGTGACTTAGAGGGGCAGACGATAGGGTATAAGATTTGGGTTCGAAACTTTCGAGTGGATCGGTGCGTATTTTTGGAGGGATTAGTCGGAACCCAAAGTGGGTCCTTCGACTGAAAGGTTATTTTTAGTTTTTAATTATTTTTTTGGAGGGGGGAGGGGGGTAGTGCATGTACCTTCCAGACGAGAATAGTAATGTCGTATTGGCTGCTGCCGTACGACGAGATGGGCGATATTGCGGCACCAATGGCTATCCTGCTGTTGGTCTGCACGAAACCTGAACACAAAAGGTTGTAGCATCCTGTGGCTTGGTATGCATCACTCTGCAGCATTACAAACCAAGTTTCATAGATGTGAGAATCGTGTTAAATGATTAGCTCGAGCCAGAAAGTGGTTCTATTGCCCCAAAGGCTACCAGCAAAAAATGTGTAACTAGTTGTTTGCTTAACACACACACACACACACACACACACACACACACACACACACACACACACAGAGAGAGAGAGAGAGAGAGAGAGAGAGAGATCACCGTCCAGTAGGTGAACAGCCTGGGTCTGCTGTCTCCATAAAGCTCAGGGCTGACCTGACTAGAAGGAAATAAAAAGCTTGAGAAAAAGGATTCCAAAACTTCACCATCATCCTGCTACTGTGCCACAACATGCATGTATGCTTTATGATCGTCGAGTGCAATGGTTTTTTTTTTTTGGATAATTACAATTTAACCCCTATAGTTTACGTCAAAAACATTTAACCCCTCTATAGTTCAAAAACTACATTTTGTCTCCATCAATTCAGTTTTGATCAGATAAAATCTACCAAATGGGGAAATAAAGTAGTTGACAAAGTATTGTGCTGAGGTTTCGAATTTTGGGGAGTGATTTGGAACAAAATAAACTACATGGGAGTTAAGTGTTTTTAAGCTAAACTTCAGAAGGGCAAAGTGTAATTTATCTCTTTTTTTTTTTTTAATATAGAGAGATCAGCTGCGAGTTACATTGCACAGAAAACGGGTTCAAAAATCACGTGGCAGCGTACTTTCAGTCCCCACCGGTCCAACCGAGTTCAAAGGGACATTGTGATCTACACACGTCAATATGTTAAGCGAGACTCTGTACAACATTCCGGCTGAATAACATCCCCGTCTAGCTCCTGAGAAAAAACTTGGGGTAATGTACCCTAGGTCCTTGTAAAACAGATCGGTTTAGTGTAAGGACACCGAAACTGCTAGTTGTAGCTGTGATCCCTATGATTATGAATTTAATAATGTACGTTTAGTCATTTCAATTTCAAAAAGCATGTGGGGCATCAGCAGCGGATCATAGTTTGTTATGTGTAACAAACTCTTGGCAAAAGATCAAAATAACCTTTCTTATTCTTTCCTTCTTCATGTGCATAAAAAAAAAGTGCAACAGTGATTCACTGATTTTTTTTAAAACAAGATTTTTATATATAAAAAAATACTACAGTGATTTCACTGATTTTTTTTAAAACAAGATTTTTATATATAAAAAAATACTACAGTGATTTCACTGTAGCAAATGTTACTCTTCATTATCGAAATGTTACTATTTAAAAAGAGTAACATTTTAGTAATGAAAAGTAACATTTGCTATAGTGATTTTAAAAAAAAACAACAACAGTGATTTCACTGTAGCAAATGTTACTCTTCATTATCAAAATGTTACTCTTTATAAAGAGTAATATTTCGATAATGAAGAGTAACGCGGCAGCTCAGGAAACCATCTTCCATCTCAGTGAGTCGAATATGGAGGGTGTTCTTTTGAAGCTGGACTTTGAGAGTGCATTTTACCAAATTCGGTGGGACTTTCTCCTTGAATTGCAACTGGCTAAGGGATTCTCGGACCATTGGGTGGGATGGATCAGAGAAATTCTGCACTCATCAAAAATGGCTTACGTAGTGAACAGTGTACAGGGAAACAAGTTCAAAGTCTATAAAGGATGAAGCAGGGCTGCCCGCTCTCTCCTTATCTCTTCATATTGGTGGTGGACGTCTTCAATGTCGCTATTCGCAAGATGAGCAGCAAGGGACTCATGAGAGGGATAGGAGGATCATGTTGGTCTACCTCCAACCTTCATTATGCTTACGACTCGCTCCTCTTCATCAATGCTTGCCCCTTCCAATCAACCCCCTTGAAAATCTTAATGTACGGCATTGAGGTATCTTCAGGGCTTAGGATCAACATCCTCAAGAGCAATTTGTACTTCATCGTGCAGACCGATGCGGGCCCGGCTTTGGCAAAAACTCTGAGCTGCAAGGAGGCTAGTTTGCCAATGAAATATCTAGGCATCCCAGTTAGTTATAAGGCCTTGAGACGAGAAGACTGAGAAAAGATGATTCAAAAGATTGAGAGGAGACTCGAGGCATGGCAGGGAAGATTTCTATCCTATAGGGGATGGTTGGTACTTGTGAACGCGGTCCTCTCTACTATCTCATCCTACTACCTCTCCTTCTACTTCCCTTATTGGGTGATAGACTAAATCGACAAGATTCGGAAGTCTTTCCTCTTGCGAGGAGTTGGTAACACGGGGGGAACATACCACCTCCTTCAATGGGATCAGGTTTGCATTCCGAAGAGTCTTGGCAGCATAAGGGTCCTTGACCTTAGGCGGTTCAATATCTCCATGCTCAAGAAGTGGTGGTGGTGGACTCAGCACAACTCCAACATATCTTGATGTGAAATCTTACTGGCAAAGTATTTCAAGAGATTCTCTCCATTGTAGACCAGGAGCAGGACAACAGGCCGAAGTTCGCATTTTTGGCGAGGAATCCTAAAAGTCTAGAATTTTTACAACGAAGGTAGCACACTCACTTTGGAAGATGGCCGTAACATCAGATTTTGGGGGGATACTTGGCTCGCATATGTACCTTTGACAGCTTTGTTCCTATCTCTCTTCGACTTTACTTTGCCTCAGGGAGCGACCGTCCGCTACGCTACTAGGCATAGTTCGGTATTAGGGGAAATTCTTGGTGGGTGAGATTCCGTTCGCCTATTCCCTCGGCTCACAGTCAAGAGTTTGAGGACTTGATGTTGTTGCTGTTGGCTGCAAGTTTTTGATCTTCCCCTGAAGGAATCCATTGGCGATGGACATCGACATGAGTCTTCTCGGTAAAATCTTTTTACAACAACCTCATCTCAAGCTCCTAACAATGTTTTCACCCTTCGGGGGCCATATGGAAGACCAAAGCTCCGACGAAAATATAGATTTTCTCCCTCCTTGCGTCGCGGAACAAGATCCTCACTAAGGTGAACTTGCTAAGGTGAAATCATCCACAAGTAACGGAATCTCTATGTACTTTTTGCAATACCGAAGAGGAGAACGCATCACACTTATTGCTTGGATGCTCTTTTGCTAGACAGGTGTGGTACTATTTAGAGACAAAGTACGGCATCCTTTCACATCCGATTATCTTGAAGGTTTTTTGGAGAACGTGGCGACGAAGGAAGATTTCGAAAGCGATCCGGCAGCCATAAGATATCCTTATAATGGGGATTATCTGGGTGATTTGGCTGGAGAGGAACAACCGCATTTTCAATAATATGGTTAAGGGGGCGGATGAGCTCTGCATATCGGTGGTTTCGATCTTCAAGCTTTGGATTATCCCGTACGTGGAGAGAAAAATTCAGTGTCGAGGTAACTACCTTCTTTAACATTTTAGTTTGGTGATTTATAATATACTGGTCGGGGGCTACCTAACCCTCCCTCCTCTTGGAGGGGTTCTCAAAAAAAAAAAAAAAGATAATGAAGAGTAACATCTGCTACAATGATTTCGATGTATATAATTTTTTAATTTTAAACAAGATTTATTTATAAAAATTGTTACAATGATTTCATTATAGCAAATGTTACTCTTTATTATTCGAAATGTTACTCTTTATAAATAGTAACATTTCGGTATAAAGAGTAACATTGCTATAGAATTTTTTTGTAGCAAAAAAAAAAACTATAAATTTTAATATCGAGTTTTTCAAAAAAAATATTTGTTATAGTGACTTCACTGTAGCAAATAATAAAATTCCGAAAATAAATAGTAACATTTACTACAGTAAAATCACTGTAGTAAAAAATATGAAAAATTTTATATAGAGATGTTTCAAAAAAAAAAAGAAGAGAAGTTAATAATGATTTCACTGTAGCAAATATTAATTTTTTTTTAAAAAAATAGTGATGTTCGATACAGTATATCTGTACGTTTGAAATTTAGTTGATGACAAGGTTTGTAATTTGAGCAAATCTGATGGATATATATGGGCTTTTAAAACAGTGAAACAGTTAAATATTTTTGAAGCCGTTCTGATTTTTGTGGAGGGGCCCCAGCTTAACCAATGAGTTGGGCGTCCTTAGCGCTAAAATGAGTCACTTGTGGGGGACTAACCGCTAAATCCTCAAAAAACTTTGGTACAACTTCGATACAGCTGGTATCACCGTCCAATGAGAAATGTTGAACAACCCCTGAGAGGAAATCGATTGGGTTCGGGTTGGACCCTACCTCTATCCATACCTATATCCATTCAGGTAAGGTAAGGTGGGTACATGCCTGATCCATACCCAATCGGGTTTCGGGTTTTAGTTCAGATTTCGGATATGAATTGGATATAATTCAGATTTTGTTGCCCGCTAGCGAGGAGGCGTGGAGGCGTGTCTGTGCAGCTGCAGGTGTGCAAGGGCGACCACCCACATCTCTATAGATTTTGTGGACCTCTTGACGTCAGAGCTATATTCGTCAGAGGCAGCGAGATGAGTGAAATGTTCTGGTGCTTGCAGTGGTTTAGCACGTGTGGAGAGAGTGCAACGCTAGAGTCTTCTCCAAAAAAGGTTGTTCGGTAGATGAGGTAGTTGGGTGTCTTCGATGTTCTGTGGTTGAGTGGAGCGTGGGTATGCCCACTGACCTCTCGGGTAGCCTTTGTGTAGTGTGTAATAGTCTTTAATCTTTTTCTTGGGAGCCTAGTTAATATACCGGTTGGGGTCCATGCCAAACCCCCCTCACCTCGAGGGTTCTCAAAAGAAAAAAAGTATTGGATATAATTTTGTCTATTTTTCTCCATCAGATCTGTAATTATTTGAGGGTAAAAAATAAATCAAGGCATCACAATGCAATGTTAAAATAAGTCGCTCTGATTACGATTGTTTTAGTAGAGTAAGTTTGAGTAGGGATATGAGTTCGATCAGAATTTACATATATGACAATAAGTTTAGAGTCAAACTGTATCTACTATACAAGCGATTTTGGCGCAATCGGATTTTGGGTATTGGTATTGGGGTATCCACACCTAGACCTATATCCAAAAGTTAATCGGGTAGAGTTTTTATACCCATACCCTATCCAAATCATGTTTCGGGGTATACAATGTGTACCCATACTTGGTGTTTCGGGTCGGGTTTTGGGAGTCTATTGCCACCCCTAGAACTTGGGATGGAAAAAAAGCCCATCGGCCCGAACCTGACCCTAAAGTCAACAGCCCAAGCCCGACCCGAAAAGTCTATGGGCCGGGCTCGGGCTGCCACCTTGAGCCCGCAACCTGGCCTGGCCCGAAAGGAAGCCCGTGAGCTCCGGCCTGGAAGCCCGATCCAAATACAATAGATTTTGTATATATAGATATAAATTGTACATATTATTATTATTATTATTATTATTTTGTATAAATTGTACATATTATACATCAAAGGAAGTTGGTACAGTGATTTGATTGTGCTATAAGTTCTGTAAGGGCTTGAGTTCAAACCCATGAAAAAAAAAATTTATTAAATCATACTCAATTTTAGTTTAAACCCAGCCCGACCCGATCCGAGATTCTTAAAATATATGTACGGCCTGGGCCCAGGGTCATACCCTTGGCCCAAGGCCTAGCCCGACGAGCCTTTCCGGGCTTAGGATATGTTTCGGGCTCAAGGTGGCAGCCCGAGTCCGGCCCATTTATTTTTCGGGCTGGGCCGGGTCGGGTTTTGGCCGGTGGGTTTTTTTTCACCCTACTACAGGACGATTCATCTCTGGATCGCCTACCATCATGTGGCTGTGCAGCATATCGTGCCCACCGACCGGAGGAGATCTGTACTCATTTAAAATCAGCCCACTACCGAGTGGACCCACAGCAATCAAACTGCCTCTTTGATTGAATCATGTCTTCCCATTGTAAGTGGAGTGGGGCCAGGATGAGTGCCATGCATATATCGTGGTTGCCTGCCATCACACGGTGGTGATGCATTCTGGATTGGCTACGACGTTTCTCATTGGACCTTGATACCAGCTCAGCATGGTTATATACTAAAGTTTTTTTTCCTTGGCTCCCATATTGCCGAATTAAATGCTATTTTGATGGATGTCATGAACATCCTGATAAGGCACCCCCCACGGTCGCCCGATGTACCAGCACACATCAGATGGCTATGATCGAGTGCCGCATTACGATGGTACCAACACCAGCTCGCTCGGGCTCGGACTAATCCCTCCGAGAGTACTCACCGACCCACTCAGAAGTTTCCCCACGCACTCGAAAAAACTTCCCACCTAGAGTACACATCAATTGTTTGCTCAATACCTTTGTTCCATCTTTGATGTGTTTCTTGTGTATTGTTAAAATAAAAAATAATTAAAACCATAATCAAAATATAATTAGCTATGAAAAATGGTTCTAATAGATATTAGTCCACTAATAAAAAAAACAAATGAGTATGATTTTGTGCCCAAGGGTCAACCTATTGTTAGCCTTGACTTTCTTAAATTGCAGCATTTGATGTAAAGAGTGAATTCGACCAACAACGATCCAATAATTAAATTTTATTGATAAAGTAGAATAATAATTCATCATTATCCTTCAATGTATTGGACAATAATAATGTTATTCAAAAATCGTAGAAAAATTATGATTCGCCCCCCAACCTTTTTTCTCTTCATTAGCCACTCTCTTTTGTAATTAAAACTATCCATAAGTTTTATGACCAAAAATAAGTAAAGAATTTTTATTTGTAGAAGGAGAAGCAACAAGAGCCCGAGTTGATGATCCTAAGAAGAATTCTGTAACTCGGAACATACGCCGCAGCCCTCGACTGGTAAATCTAAAGTCAGAATCGATTGAAGGTAGGACTTCGCTTCGAGCCAAAAATATTCTAGAGTTCTTGAATAAGGCACGCACAGCCGCCCACGTACCCCCATCCAAGCCCTGCCTGTATATGTACTCCGACCATTCCAAGCTTATTGACTTCAGTCGAGATTCTTCAACAGTTGGGACGAGACAAATTGGATTTTCCTATTCAAAATCTTTGAAATAAAGTGTCAAACCTTGATGAGGAGGCTAGGGACAAATCCTACCTCTTAATATATATGTTGGAGGATGACACCATTCACAATAGTTTTGTTTATCGGCTTTTCTTGTAAGGGGGCGGATTCAAAGTCTCTTCTGGCTCAAATCCGTGAGTTTGAAAGGTCAAGAGCTTTGAGGTCTTGAGATCCACGGGTCTTTTGTTCTCTTGTTAGAGCTTCTGGATTATTTGAGTTAGCCCGTGTTGGTCGTGGTCATCCTTTGGGTGTATGGTGCCTCTTAGGCACAATTTGTATATTCTACTTACTTTAATAAACTGGTAGAGGTCAACCCCAACCCACGCCCACCCCCCCCAAATCCACTAAGAGGGATTTCTCAAAAAAGAAAAAGTCTATGATTTTATAGATAAATTTTATTAATATTTTATTTTTCCTAATTTTCTCTTAAAGTGTACTTATGAAATCAAATATGATCGAGGAAAAACTTCACCATAAATATTTTCTTCAGGCTTTTAGCACATTTGAAAATCCTTTAAATCTTTCCACTAGATTCTTAAGTTTTGGTATCTCTCTCGATCAGTTGTATGCAAATCTTCTATCGTGACTAAATGTTGCAATCTCAATTGCTCTTTGATCATCCGCCCCATAGTCGGTTCTGCCTGACAGTTGGGGCATATGGAGTAGTGCGATTCACTTATCGGGCGGGGGTGTAACAAACGATCGTGCATGGTTTGTGGGGTGGTTGATCAAGCAGTAAGCGCAACATTTCATCGAGACATTTAGTCGCGATAGGATATTTGCGTTCCTCTCAAATGCCAAGTTGTCTATGTTAGACTTTTTATGTCAATGTCAAAGGGTTGACAACGGGTTGATAGTTTGCCAATGAATTATTGTCATTTTTTCCGAATAGTCAATCCCGGCCATCTTGATGGGTAGAACTCCGAGATGATGATGATGATGAATTATTAAAATAAAATTAAGAAAAAGGAATTACCTGCCAACCAGCCTCGATGCTGTTTAAATCTGCACCGTCGAACGAGCCCGATAGGATCCACATCTGAGAGAGGCTGAACTCGTTGCCCTCTTGGACGGATGGATCCCATACGTTGATCGTAGCCTTAGCTCCATAGACCTCTTGTGATGCTCCCGTGTAGGCTATCGCATGCTATACCAAAACCACAACGAAGAAAAGAAAAAAAAAATATTAGTGAGGTAAAAGACTTCTTATATCACTAGTTTACCTAGTGATTTAATAAGGTCCCACAAGTTTTCAATATTATTATTTACTACTTTCGCCCCTCATCAAGTTTTGATAGGATTCAATATTAAAAAAAAAAGAAAATTTTACATAAAACACCTTTTTGTTCCCTAATTATAGAAAGCCACCTCTATTATCAGTATTTGCAAATGTATACCTACAATTTTTTTTATTTATTGACATTAATTATTTTTTTTAAAATAAATTATTAAAAACTTACTCAAACACCTTTTTTTTTTTTTTTTTCAATGGACCCACTAAGGCCAGGCTTGGACTAATCCCTTGGGATTGCACAAGAACCCACTCGGAAGTTTCCCTATGTACTTATGGGTAACTCGAGGGGGAGGAATTGAACCCACAACCTTCTTACTAGAGCATCGGTTGCGTACTAACTCCCCTATGGTGGGCACTTATTTAAACACAATTGTTTATACGCATTTGAGCTTGCAAATGAGTATTGATAACTAGCATCAAAGCCACCAGAAAGATAGTACGAGTTTGAACTCCATTAATGAGGAGCATTATCGGGTTAGGGTATTCACCAAACCACCGACAAATAAGAGGTTATTTTTTTAAAAAATTAGGTGGTTGGTTTGCGCAATTAAGACAAAGTATAGGTGGTTACACGCAACACACTAGCAAAGGGTTAAAATATAATATCCCTAGAAGAAACACTAAAAGAAAAGTGTCTAAGTGAACAAATTCCAAACCTAAAGAAGAGAAATGCTATTCAGCCCAAAGGTTTTTCCGATTCCGCTAGCCCGATTGACTTGGTAGTATACGATTGGTGGCTTTAAATCTTTTACTCCACCGGTTGTACGCTGCCATGTCAATTGGGTTGAGTGGAATAAAAAAAACCTTTGGGTTGAATAGCACTTCCTCCTAAAGAAATATTTGCCATGATAGCTTCCTCCACCACCCAATGAATGCCCTTGAGTTCATTCAATGAGTGCTCCCCCCCCCCTCCAATATCACCATGATCGATCTCCTTTCCAAATGTGAGGAGAAAACCCTTGTGTTAAAGGAACAATCATCTTTACCTCTTGACCATGGATATGTACACTCCATTTATTGCAACTTAAATCCATCCCACCCTCCCATCTCATAGACCCACCCATCTTTATTATTGTGCTCAGTGAAAGGAGAGCAAGAAACAAAAGGGAGCACCAAAAGCATGGCAATGGAAGGATCCCATGCCTTTCTCTCACTAGTTTATGTCCAAGAAGGCTCTGAATGTCCCCATTCAAACCCACACCCATCATTCTAAAAGACTAAGAAAAGGATGAGGGCCACCCTCAAAAGCCAGCACAAAAGCAAAGGAATGAAAGAAAGAAAGAAAGAGAGATGAATAAATTTGTAGTTATTAGGGTTTTGATCCAACACACCTCATGCCCATTGCCGCTAACAACATCCGGCACATCCACCGACCGAGCGACCGGCGCCGCCCTCCGCTGCTTCTTCCCGTAGTGATACAAGCTCTTCGCACGCAGGACGTCGTCCACCGAGCTCCGCCGTATGGGGACGGTCCCCTTCGGGCAGTGCCCAAAGTGATGCCAGGCTTGCCACGATCCTCTCGGCGCTGCGGCGGCATCGGTGTAATTCCTCGCTCCCCGGCTTTCTTTGTGTCTTGGCCTCTGCGGCGCCACCAACTATAACATGATTTCATATCAGATGGGATCACGTACATATAATATAAGCTTTAGAGATCGAAAGTAGCTAGTTAAGTATACGGCATTGATCAAGAACCTGGATCTTGTGATTTCTGAGAAGTGGGTGATCCAGCGCCGGCTGATTACGGCGGTGGATGCAGTCGATGATATCTCCATCCGGGCTCTGCGCGAATCGATCGGAAAAGATGGAAGAACTAATAAAATCAAACTAAGTCCAGCTTAATTGCTTCATTCCTTCCATGATTCTTGATATAGAATTACTTACCTCGATCGACCTCACAGGGGGCTTGTTGATCTTCTCCAAGTGCTGTTGGATCCTCGCTAGCCGCGGGATCGAAACCCGCGTCGCCATCGCTCCATCGCTGGCGACGACGAGAAGGAGGGCGAGGAGGAAGGAGAGAGAGGACATGGAGCAAGCCCAACAGACCCCTCCTCTCTTACATCTCATCCTCCCAACCTCCATATCTTTTCGTGCCAGAGGGACACTTTGCTGCCTCCCTTCAGATCTGTATTGCTAATGTCAAAGCAACCACATGAATCAGAGCCACCAGGGGTGGGAAAAGGACATCTCTTACCCTTCACTACCCTATCTTTTATTGCTTCCCTTCACCACCATCTCTCTCTCTCTCTCTCTCAATTGCACCAGTTGAAGGAGGGGAGGGGGGAGGGGGGGTTGAAGGCACTGTATAAAGGCTTGACCTACCAAAGTCTACAGACCTTAATGACAACTTCAATGGGTATCTGCCACTCACAAATGAGCCATAAAGAAGCAATTAATTTAGTACCGTGGGCTTTCTTGCAAATGTTTCTTACAGTGTTTATTAAGGGCAGCTTGGTTGTTTACTGTTTTCTAGGGTTTTGGGAGTTTGGGGTGGAAAGCGAGGAAAGCAGAGCAAGCTTTGAATTTCCTTGCAAGCAAAGCGATAGATGGGAAGAGAGAGAGAGAGAGAGAGAGAGGCCTTCTATTCTTCTGTTTTGTTTCTTTTTTGTATTTTAATTGTGAAAATGCCGTGGCACGATTACCGTCGGGGCTGGGTGAAACAAACGGCAGTGATAAGTGCCACATCAGGATGGTCCGATTCGGATGGAGACGAAGACTGCTAGATTGTATTTTACTTTAGTTTTTGTTTGGGGCCTACTTGGGATGAGACATTGAGACTGCCCGCTTCTCCATGTACTGCACGTGTAATTAACGCGCACGACTCGGGGACCGGACCAGCTGTCCAGGCTGGAGTAGCAGACAGCTTTTGCAACGCATCAACCACTTGTGGATTAGCTCAACTGTTTGGACTCGGGACCGAAAACGGACTAGGAACTCGATTCTCGATCGGGCGACCAAATGTTAGTTGAGTTAAAGTACGTTATCTGATCTTAACTCGACTTGTTCGTTTAAGCGATACGATTAGGGTTTAGCAAAAGTTGATCCATCAAAATTAGGGTCAAGGTGAAGTGGAAAAAATAAACATTGGCTTGCAACTATCATGCCGCCTTCCATGACCTTGTATGATCTTCGTCTCATGGTACAACCAAGTGCAAATAACACCGCACGCGAGAAAAAATGGATCACTAACAAATCTTACAACCCGTATCCTCTTCCCTTTTTATGCTACCCAGACGGTAGTCTAAGAACAAAACTCAAGCGTTGTTGAAGAATCAGATGCCCAAACAATCTTAAAAATTGAAAAGAAATAATTGGAAACCTCAACATCCTATTACCAAAGTCCTTCAACATCATCTCCATCGAATGGAATTTGCTGGGATTCTACTTTATTATGGCATGCAAACGATGACTAGTAAGAGGGTACAAATCTAGTTTAGAAAACAACAGAAATATGATTGAGGGATTTAGCATGCAAAAGCTGACACAATAATCAAACAAAATTTAGGTGAGATCCTAAGGCCTTCTACAAATATGGCAAAAGGGAAAGAGAGGGAATGAGAAAATATGGACTTAGTAGTAGTTGAGGCTTGTTAGCACAATGTCCTGAAAGATATTTTACTGCCTCGGTAGGTGCCTGAATGCCTCCGACGAACGCTCCCCATGGTGCAACGACTTGACTCATCTTCAGCACCAAAGAGAACCACTTTAAAACTTTCAGCGTACTCCAGACAACAACCGAATCACGAACGAGAAAAAGAAACAGAGAGAGAAAGAGAGAGAGAGAGAGAGAGAGAGAGAGAGAGAGAGAGAGAGAGAGAGAGAGAGAGAGAGAGAACATTCGTATGTTTCTAGCTCCATTGGAATTAAAATTTAAAAATAAATGTAAAATAAAGCCCATTCGCGTCCATAAGGCTTGCGAGCCGCGGCCTCAGACCCGAGCCCAGCTCGGCATGCACACGCGCGTGTGTGTGGTGGCCTATGGCATGGCTCTTAGGAAACTACAAAGCCCAATGAAGAGAGTTCTATTAAATATGCATTAATAGTTCTCCCCCTAGGCAATATGAGATTAAACTCAAAACCGGTTTTTCATTCTCACAAGTCAAAACCAAGTTTTGGTCTAATATTTTTGTCTTCTTTTCTGTAAAGGCATTTGATATGTAATATTAAATGAAATATTAAATTATTTTTTGTTATATAATGTCAAGACTAATTGGATGGGTTATGTGTGTTAGGACCAACCCATCCAGGGTTAGGGCTGGGATGATTTACCCATTTAATAAACGGTTTAGGGTTGAGTTCCCTTTGGACATCATGGAGGAAGCGTAGTATCAGGAGTAGTTTCTTGTATCCTGTACTTCTTAGTGTTTTCCAAATCTTTCAAAATATTTTTTAAAATAATAGGAATATCCACCAGATTTGAAACCTGTTTAAATTTTGATTTTTTTGCTTTCTTCGGAACTAGCTCCTCTAAGCTTTTAGCTTTTTCTAATTTCGTCTAAATCTCTCAATCTCCAAGATCACTGTTCTCTTTCTTTTCGAAATAATAAACCAGTTGGTTCTAGGAATTTAGATGACCCTTTGGAGAAGCCGCCACTAATTTTACCCAATAGTGTGTAATTTAAGCGACACGTTATGATATATGTGGCCATAGTTCTTAGTTGAAGTATATACATGTCGAAAAATTTGAATTCAACAATTGCGGTTGAATTAATTGCATCTCAACGGTGATACGTCGGCTTCTCCAAATGTTAGTTGAGTTAAAGTACGTTATCTGATCTTAACTCGACTTGTTCGTTTAAGCGATACGATTAGGGTTTAGCAAAAGGTGATCCATCAAAATTAGGGTCAAGGTGAAGCGGAAAAAATAAGCATCGGTTTGCAACTATCATGCCGCCTTCCATGACCTTGTATGATCTTCGTCTCATGGTACAACCAAGTGCAAATAACACCGCATGCGAGAAAAAAGGGATCACTAACAGAGATCTTACAACCCGTATCCTCTTCCCTTTTTATGCTACCCAGACGCCCAAACAATCTCAAATGCCTAACCGTTTTTTGTTGAAGAATCAGATGCCCAAACAATCTCAAAAATTGAAAAGAAATAATTGGAAACCTCAACATCTATTACCAAAGTCCTTCAACATTATCTCCATCGAATGCAATTTGTTGGGATTCTACTTTATTATGGTATGCAAACAATGACTGGTAAGAGGTTACAAATCTAGTTTAGAAAATAACATAACTATGATTGAGGGGTTTAGCATGCAAGGTTGACACAACAATCAAACAAGGTTTAGGTGAGATCCTAAGGCCTTCTATAGATATGGCAAAAGGGGAAGAGAGGGAATGAGGAAATGTGGACTTAGCAGTAGTCGAGGCTTGTGTTAGCACAATGCCCTAAAAGATATTTTACCGCCTCAGTAGGTGCCTGAAGGCCGGCCTCCGACGAACGCTCCACATGATGCAACGACTGAACTCCTCTTTAGCACCGAAGGAAATTCCTTTAAGACTTTCAGCGTACTCTAGACAACAACCGAATCACGAACGAGAAAAAGAAACAGAGAGAGAGAGAGAGAGAGAGAGAGAGAGAGAGAGAGAGAGAGAGAGAGAGAGAGAGAGAGATGAGAGAACTTTTGTATATTTCTGGCTCCATTGGAATTAAAATTTAAAAATCAATGTAAAATAAAGCCCAAAGCCCATTCATGTCCACGCGGCTCGCGAGCTGCGGCCTTAGGCCTGAGCCCGGCCCTGCTCAGCATGTGCACGCGCGCGTGTATGGTGGGCTATGACATGGCTCTTAGGAAGCTACAAAGCCCAATGAAGAGAGTTATATTAAATATACATTAATTAATAGTTCTCCCCTAGGCAATATGAGATTAAACTCAAAACCGATTTTTCATTCTCACAAGTCAAAACCAAGTTTTGCTAACACAACTTTTGCTCTAATATTTTTGTCTTCTTTTATGTAAAGGCATTTGATAAGTAATATTAATGTCAAGACTAATAGGACAAGTTATGTGTGTTAGGACCAAACAACCTAGGGTTAGGGCTGGGATTGTTGGGTGTGTGTTTTAAAACCACACAAAACAATGGGTTTTAGTCCCATTTCGATAATTAAGGAGAGAAATCCCCTACCAACTTAAATAGGATTGCCCACTTCCCCCCACTAGACATCACACTAGAGGAGGGGCTCCACTAGCTCACACACGCGCGCGCGTGCATGCCGTGCCGTGCCGAGCCGAGCTGGGCCGGGCTTGGGCTGGGCGACGCGTGTGTGTGTGCGCCCGCGGACCCGGACACGATAGTACCTCCGAAATGGGCTGGTCCGTACCTGCCCTATTTTTGTTTTTTGCTTTTAAGTCCTCCACTATTTATTATTTTCCATTTGGGACACTAGCCGTTACGCGAGAAGCGCTGCATGCTAGCCGTTACGGACAGGCTCTCTGCTAGCTGTAACGTGCGAGGTTAATAGGCTTAATCGCAGCCCATTAACCGCTCCCCTCTTTCAGCCTCCCATTAACAGCCCGAGGCCTATATAAGGCCCGGTACAGCCATGGGATGAGTACAGTCCGAATATCGAAATTCCTCCCTGCTTACTGCCTCTCCCTCTCCCATTCTCTCGTGTCGTGGTGCTGTGGTGCTGCCCCTTTGCTCCGAAGGGACTCCCTCTCTTGGACCAAAGCTCTGTTGCGGTGCTGCCTCCCTGCTTCGAGCAGATCGTCATCGAGTCGCTGGGTTCCTGAAAGTTCACGAGGTTCGCAAAACCTTCTTGAAGTCGTGCCGACGAGAAGGAGGTCGCCTGACTGGGGGCGTCGTATCTTCGAGAATCATTGCCACGAGACCCGCACGAGGGGGGCAATAAGTTTCTTGGGACAGCACCTAGCGTGCTTCGACAATCAGGCTAGAGTTTCTAACTCTAATTTCTTGCTAGTATTAGATCCATTGAAAAACGATTTGCATCTAATTCTAAACACTAAATAATTATAGATAATTTAGATAGTCTATTTATCTCTTTTAGAAAAGTTCGGCAAGGTGAATGACGGTTCCATCGAACCCGCTCTGCCTTGGCAAACAATTTCTAAAAGAAATTTATGATGTGCATTTGCTTACAAATATTATAATTGCTAAACAACCAATCGTTTAATATTAAGAATTTGATTAATTCCTAAGTTTGCTAGTATAGAACGGTTAGATTTCCAACAATCCAAGAAACTTACTGCATATTTAATCGTTTATCATATTCAAAAGGATTATTTATCATTCTCTATTGTGCAATTCACTTTGTTAGTATTGTTATCATATAATAAATAGTTTGATTATTAGTCGTTAAAAGTTGCGCTATAGTTATTAGTCAAAATTATTTTTCTACAAAAGTTAATTAGAAGCATACATTTTAGAAAAGACCAAGAGTCATCATTGGAATATTCCACTGCCTATGGTGTTTAGAAAGGCTTGACAAACCGGCATTAAATTGCCCAAGGTAGCTTGGTATTTGAGCGAGCCTAGTGCTCCACCTCCTACCTGGAGCCCATATGCCCGTTAGGATTTGAAAGTTTCATTTGGACTTCTAAAAGTCAAATCTATCTAAGTGTGCTTTAAAATTGACAAAACTTATTTTTTAATCCTCAGATTTCAACTCATTACTTTGGTCCGAAATGGCCTCACCAAACCGTGAAACCCTTAGTGCCAAACCCGAAAAGTTTGACGGGTCTAACTTCAAGAGGTGGCAAAACCAGATACGATTCTGGCTAACCACACATGGGTTACTGTCAGCCATAGGTGAAACCGCACCAGGAGTATCCAATGGGTCTAGTCAAACATGTCGTACCCGAGCCTCTACTTCCCAACCTAATCCCGAACCGACTTCTGGCATTCCCACTAGGACCCCAGAAGAAATCAACTACCATGGCCTTCATAGGATCCTAGAGGCATTATCTGATAGACTTTATGATATCTACTATACCATTCAAAACCCTAAGGACCTATGGGATACCCTAGATCGTAAGTATGGTCTAGATGATGCTGGAGTAAAACGCTTCAAAGCGTCAGACTTCAATAGCTTCAAAATGGTTGACTCCAAACCCATGAATGATCAGATTCATGAGTTTGAGAACCTAGTCCAACATCTAAAGACTAATGGTTCCACTCTTGATGAAACCTTCCAAATAGCCTGTCTTATAGATAAACTACCTGCTTCTTGGTCCGAGTTTTCTAAACACCTAAGTCATACCCAAGGTAACCTAACCCTAACTCAAGTTTTAAACTCTATTAGAATTGAGAAGCAACATAGGCTTAGGGAAAAGGGATCTTCTGAATCCAAACCCAAAGTCAACAACATAGAGGGTCAACCATCCAAGCCATTCCAAAAACCTAGAAACAAGTTTCAGAAGAAACCCTTCCATTCTAAGCCTAAACCCTATAACAAGAAGCCATACCATAGCAACCATAATCCAAACCATCCCAAGGACCAAAAGAAGGAAGGAGTGCACCTCAAATGAGTTAAGTGAATACTGTGAAGACTATGAAATACTCCATGAAGTCACAGCTCCTTACACTCCTCAATCCAACGGTGTAGCGGAGAGGAAAAATAGGACCCTAATGAACATGGTTAATTCCATGTTACTAAGCTCTGGAGCGCCAGAGAACTTATAGGGGGAAGCCCTAATGACGGTCTGCTTTATCCTTAACCGTATTCCTTTCAAACATAATGACTTGACCCCATACGAAGTATGAAAATATAGAAAACCTAACTTAGAATATCTAAAAGTGTGGGGGTGCCTAGCTAAGGTAAAAATCCCCGATAACAAAAGAAAGAAGATAGGACCTAAAACTGTAGATGCCATCTTTATTGGCTACACTTCAGACAGTAACACTAATCGATTTTTAGTGTTTAACTCTGAAATAAGCGAAATAGCCAATAACACCATAATCGAAGCTAGAGATGCCTCGTACTTTGAAAACATCTTCCCTTATAAGACTAGGATCAACACTAGGATTAATACCAATAACCAGGCCTCCAGTTCTAATCAGGCCGAACCCGAAGTCCAATTAGAACCTGAAGACCAGATTGAACCTGCAACCCAAACCGAACGTAGAAGAAGTAAGCGTGCCCGTGTAGAAAAAGTCTTTGATGACTTCTATGCACTTCTAGTGGAGAACTCTCCCTCCACCTATACAGATGCAATGAAGTCCATAGACTCACCCTTTTGGAAAAAAACCATAGATAACGAGATCCAATCCATACTTCAATACCATACCTGGGAACTCACCAATTTACCTCCTGGTTGTAAAACCATAAGATGTAAATGGGTATTTAAGAAAAAGCTTCGACCTGACGGTACCATAGATAAATTTAAGGCACGACTTATAGCCAAGGGCTTTACCCAAAAACCAGGGGTAGACTACTTTGATGTCTACTCACCTGTCGCTAGGATAACCACGATTAGGATCCTCATCGCCTTAGCTTTAATCTATAAGCTAGTCATACATCAAATGGATGTTAAGACTGCTTTCTTGAATGGCGACCTTAATGAGGAAATATACATGGACCAACCCGAGGGATTTACTGCACCTGGACAAGAGGAAAATGTGTGTAAGTTAATTCGATCCCTCTATGGACTTAAACAAGCCGCAAAATAATGGCACATGAAATTCGATGAAGTTATCTTATCCTATGGATTTGATATCAATAGAACGGATGAATGTGTATACCATAAAGTAGATGGTAATAATGTTATCATCTTATGTTTGTATGTTGACGATATTCTAATATTCGGTTCAATCATACAAATCATAAATGATATCAAACACTTTTTGTCCCAAAACTTTGACATGAAAGATCTAGGACAAGCCGACGTTATTTTGAACACTAAGATCATAAGGAAGGACAATGGTTTAGTGTTATCCCAATCCCACTATGTCGAGAAAATCCTTAGGAAATTTTACGACCCCGATTGCCAACCAGTATCCACACCATATGATCCAAATACCCATCTGACAAAGAATACTGGACTTCCTAGACTACAGAGCGAGTATACTCAAATCATAGGATCGCTAGGTTTTCTAGCAAACTATACTCGACCCGATATCACTTACGTGGTAAATAGACTTAGTCGGTATACGTCTAACCCGAATGAGTCTCATTGGAATGTGTTAGAAAGAGTTTTTAGATACCTTAAGGGAACCATATCATATGGTCTTCACTATAGTGGATATCCAGCTGTATTAGAGGGATACTCTGATGCTAACTTGATTAGTTACTCAATAGATATTAAGTCCATAACCGGGTATGTATTCCTACTAGGAGGTGGAGCCATATCTTGGAAATCCACCAAACAGACCGTTATAGCTAGGAGTACTATGGAATCAGAAATGATAGCGCTAGATACCACTAGCACAGAAGCAGAATGGCTTCGAGATCTCCTATATGAGATCCCATTGATAGAAAAGCCTTTATCGGCTATATCTATCCATTGTGATTGTCGATCAGCTATTGATAAATGTAATCAAGAAAATGCTGATGTGAATATAAATAGACATCTGAAAGTGAGACATAGATCTCTCAGATATAAGATGAAAAATCAAATAATTGCCCTAAACTTTGTTAGATCCGAAAAGAATTTAGCGGATCATCTAACTAAGGGCCTCTCTAGGACAGTGGTCTTAGAATCGTCGAGGGGGATGGGATTAAGCCCATAAGAAAAATCACCGCAGTGGGAACCCAACCTCACGGAGGTTCAATGGGTAGAAACAAACTGTAGTAGTGATTGAAAATGAGGAGCACTGAATAATGCTCCCGTCCCTATGACGTCAGTGCTTATTAAAAGCAAGGGGTATGATGAGTTTAAAACTCTTAATAAGTCCAAGACCCATGAGGCGGGGTGTCGCCTTGCTCACACCCCTATTAGGACTTACCTATATGTATGTCGTTGTGAGGCCGCAACTCTGGGACCAGGGCTGGTCCCTAGAAATATATAAGAAAAGATATATGCGCAAGGCCATTAAAAGTGCAACCCGCTTAGAACCATCGAAAACTGTACTACGTGTACTACTCGTAGAAACCCGATAAATGATGCTGGTTCAAGGCGTAGTCCACCAAATCCTCACGGATGTATACAACTGTACTAAGTGGAGGTTCAAACCGGAAGGTACCTACACCTACTGCGTAGTATAAGGAATCCAGCAAAGTCTTTTTACTTTACTTTTTAAAAATTTTAATTATTTAATATTTAGTGGTTTTAAACACATGTGGGGGATTGTTGGGTGTGTGTTTTAAAACCACACAAAACAATGGGTTTTAGTCCCATATCGGTAAGGGGAGAAATCCCCTACCAACTTAAATATGATTGCCCACTTTCCCCCACTAGACATCACACTAGAGGAGGGGCTCCACTAGCTCATACACGCGCGCGCGTGCGTGCCGTGCCGTGCCGAGCCGGGCCGGGCTTGGGCTTGGGTATGGGCTGGGCGGCGTGTGTGTGCGCCCGCGGACCCGAACACGATAGCACCTCCGAAATGGGCTGGTCCGCACCTGCCCTATTTTTGTTTTTTGCTTTTAAGTCCTCCACTATTTATTATTTTCTATTTGGGATACTAGCCGTTACGCGAGAAGGGCTGCATGCTAGCCGTTACGGATAGGCTCTCTGCGAGCTGTAACGTGCGAGGTTAATGGGCTTAATCGTAGCCCATTAACCGCTCCCCTCTTTCAGCCTCCCATTAATAGCCCGAGGCCTATATAAGGCCCGGTACAGCCATGGGATGAGTATAGTCCGAATATAAGATCTCTTCCCTGCTTACTGCCTCTTCCTCTCCCATTCTCTCGTGTCGTGGTGCTGTGGTGCTTCCCCTTTGCTCCGAAGAGACTCCCTCTCTCGGACCAAAGCTCTGCTGCGGTGCTGCCTCCCTACTTCGAGCATATCGTCATCGAGTCGCTGGGTTCCTGAAAGTTCACGAGGTTCGCAAAACCTTCTTGAAGTCGTGCCGACGAGAAGGAGGTCGCCTGACCGGGGTCGTCGTATCTCCGAGAACCATTGCCACGAGACCCGCACGAGGGGGGCAATAAGTTTTTTGGGACAGCGCCTAGCGTGCTTCGACAATCAGGCTAGAGTTTCTAACTCTAATTTCTTGCTAGTAGTAGATCCATTGAAAAACGATTTGCATCTAATTCTAAACACTAAATAATTAGAGATAATTTAGATAGTCTATTTATCTCTTTTAGAAAAGTTCGGCAAGGTGAATGACGGTTCCATAGAACCCGCTCTGCCTTGGCAAACAATTTCTAAAAGAAATTTGTGATGTGCATTTGCTTGCAAATATTATAATTGCTAAACAACCAATCGTTTAATATTAAGAATTTGATTAATTCCTAAGTTTGCTAGTATAGAACGGTTAGATTTCCAACATGATTTACCCATTTAATAAACGGTTTAGGGTTGAGTTCCCTTTGGACATTATGGAGGAAGCGTAGTATCAAGAGTAATTTCCTGTATCCTGTACTTTTTAGTATTTTCTAGATCTTTTAAAATATTTTTTAAAATAGAAAGGAATATCCACCATATTTGAAACCTGTTTAAATTTTGATTTTTTGCTTTCTTCGGAACAAGCTTCCCTAATCTTTTTCCTTTTTCTAATTTCGTCTAAATCTCTCAATCTCCATGATCATTGGTCTCTTTCTTTTCGAAATAATAAACCGGTTGGATCTACGAATTTAGATGACCCTTTGGAGAAGCCGCCACTAATTTTACCCAATAGTGCGTAGTTTAAGCGACGCGTTATGATATATGTGGGCATAGTTCTTAGTCGAAGTATGTACATGTCAAAAGATTTAAATTCAACAATTACGGTTGCATCTCAACGGTAATACGTCGGCTTCTATATCGGGGGGTCAATCTCTCGATTTTCTCTTCATCCATGTTGTCGTGGTTTTATTTTGGACAATTTAAAGAATGTAGAGTCGTTGGTTTAGGAAAGTTTTGACCACTAATCTATATGGTGTTTGATACACTGATCACTATATTCCTTTCTAGAAAAAATATAAAAAAAAATCTGAATTCAAATCCTTTAGGTTAGTGAATTAGTTTATGCTACTTTTACTTTGTGATGGTTATCCCTCATAAATTGGGGACCTAATATATTCCCTCTCGTCTATCGCTCAGTTGGTAAAGACATACGCAACCCGTGGCCTTGGTAAAGGGTTTGGATAATTGATGTTATACATTTCCTCCTGCTCTGTTGTGCCGGGTCTCCCTCTTGTCTTAGTTGTGAATCTTCTCTTATGGGGTTATTAAAAATCAGAGTATTTTTTTTGTTTTTGTGACGAGTTTTGATCTGTGGTCTATCTTATGCCAGCATACTATCCGGTGACGTACTGATCGCTTGGTCACTGTTTTTTTTTTAAAATTATTATTATTTTTTTGGAGAATTCCCTCTCATCTCTCGCTTTCCTACCCTAAATTCCTAATAAAGGAAAAGAGGTTGCATGGTGGGGGTTGGAAAATTTGTATGACTCTTGAATGGTGGTGGAGTCCCTTATCAGAAGGGATGGGCCCTACCCAACAAATTTGTTGTACCGGTCTCGATCAAGTTAGGCCGATCGGGCTGGCGCATTAGGTTCAAAACCAAACTCTATGTGGACTAGCTCTCATAGGTTAGAATGTGTGATCCCGACCTTACCTACCTGACCCATCAATTGTGCTGCCGTCCGATCAAATTACCGCCTACAGTCAGTACAAAAGGGTAGGGTAGCTCTGCATTTAATAGAGGGCTTAATAGGCTGACGACCTAAACCTAAACTAATCTTAAAAGGTGGATCCTTGTTTAAGGAAAATGACATTTTGCCAACCCGCTTTGCCAACTTGATGTGGCACGATCACAACAGTCCATTGCGCCCAGTCCCGACCTATCATTCTATTCAACCCAAGCTGGAAGGCTAACCAACCGCTATGATCAGAAGCTACAACAAGTTGGTAATGAAAAATTGGTAGAGCGGTTGGCAAAATAGCATTGCTCCCTCATTAAAGCCTACCACACAAATCCAGATCGCTAAAATACCTCCCATAATCTTAGCACTATATCTAGTATCGTAAAAATAAGATATTTTAAAAAAGATCTGTAATTCATTGGAGAGAATTGAAGGTTACCTTACGAAAGGATGGCCCCGGCGGACCTCCCACAGCCCAGGTGCTCCCTACAGCCCAGGTATTCCCTACTGCCCCTGCAGCTCAGGTGTTCCTCACGGCCACTACGGCATGAAAAACAATCACTAGTCAACTAATGGTAATTCACTCTACTACTTTCGTAAAGCCAATTCACTCAATGATCTTAATTCGATTTTCGAACCTTACATTTAACAGCTTCATCATCCAGCAAGTCATGGCATCGACGCTGTCGGTGGTGACGGCGATAGCCCCCGGGTCAAGCACTTCCAGCACTCCAACTGTTTTTTTTTTTGAAAAGTAAATAGGATATCATTAAGGACTAAAATAAGTACAAGAGTGAATGCCTAAGGCGACTCCCTTAGTCAAACACACACAAAATGTTACAACCAGCCCCATCTATATCTGCAATCAACTAGATCGGCTCTCTCATTGATATTGGTTAGCGTCAATTCCACCCTGCTAAAAATATCCAATAGATCTGTGCATATAGACTTCACGACTGACTCCTCGGATCTATCCATGCCTTCAAAAATTCTTTTGTTCCTCTCTCCCCACAAGTGGTACGCAGTGCAGGCGAGGGACAGCCTGACAACCTTGCTTTTAATGTGACCCGAACTTCAAATAGTTGATAGTCTACAAATTGTTTCCTGGAAAGCTTCAAGGTGGACCCAAGGGATTTTTCCCCTCTCGTATATTTGTTTCCAAACATTCGAGCTGAAATTGCATTGGAAGAACAAATGATCAACTGATTCCTCTTTCTTTCTGCATAATTCGCACCGGTTAGCAAGGTGATGACCCTTCTGCTTGAGTAGATCTTGTGTACTAACCCGATTCCATATGATTCTCCACAAGTGCATTGCCATTCTGGGGGGAGTAGGAGACCTCCAAACCAATTTGGCCCATTCGACTATCTGGCCTCGGTCCCGAGAAGCCTCCCAAGCCTCGACAAAGCTAAATGATCCAGATTTCGAATTCTTCCACCTCACCTTCCCATCTTCTTCGGATCTAGGGACGATAGAGAACTTCGAAATTTGCTCGAACAAGTCCTTCATTCTTCTATTGATGGGTCGGGGCAACTCCCATCTTCCATTCGAAATAAAATCCCCAACTGTAGCATGAGGCTGCCCTTGTTCCTGCATTGCAAGCATGCCCACTATATCAAACGGGCTTCTTCCATTGATCCACGGATCCCACCAGAAGATAAGCTTAGAGCCATCGCTTATTGCATACTCCATCTGGTCCTTTAATATCATTCTGATATCCAATATATCTTTCCAAATATCTGAATGAATGTTAGACCTTGCAGCTATCCAGAAATTCTGCACTCCTAAATATCTTGATGACATCCATTGTGCCCAGAGTGATGGATCATCTGTTGCAACCTTCCAGCCCAACTTCATTCTGCTCGCCATGGATATATCCTTGAGCAATCTTATTCCCAGCCCTCCTTCGATTCTTGGTCTGCAGGCTATGTTCCATTTCACATGAACACTCGAGGTTTGCCAAAGGAATTCCCTCATCATCCTCTCCACTGATCTCTGTATTGCAACTGGGATTGAGAAGGCGGCAGTCCAGTAGTACGAGAAACTCTGTAGGACTGTACGAATCAGCTCCATCCTACCTCCTATCGAAAGACACTTCACCGCCCAGCAGTCTATCATCCCAGCTACCTTGTAATTCATTGGAGAGAATTGAAGGTTACCTTACGAAAGGATGGCCCCGGCGGACCTCCCACAGCCCAAGTGTTCCCTACAGCCCAGGTATTCCCTACTGCCCCTGCAGCTCAGGTGTTCCTTACAGCCACTACGGCATGAAAAACAATCATTAGCCAACTAATGGTAATTCACTCTACTACTTTCTTCGTAAAGGCAATTCACTTAATGATCTTAATTCGATTTTCGAACCTTACATTTAACAGCTTCATCATCCACCTCGTCATGGCATCGGCGCTGTCGGTGGTGGCGGCGATAGCCCCCGGGTTAAGCACTTCCAGCACTCCAACCGCCTCCATCCTCGTCCAGTCCGCATGGGATAGAGCGGGGGAATGAGGACGCTAATCGCAATTTTGGATCCTTGGTGGGGTGGTGTCCATGACTGATGTCTGAACATAGCATCTTCGATGTGAGTGTGGCCGAGTCGATTGATTGATTTATGACTGATTTGATTCTCTTGGATAATAACAATTGCTGGGCTTAATTTGGATAGAGCGGGAGAATAGTAGCGCTACAGGTGAAGAGATGCTTTCGCATTAAGCCCAGCAATTATCATTGTCCAAGAGAATCAAATCAATCAATCAACTCGGCCACGCTCAACACATCGAAGATGCTATGCTTAGACATCAGTCATGGACACCACCCCACCAAGGACCGAAAACTACGATTCACCAACGTAGATGCTATGCTTAGCCTCCTCATTCCCCCGCTCTATCCCATATGGACTGGACGAGGGTGGAGAGGTAATTGGAGTACCGGAAGTGCTCGACCCAAGGGCTGTCGTCGCCACCATCGGCTACGCCGATCCTATGAGTTGCCGGATGATGAATCTGTTAAGTGTAAGGTTGAGATACGAATTAAGATAGTTGAGTGAATTGGCTTTACATTCTAGTATGAGGTAATTGGAGTACCGGAAGTGCTCGACCGAAGGGCTGTCGTCGACAGTCCACGAGGAGGAGGGGCTCGAGGAGGTCGTCGGCCGCCCACGAGGAGGAGGAGGTAGCCGGAGCTTGGAGAGGTCGTCGGTAGTCCACGAGGAGGAGGAGGGGCTTGGAAGGTCGTCGGCCGCCCACGAGGAGGAGGGGTACACGGGGAGGAGGTGGCAGCCGGAGCCTGGGGAGGTTGTCGGTGGCATCGGGCCAAGTACGGTCATGGTCGGATCGGGGCAATGGTCACCGAGCCTCGATGATCCGACAGCTTGACGGCGTCGGGGTCAACGGAAACGGGAGGATGGGAGGGGCTGTGGTTGACGGCGGCCACCCATCGTGGCTCACACACAATCGAGAGATAGAGATGCAGAGAGTCAGATATGTTCGATGTCTATGCTGGATTGTCGCTCCTCACCATGCCGCCGATTGTGCCATTGATCAAGCAATCATCACAACTGTTGGTTGCAGCTGGATATTGCAGCATTCAAGGGATTCATTCAGTATTGAATAGTCACCATAATAGCTTGTATATGATGGGTTCCATTCAACATTGAATGGGATTTATTCCAGCATTGCATGGTTACCATAAAAGCTTATATTGTATAGGACGGGATTCATTCCCTTATGAGTGTAACCTATACATTATATATAGTGATGATATAAAAAAGGCATGTTAAGCCGTACAAAACAAAATAATCCCACTAGTCTTTCTATTTGTAATCTCTAGTTCATCATTCTTTGCAATCTCTAGTTCCTATTCTCCCATGGTATCAGAGCCAACCATCATGGCCAATGTTGAGAATACCTCCACCAATGTTTCCAATCACAAATCCGTCCTCCATGTTTCCAATATTGATGCTGTGGATTCCTCTCCCCCGACTGTGAAGTCCATCCGCCAGGAGGTGGCAATCAAGTTTCAATCAAACAACTATCTCCCGTGGAAGACGCAGGTCCGTCTAGTCCTTCGTTCCCTTGGACTGGTTGGATTTGTTGACGACTCTGCAGTCTGTCCCAAGCTAGATGATCTCTCGCTTACCGCTGTTCAATGGCATCGCCTAGATCAGATGGTCTTGGTGTGGCTTACAAACTCTCTCTCTGAGGCCGCTGTTACTCAAATCGGCACATGTGAAACCTCAGCTGAGGTTTGGCACTCCTTGGAGGTGCTGTATGGGACACTCACTCGGTCCCGAGTTCTTCAACTCAAGTCGGAACTCCAGTCGTTGTCAAAAGGAGCTCTCTCTATGGCCGACTACGTTCAACGGGCTAAATCTATAGCCCAAAATCTCGCTAGTACTGGTAAACCCATTGATGAGGATGACCTCGTCATGTGCGTTCTTCGCAGCCTTGGATCCGTGTTTGATCCAATTATTACTGCAATCAATCTCTCGCGAGATTCTCCTACAATAGATGAGGTCGTCGCGCTATTGTTTGATTTCGAGCTTCGACTTCAAACTACACGCCAGGATGTTGAGACACCCGCTGCGATGTATGCCGCTCACGGTCGCAGTCGTTCCCAATCGGGAAACCGCAACTCCTGCAGCCGTGGACAGTTCAGCAGAGGCCGAGGTGGTGGCCGGGCCGAGAACGGTAGCAGATCCACTTCTTTTGCACCTCCTCGTGGTGGCCGTGGGGCACCAGGTCAGTGCAATAGAGGCCCGCCTCGCTCAAACGGTGATTCCGACGTTGTCTGCTACAGCTGCGGCCATCCTTATCACAAAGCCAACAATTGTTTCGCTCCAGACTCAGCTATTTCTAATAAGGTACAATCTTTCGCTGCAATGCATCTATCTGATCAGGTTGACCAAGCATGGTATCCTGACACTGGAGCGTCCAATCACATGACCGCTGACACCGCACAGACTAAAGGTATGGCTCCGTATTCTGGTCCTGATTCTGTAATAGTTGGCAATGGAACTGGTTTACCTATTACTCACCTGGCTAAGGTATCCATTCCTAATACATCGGTTCATCTAGATCGTGTCCTCATTGTCCCTCAGTTGAAAAAGAACTTATTAAGTATTTCTCAATATACGCGTGATAATAATTGCTGCTTTATTTTCTATCCATAGATATTTGTCATCAAGAACTTGAGGACAGGCCGGACAATGCTGTGAGGAACTAGGCATGGTGGGCTCTATCCAATAAGTGTGGGGATGTCACCATCTGCAGTCAGCCTCTTCACCAATAAGACCGATGGGGACACTTGGCACGCATGCCAGGGACATTCGATTTATTCTTTGATGAAATCATTGTATCCGTCTTTAAATCTCAGCTGTCAGGGAAAAAAGAGCATTTGCCGAAGTTGTAAACTATGTAAAGCCTCTAAACTTTCATTTTCTCATCGAGAATCTTATTCAAATCAGTTATTGCATACTCTTCATAGTGATGTTTGGGGCCCAGCACCTATTACCTCTCTCGATGGTTTTTGATTTTATCTTATTATCGTTGATGAGTGCTCGCGATTCTCGTGGTATTTTCCTTTACGACGTAAATCTGAAGTCGGTATTTTCTTTATACAGTTCATTAAACTCATGGAAAATCAGCTCAATATGAAAGTAAGGTTTGTGCAAACGGATGGTGGAGGGGAGTTTATGAGCCATACTCTTCAAGACTATTTTTTAAATAAAGGAATCTCTCACCTGATTTCTTGTCCAGGAACACCCGAACAAAATGGCTTAGCAGAGCACAAGCACCGGCATGTTGTGGAAACTGGACTTACTCTCATGGAGTATGGATATACTCCCAAACAATATCGGAATCATGCATTTACCACCGCTGTCTGCCTGATCAATCGTTTACCCTCCAACACGATTCGCATGCGCTCTCACTTTGAAGCCCTCTTTGGTGTGCGACCGTCCTATGATCATTTGCGCACCTTTGGGTGTGCATGTTTCCCTGTGTTAGCCCCATTTGAATGAGGGAAATTGGACTTCAAATCATTGGAATGCATCTTTCTTGGCTATAGTAGTCATCATAAAGGCTACAGATGCATTGATTCGGTCACGGGCAAAGTCTACTTATCCTGGCATGTGTCGTTTGATGAAATAAGGTTTTCGCTCTCTCATCTTTCGTCAACAAGTGCACCGTCTTGTTGGGACTTTTGTGCACGACCTTTTCCTGTGGACTCCTTTCAACAGTTGCTGACTTCAGGATCACATGACCTCCTTTCTCCGCTGACTTACTCCCCTAACACATCTTCTCTTCATACATCTTCAGGTTCAACAGGATTCCCACCACATGTACCTAAACCTCATGGACGGTCTTATGCCACTGTCGTCGATGGTCCGGAAGATGCTTCTCCAACATGCACCAGTAGCCGTCTCCCTCCTACTAGCTCCACTGCCACTCCTACATCTGCTTCGGCACCTTGTCCGGAGGATGGGGTCTCCGGTCACATAGATGACTTGCTTGGTTCATCTCCAGCTTCCGACCCCGGACCAGCTGCTGCCTCCGGCTTGGCCTCAGCTGGATCGACTACTCCCTTGGTCCCTCCTCCGTGGCCAAGCCATGCCTCTATTCAACAAGCTCGAGGTCCTCGCGGGGGTCCTAGCGCTGCGCCTTTTGATCCTCATGCAAAACGTTCTTTCTCGACCCACTCCATGGTCACATGCTCCCGTGACGACACCCGTCATCCCAAGGTTCTCTTTGCATCCCGTCATCCAATACCCTTGGCTCTCCTTTCTACTTTGCCAGATCATGTGCCGGAGCCATCCACTTACAAGCAAGCGGCATGTGATCCTAATTGGGTACAAGCTATGGACAAGGAGTTTGCTGCCCTTCAACACAACAAGACATGGTCCCTTGTACCTTTTACTCCGTCGATGAATATCGTCGGATGTAAGTGGGTATACAAACTCAAACACCGTGCCGACGGCTCAATCGAATGATACAAGGCCCGTTTGGTAGCCAAAGGTTTCAATCAGCGTGAAGGCTTTGACTTTGAGAAAACCTTCAGTCCCGTGGTCAAATCAGGAACCGTGCGCCTCATTCTCTCCTTAGCTCTCTCTCGTGACTGGTCATTGCGACAGCTTGATGTTAAAAATACATTCTTACACGGGGACTTGACCGAGGTTGTTTACCTCCAGCAGCCACCTAGGTTTGTTGATCAAGCCCGACCTAATCATGTTTGTCACATGCACATAGTCCTTTATGGTCTTCGCCAAGCTCCACGAGCATGGTACACAAGATTCACCACTTTTCTCCTTCAGCTTGGGTTTATCTGCTGCCCTCACGATACTTCGTTATTTATGTGGCAACAACACAGTTGTATTATTCTCGTCTTACTCTATGTCGACGATCTTATCATTACTGGAAGCCATGATAATTTGATCTCTCAGCTCGTTCGACATCTCTCCTCTGAGTTCGACATGAAGGACATGGGAGAACTTAACATCTTCTTGGGCATGCAAGTTGTGTTGCACAACGACTCTCTTGTTCTCTCTCAAACTCAATATGCTCTTGCTCTTCTTACTCGCTTTGGCTTATCCGGCGTTAAGCCAGCCAAGAGTTCCCTCAAAGCCGGCCTCCAATTATCAGCTTGTGCCCCCGATCCTCTTCCTGATCTAACGGTCTACAGGCAGATGGTCGGGTCTCTTCAATACTTGACTATGACCCGCCCAGACCTTGCTTACGCTGTTTATTATGTTTGCCAATTTATGCAAAAACCATGCTCCTCTCATCTTTCTGCAGTCAAGAGATTTTTTCGCTATGTCAAAGGCACTCTATCCTCTGGCCTTCGGTTCTCAAAGTCGACTTCACTAGCGCTTTATGCTTTTTCGGATGCAGATTGGGCAGATTGTCCAGATAATCAACGCTCGACCACGGGCTATGCCGTCTTCCTCGGGTCAAATCTACTTTCTTGGGGGGTCCAAGAAGCAATCTACTGTTTCTCGATCTAGTGCCGAGGCCGAGTATTGTGCGCTGGCTTCCACGATGACTAAAGTTCTTTGGTTCCTCCACATGCTTCGATTTCTTTGCGTCTGCTTATCTGGAACCCCCTTACTCCTCTGCGACAACATAATATTAGTGCACTCCACATGGCCAAGAATCATGTTTTCCACAGCAGAACGAAACACATTGATATCGACGTCCACTTCATACGAGATCATGTACTTCGGGGTGATGTCACTGTCTCTCATTTGCCTGGGAAAGATCAAGTCGCTTATATCTTTACAAAGTCTCTTCCTAGCCCGCGATTTCTATGGCTTCGGGACAAACTCTCCTTACGGGTTCACCCGTCGTGAGCTTGAGGGGGGATGTGCGATGTCTACGCTGGATTGCCGCTCCTCACCATGCCGCCGATCGTGCCATTGATCAAGCAATCATCACAACTGTTGGTTGCAGCTGGATATTGCAGCATTCAAGGGATTCATTCAGCATTGAATAGTCATCATAATAGCTTGTATACGATGGGATCCATTCAGAATTGAATGGGATTCATTCCAGCATTGCATGGTTACCATAACAGCTCATATTGTATATGATGAGATCCATTCAGCATTGAATGGGATTCATTCCAGCATTGCATGGTTACCATAAAAGCTTATATTGTATAGGACGGGATTCATTCCCTTATGAGTGTAACCTGTACTTTATATATAGTGATGATATAGAAGAGGCATGTTAAGCCGTACAAAACAAAACAATCCCACTAGTCCCTCTCTTTGTAATATGTAGTTCATCCTTCTTTGCAATCTCTAGTTCTTATTCTCACAAGATATAGAGTTGCAGAAAGTGAGAGAGAGATCCCCTTTCTCCCAAAATCCGAAATATGATTTGGGTAGGGTATGGGTATAGGAATTCTACCCGATTAACTTTCAACTATGGGATATGGGTACGTCAATACCCATACCCAAAACCCGATTTCCCCACTAGCATGTGTATTCTAGATAATACATTTAGACTTCAAACTCATTGTCATATGCCCAAATTCTAACCGAACTTATTTCCCTACACAAACTTATACTCTACTAAAACAATTATAAGAAACCAAAAGAGCTTCTTAACATTGTATTGTGATATCTTGATTTTTTTTTTCCAGGTTATTAGCCTAAGACCCTTCTAACGAACCCCACATTAGGATAAACCCATCGAAATATTTCATTTGAGCTCCAGTCCCTCTAACCACTCCAAACTTTAGAAAAAACCATCCCCTCATTTTTTAATCCCGAGACCACCCTCCCTTCATCTCTCTCAAGCCCGGCCAGTGGTCGCGCAGGAGGGGGCGAAGGAGAAGCTGGAGGCGGTAGCGGTAGCGGCTGCGGCGACGGGCGCGAGTGGTGGAGGCGAAAGCAATAGCGGTTGCAGGCGCGAGCAGAAGACTGCAGCGACAGCGACGGCGGGCGCGAGCGGCGGAGGCGGCAACAACGACAGCGAGGATTCGGTTAGGTCTAGGGTTTGGGATTTCTAGGTTTAGGGTTCATCCCATGGCTTGTAGATTATGTCCGACCGGCCGGGAGAGAGAGGGGGGTTTGGTTAGGTCCGGCGGTAGGGTGGAGGGTTCGGTTAGGTCCGGCGGCACCAAGGGAGGGGGGGTTTCAATTAGGTCTGGCAGTGGAGGAGGAGGAGGGGGGGGGGGGGGGGGGGGGGGTGGTAGAAAATCTAAATTTGAAGGAGGAGGAGGGGCATTTTTGTTCATAGGGGTTTCGGCTCAAATGAAAAGGTGGTCGGGACTGCTGCTCGAAAAGGATCTCTAAGATGGGCTTCTTGCTAATTCCCCCTTTTTTTCTCAAGAAATTGCATATATGTTGGACAAAACAGGACAAAATTATATCGAATTCATCCCCATAACCCGAACCAAAACCCAAAACCCGATTGGGTATGGATCAGGTACGAACCTTCTTCTGTCCGAATGGTTATGGGTCGGGTATGGACTCTGCCATACCCGAATGGGTATATGTAAGGGTATGGGATTGCGAGAGCATTTTGTGTCCGATTGATTTACTTGCTTACGGCGCAATCCCAGTGTGCCACGTCGAGATTAAAAAGGGCTAATGTGGCAGCTACAGCTCAGCGTACCTGTAATTCCCTTTTTAATGGACGATGTGGCACATCATTATTGGTCCATAATCAAATGCACCAAATCAGCAAAAATGCTCCCGTCGGATTGGGGTCCGGTGACCAAAATCTAGGAGTGGTCTGATGCACTGGATTGCGATCTAACAGCCAAGAAAAAAAAAGGGAAGATGGGTAACCACTGCCTATCAAGGCGACCGATGGATCGTGTTTGGAAAAAACCACAATGTCCTAGGTCCAAAAGTTGGTTGGACCCCGCGGCTTGTATAGCTTGGCAGCAGGTCGCTAAGGGGCACGTCTTGTTCGGCAACTAGCACAAATAAATAATTATTGTTATTAATTAAACCACGCACACGCAACACCTGTGCACATACATGTCTGCACGATCATACCTCCAATATCATGTCTCTTGGCGACCCGAATCCAGGACCCATAATCCGATCCAGCACAGTACATGCATCATCATAACAATTCCACATAAATAAAATTTTAACTATTAGTAATATTATGCTAATAAAAGATAGGGTCCCTTACCAAAAGAGAACTTTGGAGTACCGGATATTACATCTTACCCATTTGATTAGAAGTTTCATCCAAAAAATTAACTAACAATAAACTATATAACCACATTACGATCTCTCTCTCTCTCCCTCTGTCCTCTCTCTCTTCCCCACGATCTCTCTTTCCCCCTCTCTGTCTCTCTCCCTTTCTCTCTTCTTCATGATCTTGTTGGAATTAGAACCTTTTATCAGAGTCGCTGTGGGGGAGGATTTTGGCCGTCGTACGTGACCCTCCTCCAACAGTCGATTGAAGGTTTGACCCTTCGGGATGTGGCGCGCTTCGAAGCGCTGAGTTGTGACTTGCTGGGCTATCACACTAACACTATAGAGTAATAAGGTAGAGAAAGATATGACACAGGATGTGGTGACGAAGTTCGGCCGAAGCCTACGTCTCCGTGCGATAAGACGCAACCTTTGAATCCACTATCTCTGAGTAAACAATATAGCTACTCTCGACAGGCCGATGAGTGCTTCTTACAAGTAATCAGAGGGTGGAAAAGGAGTCTGAAAACCAGAAAACTCGAAGAGCTCTGGAAAACAGAAAGTGGGTTTCTGGTCTGGAATTTCGGATCTGGAATCATTTATAAGGTTTGCTATTTATAAGGGCTTAGTTTATCTAGGGAATATTCCAGGAATATTCCCAGGAATATCCGGGGTTTGGTAAATACCGGGGGGATTTACCAGACCCCAGATAGTGCAAGTGGGCCCCAGGCAGGGCTGCGGGTCCCACCGTCTTACCCATGGGCCCCAGGCAGGGCTGCGGGTCCCACCATTGGACTCGTAGGCCCCAAGCAGGGCTGTGGGTCCCACCATTGGGCGTTAGCCAGATTTTGCACCCACAGTTACCCCCTCCCAGCTAGATAGGTATTAACCTAGCTGGTTGGGATTTTCTAGTGCAAAGCTGGTCGCTCGTCTGCCGATCCTCTGTCCGGAGTTGGTCGTCGTTTGTCTGCCGACCAGCTACGTGAGGTCGACCATTGGGCCTGCCGACCCCCTACCAGGGGTTGGTCGGGTGTACGTCTGCCGACCCGTTGTATGGGGCCGATCATCGTCTGTCTTCCGACCCGTTGCGCAGGGCTTACTGCTGTGCGTCTGCCGACCCGTTGCGCGGGGCCGACCATAGTCTGTCTGCCGACCCGTTGCGCGGGGCTTACTGTTGTGCGTCTGCCGACCCGTTGCGCGGGGCCGACCATAGTCTGTCTGCCGACCCGTTGCGCGGGGCCGACCGTCGTCTGCCAGCCGACCCCCTGCGCGGGGCCGACCGTCGTCTGTCTGTCGACCCGTTGCGCTGGGTCGACCGTCGTCTGCCAGCCGACCCCCTGCGCGGGACCGACCGTCGTCTGTCTGCCGACCCGTTGCGCGGGGCCGACCGCTGTGCATCTGCCGACCCGTCTTGTGGGGCCGACCGTCGTCTGTCTGCCGACCCGTTGCGCGGGGCCGACCGCTGTGCGTCTGCCGACCCGTCTTGTGGGGCCGACCGTCGTCTGCCAGCCGACCCTTTGCGTGGGGCCGACCGTCGTCTGTCTGCCGACCCCCTGCGCGGGGCTAACCGTCACGCCCATCGACCCCTTGCCAGGGGCCGGTCGGGTGTGCGTATGCCGACGGTATGTATACCCCCGCCCAACCAGCTAGGTGGTAACCTAGTTGGTTGGGACGCCGTGGTGCGAACGGGTCGGCACCTAGCCGGCTGGGATCAGGGGTTGATGCCGGTAGAGGGGCGGAGTTATGCTGAGGGGACCCCATGGGGCCGGGGTAGGCGAAAACTGCCCAAAGGGGGTCAGATGCAAACAAAGGGGGATGAGGGGTCGGTAGCAAAATGAAAAAGTTTGGGGGGGGTGAGTGCAAATATAGAAAAATAAAAGGGTTGAAAATACGAGCCGGAGCTATGTACGACGAGAGCTACCGTGCGTATCCGGACCCGGAATTTGTCGATGTCAGAGCCCGGGCGATCCTCACATGGCCGTCTACAGGGGCATCTAGAGTTCAGGTGAGAATGAAGCCAATGAGCCCATTCTTGCGCAATGGAAAAACAGGATAAAACACGAGTTAAAAACTCGAAAGGCGGAGAAAAAAAGTGTGAAATCACGACCCGGAGCCATGTACGACGAGAGCTACCGTGCGTATCCGGACCCGGAATTTGTCGATGTCAGAGCCCGGGCGATCCTCACATGGCCGTCTACAGGGGCATCTAGAGTTCAGGCGAGAATGAAGCCAATGAGCCCATTCTTGCGCAATGGAAAAACAGGATAAAACACAAGTTAAAACTTGATAATTTATTTGGTTCAGGGCACCCTTTGGCTCGGTTATCCGTAGGGGTGAAGGGGAGGGGGGTCCCTTATGGGTGCACGTTCCCCTCGGGGTGGGGAGATTAGGAATGTGGCGCACCCCCCAAGGGGGAGCTGGGGACGGCCTCAGTTAGAGGGGCAAAGGGGCAAGGAGGTGGGGTTTTGGCTGGTCGGGTATGGGGTAGTGATCTGGTCGGGTGGGCTGATCGGGTAAGGTGATCGGGTGGGCTGGTCGGGTGAGTTGGTCGGTTAAAAGGTAATGAACTCTCTCTCTCCAGCTCACTCTCTCATTCTCACTCTCTGTTTTTGTTGCAGCTGTTGGGGAGGGGGGCTGGTCGGGTGAGTTGGTCGGTTAAAAGGTAATGAACTCTCTCTCTCCACCTCACTCTCTCATTCTCACTATCTGTTTTTGTTGCAGCTGTTGGGGAGGGGGGCTGGTCGGGTTTAAGGAGGGGGGGAGGTCGGGTTGAGTGGTGGGGATGGTTTCTCTCATCCTCTCACTCTCTCTCTAACTCTAACTCTCACCCTCTAACACTCACCCCCTCTCTCTAAACCTTACCCTCTGTTTCTAACTCTAACTCTCACTCTCACCCCATCTCTCTAACTCTCACATCCTCTAACTCTCACCCCCTCTCTCTAAACCTTACCCTCTGTTTCTAACTCTAACTCTCACTCTCACCCCATCTCTCTAACTCTCACATCCTCTAACTCTCACCCCATCTCTAAACCTTACCCTCTCTCTCTCTAACTCGGTCTGATGGGATCCGATGCTTTAGTGCTGGTACGATGCTTTAGTGCTGGTATGATCGCTTGATCTCTACAAGTTAGACAGCAAAGTGAACAAAGTAACCACTGCACTACAAGTTAAAAAACAAAGTGAATCAAACAAACAAAGTGGTGGTTGGGTGGAGTGGTCGGGTACGAATCCCTCTCTTCCTCATCCTCTCACTCACTGTCTCTAACTAAAACCCAAAATTAAACCTAAAAAACCTCTAAATCCTAACCCTAAACCCTTCCCCCTAAACTCACTGTCGGGTGATGTCATCGAGGTTATAAATAGGACTCAATGAGCTCTCACATGTGTTTGCTGAGAAATCTGTCTGAAGTTTCTGAAAACTCTGGGCTCTCAGATTCTGTGTTTCTGCTTATTTCTTAAGTTGGATGCCAGGCGAGGGTGCTTCTGGGTCGATGGGGAAGAAGGGTGTTATTCCTCGTCTAAAGAAGGGCTTCAAAAGCTTTCTGACGGGTTCTTTGGAGGCCAAGGGCTCTGTTCCTCATCCAGAGGGAAGGTCTCAGGAGGAGGGCCGATCTCCTCGTTCTGAGTTGAAGGCTTCAAAGGGGAAGAGTTCTAAGTCGGCTCCAGCTGCTAAGGAGACGAAGAAGACAATGAAGAGGTGTCCTACTGGGGGGGCGACTGCTCCTTGCAAGCCTACGCAAGTTCCTCGCATGTCGTTCGAGTTAGGGCCTCTGGTGCCGATTGATAAGGAGCCCCTCTTCATCCACGACAAAGGCCTCCACCCGATAGAAACACGACGTAAGGAGTATGTGAAGATGTCGCGACTGTTCAAGATGCATGCTCATATGCCGAGCTACCCGGCGCTTTGCAAAATGTTTGGTATTGATCCTAAGGTTGTCTTCCTCAACAACATCAGCAAGGAGAATGTAATGGGGACGATTGTTTCTTTGGGTCAACTTAATTGCGGGATGAGGCTACCCCTTCTACCGTTTGCTGCTCGTTTGCTGAATACCTCGGGCATCGCTCCTGGGCAAGTAGGAGGAAATGCATGGCGCGTGATCTATGCATTCTGTCGTGTGGAGTCAGATCGGCAGGCTGAGCTTCGAAGTTGTTATTCCGGTTTGCAAGAGGGCGAGGCAGCACGTATAGAGCTGGGTTACTTCTTCTTTCATTACAGGTGGGTCTTGAGCAATGCTAAGAGGTCCACCTTCTTCTATCTTAAGGGCGTATCTGCGTTGAGGCCAGTTGAGTGTTTACCTGATTCCGACGAGACTTTTATGGAAGGTCCCTTCTCGATCTCGGGGAAATGGTCGCCGCTTGCTGTGCCGGAGTTAATGCGATACGAGGTATCGGAGGAGGTGAAGAGTTACCAACCGGGTGGGAAATTTGGTTGGTCGTCGCAACGTGCAGCGGCGATCGACAATATCTTCTTGGAGCTGACGTGTGGTAGTAGGTTATGGAAACAGTTTCGCTTCTGCCCTGTGCACTTTGGAACGAAGAACCTGCTGCATCGTCTCTCGACTCGTTATGAAGATAACGAGACTGTGTATTCCGATTATGGGGACGATGGGTGGAATCGAAAGTGGGCGAATGTTGCTGGGCCTTATCTGGTGGAGAAACCAAGAAAGTTGATCATTGAGCCCAAGATGCATGGGCGTAAGAAGGTGGTCAAGGGTGGAGATAAGGCAGTTCCTGCCACTATCCCTTTGCATTCATCATCTCAGCATTCTCTTTCAGTGGGGGATACTTCTAGTGCCAACGACAGTGAAGATGAAGATGAGGAGCAGGAGGAGGAGGAGGAGCAGGAGGAGGAGGAGGGCGGCGAGCAGAGCCGTATGGAGATCCCAGTTCCTCCTTCGGTAGAGTTACCCCACGGTCGTGGCAAGGGTAGGATGTCGCCTGGCATGGTGGCCTTCGCTTGCCAATTGGAGGAGGAGGAGGAGGAGGAGGAGCGAGAAGATGAAAGGCAACAGGTGCCTTTCGAACCTGGTTACGATTTTGGCCCATTGATGACAGGGCCCAAAGGCAAAGGGAGACGGTCTCCGTGTTCAAAGTCGCGTTCGGAAACAGTGTCCGGGCTTGCCCCGGAGTTGGAGGCTTCCCATGTTGGCTTGGCGGCTGTTTCCGAGGCACGTCTCCAAGCAGTGAGGGACCGACGAAAGAGAGGGAAGTCAGTTGCTGCTACCGTAATGCACTCCCTGCCGGAGTCTATTGTGGTGCCTGCAACGGAGAAGGATAATTGGGGTTCAGTGCAGCCTACATCAGGGTGGGCTGCATGGAACTCGATGCAGCCTGCAGTAGGGGAGGCTGGTCGGAGTGTGGCACCACCTATCCTTACTACTCCAAGCGTCCTCATGACATCAGGGCAGGTGACGACGTTACCCCCTCCCCTAAGGAGGGGTGAGAAGAAGGCTAGAAGGGAGAGGAGGTCTGAGGAGCGTGAAGCGGCAGCAGCCGGCGAGAGGCTGATCGAAGGTTTAGATTCTGGAGATTATCTTGGGATGGCTCGACATGCAGCAGATGCGTATAACATCCCTCCTGATGTTTCCTTCGATCGCTGCTTGCGGATGGTAAGTTGATATTCATGTTACTTGGTTTTAGTTTAACGTCTTAAGAGTTGACGCATTTCCTTTGTTCGTAGATGGGTGCAGCGATTCAGGTTGCTCTCCAAGGCTTTCGTCTCGAGTGGAAGGATGAACGGGAGGGATTCGAAGCAACGATCTCCGAGCTCAGGGCCGAGCTGGAGGAGGCGAGGAGAGAGGTTTTGGAGTCTGGCAAGACACGTGACCAAGCCTTGGAGAGGCTCTCTGATCGTTGCGCTGAGTTGGAGGCCCTTCAAGCTGAGATGCGGGTCTGCATAAGCGATGTTCAGTCTCTGAGGCACCTGGACAGGGAGCAGAAGAGGGTCATCAAGGAGCTCCGATCTGAGATTGCAGGCATGCAGAAGACGCTCGACGAGGCGCTGGCCCTGGTCGACTCGGGCGCTTAAAGAGGTACTGGCGCTGGCCATCTTTTGTGACGAGATATCGGCGCTGGCTGACAGATTGATGAATATTCTGGAGGTTGTGCCGAAGACTTGCAGGGATCTTATCGACTTGTATTCTACTGTTATCTTCTCTGTCTGTGTTGTGTGTTTGTCTTTTGTTTTGATAATAAAGAACATCTTTGGTTGATGACGATGAGCGTTCATAGTTCTTAGCATGATTCTTTCGTATTGGTCGGACTTAGACGGAGTGTCTTCTCGGTCGAGCCTTTGTCTCTGGAACGTAGTTCTGTATCTTTGTAGGTTAGCCGGCTGCGTTGTAATGTGAACCAAACTAACTATGGTGAGGTACTAGCGCATATGTCTTCACGTGACAACGAGAGCATGTGCGATGCCGATAATTCAGAGTACTTAGCGTAGTGCCCTTGTATCGGTTGGACTTAGGCGATGCATCGTTTCAGTCGAACCTACGTATCGGGACACGTAGCTTTGTACCATTGTAGGTTAGTCGGCCGTGTCGCAACGCGAACCGAACTAACTGTGGCAAGGCACTAGTGCATGTGTCCTTACGTGACAACGGGAGCACATGCGATGCCAATGTTTCGGAGTACTCAGCGTAGTGCCCTTGTATCGGTTGGACTTAGGCGAAGCGCCGTTTCAGTCGAACCTACGTATCGGGACATGTAGCTTTGTACCATGGTAGGTTAGTTGGCCGTGTCGCAACGCGAACCGAACTAACTGTGGCGAGGCACTAGTGCATGTGTCCTTACGTGACAACGGGAGCACATGCGATGCCAATGATTCGGAGTACTCAGCGTAGCGCCCTTGTATCGGTTGGACTTAGGCGAAGCGCCGTTTCAGTCAAACCTACGTATCGGGACACATAACTTTGTACCGTTGCAGGTTAGTCGGCCGTGTCGCAACGCGAACCGAACTAACTGTGGCGAGGCACTAGTGCATGTGTCCTTACGTGACAACGGGAGCACGTGCGATGCCAATGATTCGGAGTACTCAGCGTAGCGCCCTCGTATCGGTTGGACTTAGGCGAAGCGCCGTTTCAGTCGAACCTACGTATCGGGACACGTAGCTTTGTACCTTTGCAGGTTAGTCGGCCGTGTCGCAATGCGAACCGAACTAACTGTGGCGAGGCACTAGTGCATGTGTCCTTACGTGACAACGGGAGCACGTGCGATGCCAATGATTCAGAGTACTCAGCGTAGCGCCCTTGTATCGGTTGGACTTAGGCGAAGCGCCGTTTCAGTCGAACCTACGTATCGGGACACATAGCTTTGTACCGTTGCAGGTTAGTCGGCCGTGTCGCAACGCGAACCGAACTAACTGTGGCGAGGCACTAGTGCATGTGTCCTTACGTGACAACGGGAGCACGTGCGATGCCAATGATTCGGAGTACTCAGCGTAGCGCCCTCGTATCGGTTGGACTTAGGCGAAGCGCCGTTTCAGTCGAACCTACGTATCGGGACACGTAGCTTTGTACCTTTGCAGGTTAGTCGGCCGTGTCGCAATGCGAACCGAACTAACTGTGGCGAGGCACTAGTGCATGTGTCCTTACGTGACAACGGGAGCACGTGCGATGCCAATGATTCGGAATACTCAGCGTAGCGCCCTCATATCGGTTGAACTTAGGCGAAGCGCCGTTTCAGTCGAACCTACGTATCGGGACACGTAGCTTTGTACCTTTGCAGGTTAGTCGGCCGTGTCGCAATGCGAACCGAACTAACTGTGGCGAGGCACTAGTGCATGTGTCCTTACGTGACAACGGGAGCACGTGCGATGCCAATGATTCGGAATACTCAGCGTAGCGCCCTCATATCGGTTGGACTTAGGCGAAGCGCCGTTTCAGTCGAACCTATGTATCGGGACACGTAGCTTTGTACCTTTGCAGGTTAGTCGCCGTGTTGCAACGTGAACCGAACTAACTGCCGGATAGAATAGGATTTGAAGTTGAATTTAATAGACTTATTGAATCTGAAGTGTCAGCCCCCTTTTCATTGATAACTTGGTGGAGATTACATTCATTGATAAAACTTCTTAAGATGTGATGCATTCCATGCTCTTGGTAGTCGCTGTCCTTCCGGCGTCACTAGTCGGTACGAACCTTTCCCTCCGGCCGACTCGACAATGTATGGTCCTTCCCAGTTCGGAGCGAACTTGCCGCTGCCATGTTCCTTTGTGTTTGGGAAGACCGCTCTTAGAACAAGTTCTCCGACGCTGAACTGTCTTCTGCTAACCTTTCGGTCGAAAGCTGACTTGATCTTTTGTTGGTAGTTGGCGATGCGTACGGCTGCTTGATCACGAAGTTCGTCTGTGCAATCAAGGTCGCCGATGCGAAGTTCCTCGTTGATCTCTCGTTCGATTGCGAGGGACTTGATAGTTGGGCATATGGCTTCGGTTGGCAGAACTGCTTCTGACCCGTAAGTTAGACGAAAGGGTGAAAATCCGGTCGATCGTCGAGGTGTGGTTCGATACCCCCACAGCACCTCAGGAAGGACTTTCTCCCAGAGCCCTTTCTTGTCTTCTAACTTCTTCTTAAGTATGTCGAGGATGGCCCGGTTGGAGGCTTCCGCTTGACCGTTGCACTGAGGGTATCTCGGGGTTGAATAGAAGAGTTTGATCCCATACTCTTGGCAAAAGCTCCGGAATTTGTCCGAGTCGAATTGTGCTCCATTGTCAGCAATAAGCACTTGGGGCGTGCCGAATCTTGAGAAGATGTTCTTCCTGACAAATTTGATGACTTCATCGTCTGTTTCACGGAAGAGAGGCACAGCTTCAACCCATTTAGTGAAGTAGTCAGTTGCCAACAGTAGGTACTTCTTCTTGCTGGGAGAAGGTGGGAATGGGCCAAGGAAATCCAACCCCCATTGATGGAACGGCCAAGGACTCGTCAGAGGGTGAAGCTCAGATGCAGGGAGATGAATTGATCGAGCGTGCCGTTGGCAGGGTTCACACTTCTGGACGAACTGTCGTGCGTCTTTGGCCATAGTGGGCCAATAGTAGCCTTGGAGTTTGACTTTCCCTTCGAGGGATCTGCCACCAGAATGGTTACCGCAAGCTCCGGCATGGATGTCTGCTAATATCATCTCCACTTGTCCGAGGCTGATGCATTTGAGAAGGATTCCACTGTGGGACTGGAAATAGAGATCGTCTCCTTCAAGGCGATAGAGAGGGAGTTTTCTTTGCAATCGTCTGGCTTGAATCGGGTCTTCCGGCATTTTATTGTACTTGAAGAAGTTAAGGATTGGCCATCTCCAATCTGACTGATCTTCACTTAAGGCGTAAGTGAAGATCGGTTGCCTCCAACCCTTCCTTCCGTTCGCCGTGGCGATAACTCCGCGTTGCTCAAGGTTTGCCTTGGGTAACTCTTGGTATTCGATGCTGACGTGGCGTTGATTGACTGGATCTCCCAACACTGAAGCAGCATTGGCGAGGGCATCAGCTTTGCGATTGTCTGCCCTTGGTATTTGGAGGAATTTGATGTCTGTGAACTGCTTCTTGAGGTGTTATACGAGGTCGAGATAGTGCAGCATCATTTCACCTCGTGCTGCGTAATCCCCATTGATCTGTCTGATGACCAACTGGGAATCACTATAGACGTCGAGGTGCTCTACCCCCAGTGCTTGAGCAGTCTCCAATCCTGAGACAAGAGCTTCGTACTCGGCTTCATTATTGGTGGCATTGAACCCGAGGAGGATAGCTTTCTCCAGGTGGTCTAGTTCGGGGGATATTAGAACTATCCCAATTCCTGAGCCCATGGCACTTGATGCTCCGTCGGTATAGAGCTTCCATCGTGATATGGTCACTGATGGAGCCTCGAGGTTCGAACAAGGGGCCTGCGGGCCTGGACTGAAGTGTTCCTCATCTTTATCGTTGAGGTGCATCTCGGGATCATCTTCAAGGGCGATAGAATCTTCTACGGGGAAGTCTGCCAGAAAGTCGGCTATGGCTTGCCCTTTGACAGAAATACGAGGCTCGAATTGGATACCGAGTGAACTCATTTTGATTACCCATTTGGTCATCCGACCGGCTCGACCAGTCTTGTCGAGTATGTCTTTGAGAGGATGCTCGGAAGAGACGGTAACTAGGTGGGATTCGAAGTAGGGGCGAAGTCGTCGAGAGGCTGTTAGCAGAGCCAAAACAATTTTTTCTATCTTCGAGTAGCGAGTTTCAGCCGGCAGGAGGGTGTGGCTGGTATAGTAGACAGGACGTTCGATGGCATCCCTTCTGCTGACCAGGACTGCACTGATGGCTTGACCAGTGACGGCGAGATAGATCCATAGGGGTTCCGCTAGCAACGGTGCTGTCAGGATGGGGGACTGAGTGAGATAGAACTTGATGCTTTGAAAAGCTTGTTCACAAGTCGTGTCCCATCCTGATGTGTCAGCCCTGCGGAGTTTGTCGAAGAAGGGCTTGCATTTGTCGGAGGATTTGGATACGAATCGATTGAGTGCTGCTAGCCTTCCCGTGAGTCGTTGAACTTCTTTTTGATTAGAGGGTGATGGCATGTCGAGTATTGCTCGAATTTGATCGGGATTTGCTTCGATGCCTCTTCTAGTTACTAGATGACCCAGGAACTTTCCAGATTGTACTCCAAAAGCGCATTTGGCTGGATTCAGCTTCATGCGGTATCTTCTCAGGATTTGAAATGTTTCGGCGAGGTCAGCGAGGTGTTCCGCTCGAGTTTGGCTTTTGGTAAGCAGATCATCAACGTAGACTTCGACGTTGCGACCGATCTGTTCTTTGAACATCTTCGTGACTAGCCTTTGGTAGGTTGATCCCGCATTTTTAAGGCCAAAGGGCATGACGTTGTAGCAGTAGAGACCCCTATCCGTCACGAAGCATGTCTTCTCTTGATCATCCCGATGTAGGGGGATTTGATTGTAGCCCGAGTATCCATCCATGAAGGATAGTAGCTCGTGCCCAGCGGTGGCATCTACGAGTCTATCTATCCTGGGCATGGGGAAGGGATCTTTAGGACATGCTTTGTTGAGGTTGGTGAAGTCGATGCAGACTCTAATCTTCCCATTCTTCTTCGGAACAGCGACTATGTTTGAGATCCAAGTTGGATACTCAACTTCGCGGATGAAGCCAACAGCAAGTAACTTGTCGATTTCTTCTTGAACTGCAATTAGTCGCTCCGGTTTGATGGTTCGTGGCTTCTGTTTGATTGGGTGCGCTCCTTCTTTGATTGTGAGTCGATGACACGCATTGTCTGGATTGATCCCGGGCATGTCCTCAAAACTCCAAGCGAAAACATCAGCGTTGGATTTGAGGAATGAAACCATATCTTGCGCTTCTTCACTATTCAGGCCAGTGCCGATGAAAGTCTCTCGAGGGGGACTACCGTTGCCGAGGTCAACTCGAACAATTTCTTCGACTGAGGGTGGAGCCTCCCATTCCAGAGGTGCAGGCTCAGGCATTGGGGGCTCCCTTGATTGCTATCTGGTCGAGGGACCGGCTTCGCTAGCAGAACGCTTTGCTGGCGTAGCCTTGGGTGTTGATTGATTTCGCGCGGCCGCTGCTTCGCATGATCTTCCCGTTTGTTGACTCCCTCGGATGCATCTGATACCCTCTTCAGTTGGGAATTTGAGGAGTTGGTGATTAGAGGAGGAGACAGCATTGATCTGATGAAGGAAAGGCCTGCCTAGAATGGCATTGTAGTTTGACGTCCCCTCGACTACAGCAAAACGGACGGACACTCGCATATCGCTACTGATATCGAGTGTAAATTTTGCTTCGCCCATCGTCATGCTCTGCTCTCCGTTGAAGCCGGTAATGATGGTCGGGATTACGTCAAGACTCTCGTACTTATGACCGAGACGTTTGAAGCAATCAGAGAACATGATGTCGATGGAGCTACCGGTATCAATGAGGATCCGGTTGACCGAGCTCCCATCAACCATGAGTCGAAGGACCAAAGGATCTCGGTGAGGAGTGCATACCCCGTGGAGATCCTGATCGGTAAAGATGATTGCCGGCCATGGGAGGCCTTTGATGGGCTTCTCTATCCAGGAGTCTTCAACTTGAGCAAGAGTGCGAACGTGATGGACACGTCGTACTTGCCGCTCAACCTCCTTTCGAGTTGGAGTTTGATGATGTAGGTTGCCGTGGATGCCGTAAACATTCGCTTGAACTAAGATAAGAGTTGCTTGAGAAGTGACCGAGCGGATCCAGCATGCCTCCTTCTCCCTTTGGGGAGGGGGAGGAGGAGGGTGTGGACCGCCAGCCCTGCCTATCTCAGATTTAAAATCCTGAAGATGGCCTTGCTCCTGAAGGTCTTCCAGGTGGTACTTCAGACTTAAGCACCGAATGGTAGAATGGCCGTGGCACCGATGAAAGTTGCAATAGACTGACTTGTCTTGCGTTTGCTTGGTGCCAGGCTGAAGAGGGTTTGGCCTTCTAAGATAGCTCTCGTGCTGGATCTGTTCAAGGATAATGTCGATGGGCAAGTTCCAGCTAGTAAAGGTTGTTCTCCGAGGCTTGGTGGGTCTATCGTCTGTCCTTCGCGGCTTCTTGGAGGACTCCTTCTCTTTAGCTTGAGCGTTGTTCGCTCGGGCTGGTGGTCGTGCCGGCTCTTTGTCGGATGGACGCTTCCTGAAGTCTCGCCCCTTGCGAGCGACCTGATCGTCCTCGACTTCGATTTCTCGCTGGATCCGATCAAAGAGCGCTCCAAGGGAATCGGGAGGGTTGCGGATGAGGTCGTTGTAGATATGAAGGTCATAGCGCAGAGCATTTTGGAATGCCAACATAATTGCCTCATCGTCGAGATGGCGTCCGGAGAGCGCTGCATGCTCATTTCGGAACCTCCGTGTGAATTCTCGAAGGGTTTCGTCCGAACCCATTCGCAGCCGGTAGAGGGAGTCCAGCTTCTTCTCTGGTTTGAGGTTCAGCCGGTAATGTTGGACGAAGAGATCTGCCAGGTCTCCGAACAGGCTGACAGAGCCTGTGGGGAGATTGTGATACCAATCCAACGACATGTCATCCAAGCTGCCGGCAAAGGTGCGGCATAGAACCTGGTTGTCGTGATCGTATGGTGTTAATGCTTGTTTGAAGGCGAGGACGTGTAGCGTCGGATCTCCCGTCAGACAATTGAACTTGGGGAGAGCGACAGTCTTCCATCCTCGAGGAAATTGGGCTCGGAGAATCTGCCGGTGAAGCGGTCCTTCTGAGGCGTGGTCGTTCCTTCGATCATTCCGCAAGTCGGGGAGGCGTCCCGAAGGTCGAGGAGGAAGATGGGGCTTGGAAGTTCTTCCTTCTTGGTGATGCTTCACTTGGACTCGGTTATTACTGAGGTGGGACCGAGCTCCGGACTGATATCTTCTGCTGCGAACATCCTGGCGACTGCTTGAGTCAGAAGATGATACTGAGTTGAGTGGCTTTGGGTGACGAGTCGATTCGTCCAGACGTTCCCAGATGCTCTGTTTAGCCGGAGGAGGTGATGGTCCCCTTGAAGGAAGCCTGAGGGATCGCCGGGAGGTATCGATGACAGATCGTCTAGACGGAGCGGGGGAGACATGAAGCGACCGGTGGACGTTTGCTCCTTTGTTGATACCGGCGACCGATCGCGGGGGATCAGCTCTTCCTTCGACAGCGATTTGTCTGAGGGAGTCTCTCTCTACCATGAGGGCCGCATTCTGCTTCATGATAGTAAGGAGTTGAAAGTCCTCTGCGGTGATTTGGTACGATGCTTGAGCGTCGGCACCAGGAGAGACATGTGCTTTCCCCAAGCGTTGAGGAATTTGGTCAGCGAGTTGAGGTGACCGCTGAAGTTGAGCTTGGGCGGCGCGATCAACCGACGGGCGACTCCTTGAATTGGCAGCGAGCTGCTGTTCCGGATGTTGGCTTGTTGCAAACCGACAACTCATTGATCGAGTTGTCGGATGCTGGGCGTCTGGGTGCATGCCGCTTTCCTCTGGCCGGTCCATCGGTGTCTTCGCCATTCGGGTTTAACGATGGAGATAGACGGATTGCCCGGGCAACCAGTAGCTGCTATTGAAGGAGTTTGGAAGCTTAGAAGTTGTAAGTTGAGAGGATCTCTATCCCACAGACGGCGCCAAACTGTGGGGGAGGATTTTGGCCGTCGTACGTGACCCTCCTCCAACAGTCGATTGAAGGTTTGACCCTTCGGGATGTGGCGCGCTTCGAAGCGCTGAGTTGTGACTTGCTGGGCTATCACACTAACACTATAGAGTAATAAGGTAGAGAAAGATATGACACAGGATGTGGTGACGAAGTTTGGCCGAAGCCTACGTCTCCGTGCGATAAGACGCAACCTTTGAATCCACTATCTCTGAGTAAACAATATAGCTACTCTCGACAGGCCGATGAGTGCTTCTTACAAGTAATCAGAGGGTGGAAAAGGAGTCTGAAAACCAGAAAACTCGAAGAGCTCTGGAAAACAGAAAGTGGGTTTCTGGTCTGGAATTTCGGATCTGGAATCATTTATAAGGTTTGCTATTTATAAGGGCTTAGTTTATCTAGGGAATATTCCAGGAATATTCCCAGGAATATCCGGGGTTTGGTAAATACCGGGGGGATTTACCAGACCCCAGATAGTGCAAGTGGGCCCCAGGCAGGGCTGCGGGTCCCACCGTCTTACCCATGGGCCCCAGGCAGGGCTGCGGGTCCCACCATTGGACTCGTAGGCCCCAAGCAGGGCTGTGGGTCCCACCATTGGGCGTTAGCCAGATTTTGCACCCACAGTCGCAGCGAAAGCAAAATTATAGATCCGAAGATCGGATGATATATATTTTATTACAATCTATCTTTCAAACAATCTACATGCAAGGCTATGATCCTAGCACATGTGAGGACACCCTAGAGGCATACTACGATCTATGAAAGATATGCATGCATCTAGTGAAATATTTAGAATCAGCATACCTTGCGGATCTTTGATCCGAGGAGAATGAAACTATGGTTGATAATGATTCACATGGAAACCGAGAGGAAAGTTGTTGGGTAGCACCTTGTCCTTTGCGAAGGACGGAACCCACGATATCATATCTCTGAGTGCAAGGACAACGCACCGATGAGGGATGGCACGTAGTGAAGGCGATGTCACACCTCGAATAATATAGAGGCCTAGTTTTTTCTTGTAATAAAATAATATAAAAATATTATTTTTATTCTATGGAATGTTAGTGGAGTGTCATGTGGTACGTGCGTGACTATCTTGTAGAGCTTACAGGAATGTAAGCACACATGGGTTAAGTCCAGGAGATAGTGCGCAAAGGCTAGGCAATACAGATTTTTCGTCCAATTTGGGCTGTGAGGCCCTAACTCTGGAACTCCGATGAGTCTTTCGGGAATGCTTTAACATCATCTCAGGAGTGGGAAACTCTCTCTCCATGTGTGTTTTCACTTCGTCCGTGGTATGGGCTCGATTACTGAGAAATCAGGCCCCTTTCGCACATGAAGGGTAAAATCGTTATTTCTGAAAAATAGACTTCTTTGCAAAATTATCAAAAGTTAATTTGGACCTAAAAGTAATAAAAAATAATTGTCTTGAAGATTTTTTTTTTTTAGTTTTTAATGATAAAGCCTAATCCGGGGTCAATTAGCCCTAATTCGGGTTACTAAACCGGGTTTGCTCGCCCTAATTATGTTTAACACTAACATAACCCTAAGGAGACTAGAAGACAACCCATGTGGGACCCACATGACATCATCCATGTGCTTGCCATGATGAGAGGATTAAGAAAAACCCTAATTAGGGATTAGCCTAAGACTATGTTTGACTATGACCTAAAACTAACCTAGTCTAGAAAGATTTAGACCATAATTACCTAACTAAATCTAAACCAAACATAATCAAAGTTGGAAGGTAGCAAGGTGGCCGGGGCCCACATGAGGTCATCCCCACCCCCCCATGTGATTTCCACATGGGGAGGCAAGCCATGGCCAATAGGGTATGGACACCTATTAGAAAAGAAATTAAATCCCTTTGTTTTACCTTTCTCCCTTATCCTTTCACATCCCATTCATAAGCGACAAAATCTCTCACCCTTGGCTGTTATTTCAGTCACCAAGAAGCTCTCCCCTTCCCCAAAAACCTTAAGGAACAACCAATAGTGGAAAAGTTAGATCACTAGGTCGGATTTGCAAGGAAAAGAAAAGAAAGAGAAGGAGAAGAAGAAGAAGAGAAGGAGATGGGGGACAAAGCTTGTGAAACTTTATCCAAACCAAGCAAGGTAAGCTACAAAGGGTAGGAATAGATTGCCATGAGGTTTTAGATATATTTTTAATTAGATTCATCCACGAATTTTAGGCTTTATTCATGGATTTTGTTAGTTTTGAAATAAACAAGTATGTTCAATTTTTAGCACACTTAGCATGATTAAAACTTAAAATTAAGGCCATGAGCATATTAAAAAACATATTTCCATATATTCTCATGCTTTACGGAATTTGATTCGGGGTTGATTTGACACCCGATTTCTATTTTTCGAAGAACACATCGTGTTCTTCGAATTTTTGAGATTTGCAATGAAACCGATGAAACCCTTGGATTTTGATCCAAAGTTTTATATAAGTTTTATCAAAAACTTATTATGCTTAATGATAATGATGTTAGGATCAACTTTTGTTTTTGGTGGGATTCAATTTGGCGTGAATTGCACTCTCGGATCGTCGGATTTTTGAGAAACAAAGTTATTCTTTATGTTCTTTTAGCTTGAGATAAAAACCTTGAAAATGATGGTTTTCGATCCAAAATTTATAAATCTTTTATCCAAACATGTTTGTGAATAATTAAATAAATTAATTAGGATATCATAATACCATATTTAAATAAATAAATAAATAATCTAATTATAACATCATCGTGACATCATAATAACATAATAATTTAAACAAACACTTTTATGAAATCATAATAATATCATTTAAATAATTAATTAATTAGTTTTAAAAATCAAAAATAAAAATAAAATATTATTTGTCTGAGTCGTGCGTAGTCGGCTTAATATAGTTGGGGACCAGTTAGAACGATGAATAGGCTGTTCGGGCCATCTTTCGAGCGCCCGAGAGAGAATTAGGGTTTGAACCCGTAAACATTAGGGTAGGTCGTCCAACCGTCGTTTGCGATGGTTGAACCCACCACGTAACCTAACATTAAGGATAACCCTGTAGATTTTAAGGACAAGTGCAACTTTATCGTAGTTTATAAATGACCTTCGGGCCGGGGACCGCTTCAATATCCGGGAAAGGGGCGGAATTTTTGCCCGTTTTTTTTCTAAGTATGGAGTTAAGTCCCTGGCCTATCTAAAGGCATTATCCCCAGGGGCGGACCTACATTGGGCCCAGGGGGGGCCCAACCCCCCCCCCCCCCCCCCCCCCCTCCTCAATTTGGGAAAAAAGTTACACTTACCCCCTTGAAGTTTAGCTCAAAAACACTTAACCCTCTATAGTTTATTTTGTTCCAAATTACTCCCTAAAGTTTAAAATTTTAGAACAATACCCCTTTTTTCAATTACTTGATTTTCTCATTTTGTATTTTTTATCTGATCTAGCTAAACTTCAGAAGGAAGGAAAGCAAAGTTTAATTTACTCAGAAAACAATTATAGCCAACTTCACATGGAGGTGGCCACTACCAGCCGTCAACCCCCCACCAGCTATCAACCCCCGCCAGTCAATATCCACCGTCATGCCACCAACCACCACCCCACCACCACATGGGCCACCCGTCGCCGTCAGTATTGGTGACCCACGGTAGACCTTGCCGTTTGCCGGCCACCGACGCCCACTAGGGCCACCACTGTCCGATCGACACCTACCGCGGTTTGCCACCTCCCGCGCACGTGGCATCCCCATAGAGTTCATTCCATGGCCCTTAGTGAATAAGAATCGAGTGGAAATTGGGGCCTATTTATAGATTTTTAGGGGCATGTATGAAATTTATCTCCCCCCCTCCCCCCCCCCCCCCCCAAAAAAAAAAAGGATTTGGTCTATTATTTACAAACCGTGCACCTTGATCGAATCGACCAATTATAATTCCAAATTTTTGAATGTCTCCGACGATCAAAATTCTCCTTCACTAGAGGCAAAATCCTAATAGGTCATTTGCTGCACGGTCGAAGGAAGGGTAGGGATGTTGTCACACCACCTGCCGAAGCCTTCGACTGTGAGGCAACGATTATAGTTATTTTTTAATAATTATGCCCCCCCTGAGGAAAAATTCTTGGTCTGCCACTGATTATCCCACTATCTTTGAAGAGCGTGACACATGTAGGTTTACGGAAATGTGTGACTTGACCACAGCCGAGGAACGACCTTCAGGCCGGAGAACGTTTTAATATATTGGAAAGGGGAAAGAAGTTATGCCCATTTTTTTAGTTTATATTGAGCGAAATCCCTGAACCTATCCAAGTTTACAAAGATTAGGATTAATTTCTATCTGTCGTTTAGACCTCCTGGGATGTCTTTATAGGTCATCCGGGTGTTAACCCTAGTTAGAGGAAGCAATGACCACACGTTGTTTCAGTTAAGTCCAACTTATAACATCGCTTATAGTGTGGTATGAGGTTGGACTTGGTTATCTTGGACTTGCACAATTAGTACATTTGACTCAGAAGATCCTCATGACCCTTTGGGCAGGGACGAGTCGCTTGGATGGTGGTGGTTCCTTGTGGGTACCCTAGACTAGTGGTGCTTAGTATTATAAGAACTTCCCTTATGGAATAGATAGTTGGAATTAAGCTACCTCTACAGCGTATAGAGGATTTATCCTCTACTGTGTTTAGATAAAAAAATATATCGTGTGATCCTCTCCCTGTGAGTGATGCATTATGTCATAGTTAAGTTAGGATAGATGAGTCATACATTAGTATAGATAAAGCCTGGCGTGCCTATGGTACCATTATCATGTTGTAGGAGTCGTGTACTGATAGAAAGCTTTTTTTTTTGTAGTGGAGCTATTATCAAAACCAATACCTGGAATTATAATTCAGAGAACTTAAATAGTATAGGGCAAGTAAAGGATCGAACCACATGTAATTTGATGCCTAGAGAAAATATCACAAGTGAAGCTAGATTGAATTGAATGGAGTTTGGATTTTTTATTATTTTTAAAAATAATTTATTTTAGAAAGAAAAAAAATAAGAAAACTAATAATTAAATTAAAAATAGTTTAGAAATAAATCCACCTAAGAGAGGTATTGATAAACCATGGTATAGTGCCAACTTCTATTGCAATGTTACTCTCGTTTATCCACACTTGAGAACGGAAGTTTTACCGACTCAAGCGAAAGATTTAGAGTGAAAGCCCACTTTATCTGATTTTATTATATAATATTCTTATAATATTATGAATATAATTCTTGTTATAGTGAAAAAGTAAATCTAATTCAATTGTGAGAATTTATATGGTGAAAATTAGGTAAGAATAAAATTAATAGTTTGCCTACTTAACCGATGATTAACTATCAGAGTTTGAAGTATTACCCGAATCCCAATTGAACGGAAACACGGGTGAGCTTCTTCTCTCTTCATAATTAAAATCAATTAATTAAGAGGCGTATACATTAAGCGAGACCGAGAGCAATTTGCAAGGAAATAAAGCTAGCTACTCACTATGGCATCGAACCCCTCTCCCTAACGGGAGGGAGTTTAGCCGAGCATGATGTGAATGCATACTGAATATTGAAAAAAATTAAGCATGACAGAAAGAGATGAATGCATAAGAAACTATAACTAAAAGACACTTTTATTAAATCAAAGAATAATTATATCCACTACTTTGAAAAACTTCTTTCAGAAAATAGACAATATTACAAACACTTACACACACACACATCGCACTCTCTACATGATGAAAAAGCTCTTTGGAAAAACTACATGCCCTTCCCTGGCGGGAGGGGTGGGTCGGTCCTCTTTTTCAGCCTACCATGGTCCACCTTTAAATAGAGTGAGAAAGCTTGGAGGAGAAGGAAAAGATGGGAGGGCTGCGATCGGGTGGAAGGGGAGATCGTGCATGGTGTTGGTGATGGGTTGTCATGCATGGGTTTCGGATTTAGAAAGAGAAAAGGATGGAAAGATTTAAGGAAATTATGATAGAATTGATGGGTCAGATTTGACATGATCAGGTTTTCATGGATCTCGCGGACATCAAGGAGGGGACTTGCGATCGGGTAGGGGCTGATGCGATTTGGCTGAATAAGGAAAGAGATACAGGGTTAGATTACATGGGGTAGGAGATCGGACGGTTGTTAGATGAGGTGTCGGACGTGATGGGATGGAGTCTCAGGTCACGAGAGTAGTTTCCATGCATGGGTGGTTACGAATGGGTTTTCAGAGAGAGAATGAGAAGAGGTACAGCTGGGTAACGGGTTAGTTAAGGAAAGGATTATAAGAGAGAGAAAATAATTTGTTAAGAGAAAAAAAAAAAAGAGAAAGCAGGGTTCAGTTATGAGATGAGTTGAACGTCCATGCTGGGATTCGGATGGCTATTATGGGAAGAAAGAGGAAATATTGGTTATTGGGTATTTTCAAAACCAGAAAGAGATAAAGAGATATGGAAGGTGGTATCGTGATTGGCTGCATGGATCGGCTCGACCTGGGGTCTCGGATGGCTATTATGGGAAGAGGAAACGGATGGCTGAGATTTGATTTCAGATATTAAGATGGAATGAATGGGATATATGCATGCTTGATCCTGCACGGTTGTGGGGGGATTAGCTGGACGGTTAAGGAAGTATGCATTCATGGGATTTGAGGGTCATTAGTGAAAAATTAATATGGATTTGCATGACAAATAATGGGTGCATGCATGGCCGGGTTGTAATACACGGTTTGGTTTTTAGATAGAGAGAGAATGATGTGGTTTGAGAGATAGCTAGGATCACGTGAGGCTTGAGATGTGCATAGGTTAATAGGTTTGGTTTGTGTGTGAGTGATGGGTGTGATTCATTGCAAGGGGCGGCTATGATGGGGTTTTATGGTTTTAGAAAATGAAATGAACGTCTATGATCAAGTGTAAGGAATGGTTGGGTAGGATTAGGTTTTCTAATTATAATTTTGGTAGATTTGAATGGTTGGGATTTTTAGAAAGAGAAAAATGAGGAGATGAGATCGAGACTTGGGGTTAGGTACATGCATGGGTTTGGACTTGGTACAGCCGGAAGGGAGAGAGGAGGAGGGAATCTCATATTGATTTAGATAGTGGTTGGAGTTGGTTAGGTTTGAGTCAATCTTGGTTGAGGGCTAGGTTGGGTCTGAGAGTGGGTCGGGTGAGCTGTTAGATGGCTTTGAGACTGGATGCGCTATAAAGATAAAAGGGAATGGAAGAGAGAGAAAAGGTGGCCAGTTCGGTGTCCTCTGAGTTCGGATGTGCCTTGTTCTCTTGATGCTTCACTTCCGAGTTGTATGTGTGTCAGTTTTGCCAAGAGTCTCCTTTGTGAGCTTTGATAATTAGCATCTCCTTTGTGCTAGTTCCTCCGCGTATTGATCATTGGCCAGCGCCTTAAGTCTGCTACCAAAGTATTATGATGATGCTCACCGTATAGTCATGCTCCACAGTAGCTACGTTCGATGATGATGAATCCCATTTACTGCGAAATAGACAAAGAATGATACCCATCAGTTCCTTATAGTGAAAAATAATAATTGATTATCGGTCTTTTGTAATTTTCATTCATATAATATATGAATGCAGAGCAATATACCGATGTTTCCGTACAAAATTATAATATACAACGATGAAAAGAAATTTATGCACTTTATGTGTAATATTAATGTTTTACTTAAAAAAATGATAAGATATGCATGAAAAAGGAATGGATAATTCGCACCATATTGACGCTTAACACACCCCCAAACTTGAATCTTTCCCGTCCCCGAGAAAGCAAATCGAATAAAAGTAAATTAACGAAGAATAAAATAAACTCACTCACTTTCGCAGGAATCGCGATTGCACTTAGCACGTGCAATAAGTCGTTAAACCCCTAGGTTAACCTAGTGCATGAGTTTTGTCTTGTGAGGGTTTGCAGTGAATCTACCCACAAAATTCAAATTTTTTTTTTATTTTTAAATTAAAATAGGAACTAAGAAATAAAAAAAATAGGTTTCGAAGAATAATTAAAAAGTATTCAAAAATAGGATTTCTAAGGCACAAGACTCATAAGGTAGTTAGTCCAAGCTTCAACTTCAAAGTAAGCACTTTAGGTTCTAACTATTAGTTTTCCGTTAGAAAATGTCAAGGTCAACTATGCTCGAGTGCACGGTTGTCTGGGCTAAACACAACTGGGGGTTTGGTTCTCTACATTCATATCATTCTAACAGTCTCCTAGAATGGTCAAAGTCGACCTCAAAACCTGAGTCAAAACCAGTTAATCTAGACAGGCTAGTGAGAGTTGTGGATATTCACCTTAATACCCTATGGGCTTTATATGTGATATTCCAGTTTCCCCACGTTATTTATAACGACGGATTTCACACTATTTTATTTTTTATTTTTTTTTGGTCTTATTTTTTTTTGAATCTAATTATATATCCCTTCCTAACTTGTACCATGTCAGTTGCACTCTATACCCATGACACGCTGCCAACGCTCTCATGAGTTAGGTAGTCATCCTTATGTTACCTTTATATTCGATTCACTCTGCGTACATAGGATCATTCTCATAACCCTATACACCAAGCTTCACCAATATTAGGGCATACAAGTTAGAACTTTTACATAATTAGGTCCTAGACCATGCTAATAGGTAGTCCTTTCCGCTATACCTTAAAATTTACTGATTGATTTTCTCAAACCAAGTGAACCAGATCTGCATGGTTCATCAGGACTCCAAGTGACTATTATGTGATATGAAAGCTTTGAAACTAGACCTTAGAAGTGTTAGCCAGATGCGAAGTGAAAAGTCAAGTCTAGTTTGTTTTGATAATCTCTAAAAAGTTACTAAGAATAGGAACCATGTTAGACATACTTTTTCTAGCTAATCCTTAGGTGTTCTACCTTGATTACCAAGTGTCTTATAGTCCTATTCGAGTACGATAAAATTAGACTATAAAACCTGAAATAAAGGTATTTTTTTTTTTGAAATAGATAAGACAAGACGATAACCAGGCTACAAAAAAAAACACTAATACATGAAAAAGAAAATAAAAAAAAATACAAATATGAATTCATATAGATTTCTATACGAATGCTGTAGTTTTGGCAGGGGACTACAGACTGGACACACATACGCCGAGACGTATGTGCCGAGGTGTCCCACTATAACGTAAGTTGATGCAATAATATAATTATTTTACTTTTTTTTCTTCAAAAATAAACCTAAAACTGATAATTTAGCAGAAATTAGATAGTGGCAGGATTTTATTTTGTAAAAAAAATACACCACACCCCCAAACTTGAAATAAACATTTTCCTTAATGATGCATGAGTATGAGGAATGTGGGATGTTCAGAAATAATAAGTGCAGACATTTGAATTAAAATTTTTTTTTATATAAATAAAATAGAGATATATATATATATATAAACAAAACCTCTAGCAGGTATAGAGGTTAATCGAGAAAGGGCTTGAGTTTGCACAAATATGTATAATTGTAAAACTATTCAATGTTTGCCCTGTAACACCCTAGAAAATAGTTACTATCAATGCAAAGTTAAGTGTACACCCCATGTTTAAGACACACATACAACTTTAAGCGTCATATGTGTCGAGCCGGCGAGAACTTTGCAAGGTTGAATGCAATTTTTGTTCTTTTCTAGGGGCTTAGAAGTTGCACATTAATGATTTGCAATATGTAATTTCGGAGTAGCAACCAGTGAAAATGAATTCAGAGAAATTAATGGACTTAGCTGGTTGTTAAGTTGTACTACTCAACTTTGCTACTGCTTCGTTTTTATGGCTTTATCCTAGCTTACATGTGAATCCTCTTAAGGTTCGTTACGTTGGCAACGATGCCATTTAATAGAATTTTTTTTTTTTGCTTATGATGGTCCCCGGCAACGGCACCATTTGATAGAAAGCCTTTTTATTTTATTATAGTGAAGCTATTATCAAAACCAATAGCTGTAATTATAATTCGGAAAACTTAAATAGTATAGGGCAAGTAAAGGATCGAACCACACGTAATTTGATGCCTAGAGAAAATATCACAAGTGAAGCTAAATGAATTGAATAGAGTTTGGATTTTTTATTATTTTTAAAAATAATTTATTTTAGAAAGAAAAAAAACAGAAAACTAATAATTAAATTAAAAATAGACTAGAAATAAATCCACCTAAGAGAGGTATTGATAAACCATGATATAGTGCCAACTTCTATTGCAATATTACTCTCGTTTATCCATACTTAAGAACGGAAGTTTTACCGACTCAAGCGAAAGATTTAGAGTGAAAGCCCACTTTATCTGATTTTATTATATAATATTCTCACAATATTACGAATATAATTCTTGTTATAGTGAAGAAGTAAAACTAATTCAATTGTGAAAATTTATATAGTGAAAATTAGATAAGAATAAAATTAATAGTTTGCCTACTTAACCAATAATTAACTATCGGAGTTTGAAGTATCACCCGAATCCCAATTGAACGGAAACACGGGTGAGCTTCTTCTCTCTTCAAAATTAAAATCAATTAATTAAGAGGCGTATACATTAAGCGAGACCGAGAGCAATTTGCAAGGAAATAAAACTAGCTACTCACTATGGCATCGAACCCCTCTCCCTAACGGGAGGGAGTTTAGCGGGTATGATGTGAACGTATACAGAACATTGAAAAAAATTAAGCATGACAGAAATAGATGAATGCATAAGAAACTATAACTAAAAGACACTTTTATTAAATCAAAGAACAATTATACCCACTACTTTGAAAAACTTCCTTCAGAAAATAAAGAATATTATAAACACACACACTTCGCACTCTCTCTACATGATAAAAAAACCCTTTGGAAAAACTGCATGCCCTTCCCTGACGGGAGGGGTGGGTCAGTCCTCTTTTTCAGCCTACCATGGTCCACCTTTAAATAGAGTGAGAAAGCTTGGAGGAGAAGGAAAAGATGGGAGGGCTACAATCGGGTGGAAGGGGAGATCGTGCATGGTGTTGGTGATGGGTTGTCATGCATGGGTTTCGGATTTAGAAAGAGAAAAGGATGGAAAGGTTTAGGGAAATTATGATAGAATTGATGGGTCAGATCTGACGTGATCAGGTTTTCATGGATCTCACGGACATCAAGGAGGGGACTCGCGATCGGGTAGGGACTGATGCGATTTGGCTGAATAAAAAAAGAGATATGGGGTCAGATTACATGGGGTACGAGATCGGACGGCTGTTAGATGAGGTGTCAGACGTGATGAGATGGAGTCTCAGGTCGCGAGAGTAGTTTCCATGCATTGGTGGTTACGAATAGGTTTCTAGAGAGAGAATGAGAGAAAAGAAGAGGTATAGCTGGGTAACGGGTTAGTTAAGGAAAGGATTATACGAGAGAGAAAATAATTTGTTAAGAGATAAAAAAAAAAAAGAAAGCAGGGTTCAGTTATGAGATGAGTTGAACGTGCATGCTGGGATTCAGATGGCTATTATGGGAAGAAAGAGGAAATATTGGGTATTGGGTAATTTCAAAACCAGAAAGAGATAAAGAGATATGGAAGTTGATCTCGTGATTGACTGCATGGATCGGCTCGACCTGGGGTCTCGGATGGCTATTATGGGAAGAGGAAATAGATGCCTGAGATTTGATTTCAGATATTAAGATGGAATGAATGGGATATATGTATGCTTGATCCTACACGGTTTTAGGGGGATTAGCTAGACGATTAAGGAAGTATGCATTCATGGGATTTGAGGGTCATTAGTGAGAAATTAATGTGGATTTGCATGATAAATAATGGGTGCATGCATGGCTGGGTTGTAATACACGGTTGGGTTTTTAGAGATGGAGAGAATGATGTGGTTTGAGATATAGCTAGGGTCACGTGAGGCTTGAGATGTGCATGGCTTCGCATGGGTTAATCGGTTTGGTTTGTGTGTGAGTGATGGGTGTGATTCATTGCATGGGGCGGCTATGATGGGGTTTCATGGTTTTAGAAAATGAAATGAACGCCTATGATCAAGTGTAAGGAATAGTTGGGTAGGATCAGGTTTTCTAATTATAAGTTTGGTAGATTTGAATGGTTGGGATTTTTAGAAAGAGAAAAAGGAGGAGATGAGATCGAGACTTGGGGTCACGTACATGCATGGGTTTGGACTTGGTACAGCTGGAAGGGAGAGAGGAGGAGGGAATCTCAGATTGATTTAGATAGTGGTTGGAGTTGGTTAGGCTTGAGTCAATCTCGGTTGAGGGTTAGGTTTGGTCTGAGAGTGGGTCGGGTGAGCTGTTAGATGGCTATAAAACCGAGTGTGCTATGAAGATAAAAGGGAATGGAAGAGAGAGAAAAGGTGGCCAGCTCGGGTGTCCTCCGAGTTCGGATGTGCCTTGTTCTCTTGATGCTTCACTTCCGAGTTGTATATGTGTCAGTTTTGCCAAGAGTCTCCTTTGTGAGCTTTGATAATTAGCATCTCCTTTGTGCTAGTTCCTCCACGTATCGATCATTGGCCAGCTCCTTATGTCCGCTACCAAAGCATTATGATGATGCCCACCGTATAGTCATGCTCCACAGTAGCTATGTTCGATGATGATGAATCTCATTTACTGCGAAACAGACAAAGAATGATACCCATCAGTTTCTTATAGTGAAAAATAATAATTGATTATCGATCTTTTATAATTTCCATTCATATAATGTATGAATGCAAAGCAATATACCGATGTTTCCATACAAAATTATACTATGCAACGATGAAAAGAAATTTATGCACTTTATGTGTAATATTAATGTTTTACTTAAGAAAATGATAAGATATGCATGAAAAAGGAAGGGACAATTCACACTATATTGACGCTTAATATGTACCCTATCCTTATTGGGTTAGCGGGATGCCTCTTTTACTCACTGACGATGATACTCTGCAACATAGGTGATCTAGAAAAGACTAATTGAAGGTAGCATAGGAAAAGCCTTGTATAACCCTTGTACCGTTATCATATTGTAGGAGTCGTATTTCCTATTCTTGTTTGGTTGGGGGAGTGCCTCCCTTGCACACTGACGATGATGCACTGACATGCAAACAAATTATGATAGTTGGATAGTATAGGTAGATAGAAAACGTCTGACGTGATGGCGGTACCGCTATCGTGTTGTAGGAGCTGTGTTTCCTATCCCTGTTGGGTTAGGGGAATGCCCCTTCTACTCACTGACGCTAGTGCACGACCACATAAGCAGTTTAGGGATTTTGAATATAAAATATTCTATACGGTTATACGAATGTATAAGGAAGAGAATCGATATTTAGGTAGGCTAGAAGTTGTTTGGTATCGTACAACGGTACCTGTCTTAGTTAGGGGACATGTTTCCTATCCAATTTAGATTGGGAGGACATGTCCTCTATTTACAGAAGGTATGATATAGTTAGGTAAGTAATATATTAGTAATGCATTATATGTATGATTGTATTCACCTCGAGTGGCTATGCCATGGCGGGTGACCAGACCCTCGGGTCTGGTGTTGGTCTTTAGTCTATGACTTATGCTAGTAGAATATGAGTTATTTGTAACATAGTAGGTCCTAACTTAGCATGCGGAAAGTGAGGTGATGACCACGTATGGGCATGCGTAAACCTATATCGTACGCAGTTGGTGATCCTATCGCCGCATATAAGGGCAGAATTTACCACGTAAGACTCGGAATAAATTATGCTTAGGCCCTCATGAGTGACATGGAGATAGGGTCATTCCCTACTCCTTATTGTTGTTTACACAGACACATAGACGTGTGTTTTGGGTTCTAATCCTAGTTTAGGCGAATAGAGACACTATATTTGTCGTCTAACTCGTAATATCGCTTTTGGCGTGGAGTTGAGATTGCCTTGGTTGTACCGGACCGGTTATGGTTGGTGTGGTTGACTTGTGTACAATCTTGACCAATTGGGGGATGAGTCTTTCGGGTGGTGGTTGTCTCTTTCAAGTACCCTGGACTAGTGGGTATTAGCTTTTATGGTTTGATTTCGATAGATCAGACCGTTAGCTTGGCAGTAGAAGGTAAGGTTACTCCCTAACCATCGTTTGGATATTCCAGATCACTATTGTGATTATAAAATTAGCCTTAAATTAGGGAAAATCAAAGACCCCAGGAAGCACCGGACCAGTTTGGTTAGTGTGTAGGCTTAAAAATCTGGTGGGTAATCAGATGACTCTTTGGTTGCGGTGTTCTCTTTTGAGCACCCTAAGTCTAGTGGTTAAAGTTGTGATAATGTGAGCTATAGTTCTAGCCCTAGATTAAGGGATCTAACTCGTAATACCGGACGTAGAGTTGAGATAGACTTGGTTGCGCCGAACCGATATGGTTAGCATGATTGACTTGAAAATCTAACCATTGTTCAGATGAATATTTGATTAGTGATAGTTTTTCTGAGTACCCTAAAGTCTAGTGGTTGATATTTTGATAATGATTATAGGATAGGCTTCAGTTGTAGAAGCCTATGCTAGGTCATGATGAGTAGTGACAGTGTTAACATCATTGATAAAGGTTTAGGACAAGTCAAGACTCGATATTCTTCGAGAGATGACATTTTATGAGATTCGACATTATTCAAATACGGATATTATTATAGCATTTAGAATACAAAATAAGTGATATTATCTGAGATACAAGTAAGATTCGATGTTATTCGAATAACAATATGCATGTAATATTAAAAATAATAAAGATATGATATTAACTAAAATAAGATTAAAAATTTATATTAGTCAAGATAATTTGATTTGAAGTCAAGAAATAAATAGAGGTATAATATAGCTTAAAATGTGGTGCTGGAAAGAGATGTTTTGATTTAGTTTGAGTAATAGAGGATGATATCGATTACAACATCATTCATTATATTTATCAGTGTCTTTTGATAGATATTAGTATGGCTCTCTCGGAGTCACTTAGTCTTCTAAGTAACTTAGGGTTTGTGCATGTGATCTTGTTGGGTACAAACCCAAGTATAAGGAGAAGTTGAGTTCATGGATCGGACAGACGTAGTTGATAAAGTAGCGAAGGTAGGAGCTATGGAGCAGCTGTGAAGTTGCAATGGAGTATGGGAGCTGGAGTAGGAACCTTATTTTTCTACTTGGGTCTTATTTAGACCAGGAGGATATTATAATCTTATTCCAATGATGAGATGTAAAGACTATTGATTTGTATATGGAGAGTTTATTTCCGGTGGTGTGTTATTCTGGCTTGAGATTCTACTGCTTTTGATTAATCTTAATTAATTAAATAATCTGTGTAAGGAGCCTATTAGGGTAATTCAGAGTGACGTGAGGAAAGGCTCACCTTTTGGGCTCGAGCCTCATGCTTCTACAAGAGCACCACTCTTAGGAGAGTTGAGGGAGTTGTCTTCCTCCTTCCAAGAGTGATGCCCCTTAGACAGTCGAGCAATACTACTCTTTCATAAATAGTTTTCTTATCTTTCTTGTGAGGGTGATTGTTCCAGTGTCTTCAGGCATTGGGTCGGTCCGAGCAAGGAAGAGCAAACTAAGCTTAAACCCTTTTCTCTTTTCTTTTAAAAAAAAATGGTAGTGAAATCTCATGCCCAGGGTCTTCGGCGGCCGATAAAAATTCGGGGCGTGACAATTTGATATCATAGCTTAGGGACATGCCCCTAGAAATAGACATAATGAAATAATGAAGGATGTTAGTAAAGAAGAGCAACTTAGGAAGTTGTATGAGTATCAAGTTTATGATGATCTAACCTAAGTATTGGATATAGATTATAGAAGCTAGTAGTTAGGAAATCACGTCTTCACCATGGCAGGAGTCAGCATGGTTGAAGTTTCAGTTCCAGTACCAAGTCATTCATTCTCACTGATCACGAGGATTAGGAGGCAACTGAGGTATGTGGAATCTAGTAGGATAAAATTTGGATAAGTCATTTGAGTAAGGAATTTCGCATAGAAGGGTCTTGCGGGGACAAGCATGGGTATCTTCGCATAAGCGAATCATAGAAGTCCAACCAGTATCTCGGGTGAGCACTAGGGCCACGGTATTGGAGCATCGTGAAGGTAGTCGAATCAGGGAGCTTGCGAAAAGCTAGAAGGAACAAGACATAATGCTGCGTGGAGATAAGGGTTCTATTGATGTAGTTTCCAAACAGGTCCTGTGTGATCTTAGTTTCAAGTCTATAACCAGACCTTTTGCTTAGTGGATTGCTCTCATCATCCGGCACGAAACCAGTGTGGTTTTACCGGATGGGTTTCCTCGTAAAAACTTATGTGCGTGCTGTAGCTTAATATTATGAATGCAAACCTTATATGCTTATACCTAGCACTTCACAGAAATCCACATATTGCTTTGTGCCTTTCTACCAAGGTGATCTATTAGTTTTTATCCGGTGCACCATTGCACAATATGACACACATCGGGTGATCAGGGACTTTCAGACCCTTCCAATTTCCCATTCCCCCTGCCCCCCCTCTGTGTGTGTGTGCGCGCGCGTGTGTGCACGCGCATTGCACCGGATTAGTACTAATGGGGTTATAAGGTGGAGACTCATACCAAATAAGGACGAGAAATGCTATTCAGTCTGAAGGTTTTTTCGATTCTGCTAAGCCCGATTGACATGGCAGTGCACGGGAGGTGGTTGAATCTCACTAGTGAATGTACTAGTGAGATTCAGCCACCTCTTATGTGCTGCCACGTCAATCGGGCTGAGCAGAATCGAGAAAACCTTTGGGCTGAATAGCATTTCTCTCTGATCTCCCTTTGGGGCCCTTCCTGGTCCGTTGTGAATTCTCGAGAGAGATTTGAAAACTCTTTCGCTCAAAGCTCCAAGTCAGATTACACCCAGTCTCTCTGGTCTCCCTTTGGGGCCCTTGGAGGAAGAGACACATCATGCTGACGATCTGGAAAGATTGAGACTTAGCGGCAATGGCGATATGCTGGAGAATTTGGTTGAAAAGAAACAGGAGGACCTTCCAAACTAAGTTCCTCTCAATCGATCGGGTGATGGACTCGATCAGGTCGCTGATCCACCTTTGGGCGACACACCTGATTCATTCTTCAAAGGCTTTTCTTTTTCAACTTATCTCTTGATGTAATTGTGTCTCTTCCCTCCCCCCCTCCTATTTTAACTCCCCCTCTCTGTACATTCTTCTTTTTTAATCTATTGGTTGGGGTCTAGGCTGAACCCCGGCCCCCCATCCACTGAGAGGGATTTCTCAAAAAAAAAAAAAAAAGAATAGCATTTCTCAATAAGATCCTAATAAAGGTTTTCTTAATTTCAGAGAAATACTCTTTGTTTCTACTTAAATTGTAAAATTTATTACAATATATGGTGGGCTATTTTGTTTAATAAACATATGCTTGCTCACGAACCACTTTACTTTATCAAGATTTTTGCTTTTCATTTCTTTTATCTTAAACAAAATAACATCCTAAGCTTAAAAGGTTTGAATATTTACATTGTCATTGTGCTTGGATTCCAAAATGAACATATTTGATAGATAATTAGACTTGTTTATTCTTAATGACGACTATCTGCATAAATAATCTGTCACTAATAATAATGAAGTGAGTTTAACACCAGAATGTACACCATGAAAACCATGTATGCACTCCTTTGTTGGTGTACTAAACAAAGTTTCTCTCTCTTTTGATGTTGTTGGTCGATTAAAAGGTGGAAGAAATCGATGAATATGAGCTTGATTGCTAGTTTCCAAGTTTGATTATCTTTCGAAATCGACAATATCTATAGAATCCGAGGCATTTGCATATCATGGCACTGACTTGATTCATTTCATCCATTGTCATGGATTATGTAGCCTTACAAGCAGATGAGCACATCTGTTTGACGATTCACCACCGCAGGCTTCGTCGTCGTGCTCTTTTTGAGGCGATTTCTTTTTGTGCTGCTGAGGATTCTTAGGCTCTGCCTCAGAATGTCAATCTGCCTCTCTCTATGAACCCCCTCCTTCTCCATGGCTCTTACTTGAGACTTTAGTGCTTCGTTGACTTCTTCCTTGTCTTTCAATTCCCTTTGGAGCCCTTCAACCATGCTATCTTCAGCTCCCCAGCAAAATCTCTCCCCTGCAAAACATGACCATGTCAGTGGTTTCTCACTCTTATCAGTCTCAATGGGATTATAAAAGAGATACTTTTTGTTAAAGCATAATTATCTTTTAAGGATAGAACAAAAAATATCTCATGTATGTCAAATTGTCGCCCCCCCCCCCCCCCAAAAAAGTCCTCTTGTTTGTGTGTGTGTGTGTGTGTGTTGGGAGGTGGGATTTTTGTATATACATCCTTGGACTAGTTTATTAATAAGGATAATCAGTGATTAATCCCCGACGGAATAAATTTTTAACATAAAGAACTACAAAATATTATCGATTACATTTAGGTCATTCGTTTGTAAAATGTCCATTTTACCCCTATATGCAACTGTACAAAGAAATAAAATGAATAGCAACAATTCGGTAATAAAGAGCAACAATTGCTACAGTGATTTCACTGTAGTAATTTTAAAATAAAATAAGATTCCATAAAAAAAATGCTACAATAATTTCAATGTAGCAAGAGCACCAATTCGATAATAAAGAGCAACAATTGCTATAGTGATTTTACTGTATCTTTTTTTTAAAAAAACGAGATTTTATAAAAAAAAAAATTTTGCTATAATGATACCACTATAGCAAGAGCAACAATTTGGTAATAATACTGAATTGCTGCTCTTTGTTCACTGTAACAAAGAGAAAATTCGATACTAAAGGGCAACAATTGCTTCAGTGATTTCACTGTAGCACTTTTTTTAACGAGGTTTCTAAAAAACATTGCTGATCAACAATTCGATAATAAAGAGCAGCAATTGCTATAGTAATAAAGAACAATAAAGAGAGAGTTTTCTCATTTAAAGGGAAGAAAAGTCAATGAGAGACATGCTCTAATTGCATCTTTTTCGGGAGGGACTTAGTGCATATAGTGATATTTCGGCGTCCATAATGTTAACCCAATCCTTTGTCACTGACCTACCACTAACTTCCTCTTATTAATATAAAGGGATTTTTACATATACCTCCCTGACGCACAATGATGATGTCAACATGGCATCACCCCACCTGTAGTGCTCCTAATGCCCATCTAACGATGCTCACGGTGAGGATGCAGGGATATACATACATAGCGTGTAGGCATAGCATTCCTCCTTATTAAATAAACATATCAGATCCTTTCAAAAATAAATAAATAAATAAATAGGTTGGGGTCCATGTCTAAGAGTATCTCCAATAGCCTCTCTTAGCATTTACTCAGTTGAGGGAGCCATTTTTGCCATGTCAGCCAAACAAGATAGTGGAATTTTCCCCCCCCACTCCAACAGCCTCCTGCCCTACTCCCTTAGGGCCTGTTTGTTTTTCGGACCCGCAAACTAATGGCTAGTAAATTTTTCCGATTGACTAGTAAATATGATTTCCTTCTTGCTGTTTGTATTGACCAGTAAAGCAGCCAGTACTTCTTTATGGCTATTTGGATTGAGCAGTAAAGTAAATCATAAATTAAATCTATCGGTCGCTCACCGTCACAGTTAACCACGCCTCGCCGGTCAACGACAACCCGTCGCCGCCCCGTCGGCTATCATCCACCACCCCCCACCGGCAGGGGTGGTGGCCGGCGATGGGTGGTGGTGCTCGCGACCGGCAGGGTAACGGGACGATGGCGGCCGGTGGTGGTTGCATCCCCTTTGTTCATCCCATGGCTCATAGATCATGGCCATTGAAATTGGGATCGCCACATGTCACTCGCCAAATCGTCGAATCCATCATGGGATGCTCTCTCGATCGTGCCGTTGGTTGACGTGGCGTGGTCAACGGAACCTTTTATTAGTAAATCAATAGTTTTACTTGGCTTTTACGAAGTAAAACTTTTTGGCTACTAGTAAAACTCCTACCATTTACTTAATGTACTACAACTTTTTGGAACCAAATAGCAGCAAAGTAAAACTTTTACCTGATTTACTTTACTAGTTAACCTGTTGACCGAATACAAACAAGCCCTTAGCATTCGCCCAAGTGGTTTCAATGATCACATGCCATGAAAATGGACGGTCTCGAATACCAAACCATAGGTTGTGGATGATTCTGCAACAGCACATAGGTGATGTTGACCTGTGGAACCCAATCGAGTGAGTAGTGAAACCTCGCTCAAACTAGCAAGCAAAATTCTATTCACTGGATTAAGCTAGCGGCTAAGCGAGACCATTGGAGTGCTTTTTTACTCTCTCTCTCTCTCTCTCTCTCTCTCTCTCTCTCTCTCTCTCTCTCTCTCTCTCTCTCTCTCTCTCTCTCTCTCTCTCTCTCTCTCTCTCTCTCCCCCCCCCCCCCGGGGTAGCGGAGTTGGGGGTTGGTTGGTCGCACCGAAGGCTCCTGCTTCGTGCCAATCGGCTCGGGCATGCCGAAGACGGTCAGGTGTGTTGTCGTCGCATAAGACGGTGGGGGTGGTGATGCTTGGGGGGGTGTGTTGCCGCCGAAGGCGGCCCGCTGCAATGCCGACAGGCACAGGCATGCACTAGTTTATTACAATATATGGTGGGCTATTTTGTTTAATAAACATACGCTTGCTCACGAACCACTTTACTTTATCAAGATTTTTGCTTTTCATTTCTTTTATCTGAAACAAAATAACATCCTAAGCTTAAAAGGTTTGGATCTTTGCATTGTCATTGTACTTGGATTCCAAAATGAACATATTTGATAAATAATTAGACTTGTTTATTCTTAATGACGACTATCTGCATAAATAACTTGTCACTAATAATAATGAAGTGAGTTTAACACCAGAAGGTACACCATGAAAACCATGGATGCACTCCTTTGTTGGTATACTGAACAAAGTTTCTCTCTCTTTTGATGTTGTTGGTCGATTAAAACGTGGAAGAAATCGATGAATTTGAGCTTTATTGCTAGTTTCCAAGTTTGATTATCTTTCGAAATCGACAATATCTATGGAATCCGAGGCATTTGCAAATCATGGCACTGACTTGATTCATTTCATCCATTGTCATGGATTATGTAGCCTTACAAGCAGATGAGCACATCTGTTTGCCGATTCACCACCGCAGGCTTCGTCGTCGTGCTCTTTTTGAGGCGATTTCTTTTTGTGCTGCTGAGGATTCTTAGGCTCTGCCTCAGAATGTCAATCTGCCTCTCTCTATGAACCCCCTCCTTCTCCATGGCTCTTACTTGAGACTTAAGTGCTTCGTTGACTTCTTCCTTGTCTTTCAATTCCCTTTGGAGCCCTTCAACCATGCTATCTTCAGCTCCCCAGCAAAATCTCTCCCCTGCAAAACATGACCATGTCAGTGGTTTCTCACTCTTATTAGTCTCAATGGGATTATAAAAGAGATACTTTTTGTTAAAGCATAATTATCTTTAAGGATAGAACAAAAAATATCTCATGTATGTCAAATTGTCCCCCCCCCCCCAAAAGTCCTCTTGTTTGTGTGTGTGTGTGTTGGGAGGTGGGATTTTTGTATACACATCCTTGGACTAGTTTATTAATAAAGATAATCAGTGATTAATCCCCGACGGAATAAATTTTTAACATAAAAAACTACAAAATATTATCGATTACATTTAGGTCATTCGTTTGTAAAATGTCCATTTTACCCCTATATGTAACTGTACAAAGAAAAAAAATGAATAGCAACAATTCGGTAATAAAGAGCAACAATTGCTACAGTGATTTCACTGTAGCAATTTTAAAATAAAATAAGATTCCATAAAAAAAAATGCTACAATAATTTCAATGTAGGAAGAGCACCAATTCGATAATAAAGAGCAACAATTGCTATAGTGATTTTACTGTATCTTTTTTTAAAAAAAACGAGATTTTATAAAAAAAATAATTTGCTATAATGATACCACTATAGCAAGAGCAACAATTTGGTAATAATACTGAATTGCTGCTCTTTTTTCACTGTAACAAAGAGAAAATTCGATACTAAAGGGCAACAATTGCTTCAGTGATTTCACTGTAGCACTTTTTTTAACGAGGTTTCTAAAAAACATTGCTGAGCAACAATTCGATAATAAAGAGCAGCAATTGCTATAGTAATAAAGAACAATAAAGAGAGAGTTTTCTCATTTAAAGGGAAGAAAAGTCAATGAGAGACAGGCTCTAATTGCATCTTTTTCGGGAGGGACTTAGTGCATATAGTGATATTTCGGCGTCCATAATGTTAACCCAATCCTTTGTCACTGACCTATCACTAACTTCCTCTTATTAATATTAAGGGATTTTTACATATACCTCCCTGACGCACAATGATGATGTCAACATGGCATCACCCCACCTGTAGTGCACCTAATGCCCATCTAACGATGCTCACGGTGAGGATGTAGGGATATACATACACAGCGTGTAGGCATAGCATTCCTCCTTATTAAATAAACAGATCATATCCTTTCAAAAATAAATAAATAAATAAATAAGTCGGGGTCCATGTCTAAGAGTATCTGCAATAGCCTCTCTTAGCATTTGCTCAGCTGAGGGAGCCATTTTTGCCATGTCAGCCAAACAAGATAGTGGAATTTCCTCCCCCCCCCCCCCCCCCCCACTCCAACAGCCTCCTGCCCTACTCCCTTAGGGCCTGTTTGTTTTTTGGACCCGCAAACTAACGACTAATAAATCTTCCTTGGATTGAGCAGTAAAGTAAATAATAAATTAAATCTATCGGTCGCTCACCGTCACAGTTAACCACGCCTCGCCGGTCAACGACAACCCGGCGCCACCCCGTCGGCTATCATCCACCCCCCCCCCCCCCCCCCCCCCCCCCCCCCCCCCCCCGCCCCACCGGCGGGGGTGGTGGCTGACGATGGTTGGTGGTGGTCGCGACCGGCAGGGTAACGGGGCGGTGGTGGCCGGTGGTGGTCGCATCCCCTTGGTTCATCCCATGGCTCATAGATCATGGCCATTGAAATTGGGATCGCCACATGTCACTCGCCAAATCGTCGAACCCATCATTGGATGCTCTCTCGATCGTGCCGTTGGTTGACGTGGCGTGGTCAACGGAACCTTTTATTAGTAAATCAATAGTTTTACTTGGCTTTTACGAAGTAAAACTTTTTGGCTACTAGTAAACCTCCTACCATTTACTTAATTTACTACAACTTTTTGGAACCAAACAGCAGCAAAGTAAAACTTTTACCTGATTTACTTTACTAGTTAACCTGTTGACCGAATACAAACAGGCCCTTAGCATTTGCCCAAGTGGTTTCAATGATCACATGCCATGAAAATGGACGGTCACGAATACCAAACCATAGGTTGTGGATGATTCTGCAACATCACATAGGTGATGTTGACCTTGGAACCCAATCGAGCGAGTGGTGAAACCTCGCTCAAACTAGCAAGCAAAATTCTATTCACTGGATTAAGCTAGCGGCTAAGCGAGACCATTGGAGTGCTTTTTTACTGTTTCACACGCTCAACGGCCGACGGTAGGCTGCAGTTCCACAATGTTCCAGACATTGCTGAAAAGATGACTAGGTAACATGATGGAGACAAGGTAAACAGAGGGGAGACTGATTGATGAGCCTTGAGGCCCCATGGTCAATAATAGAAGCAGCTTTGGGTAGTATGTGCATTCATGGGATAAAGAAGAGGACAAAGCTCGGCTCTAGTCAGACATTTCCTTTCATGTGAACGTCAAAAGCCAATACATTGACACAATTAGGAGACAAGCCTTCAGAGTCTGAATCAAAAGCCCTATGCTTTGATCCTCATGGTTTTGTCTTTTTTGTTTTTTTTGACATCGGCGTGCGGGTTTCAGAAACCTTTCGAGCAATGGACACATCTCGGGCTCGGGCGAGGACTCGCGGTAATACCTCCGGCAACCCACAGCCTCCTCACCAAAGCATTAGGTCCTTACCAGCTCCCCTATCCCCTGGTGGGTGATCCTCTTCTTATCATGAGAATTGTTTAGATGGTTGTGTAATGAATGAGTACCCTTCAAGGAAAGTAACATTAATTGGATCCATCGACTGCATTCATGGATTTGATGTAAACTTATGGGCTTCAAGACGTGGCCGACGTGATCACACATGAGATCCACAGCCCATATAAAATTTAATCGTAATTAATTATGGGCCCGAGTGATTGTTGATTGGGCCTTCTATGTTGGGAATAGTCCCACATCGGCCAAGGACTGGGCAATGATGTCTTTATATATCCTCTGTGGACCTCCCCTTACAACCTAAGTTTTGGGATGTGAGGGTATCTACAAGTGGTATCAGAGTTCAGGTTGACCCAGATCTATGTTGAGTCGCGGGGGAAGGGTTGCTCCGCACCCCAGACCTCCATGTGGCGCTTGTCGGTGCCCCAGGCGTCAAAAAATCCATGTGCCCCATGGTGAGGAGGGATTTGTTGCATGAGGGTGGTTTACGACGTCTCAAGAACCGCCGCTCAATCAATGATCCGATCTTTCGGAGCACCACTGACCCTCTCGATTGGAGCGTTGGCTAATGGAGATGCTTAAACATATGTTAATTAGGAATCGGGGTCCTAATTACCATCAAAGCTCAAACTTTCTAGAGATATACACTTCTATTTGACATCATCAAGGTATTAGTAGCACTTGATTTAACTAAAATCTTATGCATCATGGGGGGAAAAAAATCCTAGAAATTGAATGGCAGTATTGATTGCAAAACACAAAGAGGTTATCTGGAATGGAAAAAAAAAATTAAATTAAAACACTGTATTGAATCAAATATCAAAGGTTTCATGTCATCTTGTTAATGTAAAATTTAAAATCCGGGTTGGCAATAATAAAATTAATTATCACTTCCAAGGATAGGAGAGTTGGCAGGCAACTGATGCTTGGGTTTGGAGATTGTGTGTTCCACTCCTCCCCCCTTGAGTGCGGTGGGAAATTCTAAGTGGGTCGGGCTTCACTCTCGAAGGGATTAGTCCGAGCCCGAAATAAGGTTTCGGGACAATCGTCGATCTCAAAAAAAAAAAAAAAATTAAAAAAATAAAATTATCACTTATCAGTGATAATTTCTCAAAACTAACCAATTCCTTTGGATCTTGAGAGGATCTGAAAAAAATTGTGGCGGCATTACCTTCTCGTGTCCTCTGGATGAGGACGTCGAGCTCGTTCTTGATGGCGAGGTAGAGCTGCTTCCACTTCTCCACCGCCGCCTCCCGTCGCGCCTGCTCCTCCTTCATCCTCTCCACGACGTACTCGGTCCCCACCCAGCGCCACCCCTTCTCCTCTGCACCCTCCGCCACCTCCCCCTCCAACCGCCTCACCCTCTCCTCCTCCTCCTCCAACCTCCTCCTCAGCCTCGCGGTCTCCTCCTTGTGCTTCTTCCTCTCTTGCTTCCACTCCTCCTCCTCGCACGAGAAGAGCGACGCACGGTGCTCGTAAGCCCGGGCCTCTCGATCCCTTGCGCGATCCAACTCTTTCAACCCTTCTTCTAGGACATGGATCTTTGCTCTTAGCTCTCTAGCCTCTTCATGTCCGGTCCAGCATTTGCTTATGAGAGCACCCATCTCTCTCTCTCTCTCTCTCTCTCTCTCTTTCTCTTGTCTCTTCTTCTGTTATAGTGTGCTGTGTTGTGAACTTGTGATAAGGGGGTGTAGTGGAGGCTTGTGGTGGTGGTAGTAGGCATAAATTTGCTGCATGGGGAATCTCGTGGGGGAATTACCGTGGACCCTGATTAAGTTTAGGTGACAAGGAGTGTGATAGTCCCGCTCCCTCCCTTGTGACAGTGAAGAAGAAAAACTTAGAGAGAGAAAGACAAGGCATCTTCTCCCACTGATTGGACCACCCTCTTGTAGGTCACAATTTACAGCGTATGAAACTTTCATGGACAAATTATAACCTATTCTACAATTTTAATGATGCTTTTTTTTTTAATTGTTTGTTTTGGCTTTTTTTAAGAAGCCCTCGAGTGTGTGTGTGCGTGGGTGGTTGTTAAGGGTGACCCCAACCAACTTAATGAGATTAGAGATGGCCTCTCGTAGGGATTTCGCTCCCCCCCCCCCCGCCGACTTTGGTTGGGGAAACTCGACCTGGACAGCAGGGATGGCGCACGAGTGATTTCGCCCCGGTCGTCGGTTTCGAGCGCCTGGGTGCCCAATGATGCGGATCGAAGTGTTTGAGTCAGGATTTCTCCATATTTGTTCCGGTTTTTGGGTTTTCCATCATCATACGACGGTCTACCCTAATCCTATCTATATAAGGTGGAAGGTCAGGGAGGAGTATGGATGTGTATGCTAAGTGAAGAAAGAGGTGTCTAGAGTTCTCGGAGGTGAAGAGATCATCTATGGAGAAGGAGGGTCACGTGTGAGAAGGAAAGGATCCTGGTGCCCCCCCCCCCCACTTCTTATGTGCTCAAGGTGGTGGTGACCATGGTGAAGTGGTGCTTCTAAGGTAGAGGATTGAGATCGAGATAGTGATATGGAAAGAGAGCAAGGAGAACATGGTTTAGGGTTTCTTGTGGTCGCCGTGAAGAGAGAAGACAAGGAAGAAAGTGGGAGAGAAGGATAAGAAAAGAAGAAGGAAGAAGAGAGGAGAGCGTCTACGACAATCTTAATCATCCTCCAGTTCCCCTACGGTTTCCTCGATGCATCTACATAGGCTTTTACTTCGGTGCAGGTGCTTGCATCTCTTGATTGATCCTCCGGTAAATCTTTGTATCACTACAACGGGTGAATATCTATTATGTGTGTGCAGTTGTTATGAGAGAATCAAGAGAATTTTGTGGGGGTCCGACAAATGGCTTCCCCTAGCTTGTGTAATCTCTTGATAGTGATAATCCATATCCTTGATCACAGGTAATTCTTGTTGTTCAAACTATTGTGTAGTTGCTTGGAATTCTTTGTTCTTGGTGTTGGGTGTGATCGACTTCCACAGGGCTCCGTATCTTGATCCGTAGCACGTTGCTTTCGAAAAGACTTGGCATATCGGATCTAGATCACTGGGGTCTTTATACTTCTGCACAACATATTCGACAGTTTCGCTCCAACCAGATGAACCAACACGCTGCTAGAACTAGAACGACCCAGCCTTTTCGAAGTTTTGTTGAGACCCTCCAGAGGGACGTACACGATGGACGACGAAAACCACCATAGATTAAGCTTCATAAGGAGAGTTTTATTTTTGTGGTCACTGCTTTATTTACAGAGATGAATGCAATTCCTTGTTTATTTATTCTAGTTCGATAAAACTCTTGTACGTAGGGCACACGTTAAGCTTCCCGTGCAGTGTATGTGGGGGATGAATTTCGTACCGACCCGAAGACTCCGTCGAACCAGTCAATTGAGTCGAGTCGAAAGTCTAATCGATCCTTTATTTGAATAGTTAGTTCGGATGTTGGTGTCTTTGGGTTGAACTCTGGAGTAGTCAAAGATTTGTGGACTCAAGTTTAGAAGAGATGAGTAGAGAGATATCAGTTGAGAGTCAACACGAGATATGATCTCGAAGTTCAGCCGAAGCCTACGTCTCTGTGTTATAAGGAGCAACCTAAATTCACTAACACTTGAACTGAAGTGACATCGACAGGCCGAGTGTCACTTGTCTTTCTTCCAAAAGAAGATCGAAGAATTGAGATGTCAGAGCTCTGGATTTTCGAAAGTCTGATTCAGAAATCAGATATCCGATCTATTATACTCGTCAGGCATGCTATTATAGAGTTTTTTGGAAAGGAACCGGGGTAAGGGGCGGTTTCTGTAGCTGTCGTCTAGATCCCGGTGGGGTTGGTAGGTCCCGTCGTCATCTCTATGGATCCCCAGGCAGGGCTGGTGGGTCCCGTCGTCATCTCTGTGGACCCTCAGGCAGGGCTGGTGGGTCCCGTCGTCGTCTCTGTGGACCCCCCCAGGCAGGGATAGTGGGTCTCATTGCGGGGCGTTGGCCAAAATTTGCACCCACAGTGTACATCATATTCTGATCACACTGTAGTATTAAGGCCTCCAATGAATGGTTTCTATTAAACTTCCACCCGATTACTTTTGCGCTACATTAACAAAGGGTTTGGCTTATATTGTAGTTTTGTCCTAATTTAGGGGGACATTAGAGTGTTGTTGCTAGTTGTATGAGTTTAAACTATGAAATCAATAAAGCAAATCTCCCTATCCATCATGTTTTATGTTTTTTGGCATGCCTTTTCTTTTGCAAAAATTTTTATACACCAATCTTAAAAAAACGATATGATCGAGTTTGATAGCCGGTCATAAATTTTTTTTGGAGGGATATGACATGTTGACAATTGGTCGAAAAATTCTTGTTGGTCTTCCCTAGTTGACCCTATGTTGATGGGATAAGGCTTAGATGATGACGATCTCACGAATATAGATATACAATTTTTTTATATCCATGTCTGTCTTAGGTGAACCATGGGAATCGACTCGTCTATATTCCAAATTTATGTGAGTCTCCCCAAGGCAAAAATTAGACTTGTTTATTCCAAACTTATGTGAGTCTCCCCAAGGCAAAAATTAGACTTGCTTATTCCAAATTTATGTGAGTCTCCCCAAGTCAAGTTGTGAATTATACCATGGGTTGAGAAGTTAGCGATGAAGCTAATACCTTTTGTTTCTTGCTTTTAATATAATTGGTTGGGGGTTGCCTAACCCTCCCGTCTTACATAGGGGTTCTAAAAAAATAAAAATAAAGAGCAATATTTACTACAGTGATTTCACTGTAGCAATTTTTTTAAAATGAATTTTTTTAAAAAAATTACTACGGTGATTTCACTGTAGCAAATATTACTCTTTATTACTGAAATGTTTAAAAAAAATTTAATTTTTTTTTAAAAAAATTGCTACAGTGATTTCACTGTAGCAAAAATATGAAATTTTAAACGAGATTTCTCCAAAAACAATATTGATATTGTGATTCCACTGCAGCTAAGAATAAAATTTTGATAATAAAGAGTACATTTGCTACAGTGCATATTGGTAACATTTGTGATTTTAGCATTATTGGTCGTTTTGCCATTTAAAGGGAGAGAAATGCCAGCGAAGGACTTGCCCTAAAATCATATTTTCGGGAAGACAAGATCCAACCCATCTTGTTGTATGTCCTTTACACTAAACCGATCTCTTATCAAGGATCTAACACTAAGTCCCCCTTATTTATATGCCAAACGACGAAAGACAAACTCGGGATTTGATCATATGGCCTCTAGAGAGGGAAACAATGGGTTAACCATAGGGATACAACCGTAGTATCCCTTCGGAGGCTCGCATGATGGAATCTTACACTTCCATCGAGGAGTTTCAGCAGCTTTGATAAAGCTTGTGATAAAACTTGGCTCTCTAGTTCTCCCTCTTAGCCCGATCCCCTATCTATCCATGTAGGTTCCATTTTCTCATTTCAGTGGTAACATTGTGGTGGTGGTGGTAATCATCTCAGCTTAGGATTCCTTTCACTGAAAGAGACCCTTCCCTGCTCTCTCATTTAAATGCACCCATAGTTTGGTAGAGAACATGTAGCCCGGGGGGACCAGTTTTTTTTTGCACCCATAAAATTACTAACCCCACCCCCACCATCATGCACATACCCCAATCCATTTTGATTTTTACTAGTACCCCCATTTTGATAATGTACCCCACAGATGGGTTTGCCTCCTCCTCCCTCTCCTCCCCGCTGTGTCAGCCATTGTAGTCACTGCCCATTTTGATATGTACCCCACAGATGGGCTTGGTCAAGGTCCGAGTCCAATTCCATCGGGACTAGAAACTACTAGTTGGACCGAGTCCTTGTAAGTTGTGTTGGACATGCCTAAGCTCTTTGATCCATTTTGAGGAGTGTTGGTCATATTTGGCATCGCTTCACAGGAAAGGACTTTTGGGCTTTGAACTTTTGCGGAAAGTCCAAAATCAGCTTCCGGCAAAAGTTTTACTTGAAGCTTATGTGAAAAGCTACCGTTTGGATTTGATTTTCAACCCCTAGCTTTTGTTTCCTGATTTTGCGGGAATCGGAATCTCGCAAATTTGGATGCAGTAGCAGAAGCTGATTACCGCACAAACCAGCTTTGGACAACAGACTTAGTGTATCTGAGGAAGAGTCTTCCTCAGCTTATCCAAACCAGGATGAGCAGCCCTGTATCGATGTTATTTTGGGGTCTGAGGACCATGAATAGAACCCCTTGGTTGTTGTAAATAAAAAAAATGTATAGAAAAATCAAACACCAGTAAAACGCTTAAGGGTATCTTCGGATTTCTACTTCTGGATTTTACAAGAATCTAATTCTACAAAAATCTCGTCGGCACATAATCAAATCCAAACAACCCCCTTTTGCATATGCAAAAACTCAAAACCCCAAAGTCCTCGTCAAATATAAATAAGTTTTAGCTTCCCCGATGCGGGAAGCTGTTTTGGAAGCTCATTCAATCACCGCTTTAAGAGGTTAAATCCATTCTAGTCATAATATTCCCCGAATAATTTGAATTTCTTTTATTTATTCAAACTTTTAGATAAACTGATCTTTCAAATTATTATCCGAACTTAACAAATTAAAGATCTTAATGAAAAGAAAAATAAAATAAAATAAGGATCCACCCAATTTTAATTTCGTGCGGTCCCTGTTGCGATTGCCGGTAATTTCTCTCTGCCTTCTTCTAATATCAATTTCCTTTTAAGATTTTGATGAATTTATTAATTCGTTTTTCTTGAATCTTGAATTTCATCAAATACGAAATAATTCCACAACGTTGAAGCCCTATCTCATCATCATCATCCTCTTCTTTCGAGAATTCCCTTGAGGGAGGAGTTCAGATCTCCTCCAATCAATCGGCCAAGGCCGGTGGGCTCGGTGTGCATCACAGTCGCACGATGGCAGACGACCCAAGAGTGAATCTTACCCCCAACCGATTGCATACGGTTGTGATGCACGCCAGACCCACCGACCGGGGCCAACCGACTGGAGGGGAGATCTAAACTCACGAGGGAGGGATCACCTTTCACTTGAAGCTAAAGAGAGGAGAACAGTCTGTAGGAGGCAGAAGTGATCAACTTGTAGATGCCCATGTGAATGATTGGTGAATGTCGACTTTCTGGTCCCTTCCCTCTCTTCTATGACTATGGAGTAGGCTTGGTACCTACTCATGCAGTCACTGTCTTCTTCAACCCCTCCACCTAACTATGAACAGTAGGGGCATTAGGCCCCATGATCTCCGGGGGAGTTAGGCCCTATAGTCATGGGTCCAATGTCAAGGCCATGTGCAACCCTTGTTGACCTATCTTTTTCGATACGAATGATGCAAGAAACATGTCGGAAAAATATTCATGATTTATACTCGGTCATACGAGTATGCACATTTAGCTCGTGTCAGTATTCCAAGCAGTAAGAAATGCACAGGAAACAACGACAGTGAGAAAATATAAGAAAAAACTAATCTACGAAGTTAATTTATCGGCTTATCTAAATGCTCGAGCTTTTAGAGGGAGGACCAACAATATATATCAAAAGGTTTAACCGTCTCCAACTATTGGGATTAATCCCACCTCGGCTAGCGGCTGGGCAACGGTGTCTTCATATACGCTTTGTGGACCTCCCATTACGACTTAGGTTTTAGGGCAACAGGGTATCTATAGTGGTATCTGAGCTCAGGTTGGTCCAGATCTATGTTGATTCGGTGGAGGGAGGTATTTACTCCGCATCTCGGGTCTCTATGCGGTGCTCGTTGGTATCCCGAGCGCCAAAAAATCCATGTGCCTCATGAAGAGGAGGAGGGGTTTGCTGCCAACCCCAAGCCATAGTGGGAGAGGGGGATTATTGGGATTAGCCCACATCAGTTAGGGGCTAAGCAACGGTGTCTTCATATACCCTCCATAGACGTCCCCTTACGATCTGAGTTTTGAAGTGAGAGAATATCTACACAATTGGTTTTTTTTTTTTTTTCTGCCAAAAAAATAAAAGAGAAGTTAAAAGTTGATCTTAGCTTCCGCGGGATGTAATCGAGGCCATGCTACTTTAGAAGTACAAAACATTTCAGCCTTTAACTTCTCACATCAAACAAAAGCCTTGAGCACTCTCATCTCCCCAATGACAATAACCGCTTTTGACTATGAGTCCTCTTTAGGGTTGGGACTTGGGCGAGTTGGAGGATCTGCCCATACTCAATCCGACCTGCATACATCTCAATCCGTTTTGCCTGTGGAATCCGTAGAAGTCCAACCCATACTTGCCCGTTCGGGTTGCTTGAGTTGACCAATTTGTCAAAAATGAGAGGGTTGGTTGGGTTAGGCCGGCTACCCAATTAGACATGCGTGTGAAGCATGTGTAGATGAAATTTTTTTTTAACAAATTATGAGGTCAAAACCATTTGATTGAAAATGAAGCAACTAAGTTAGACCAATGTAAATCGTTGTTGAATTTTGTGTTCAAACTTTAATAACTCAAGTTATGCGTAACCTTTGCTAGTAATACATCTTTGTATTCAACAAAATCATCTCTGGAATTGCAATGTCATTTCAGCAAATCTATAATAACAAAGTAGATACATGAAAGTGTAAGGTTAAAATATTTGAGAAGTGTAGGTTGGGCCACTGTACTCGGTTTCCTCGGGTTGGGTATGACCAGTGTCCAAACCTGTCCAAATTAAAATCGGGTTGATCTTTTTTTGTCCAAACCCGTCCAGGTTTTAACTAGCTATGCCCATGCTTGTCCATTCTTCAGGTTGGATTCGGGTTGAGCGGGTCGGACCCGCCCAAGTCCCACCACTAATCCTCTTCTCCCCTATCCGAGGTGCACTTGCTACCTATTGTTTGAAAATGACGGGACTACCCTTATAGGGTCAGGGCCGGGTTGATATCATTAACACACATATTAGCACTAAGTTTCTTTAGCCTTTTATGTCATTTAAAGCATATGTCAATCAATTTCAGCATAGCATAAGATTTCTATTCCCATATAGCTACATTGAGTGATCGACTAGTGACCGATTAGCCCTACCTAACCAATGATTTATCCGCTTAATAAGTAAGGCATATGTTATAATTTGTATGACCAGGTGTGGCCCATATGTAGGTTTCCCTAGCGAGCCCTTCGTCATGGTTTTTTTTTTGATAATTTAGAGAAGGGGGAAGGTCACAATCGGACATCCTGGAGACGCCACATGCCGGAGCAACAACAGAGAGCCCCGCCACTAACGGTGGGAATACACCAACATATCACTACCCGCCCAGGCACCCGGTGTAATGACCGCCGGATCACATCATACGCCATTCCAACGACAAGAGGGGTACCATAGCCACCACCACAAACCCCCGACTGCAGGGGAAGAGAACAGTCTCGTCGGACTCCGGCGTAGAAACAACCAACCACCCAACATCCAGATTAACAAGATCTAAACAAAAAAAAAAAACCAAAATGGAGAAAACCCAAAAATCCAGCACCATGCTGGAACCACCTGCAGCTCAACGGAGATGGAGAGCAGCACTCGCCTCGACCTCTGGGATCCATGAACCAGCCGCCGCCTCGAGCCGCCGGGAACTAGGGCTGCAACTTGGGCGGGCCAACCTGAACCCAACCCGAGCCCAACCCGAATTTGGGCGGGCTTGGGTTGGGATTTTACTTGTATGGGTTGGGCTTGGGTTGGAAAATCCCAACCCGACCTCAATTCCGGTTGGGCTTGGGCAAAGGCTTTGGGTAACCCGACCATTTAGTAAATAATATTTAATATAATATAATATTGAATAGGTCTGATCAGAATTAATTTGTTGGATCATCCGTTCAATACAAGTTGAGGTCGCACTGTGGTGGAACTTTGATAGATATTTATTCCACTTCTAATGGCTATTATTGGATGGGTATTTATCAATCCAACGATGGACCATCACCTACATAAGAATACAAATAATTGCTTTATGTATTGTATTATCGCAAATGAATTGTTATATGTCGATTATTTCTTCTCTACCATGTTGAAACCGGTCAACCCATCTGCACAACCCGATCAACCTGCCCAACCTGACGGGTAGGGCTTGGACTAAGGAAGTTCAACTCGACCTTGGGTTGGGTTGGGCTTTGGCAGTGGATTCAACCACTTGGGTTGGGCATGGGTTGACCCCGCAACCCGCCTAACCCGCCCGAGTTCCATCCCTACCGAGAACCCACCGCGCAGGGGGGGACTGGAAAAGCCCTCGATGGAACATGCGACTGGGGTCCAGATCCACCACCCCGACGGAAGACCTGCCGGGAAAACCCGCTGGCCGATCGCGGTGGATGTCGATCTGAGCTGAAGGAAGTCACGCTTCGTCGGAGTCGAAGAACACAAAAAACCAAGCCGGGGGGGGAGCCCAAGAGAAGGAACAGGGGAAACCCTAACCCCAGGGCCGAAGTGACAATCAGAGCCGTCACTCAAAGCCCCACCACAAGGTAATTAACAACCCTCATCAAGGATGGCTTATGAAAACTGGACCCGGTCCGACCCTTAAGCTCTTGGAGGGTTGGTCTTTGGAGGAAAAGAATGGGCATGCTAGCCTCTCCAAAGGGCTAAATTGACTGCCCTCCTAGTTGCGCCTTTCTCTTTACATAATATAAAAAGGAAGACATGCTCTAACCTTCAAAATAATATAAAATATAAAACAAAAAATAAAGAGGCTCTGCTCCGATTCCTAGGGCTGCAACCCAAATATAGTCCGGTTTCACTCTTTCCAACCCGAATCTAATCAGGTCTTCGTGTAGATGAGAACAAACCCAACCCATAGTCTGATTGGGCTCAGGTTGAGGGGTTAAGAAACCCGACTCGATCCTAACCCAAGTTAAATATAACATGTTCCCTTATATGCCCCACTTATCTTTTATTTTTCTAGACATGCATGGATCATATTCCGAACCCATAAGACCTCAACTCATCCAAGAAGGTAGGTGACACCTTCTCAATAAGGATTAAAGAAAATAATTTTTTTAATTTTGGCTCTTTAAATTTGGATTTTTTTTTTTGAGAAGTACACTAGGAGGGGACATGTCACATGGTCGATCATCCCGTAAATTGTCTAACTTTCGACAATTGATAAAATAAACATTATTCGAACCTGTCCAACCTGAACTGACTCACTAACTTGCGCTAATCCGAGTTTAAGACCCACCAGGGAGAGAGGAAGATATAGAGAACCTGTAGGCCTCTAATCTTTCCCTTTCTGTTGACGTGGCAAACATGGAGGCACTAGTGTTGATGGAGATGGGGGAAAACCAGTTTTGCGATGGAGGAGCCTCTACAAATGCTTTTTGTGTTGGAGAAGCAGGCTAGGTGCCGATGGAGTCTATGGCTCCTGGTCAATGGCGGAGGACAGGAAGAAGCGGAGCTAGATTGATTAGTACTCATGGCTTTTGGAGCTAGACTCCGGGGACCCAAACATTGCCAATGTCCTTAGACTTCTTGATCGATGATGATGATGATGTACTCTGATGGCCCGACGTTTCGGTTTCCTCTCACCCTCCGATGTAACATGTACTAGACTCTTTTTGGATAATATAAGGATCCTAATGTTTGGTTGATCTGAGTTGAATGCACGTTGTCGATGGAGTTTTTTTGGTTTTCGATGAAGATTCTGTCATGGAACACTTGAGGCTTAGGCTTGCCGGAGAAGAGAAGAGCTGCGAATTCCTTTGCATCGTTGTTGTTTGACATTGATGTCATATGGATCCAGGAGTAAAAAATAGAGACCACTTCGAAACGTTTACTCAGGTCTCTTTCCACGAAGAAGATCTTGGAATGGGCAGTGAAGGATGCTGTAAAGACCGGCACTCCATTGTGTTTTTGTCTAGAACAAGCCAGTTCTATATAATATTATTTTAATATATTGACGGTGATATTTTTAGTTGTGCTTGAACGGGACCAGGCAGTGGGTCCCGGGTACGAGTCGCAGGGCTGCAACTGAGGTGTAGTCACACGAGCTGATGAGCATGTGTATCGAGGCTTGGCTCGAATGTTATTTTTTCTTAGTAAAATAATTTTAATAATAAATAGGTACTGTAGCGGGTCTGTCGGAGCCGGCGAGGTTCGTGCGCCGACGCGTCTCGGCGCGACCCGAGTCGGGGGTGAGTCAGGCTCGGAGCGAGTCGAGCTTGACGTGTAATGAAAAAGAAAAAGAAAAAAGAGAAGAATCTAAAACTAAAACCCAACCCAACCTAAACCCGACCCATGTAGCCCATGCGCGGCTATAGCCACCGGTCATGTAGCGAGGTTCGACCCTGTGACGACCAAGATCCAATAGGCCAATAGCCAAGAGCCAAGACTCCTGAGACGGGAATGCCAAGATGGATGAGGTGAGGTGAGGTGAGGTGAGGTGTACAAGGCCATGAGTTAGCCCCACATCGCCTGGAGAGAAGGAGATCATGAGCTACTTATATAATTTCCCCTCCCAAACATAGTAGACGCGTTTTAAAACTGTGCGCCGCTACGGATTTCGTAAGAACTCCGTAGTTAAGCGTGCTCGGGCGAGAGTAGTACCAGGATGGGTGACCTCCCTGGGAAGTTCTCGTGCGGGCACGGGCAAAGCGGACAAAATCTTGTGTGTTTGGGGCGGATGTTACAAAATGGTATCAGAGTCGGTTCTCCTCGCTATGGGGGGGTCTAACCCTACACGAGGACGTGTAGCCCTAATGGGGGTGGATTGTGACGACCAAGATCCAATAGACCAATAGCCAAGAGCCAAGACTCCTGAGGCGAGAATGCCAAGATGGGTGAGGTGAGGTGAGGTGTACAAGGCCATGAGTTAGCCCCACATCGCCTGGAGAGAAGGAGATCATGAGCTACTTATATAATTTCCTCTCCCAAACATAGTAGACGCGTTTTAAAATTGTGCGCCGCTACGGATTTCGTAAGAACTCCGTAGTTAAGCGTGCTCGGGCGAGAGTAGTACCAGGATGGGTGACCTCCCTGGGAAGTTCTCGTGCGGGCACGGGCAAAGCGGACAAAATCTTGTGTGTTTGGGGCGGATGTTACAGACCCAGTCAAAAGCCACCACCCCTTGTTGCCCTGTGTGAATCCGACCGACCCCCAACCCTAATGTGGTCCTCAACCTCGATACGGCCATGGTTGCTTGTGGCCTTTGCTATGGTTGCAGTCATGACTGCCGGCCAAGTGGCCGGTGGCAGTACAGTAGGCAAGGCTGACCAAGCCAAGCCAAACCCCCATCCGACCGACCTGACTAGCTAGGCGCTGCCTCGGTTAGTTTCGTTGCCGAGGTTGCCGACGGCCTCGCCGTTGGCGGCCGGGCAACGGATAGCACTCGATCGCCCTTGGCTCGGTGACCTCTGGCGCCCAACCACCAACGTGTCGACCAAGCTAGGCTGTAACTCGTTTCCCCTTGCCTCTGCTACGGCCGTTGACGGTTGTTTGACAACCGGTGGACCAGCGGCAGGTAGCCCCGATGATCTCATGCCAAGTCGTGGCCTGGCACACCAACCCCGACCCTGGACCTCCCCACAATGTCGATCAAGCCCTTTGGGCCCACACTCGTGGTTAGCGGGCCCGATCTCCTCGGGTCACGCTCGTATCAAGGTTGAGGATACCGATGCGGGTCCAAACACCTTACGAAGTTGTTGCGCATGGGACCGACCCATTTTAGCAAAAACGATGCACTACTTAGCGGCATGTGTTGGCCACTAGTACGACTCCTGTGCAAACCCATCTTTTCATAAATCAAGCCCGACTGTGATCGACTTTGCTGATTTCGTCATCGACCGATGCGGTCACGATCGTTTGACCGGATTAGCGCTATTGGACCTTAGTGTGACTCTTGGCGTCAAAAACACCGACTAACCAAGACGATACCTTTGACGTATCGTTTTGCATGCCAGTAGACCGGCGTCCGGTGACGCATAAATTCTCAGCTCGGCCAATCAAGGCCTAATCCAGTAATATTTTAGTAGCACTTAATGACCACAGGCACGCTGGTATGTTTGGCAGTTAGTGGGCGCGTGGACTAAGTCGGAGACGGAGCGGAGGACGCCTAGCAGCAATAGCCCGAGCACACTTTCCAGGTGACACTGCACACTGTTTAGATAATTAATTGTGTTGTTATAGAAATTAAGGGTAGGTGTTCATAACGCTGCATGCGGGTCCCGCCGGACATCGTCGCATGTGGTCGAGTGAACCCCGCCTTGCATGCGGAGTCGCGAGTCCGACGATGCATGCTTAATAATATAATTAAATAATAAATTTTTTGATTGCTTGGATACCGTAAGTAGGAATTCCCTTAGGTTTGGAAATTAATAATTATTGGGCTCACTCTCCTGGATGAGTGTAGAGACCCGGGCACACGGGAATACGGGCAAGAGTAAATTTTTATAGTTATTATGATGCATGGGTTGTGAGCACGGTGCGAATCCCGGGGTAAAACATCAAAATTACTTTATTATTATAATTATGTGATATTCTATCATGTGGAAAGATTCGGACCCCGTGCGCACAAGGGCCGTGAACCACCCTGCGCGCATAGCCGAAGATCAATAGGCTAGGGGGTCACGGGCATGGATTGTGGTAAAGCCAATAGGAGGTGCCCTTGAAGAGGGATTGGCCTAGCAATCCTGTCCTGGGATAGTTGAAGCCCCCAAGGAAAGCAAGTTGGGCGGTAGAGCTCCATCGTGAAAGACGGAAAATCCCTTATCATCATATGGGTGACTTTGTGCATGGTGTCGGAGTATGCACGGCGAGAGAGTTGGCCCTCTATATCTAAATAAAAGGCCTCATAGTAATGACCGACTGGGGGCAGGATGAACAAAATATCCGGGGTTCACATTGTGTGTGTTTAACTTTATTAATTGTAAAATGGTACTCTCGATAACCTAGTGACAGTAGGAATTGCATGGGAATGTAGACATTGCATGAACACTTAGGACGTGATTGAGAATATAGTTGGACAACTAGGATAATCAGTAAATTGTTTATAAATACGGGCGTCATTAATTACCTAGGCAGTTAACTTGTCACTAGCCATTTATTTGGCTAATCTTCTAATTCATTTTGGGGCCTACTCATTCCCACGAGTAGGCTCTTCTGCAGGTTCGGAGAATCAGGGGTAGCCGCAGCACGAGGCCAGCGGGGGAGTTAGGAGGGCGATGAAGTTTTAGGTTTCAGTTTGTCATGTAGTAGTCCTTTTTCTTCCTGGCATTGTAATCATACTAGATTTGGCTTAGTGTATGTTATTAGTGGCAATGATACAGCTGTATTCTTTTTGGGTAGGCCTTTTCTCAAGACCCCAAGCCTTGGATAGCTCGCAATAAAATATAAATCTTAAAGTGACCTAATTGACTAGCCTTGTAGATAGGACCTCTAAACCAGTGCCGAGTGCCAGATAACGGGCAAGGCTACTCGGCTCGCCATCAGAGGCTTGAGCCTCATGCTCCCTTAAGAGGGACTTCTGTCAGCATGTTGGGCACCGACATTCCATACATGCTGAGGGAAATACCCTAGTGAAGGTCGAGTTTGGTCATTTTTTCTTATCGATAACACTCTGTATCTCTCTACTTCTTTTTAAATAGAAAAAAATGTTTTTATAAAAATAAGTTTTAAAATTCCCCTTGTTCTCCCTGCTTCTTCTTCTTCATTCTTGAGAGAGTAGAAGCCTTGTGAGAAATCCTAATTGGAGTAGACAGTTGACCAAACCCTAAAACCCTTGGTTTTTCTCACCTCACACCCCAGGGATCGGTTTCAGATTTCTGGGGTGTGATAGATGCTTGTGGGGGGAAATTTCCGAGCCGCCTTGATCGAGAATCCCACCCCACAGCCTTGATTGAATTGGATTGTTCGTAGAATTAGAGACTAGAAAGTAGAGAGATAGGATTGACACATGGAGTTGTTGTCGAAGTTCGGTCTTACGACCTACGTCTCCGGGCGAGAGGTGCCACCTGGTTTCCACTATAATAAATATAAAGTTGGGGAGCGTTCTCTCGACAGGCCGAGAGAAGCTTTTTACAGTGGGGGTTGCACGGAGCAACTAGAAGAGAACAAGGTGGGGAGAATAGAGGGCTCTGGCTCTGGCTCTGGATCCTCTTCTCCTCTGATCGAATGACCAACCCCCTTCCTGGATGCCTTGGGGGTCCTTTTATAGTGTAGGCACGTGCCCGATATGGCAGTGATGACGTGGCGCTGATGACGTGGCACTGGTTCTGGGCCTCCTTGCTGGGCCCTTATTGGGCCGTTGTTCGGGCCCAATAAAGGGTAGGGCTTGATCTGCGAGCCTCGTAGAGTGGGCCCATGTGAGCCCAGGTGGGCTTACCCATTTGGGCCGTTGCGCGGGCCCATGCTGCTCTGATCTGGTCCGGTACAATTTTTGCACCCACAGTTACCCCCTCCTAGTCGGGTCAGGACCCCTTGGGTCGGCTGGGATTCCAAGGTGCAAACGCTTTAGGATCCTGGCGCGGTTGGCGAGGGTTGTCGGCGCCGCGGTTCGTATTAGCAGTGCCTTCTTCCGCCGATGCCGAGACCCTTTTTGGTGCGAGCCAAAAAGTCTCGGTTTTGCGAGGGGGTGTTTCCGAAAAAACAGTGCATTTTTCGACCGAGTGGATACCGAGAGGGTACCGAGTGCATACCGAGTGGGTACCGAGAGCATACCGAGTGGTTACCGAGACCCTTTTGGTGCAAGCCAAAAAGTCTCGGTTTTGCAAGGGGGTGTTTCCGAAAAACCAGTGCGTTTTCCGACCGAGTGGATACCGAGAGGGTACCGAGTGCATACCGAGTGGGTACCGAGAGCATACTGAGTGCATACCGAGAGCATACCGAGAGGGTACCGAGAGCATACCGAGAGCCTTCTGGTGAAAAAAGATCTTTTCTCTTTATTCTCTCTTTCCTTTCTTTGCTTTTGTTCCTTCCTTTTTTGGTTTTGAATTTGGTGAGAGCCGAACTCAGCATCGTGAGCTTGCGACCAATGCGGGGCCGGACGTTCTGGTGGGGCGACCCCTCTCATGGCATGGGTCCAACGAGTTGCTGTCGTGGCCAAACCGCTGACAACCAGCCGTTGCCGGTTGCACCCACTTAGTCCCCACGTTGGATTGCATTTATTTATGTTGCTATCAATAGAATGCTTTTCTGTTTTTAATTCTTCTTTTGTTTCTGCCTTCAGCCTTCACCTCCTCACTTGGATGGCCTCTCTCCTCTTTCCTTTCGCGTGAGAGAGCTGGCGCTGCTCTCTCTTTCTTTCCTTTCTCTCTCTCTCTTTCCAAACGTGAGACTGCAGCTATCCCGATCTGGCCTCTCTCCTCTTTCCTTTCGCGTGAGAGAGCTGGCGCTGCTCTCTCTTTCTTTCCTTTCTCTCTCTCTCTTTCCAAACGTGAGGGCGGACGTCCCACTCTCTCTCTGTTCGGTGAGAGCGGCCTCCTCTCTCTCTCTTTCCTTTCTCTCTCTCTCTTTCCAAACGGGAGGGCGGACGTCCCTCTCTCTCTCCGTTCGGTGAGAGCAGCCTCCCCTCTCTCTCTTTCCTTTTTCTCTCTTTCTCTTTCCTTTTCTTTGTTCTGTGAGAGCAGTTTTCTCTCTCTTTCTTGAGGCCGAGGGTGAGGGGGGAACGTGAGAGAGCGGGTGCGAGAGAAAGGCGTGCGGCTCCGGACGCAGGCGGAGGCGGTGGTCAGCGGCCTCGGGCGCGGGTTCCGGCCGGGTTGGAGGTGGGCACGGGTGCTGGCCATGCGGGTTGCACCCCCGCGCGCGCCTTCTCTTCCTTTCTTTGTTCTGTGAGAGCAGCTCTCTCTCCTTCTTAAGGCCGAGGGTGAGGGGGAAACGTGAGAGAGCGGGTGTGAGAGAGAGGCGTGCGGCTTCGGACGCAGGCGGAGGCGGTGGTCAGCGGCCTCGGGCGCGGGTTCCGGCCGGGTTGGAGGTGGTGGTCAGCGGCTTCGGGCGCGGGTTCCGGCCGGGTTGGAGGTGGGCACGGGTGCTGGCCGTGCGGGTTGCACCCCTGCGCCTTCTCTTCCTTTTTTTTTTGTATTCGCCCTTGGTGAGAGAAAGAGCAGGCGAGAGAGAGCCCTCGGTGCGAGAGAGGGTTCGAACGAGAGGGCGCGTGGGGGAAGAGTCGGCTTCCTCGTCCCTCCCTTCACTTCATGTCTCGGGCCGCGCCACGTGAAGAGGACGCATGGGGGGTGAGTCGGGTCCCCCCTCCCTCCGTCGACCGGTCCAGCACCGGGACGAGAGAGCGCACGTGGGGATCGGAGTTGGATCGTGTCGAGGAAACGATGGAGGTAGGCCTCGGCCGCATAGAAGGAGATGGTGTAGGTGGCGGGCGCATCGGCGACCGCATCATGGCGGCTGATGGCTTTCGCACACAGGCGGGTGGACTGCGTCACCTACCCAGGTCGTCATGGGCCGTCACACGCAGGGGGGTTTGGTTCATCCAGCCCCTTGTCCTCGTTCCGACCCGCGCGCTGCCGCCAAGTATCCATGCTCGCGAGAAGAGGCATGAGTTGTTCTCTTAGGCGCAGTGTCTGGCCTGCTGCGAGTTGTTCGCATAGGGAACCAGGTTGAAGGCGTCAGTGTGACCGCCGCTGCCGTGTAACTTCTCCGAGGTTGGTCTTCAGGAAGAAATGTCTCGAAAACCTCCGACAATCACAACTTTTCATACGTGCGTCGGATCGATGCGTATAAGGCGCCATTGCGTCCGCGTCGAAAAACTGATCAAAGTAGACGTGAAATATAGTTCACCTTGACGTACAACTTTTCCGATGTCTGTCTTTAAAGAAAAACACCTCAAAAACTTCTGATAGCCGTAACTTTTCATGCGTGCGTCGGATCAACGCGTATAAGGTGCCGTTGTGTCGGTGCCGAAAAACCGGTCAAAGTGGACATGAAAGATCGTATACCTTGACGAGTAACTTTTCCGGTAATCACCTTCATAAAGAGATGACTCTAAAGAACGCGTTGGCTGAGTGTCCTATGCGCGTCTTGGAGAGGCATCGATACGTGGTACTCGTCCGTCTCTGTTCGACACCCAATTGCACCTAGTTACTGTATTCACTAGGGACTGCAGTCGGGCCCTAGTGATGACGCGGCGGTTACCACGAGTCCACCCCCAGATAAGAAGGAGGAATTTTGCTTGTGAAGTTTGTACAGCCAACTCAATAGGTTTGGTGGAGATGTGATTCAACCAACCCAATGGAGGAATTCTTCGGCTTTGGCTGGTCCTTGTGTGTGGATGACACCTGAATCGGGTTGACTAATAGGTTTCGATGACGCCGGGCACCCCTCCTCTCGGTTTTCTGACGAAACCGAGGGGTGTGCTGCTGATGCATGGTGTGCCGTCCCCCCCCTCCCCACTCGGTTTTTATACGAAACCGAGGGGGGGGGTTGCTTGTTGATGCCGACACACACCCCCTCTCGGTTTTCAGACGAAACCGAGGGGTGTGCTGATGGTGTGCCATCACCCCCTCCCCATTCGATTTTTGTGCGAAACCGAGGGGGGGGGGTTGCTTGTTGATGCCGACACACACCCTCTCTCGGTTTTCTGACGAAACCGAGGGGTGTGCTGATGGTGTGCAATCACCCCCTCCCCACTCGGTTTTTGTGCGAACCGAGGGGGGGTTGCTTGTTGATGCCGACACACACCCCCTCTCGATTTTCTGACGAAACCGAGGGGTGTGCTGATGGTGTGCCGTCACCCCCTTCCCACTCGGGTCTTGTGCGAAACCGAGGGGGGGCTTCTTGCTGATGCCGACACACACCCCCTCTCGGTTTTCTGATGAAACCGAGGGGTGTGCTGCTGATGTGCCGTCATCCCCTCGCCACTTGGTTTTTGTGCGAAACCGAGGGGGGGGATTGCTTGTTGATGCCGACACACACCCCCTCTCGGTTTTCTGACGAAACCGAGGGGTGTGCTGATGGTGTGCCGTCACCCCCTCCCCACTCGGTTTTTGTGCGAAACCGAGGGGGGGATGCTTGTTGGTGCCGACACACACCCCCTCTCGGTTTTCTGACGAAACCGAGGGGTGTGCTGATGGTGTGCCGTCACCCCCTCCCCACTCGGTTTTTGTGCGAAACCGAGGGGGGGATGCTTGTTGGTGCCGACACACACCCCCTCTCGGTTTTCTGACGAAACCGAGGGGTGTGCTGATGGTGTGCCGTCACCCCCTCCCCACTCGGTTTTTGTGCGAAACCGAGGGGGGGTTGCTTGTTGATGCCGACACACACCCCCTCTCGGTTTTTGACGAAACCGAGGGGTGTGCTGCTGATGGTGTGCCGTCACCTCTTCCCTACTCGGTTTTTGTGCGAAACCGAGGGGGGGCTGCTTGTTGGTGCCGACACCCCATTATTGGGGCTGCTAGAAGAGGCCAAAAAGTGTCGGTATTGAAAATAGTGTATTTTTCGAATTTCAGCCCCTTTTGAAACCGACACTTTTTCGGTAAAACGCTGGTGCGCAAGGATGTCGGCAAGGGACAATGCTACTGTCACGCCCCAGAAATCTGAAGACCGATCCCTGGGGTGTGAGATGAGAAAAGGAAGAGGGTTCTGGGACTGGTCAATTAATTACACCAATTTGGGTTCTCACAGGGCTTCTTCTACACTCTCTAATACGAAAAACAAGGAGAAGGGAGAAACAAGAGGGGAATCTTTTAAATTTGATTTTTCAAAAAAAACATTTTTATTAAAAAGGAAAGAAAGAGAAATTATCAATAGAGATAAGACATTATCAAATCAGCTCGACCTTCAAAAGTCCTATCCTCTCAGTATGTGTGACCTGTCGGTGCCACTACATACTGACAGGAGTCTATCTGAGGGAGCACGAGGCTCAAGCCTCTTGCGGCTAGCCAATTAGTCTCATCCACTCCCTAACACTCAGGTGCACCAGTATAGGGTTTCTATCTACAGGGTTAATCAATTTAGTCATTTATATATACTTATATTTTCATCATGATCTATCCTAAGCTTAGAGCCTTGAGGAGAGGCCTACCCAAAAGAATTCAGCTGGAACCATTACAACTACAACCATATAATACTAACTAACTAATGAAAACTCTTATTCCAATACAATTACCATGTCTGAAGAGAAAAGACTACAAGACGGACATACTAAACAGAAAGGTAAAGCTGCAACTCCAACTCCGCCTCTGGACTCCTACTGCTACTCCTGAGCCTCCGAACCTGCAACTGAGCCTACTCGTGGGAAAGAGTAGCCCCCAATAAGAACTTGGGAGATTAGCCAAATTAATGGCTAGTGACATCCTAATAGTCTTTAATAATATGAGACAACTAATCTTAATAAATTAAGATAAGATCTATCAGTTCTAGTAAAATCAAAGTTTACAGAATGATACCTAAACCTATCAGTAATCTATATTCACATACAATTCCTACTGTCACTAGGTTATCTAACATAAGTCCATTCAATGTTCTACATCATTAAATAACAAATTAAATAAGACGTTCATATAAAGTCACGAAGTCATCATGTAAATAGTCACTCGATTCTAAATTCATATATAGATAAAACACACACTATCAAAATGTGAACCCCGGATATTTTGTTCATCCTGCCCCCGGTCGGGCATTACTATAGGGCCTTTTATTTCGATATAGAGGGCCAACTCTCTCGCCGTGCATCCACCAACACCATGCACAAATCACCCAGATGATCATAAGGGGTTTCCCGTCTTTCACGGTGGAGCTCTACCGCCCAACTTGCTTTACTATGGGGACTTCAACTCCCCGGGACAGGACTGCTAGGCCAATCCCTACTCGAGGGCACCTCCTATTGGCTTTACCACAACCCTTGCCCGTGACCCCTAACCTACTTAACTTCGGCTGTACGCGCAGGGTGGTTCACGGCCCATGCGCGCACGGGGTCCCTACCTTCTAACCAGGTAGATTCTCATATAACATATTTCAACATATACAATGAAGCTAACAAAGGTATATTTAATGCTTAACAATTTTCAACAATTTACCCCTGATCCCGTACTGCTCTCGCAACCCATACGACATAATAAATCAATAAAGTAAGACACTCATCCCAGTGACCCGTGTGCTAGGGTTGCCATACTCCTCTCAGGAGGGTGGGCTCCGATAATTATTAGTTATTCAATTTAATGATTAATTTAAGGGAATCCTAATTACGGTGTCCATACAATCAAGAGCAATCATTATTAGTATTATTATATTAATATTTTAAGCATGCGTCGCCGGACTCGCGACTCCGCATGCAAGGCGGGGTCCACTTGACCACATGCGACGATGCCCGGCGGGGCCCGCATGCAGTGTCATGGACACCTACCCTAGTCATTCTCATTTCCCACTATTAAAGACCACGCAAGGGTAGTAGATGTCACCTGGTTGTCGATCGCACACGACTCCGGCTTGATATTTACCTCTGATCCGCCTCCGTTGGATCACCACAATCACAGTCTGATAACATGCACAGCTCTATATCACAATGCTATCGATTAAAACAGAAGAATCAACGACGAGGGTTCTATGCCAAGGATAGTCGGGCACCCTCGATAAGGGACCAATTTTGAGTCGACAGTACGCAAATCCGTGTGACTGAAGAACTCGAACCTAAACAATACTAGGTCAAACAAGTAAATAGAAGCTAAACCTACTCATCGAATCGGGCTCGAAGAACCCTTTCCGATGGTTCCAGTTTCGCTGGAATCCGACTTCGGTCGAATGGTTTCGGGTCAAACCATGTAGAACCGGTGAAACCGATTGCATAGTTGGTTCACTAGGGTAGAAGAGGTTCTAGGGTTGTATTCTAGGTTTAAAAGGTAGGGCTCAATGTTCTGAGCACAATATCGCTAATTTCGTTCGAATCCGAGTTCGGACGATGAAACGGCGGTCAAACCATGGTACCGCAATAAGATTCGGTCCAAGGATAAAACAGGGTATTAAACAGTACAATTACTATGCTAAACTATGACCAACAGGTAGTATTTTCCGAGCCGGTCGAAATAGCGCTGGTTTCGTCTAATTCCGAGTTCGGACGGAGAAATGGCAATCGAACCAAATTTGACTGGTTCACGGGTCTAGTTCGGGTGAACCAGACCGGTTCAGTAAGTGGCTCGGGTCAAGTCTGCTGGTCGGGTCGGGTCTGCGGTGCAATGCGGGTCGGGTTGTAGTGCAGTTGGGTCGGGTCTGCAGTAGTTAGGTCGGGTCGGGTTCAGGGTTAAACGGGTCGGGTCTGCAGTAAGAAGTCGGGTCGGGTTCAGGGTTTAATTAATAACCTAGAAAATTACCCAACTACCCCCCCCCCTCTCCTTCTTCTCCACGAGACCAGCCCGAGGGGCTGGTTCCTGCGCGTCGGCGGCCGGCGGGAGGGGCGGCCTGGAGCGCCGGCGAGCGCTCGGCCGGCCTCTCCCGCACCACCCCCACGGAGGAGGCGCGGTGGGAGGCGGCCGGAGCGGCCGTCGGAGCCCGAGGGGTCGGCCGGAGAAGGGCTCGCGCGGGGCTTGGTCGGAGGTCGGGGGTCGCCGGGGAGGGGTTCGGTGCGGCGGCGGTGTCCGCCCGAGCGGGCCGCGGCAAGGGAGAAGGATGGGCCGGGGGTTGCGGGTTGGGTCGCGGAGGGGATGAGAGGAGGAAAGGGGGCTGACCTTGGATCTCGGCGTGCTCGCCGGGGCTCCGGCGAGGGGCGGGTCGGGGTGCTCCGGTCTTCTCCATCCATCTCTCTCTGTCTCACGTTCTCTCTCTTCTTCTCTCGTCCTCTCTCTCTCTCTCTATTACTTCCTTCTCTCTCTCCCGTTCTCTCTCTCTCTCTATTACTTCCTTCTCTCTCTCCCGTTCTCTCTCTTCTTTCTCTCCCGTTCTCTCTCTCTATTTCTCCCGTTCTCTCTCTCTCTCCTCTCGTTCTCTCTCTATCTCTATATAAAGGGGGGCTGTTGTGGATATGGGTTGGGGATAGGGTTGGTTAAGAAAGATAGGGACAAGGGCTAAAAGATATGGATTGTCATCCCGAAATCTTACCCGATAATTACCATCCGAATTTCGGATTGAAATAATTGGGGATGGAGGTCAAGAGGCCTTAAACTATGCTAGGAGACCAGGAGGTAGGCTCTAGGTCTGGTCGGGCTCGGTTGGAATCCGGGTGCGATTCGTCCATCAACCGGCTGAAAAGAATAATAAGTCGTAACTATCAAACCGGAAGTCGGAATAGAGCACGAGAGGATTCGTTGGAAAGGTCTCGTCAACACGAACGCGTTAGAGCTTGGTACATAATTTTCTGACTTCTGAATCTCCCGAAAATAAGGAAAGACTCCAAAACTCAAAATAGCAATAACTATTCACCCGGGTGTCGGATCGACCCTAACTCAGGCTCATTGGAAGGCTCTCTCAGAGCCCCATCTAATTTATCATGTTTCGTTACGATCCGATCACCCGATCTCTTGTGGAAAACAAAATGGCTACAACTATCGACCAATTATCGCTTTTCTAGGGTTTACCTGCCGGGCTGCGGAAACTGGCTGCGCATACACCTGATCGTTGCACGGAACGCACCATCGTGACATGCTCGAAGTTACGGAGAATGTGAACGTAAAACATCTCATAGGTTTACGATCCATTTATTGGGAAAAAGCCCAAAGAAAAAGTCTGGCTGCAAAAAGACGAAACTAGCCATTGAGGATTTCTATTATTCTCAAATCTAACACCATAGGTGTTACAACCTACACACCTTAAAAAACATTTCGTCCCGAAAATTCAACTACAAAAACCATATATACGAGTCCACTCACCTCTACTACCAAAACAAGAACATTATAGCAATGAAAAGTTAACTACAACGAGCGCAAACATCCTCACTAACACTACCAACAAGAAAGTCAAGTCACTACACCAAATCTTACTAAGAGAAAACCCTGACCCTCTACTACTCACTATCCTACTCTCTCTACTAACCTAAACATTATACGAATCGAGTCTCGTAATTATTAGGATACAAATGAATCTCCAAGTTCTCGCACCGCGGATACGAGCTTTGGTTTTCATCTTCCATTCTAATCATTAAGGACTAATATAGACTTTCATGAGTTCAGATTGTCTCCTTCTTCTGGATAAAGAGCGTCCCCCTTATCCAGAAGTAAGGTAACGGTTTGACTCATGAAATAAGATCACGGGTCACTATAAACTAACGGTACAAAAAAAAAATTTATTCGTATATACACATAGAACTACCCTCATACACCTATAGATCCAAACTGAAAACGACAACTAGACGACTCAAACTTATGCATCTAGACTTAATTTCTACGAGATTTCTCTCTGGAGGAAATACCTCTATTACCTACACAACCACTACTAACCTACAAGGAAGACACTACTATGATACGAATTGGATATCCCAACATACACACTGACTAACCTAGAAAAAGTTGAGTCCAAGATAGCACAACTATGCCCCAAACGAACGAGAATAAGGAGGGAACAATGATGAATCGTAAAACACCAATACTTAAAGAAAGACCTAGTACTAACACTCCCAACTATGTTATTGTGGCATGACTTTGAAACCTTCTAAAAGATACACTATGATGTACAATTCAGATATACGAGGAAACTTACTACTCGTGTAGAAAATACTCAACTACGAGAACAACTAACCTACTGACCAAATGGAGTCGAAGACTAGGATACCGACATGATTACACCTTATACTGACAATATCTTTCTACAAGATTGGTTGATCGGTCCTAAACCAAAACAATTAGAAACAAAGCTAAGTGAATCCCCTAAATAATGATTATTCTTAAGATTCCAACTGATAATGCATTCCCAATTTCTAAAAACGTAAGCAAGTCCCTTAGCATGGTCACTAACAACACTCTAGTACTCAATTATCTAAATTTCATCTCAATGTCACTGCCCTATGGCCAGTGCACGCTCTGTCGCAAGCACGCTCTGTCGCAAGTTCCAACAGGAACTACGTAACTAGCTGCCAAAGTTCCGATTGGGAACAGTGCAAGCTCTGCCAGCTGCCAAAGTTTCTGAAGAAACAGTGCACGCTCTGTCGCAAGTTCCAACAGGAACTGCGTAACTAGCTGCCAAAGTTCCAATTGGGAACAGTGCAAGCTCTGCCAGCTGCCAAAGTTTCCGAAGAAACAGTGCACGCTCTGCCGCAAGTTCCAACAGGAACTGCGTAACTAACCACCAAAGCCTCCGAAGAGTCAGTGCGTATGTATCCGCCAAATCCTCCGAAGAAAAAGTGCGTAGCCTCAGTATGTCCTCTACCGGACAATCATCATCTACCGCCAAAGTTCCCTAGGAACAGTGCGTACTCTTTCGCAAGAGTCACTATCAAGGTATCCCGTAATCTATAAACCAAAAGGATCAAACTACCACCTGAGATTTCTATCTCCTGGTGTATTCCTTGAAACCACTATCCCCAAGAGTCTCATTATTACGCATAGGATCTAAAAAAAGAAACACACAAGCTCTACATCAAACTAATTATAAACCACGATACACCAGAGAGATCTAACAAGTAAGCTAATCTAATTATTACACCTATATCAAGATAATGGACAATCCTAAAAACACCAACTAGGTCTCTAGTACCAATGGTCAACAAGAATCAAGGAATCTTAAAACACCAACTAAGTCTCTAATACTAAGGGTCAACGAAGATCAAGGGATCCTAAACACCGACTAAGTCTCGAATACTAAGGGTCAACAAAGATCAAGGAATCATAAAACACCGACTAGGTTTCTAGCGCTTAGGGTCAACGAAAAATAACAAAACCAACAAAAAGAGTAACCTCACAACCATGCCAGATAAACCATCAAGGATATACATCCTTCCAGATATATTCAAATACATCCATCCCAAAACCAATCAACCAAATTACTAACTATAGTTGAATATCCAGTCCTTGGTCAACTCTTTACCACTAGAAAGTTTAAAAGAAACCATATTAGGAGACTCCCAATCTATACTCCAATATAGACTCAAACACTATACTTCTGCCTAGGGATCAAGAAACACCACCCTTGGTTAAGATGTTCCACGTGGCTCCTTCTTAAGAACTATCACCCGAGTTGCAACGACTAACTCTAAACCTAAACATTACAGCACATCAGAGTTCTAATACCATCATACGCATACGACATATAGATTGATTCACGATTCACGAGGCTCGATCAATCAAAAACTCAATCATAGACAGCACTTAGTTACAGATCAATTCCTCAAACAAAACCAGTTCTCCAAGTAGATTAATCCTAGGTCCTTATCCTTAGAAATAATCGCTATACTGCCACTAGTTACTACGATAATTCTATCGACTCACTATCTATACAATCTCTAGAAAACATTCTAACACCACTAGAGTCTAAACTTTCCGAAGAAAGAATCGCAAGACACGAACCACATCCTAACAAAACCCCTAGGAACATATCCCTAAGCTCTGATACCAGCTGTCACGCCCCAGAAATCTGAAGACCGATCCCTGGGGTGTGAGATGAGAAAAGGAAGAGGGTTCTGGGACTGGTCAATTAATTACACCAATTTGGGTTCTCACAGGGCTTCTTCTACGCTCTCTAATACGAAAAACAAGGAGAAGGGAGAAACAAGAGGGGAATCTTTTAAATTTGATTTTTCAAAAAAAACATTTTTATTAAAAAGGAAAGAAAGAGAAATTATCAATAGAGATAAGACATTATCAAATCAGCTCGACCTTCAAAAGTCCTATCCTCTCAGTATGTGTGACCTGTCGGTGCCACTACATACTGACAGGAGTCTATCTGAGGGAGCACGAGGCTCAAGCCTCTTGCGGCTAGCCAATTAGTCTCATCCACTCCCTAACACTCAGGTGCACCAGTATAGGGTTTCTATCTACAGGGTTAATCAATTTAGTCATTTATATATACTTATATTTTCATCATGATCTATCCTAAGCTTAGAGTCTTGAGGAGAGGCCTACCCAAAAGAATTCAGTTGGAACCATTGCAACTACAACCATATAATACTAACTAACTAATGAAAACTCTTATTCCAATACAATTACCATGTCTGAAGAGAAAAGACTACAAGACGGCCATACTAAACAGAAAGGTAAAGCTGCAACTCCAACTCCGCCTCTAGACTCCTACTGCTACTCCTGAGCCTCCGAACCTGCAACTGAGCCTACTCGTGGGAAAGAGTAGCCCCCAATAGGAAATTGGGAGATTAGCCAAATTAATGGCTAGTGACATCCTAATAGTCTTTAATAATATGAGACAACTAATCTTTAATAAATTAAGATAAGATCTATCAGTTCTAGTAAAATCAAAGTTTACAGAATGATACCTAAACCTATCAGTAATCTATATTCACATACAATTCCTACTGTCACTAGGTTATCTAACATAAGTCCATTCAATGTTCTACATCATTAAATAACAAATTAAATAAGACGTTCATATAAAGTCACGAAGTCATCATGTAAATAGTCACTCGATTCTAAATTCATATATAGATAAAACACACACTATCAAAATGTGAACCCCGGATATTTTGTTCATCCTGCCCCCGGTCGGGCATTACTATAGGGCCTTTTATTTCGATATAGAGGGCCAACTCTCTCGCCGTGCATCCACCAACACCATGCACAAATCACCCAGATGATCATAAGGGGTTTCCCGTCTTTCACGGTGGAGCTCTACCGCCCAACTTGCTTTACTATGGGGACTTCAACTCCCCGGGACAGGACTGCTAGGCCAATCCCTACTCGAGGGCACCTCCTATTGGCTTTACCACAACCCTTGCCCGTGACCCCTAACCTACTTAACTTCGGCTGTACGCGCAGGGTGGTTCACGGCCCATGCGCGCACGGGGTCCCTACCTTCTAACCAGGTAGATTCTCATATAACATATTTCAACATATACAATGAAGCTAACAAAGGTATATTTAATGCTTAACAATTTTCAACAATTTACCCCTGATCCCGTACTGCTCTCGCAACCCATACGACATAATAAATCAATAAAGTAAGACACTCATCCCAGTGACCCGTGTGCTAGGGTTGCCATACTCCTCTCAGGAGGGTGGGCTCCGATAATTATTAGTTATTCAATTTAATGATTAATTTAAGGGAATCCTAATTACGGTGTCCATACAATCAAGAGCAATCATTATTAGTATTATTATATTAATATTTTAAGCATGCGTCGCCAGACTCGCGACTCCGCATGCAAGGCGGGGTCCACTTGACCACATGCGACGATGCCCGGCGGGGCCCGCATGCAGTGTCATGGACACCTACCCTAGTCATTCTCATTTCCCACTATTAAAGACCACGCAAGGGTAGTAGATGTCACCTGGTTGTCGATCGCACACGACTCCGGCTTGATATTTACCTCTGATCCGCCTCCGTTGGATCACCACAATCACAGTCTGATAACATGCACAGCTCTATATCACAATGCTATCGATTAAAACAGAAGAATCAACGACGAGGGTTCTATGCCAAGGATAGTCGGGCACCCTCGATAAGGGACCAATTTTGAGTCGACAGTACGCAAATCCGTGCGACTGAAGAACTCGAACCTAAACAATACTAGGTCAAACAAGTAAATAGAAGCTAAACCTACTCATCGAATCGGGCTCGAAGAACCCTTTCCGATGGTTCCAGTTTCGCTGGAATCCGACTTCGGTCGAATGGTTTCGGGTCAAACCATATAGAACCGGTGAAACCGATTGCATGGTTGGTTCACTAGGGTAGAAGAGGTTCTAGGGTTGTATTCTAGGTTTAAAAGGTAGGGCTCAATGTTCTGAGCACAATATCGCTAGTTTCGTTCGAATCCGAGTTCGGACGATGAAACGGCGGTCAAACCACGGTACCGCAATAAGATTCGGTCCAAGGATAAAACAGGGTATTAAACAGTACAATTACTATGCTAAACTATGACCAACAGGTAGTATTTTCCGAGCCGGTCGAAATAGCGCTGGTTTCGTCTAATTCCGAGTTCGGACGGAGAAATGGCAATCGAACCAAATTTGACTGGTTCACGGGTCTGGTTCGGGTGAACCAGACCGGTTCAGTAAGTGGCTCGGGTCAAGTCTGCTGGTCGGGTCGGGTCTGCGGTGCAATGCGGGTCGGGTTGTAGTGCAGTTGGGTCGGGTCTGCAGTAGTTAGGTCGGGTCGGGTTCAGGGTTAAACGGGTCGGGTCTGCAGTAAGAAGTCGGGTCGGGTTCAGGGTTTAATTAATAACCTAGAAAATTACCCAACTACCCCCCCCTCTCCTTCTTCTCCACGAGACCAGCCCGAGGGGCTGGTTCCTGTGCGTCGGCGGCCGGCGGGAGGGGCGGCCTGGAGCGCCGGCGAGCGCTCGGCCGGCCTCTCCCGCACCACCCCCACGGAGGAGGCGCGGTGGGAGGCGGCCGGAGCGGCCGTCGGAGCCCGAGGGGTCGGCCGGAGAAGGGCTCGCGCGGGGCTTGGTCGGAGGTCGGGGGTCGCCGGGGAGGGGTTCGGTGCGGCGGCGGTGTCCGCCCGAGCGGGCCGCGGCAAGGGAGAAGGATGGGCCGGGGGTTGCGGGTTGGGTCGCGGAGGGGATGAGAGGAGGAAAGGGGGCTGACCTTGGATCTCGGCGTGCTCGCCGGGGCTCCGGCGAGGGGCGGGTCGGGGTGCTCCGGTCTTCTCCATCCATCTCTCTCTGTCTCGTGTTCTCTCTCTTCTTCTCTCGTCCTCTCTCTCTCTCTCTCTATTACTTCCTTCTCTCTCTCCCGTTCTCTCTCTCTCTATTGCTTCCTTCTCTCTCTCCCGTTCTCTCTCTTCTTTCTCTCCCGTTCTCTCTCTCTATTTCTCCCGTTCTCTCTCTCTCTCCTCTCGTTCTCTCTCTATCTCTATATAAAGGGGGGCTGTTGTGGATATGGGTTGGGGATAGGGTTGGTTAAGAAAGATAGGGACAAGGGCTAAAAGATATGGATTGTCATCCCGAAATCTTACCCGATAATTACCATCCGAATTTCGGATTGAAATAATTGGGGATGGAGGTCAAGAGGCCTTAAACTATGCTAGGAGACCAGGAGGTAGGCTCTAGGTCTGGTCGGGCTCGGTCCCGAGCCCTGAACCGGGCTCGGTTGGAATCCGGGTGCGATTCGTCCATCAACCGGCTGAAAAGAATAATAAGTCGTAACTATCAAACCGGAAGTCGGAATAGAGCACGAGAGGATTCGTTGGAAAGGTCTCGTCAACACGAACGCGTTAGAGCTTGGTACATAATTTTCTGACTTCTGAATCTCCCGAAAATAAGGAAAGACTCCAAAACTCAAAATAGCAATAACTATTCACCCGGGTGTCGGATCGACCCTAACTCAGGCTCATTGGAAGGCTCTCTCAGAGCCCCATCTAATTTATCATGTTTCGTTACGATCCGATCACCCGATCTCTTGTGGAAAACAAAATGGCTACAACTATCGACCAATTATCGCTTTTCTAGGGTTTACCTGCCGGGCTGCGGAAACTGGCTGCGCATACACCTGATCGTTGCACGGAACGCACCATCGTGACATGCTCGAAGTTACGGAGAATGTGAACGTAAAACATCTCATAGGTTTACGATCCATTTATTGGGAAAAAGCCCAAAGAAAAAGTCTGGCTGCAAAAAGACGAAACTAGCCATTGAGGATTTCTATTATTCTCAAATCTAACACCATAGGTGTTACAGCTACATTCGAGGGGGTTTCTTAGAGATAATCTAGGATGACACCGCATGATAGCCAGCCGGTCTTCACCCAATGTATTACCGTACCTGGTTACTGTATTCATCAGGTACTACGGTCACGCGAGGGTGTTGACTTGGCCAGGATCAAGGAAGCACCATTTTATCCCGTGTTACCCACCGTCGACTGCACCAGTGTGGAGACACGCATTGACAGAGTCAGACCAACCACCCCCTGACCGGCTTGGAACCGTTAGTCGTCGAGAAAAGGTGATGGCCATTGACAATCTAATGCTTGGACCTGAGTGACAAGACTAAGCTTGGACTTTTGATCGAATGCCAATACGTCGGCGACGACGTCTCGGACCTTGTCTTCGAATGCCAAGAGCTGGGCCTTGGGCTTGTAGAGTGTTAAGGCGTTGGTCGCCTCGAACTTTGTCTTCAAGTGCCAAGGGCTGGGCCTTGGGCTTGTAGAGTGCCGAGGCGCTGGTCGCCTCAGACTTTGTCTTCAAGTGCCAAGGGCTGGGCCTTGGGCTTGTAGAGTGCCGAGGCGTTGGTCGCCTCGGACTTTGTCTTCAAGTGCCAAGGGCTGGGCCTTGGGCTTGTAGAGTGCCGAGGCGTTGGTCGCCTCGGACTTTGTCTTCGAGTGCCAAGGGCTGGGCTTTGGGCTTGTAGAGTGCCGAGGCATTGATCGCTTCGGACTTTGTCTTCGAGTGCCAAGGGCAGGGCCTTGGGCTTATAGAGTGCCGAGGCGCTGGTCGCCTCGGACTTTGTCTTCGAGTGCCAAGGGCTGGGCCTTGGGCTTGTAGAGTGCCGAGGCGTTGGTCGCCTCGGACTTTGTCTTCGAGTGCCAAGGGCAGGGCCTTGGGCTTGTAGAGTGCAGAGGCATTGATCGCCTCGGACTTTGTCTTCGAGTGCCAAGGGCTGGGCCTTGGGCTTGTAGAGTGCCGAAGCGTTGGTCGCCTCGGACTTTGTCTTCGAGTGCCAAGGGCAGGGCCTTGGGCTTGTAGAGTGCAGAGGCATTGATCGCCTCGGACTTTGTCTTCGAGTGCCAAGGGCAGGGCCTTGGGCTTATAGAGTGCCGAGGCGCTGGTCGCCTCGGACTTTGTCTTCGAGTGCCAAGGGCTGGGCCTTGGGATTGTAGAGTGTCGAGGCATTGATCGCCTCGGACTTTGTCTTCGAGTGCCAAGGGCTGGGCCTTGGGCTTGTAGAGTGCCGAGGCATTGGTCACCTCGGATAAGTATAGTTGATAGTTTAGCTTGACCTGGATTGTCAGGAGCATTTTTATCTGACTTTCGCCTTGAAAGGGCGTAGCCGAATTGCCTTCGAGCTTCCGACTTGAATGGGCGGAATCGAAGGTCTTTGGTTGACCTGGGTTGCCAGGAGCATTTTTATCGGACTTTCGCCTTGAAAGGGTGTAGCCGAATTGCCTTCGAGCTTCCGACTTGAATAGGCAGAATCGAAGGTCTTTGGTTGACCTGGGTTGCTAGGAGCCTTTTTATCGGACTTTAGCCTTGAGAGGGCGTAGTCGAATTGCCTTCGAGCTTCCGACTTGAATGGGCGGAATCGAAGGTCTTTGGTTGACCTGGGTTGCCAGGAGCCTAGCTTTTTATCGGACTTTAGCCTCGAGAGGGCGTAGCCGAATTGCCTGCGAGCTTCCGACTTGAATGGGCGGAATCGAAGGTCTTTGGTTGACTCGGGTTGCCAGGAGCCTTTTTATCGGACTTTAGCCTTGAGAGGGCGTAGTCGAATTGCCTTCGAGCTTCCGACTTGAATGGGCGGAATCGAAGGTCTTTGGTTGACCTGGGTTGCTAGGAGCCTTTTTATCGGACTTTAGCCTCGAGAGGGCGTAGCCGAATTGCCTGCGAGCTTCCGACTTGAATGGGCGGAATCGAAGGTCTTTGGTTGACCCGGGTTGCCAGGAGCCTTTTTGTCGGACTTTAGCCTCGAGAGGGCGTAGCCGAATTGCCTTCGAGCTTCCGGCTTGAACAGGCGGAATCGAAGGTCTTTGGTTGACCTGGGTTGCCAGGAGCCTTTTATCGGACTTTAGCCTCGAGAGGGCGTAGCCGAATTGCCTTCGAGCTTCTGACTCGAATGGGCAGAATCGAACTTCGGGAGATTTGATTTTGAGAAAAAAAGACACTTTATTGATATAACGAAGTTGCAGTTACATTTTTCCAGAAGTTGCCCAGCGGACGTTACGATTATGCATCCATGTATTACATTGACTTTTTTTTTTTTCTCCACTGTTGCTGCCTTTACTTCTCTCGACCTGGTTCCTTGTTAGCGAGGTAGCCATCGAGCCGCCCTTCTTGGATCAGGTCTTCGATGTGATGCTTTAGCTTCCGACATGTAGAGGTTGGGTGGCCATAGCTGCGATGAAACTCACAGTAGGCTGTCGTATCTCCCGCCTGGTCGGAATTTGGAGGGAGAGGCTGTGGCCACTTGCAAAAGGGCTCGTTCTGTAAGTAGGCGAAGATGTCTTCAATGGAGGTGTTCAGCTCAGTGAACACCCTTTGCTCCCTTGGAGTTCGCCTCTTTTCTGCTGGAGGGGCTTTCGGATCTTCATTGTACCTTTTGGCCTGGGCCTTTTGGTCGGACGCAGCATGGGCAGACTTCTTGTAGCGTGCTTCATTAGGAGCTTCATCAGCTTTCTTATGTCGGGAGTCACGATACTCGCGGGGCTCGCGTAGTCTTCTGGCCTGCTGATTGTCTTCCACCTCTATCTCCCGCTGTACGCGCTTGAACATTGCCTCTAAGGTACTGGGAGGGTACCGGATGAAGTCGGTGTAGACGTGGAGCTCTGGCCGGATAGCATTCTGGAATGCCAGCATGATGGCCTCCTCATTCTGGGACTGACCGGTGAGCTCAGAGTGCTCATTACGAAACCTCATCGTGAAGCTCCTTAGAGACTCATCGGAGCCCATCTTCAGCCGGTAGAGTGTATCCAGCTTCTTTTCCGGCTTTAAGTTTAGCCGATAATGGTCCATGAAAAGTTCAGCCAACTCTTTGAATGTGGCCACCGTACCGGTAGGCAGCGTGTGGTACCAGTCGAGGGCAGGTCCCTCGAGACTTCCCGCGAACATACGACAGAGAACATGGTTCTCATATTCGTAGGGCGTCAGGGCCTGCTTGTAGGCTAGGATATGGAGAGCAGGGTCTCCCTTGATGCAGTTAAACTTTGGCAAGCTCGGTGTTCGCCAACCCATAGGAAATGGGGTTACTAGAACCTGGGGATGCAGTGGCCCCACCGAAGTGATTAGCTGTCTACGGTCTTGATGACGGCGTCCCATATCGGCGGTATGCCTTAATCGGTTGAGCAGCTCGCGGGCATTTGTTGCTTTCATGTGCGGAGGGATAGAACGTCCAGTGGACCTTGTTGACTGAGGCGATCCTTCTCGGCGATAACTTAGTGCACCATCGATATCGAGGCGATCCCACACCGTTTGCCTTGGTGCTTGTGTGGATACCTGACGTCTCTCGATCCGCGGCACATATGGTTCTTCAAGATGATGACTCGCAACTGGGTGAGTCTTCAGTGGGCCTTCAGTCGCAGCGGGAGAGTTGAGGATCATAACCCCCGCCCTCTCAGCTGCTTTCTTCAAGGAGTCTCTCTCTTGTTCGAGGGCCGCATTCTTCTTGATGAGATTTAACAGCTGGAAGTCAGCAGCCGAGATCTCATATGTAGCCTGAGGTTCGTTCCCTTGAATAGCAGGTTCTTTGCCGGACCGACGCCTCGGGGATGATGGGTCTCGCCGATCGCTGTGCCCTTCTGGAAGGCTGCCTTGCGGCCCCAGTCGTTCCCGAATATTTCTTCGGTTGGTTGCAACCGAGACTTCTTGTTCTTCTTCGATCAGCATATCGTTTGTTCGTTTAGCACCCGCCTTTGGTGGGTTAGTGCCGGCCTTCACCATCGAGCGTGTTGATGTCGGCGTGATGATGGCGTTGATGTTGATTTGGATGAGGACTTGTGGCTCGTCACCGCAAGTTGAATAGGAGTCGGTAGAGGTGTGGGTAAGACCTCTAACGATATCCCACAGACGGCGCCAAAGATTGTGGGGGGAAATTTCCGAGCCGCCTTGATCGAGAATCCCACCCCACAGCCTTGATTGAATTGGATTGTTCGTAGAATTAGAGACTAGAAAGTAGAGAGATAGGATTGACACATGGAGTTGTTGTCGAAGTTCGGTCTTACGACCTACGTCTCCGGGCGAGAGGTGCCACCTGGTTTCCACTATAATAAATATAAAGTTGGGGAGCGTTCTCTCGACAGGCCGAGAGAAGCTTTTTACAGTGGGGGTTGCACGGAGCAACTAGAAGAGAACAAGGTGGGGAGAATAGAGGGCTCTGGCTCTGGCTCTGGATCCTCTTCTCCTCTGATCGAATGACCAACCCCCTTCCTGGATGCCTTGGGGGTCCTTTTATAGTGTAGGCACGTGCCCGATATGGCAGTGATGACGTGGCGCTGATGACGTGGCACTGGTTCTGGGCCTCCTTGCTGGGCCCTTATTGGGCCGTTGTTCGGGCCCAATAAGGGGTAGGGCTTGATCTGCGAGCCTCGTAGAGTGGGCCCATGTGAGCCCAGGTGGGCTTACCCATTTGGGCCGTTGCGCGGGCCCATGCTGCTCTGATCTGGTCCGGTACAATTTTTGCACCCACAATGCTGACGAGTCCAAATAGAAAATAATGATCGATAGGATATAACAATGTGGACCATGTCCCACTACTCATGACCACATACTCGAGTGTCAAGCCACATCAAGTTTTCAGATTCGAGAAGATGTGGACCTCCCATCCTGGTTTCAATGAACAGATAAGGATATGGTGGAACTCATTTAATACCAAGGCAAACTCGGCTCTTAACCTGGCTAACAAATTGCGAGAGCTAAGGAAGAAGATAAGACTTGGAGTTACAAAATATTTGGGAGCATGAGGATAAAAAAAGATGGAACTACTATTAGCTATAGGTGCCTTAGAGCGAGTGGTGAAAGTATCACCTCTGAACGATAGTTAGAAGGAGTCATTGCATAGCTCAATAAAGATATCAGAGAGACTCTTCAGAGGGAGGAACATATATGGCAGCAGAGATCTAGAGACAGATGGATACAGGAGGGAGACAACAACTCAAGCTACTTTCATAAAATAGTTAATAAGAGGAGGCGAAGGAACACCATTACCTCAATCAGGATTGGAGATCAAACGGTTGCGGACCATGGCGACATCCTATCCGCTACGTCGAGCTATTTCAAGACCTTCTACCGAGCAGAAGACAACAACTCTTTTATTGGTGGACTTGGACAGTCTAGATCTGTCTTCACTACCACCATATTCTATTCTAGAGACGCCTTTCTTTGAAGAAGAATTCAACAATGAGGTTTTTCTCTCGAGGGGTGACGGAGCACCTGGACCAGACGGATATCCAAGTCTCTTTTTTCGGAGATATTCAGATGTGATGAAAATTGACTTGTGCCAATTTATCTTCGATATTTTGAAGAAAAAGCGAATATCCATGCCTTCAATTATTCTTGGATTATACTTATCTTGAAGAAATATGGTGTTTGGAGACTTTCACCCTATAAGCATCTCAAATTGCCTCTACAAATTAGTGATGAAAATCCTAGCAAATCGACTTGGTGCCCAACTCTCAGATACCATTTATGACTCATAGTCGACTTTTTGTCAAATGTCGTTATATCCTTGACAATGTGGCTAGTGGTAGCTCAGGAGATTATCCACAAAACAGAGGAAGTGAAAAGGGAAGGATTACTACTAAAACTGGACTTCGAGAAAGCCTTTGACATGTTAGACTAGAGGTTCGTGATGGAGATGTTGGCGGTGAAGGGGTTCTCTGCCAGATGGCAATCATGAATATGGAGATGCCTGTCGACTTCCAAAATAACATGCTTGGTTAACGACACCCAAGGGAGAGAATTCAAGATGAAGAGAGAAGTCAAACAAGATTGTCCCCTGTCACCACACCTCTTCATTCTCGCAAATGGACGTCTTCAACGTGATGGTCATAAAAGCGACCCTATCAGGTGACATCCGAGGACTAGGTGAGGGTCCTTGGTAACTTCTAATATACACTTTGCGGATGATACTTTATTGTTTTGTAAAGCTTTTCCTCTATAGATTGCTTCTTTAAAAGTCCTACTCTACAACCTCGAGATGGTCTCCGGGCTTAGGATTAACTTTAACAAAAGCAATCTATTTTACATCGGTGAAGACACAGAGGCCGAAGACGTCTTCTCAAACATGCTCAACTGCAATAATGCTACGCTACCAATGAAGTACCTAGGCCTACCGTTGAATAACAGGCCAGTTAAGAAGACAGAATGAAGAGGGTTGATCCAAAGATTGATCGAAAATAGAAAGGTTGGAAGGGGAAATTTTTGTCCCTGGGCAACCGGTTGATGCTGATCAACTTGCTCCTCACAGCTACACCTTACTACTTTATGTCCTTCTACTACCTTCCTAGCTAGGTAATCCAAGCCATCAATAGGATTCAACATAATTTTCTGTGGCGAGGAGCGGAGACAGTTAACAAGTCCTTCAATCTGATGAGATGGAAGACAGTTTGCTCTCCAAAGATATTCGGGGGGCTAGAACTGATAGATCGATGAAGATTCAACATCACCCTACCAGGAAAATGGTGGCGACGCCTGCAACAACTAGAGAACTCAGGATGGAAGCAAGTAGTTCTTGATAAATACTTCCACCGGTTCAATCCACTTCAAGTTCGATTGAGAGCATCTGGAATTTCACCATTTTGGAGGGGTGTCATGAAGTCGGGAGAAGCCTATAAGATAGGATGCAAGATCCTAATTGGTAACAACTCTCGAACTAGATTTTGGGAAGACGTCTGACTTGAGGATATACCGTTGAAGGATCTATTCCCTGAGATTTACTAGGCTGTCACATCAAAATGATGCTTGGTGTATTTTTATTACTACAACCGGCTAAAATGGTGGAAGCTGAATATCAAACAAGATGCAACACTTCATGTCCGTGAGGATAGAGAGATCCTAACCCATATACTGGGGCCAATTACCCTAGTTGAGCAGCAGGATCACTCAACATGGAGGTGGAGCAAATCGGATCCGAATATTCTCACTATTGGCGGCTAAAGAGAACACCCTCATGAGCTGAATCAGTTAAAGCGACGATGTTTAACGATGGATAATTCGAGATGCACATTCTACAACGTGGATGACGAAACGACTTCTCACAATATGCTTAAGTGCCTTTTCGCCCAAGACATTTGGTCAAGCCTGATGGAGAGACTACATCTGAGAGGTATTCCAAACTCTCTGAGATCATTGCGGACGACGTGGAGAAGGAGAGTGAACAACAATATTAGATCGACTTGGGACATTCTAACTCTTTGGTCGATATGACTTGAGCGAAACAACATGATCTTCAAGAAGAAGCTGCAACCGAATAGCGACATTCTATGCGATAGGATTATTTTAGCAATGGCAACCTTGACCAAGATTTAGATAGCTAAACCCCCCTCCTTTGGACAGCTGTCACCACAGTTTTGAGACCAACAAAGCTTGCAGCATCTTCATTTTCAAATCAAAAAAAGCAAAAAACAAAACAAAAAAACAAAAAAAACAAGGAAGATGAAGCTAACATCCACCCTTACAAACGCTACGCATTCCCTCTCCCTCCCCTCTCACCGACGGTGCCGCCCTTCCCTCAACAACCCAAGACTCCTCCCAAGGTTCTCTCTCTCTCTCTCTCTCTCTCTCTCTCTCTCTCTCTCTCACTGCATCTGCCAACCCATGAGGAGATTTGCAGGGCAGAGATGTCGTCACCATCGTCATCGTCCCAAGCGGAGCTCACGGTGGGACTCCCAACACCCCCTCCGCTCCCGGACAACCGAATTGTGGTGCGTTTCCCCCTCTCTCCCCCCTCTCATCATACCTCAAATAGAACCCCACACTTTATCGTTCTCCAATTCTATTGGTACTGATTCCTCCCACCAATTTCTCCACTCCTCATCATCAGCTGGGATGCGGGTCGGTGTCGGTCGATTACCTAGCGACGGTGGCGGCATTCCCGAAACCCGACGATAAGATCCGGAGCACCAGCTTGAAGGTATTGTTTTAATGGGTTCCTTAGGGGTCGTTTGGTTGCTGTGTTTTTTGCCTGTGATTTTGAAAACACGTGCAAATAATTTAGGGTTGTTTGGTTAATGGGGTGTGACCCGTGTAAATAAATGCACACTTGCTCAATTTGGGTAGCTTTTGCACATAAAACTGTGCAAATAAAGTTTCACCAAAACACATGAACCTTTAATTGCACATGTCACATCTGCAAACAGATGTACACACATCATTTGCACAGCAACCAAACAGGTCCTAAGTGCTAATGCATTAACATGGTTCTAACTTCTAAGTGGGTTCCTTGGGGTTTCAATTAAGTGGTGCTAATGCATTAACATGGTTCTATTGGGGTGGTGTGCTCAATTCTTGAATTATGGTAGCTAAATAACCATATAGATTGTGTCAAGGATCAAACAAAATGGCCGTGCAAACTTAAGAAATGGGATTTTAAGTTAGAAGGGTCACAAATGTAGTGCTACATTGCCAAGAATTATGGACTAATGCATTAACATGCTTCTAATTGGGTTGGTATGCTCAATTTGTGAGTTAGGGTAGTGAAATAACCATATATGTTCTACTGGGTTCCTTAGGGTTTCAATTAGGGGGTGCTAATGCATTAACATGCTTTGAATTCGGTTGGTGTGCTCAATTTGTGAATTAGGGTAGCGAAATAACCATATATGTTCTACTGCGTTCCTTAGGGTTTCAGTTAGGGGGTGCTAATGCATTAACATGGCTCTAATTGGGTTGGTGTGCTCAATTTGTGAATTAGGGTAGCTAAATAACCATATATGTTCTATTGGGTTCCTTAGGGTTTCAGTTAAGGGGTGCTAATGCATTAACATGCTTCTAATTGGGTTGGTGATCTAAATTTGTGAATTAGGGTAGTGAAATAACCATATATGTTCTATTGGGTTCCTTAGGGTTTCAATTAAGGGGTGCTAATGCATTAACATACTTCTAATTGGGTTGGTGTGCTCAATTTGTGAATTAGGGTAGCTAAATAACCATATATGTTCTACTGGGTTCCTTAGGGTTTCAGTTAAGAGGTTCTAATGCATGAACATGCTTCTAATTGGGTTGGTGTGCTCACTTTGTGAATTAGGGTAGCTAAATAACAATATAGATTGTGTCAAGGATTATACGAAATGACCGTGCAAACTTAAGAAATGAAATTTTAAGTTAGAACTTAGAAGGGTCACAAATGTAGTGCTGCATTGCCAAGAATTTACGGAGTGGGAATAGATGCACCCAAAATGCATGCTATCACATGATTCACATCAGATAAAATCAGATTAGTAAAATGATTTTTTGGAAATTCCTCCTCAATGAATTGCCTAATTACCAAAAACCTCTCTCACATTTGAGTATTTGCAAAAGCCTCCTCCATGTGCACAGGTGTCGTACTACGTATACAGAGTTGCATTACTACATGGGTGTACAACAATACATGCAGTACTATAACTGTGTGCATGAGGTAGGTTCCTGTAAATACTGACTCAAGGACTATTTGTATCAGCTTTGTGAAGTTCCAGTTGCGGGAATTAATACTGACTCAAAGACTCTACTTCCTTAAGTGACCTGAGATGTTAAGCTGCGGGTTGGAGGCCTTCCCTTTCTCTAGTTATTGCCTTCCCTTGTCTTTTAAAAGACTCAAATGATACATTGGTAGGTGGTGGTGGATAGGGTGGAAAAGGAGTTGCTTGGATGAAAAGTTGTATCTATCCTTGGATGGTAGGCCGACTTTAGGCCAATGTGTCCTCTCTAATGTTCCTCTTTTTAAAGTTTAGGTATGTCCGACTCCTGCAAAAAAAAATGTAATAGACTATTAAAATTTTAGATGATTCCATTGTAGAGGCTTGTTACTCTTGTATCATAAGTTTAGATTGTAAAAGCCTTCAATTCAATAGTATTATGTTTTAATATAATGTAATAGTCTCTATATATAGGGTTTTGATAGGATTCATATTTATGTAGTCTTAATTCCTTATTGAGGATATTTTTGTAATGAAACCAAGACTAAGTGTGACTGTTTTCTTGGGCCTTAAGTACTGAGTTTAATTGGTGGAAGAATTGAGTAGTGTAATTCGATTTTGAATGCTCAATGAAATTTTCTTTAGAGCAAATTAGTGGTAGGTCTCTAGAGCAAATGCTCTGCTAGCTAAAGGACAGGCAACAATTGCATTTAGTGTGAAGTCCCTCACGAAAGACACATTCTACAGCATGTCACCTACCCCCTTTCAAATGGCAAAGCTGCCCTTCCATTACCCATCCAGCAAGACTAACAATTCAACTTAACTAATCCAGCAAGAGTAACGATTCGTCCAGCAAGAGCAACAATTTGGTTGGTTGACATAGTGCATGTAGCTGTTGCTACAGTGAAATCACTGTACCAAGAGTATCTATTCGGTCTGGTAAGAGTAACGATTAACCGAATTGATACTTTTACTACAATGATTTCACTATAGCAGCTACAATGAAATCATTGTAGCAGTTACTACATGCACTGTGTCAATCAACTGAATTGATACTCTTTTACCAATGAATTGTTACTCTTTTACTAGATGAATTGGTACTCTTGCTAGATGGGTAATGGAAGTGCAGTTTTGTCATTTGAAGGGGTTGAAAAAGTAATATTTGCGGTGGGGGACTTACTGTAGAACATGTCTTTCGGAGGGGACTTGGTGCAATAGTAAAACATTGTCTATCCTTTGGCTAAAAATGATCTCCCAAAAAGGACTTATGGCTAGTCTTCCTTTTCTTTATAGTTTTTTTTCCCTTTTTGGTCATGGAGTCGGACTCTATTTTGCTCGTGGAATGGAGCCAAAACATTCGTGGATTCATACACATCTCTTATCTTTCTCTTCCCCTCGTTCATCTTCTTCTCTCTTCTCTGCACCATACTCTTGCATTACTCTTTTCCCATGTTTCTATTGTACCATAATTTATTGAAGACAGATCTTTGGAGCACTGTTTATACAGTTTGAATTGGAGTATATATGTATAAATGTGTATATGCATATATTTATGTATGCATATGTTTGTGTTGTATGACCTTATCCACCTAGTCCCCTTCTTAACTGCCTAAACTTGGCTAGACACCTAGAGGAGGTGATCTGCTTGGATTCCACCACCTTGACAACATTGTTCATGATTGAAGTTTAAAACTTCTACCAACAAAGGATAAAGTTATGGTCAATTGATGGACCATCATAGGTAACAAATCCAAGGCGGCCTAAGCAGGTGACTTCGACTTTTGGTGAAATTCTGTAATCAGAAAGGGGAATATTAAAGAAACCAGGATGAAAATTCTGACATACTTCATGAAATATCATGTTTGGAAGGTTATTTAGCCCTTAATATCTTCTATAAGTCCAATCCTTGTAGGGAGGTGTAGCTTGTCATTTGTAGTTGTATCTATTGTTGTGCAATAATAATAGGAGGCATGATAGACCACATATAATGTTGTCCTGGAAAACAAAAAGGATGTCCCAGATACAGTGGGATCCAGAGATTTTGATTATTATATATTTATCACTACCAATTGTCTATCCTCTTTTCCTTGCGAACTTATCTTCTGTGTTTTTGCCGAAATTGTTGAATTGCTATAACCTTTGTTTGTTTCGTTCTTTTAATTTCTACATATCCTGTGGGCTAGATAGGAAGAGACATCTTAATAATCTCTAAGTTAGATTTCCCATATTAACAGGATATTTTGCTTGAAACAGTATTATAGAAGTCTTTTGTGTCTGTACCTTTCAAGGACCTATTCTTATATCCTTAAGTTGTATCTTCAAGGAATGTATATTCATTTCATTTCTCCAAAAAAAAAAGAGCATGTATATTCATTTCAACCTTACATATATTTTTATTTAAATATCTTCTTTTTGGTCTGTGAAGTGTGTTTAGATTGCTGTATATATGGATTGATCCTCGTAATGGAATTACCGTAAATCAATTTTAACTAAAACAAGAGTTCATTAGTTTCACCTATAATATGTTTGTGCAGGTAGATGGAGGTGGAAATACAGGAAATGCTTTAACTTGTGCAGCTCGTTTGGGTTTGACACCTAGGATGATCTCTAAGGTTTAACACTTAGTTCTCATGCATCTTATCCCACAAGCCTATGTTTCCAACTATAACTTCACTCTTACCACAGATTTGCATGCAAATTTCTTTGTGTCCTTATATCAAATTTTACTGTACCATCTGAAGTAGATACAGTAAACTATTGAGGCCTTTATATTAACTTTAGTGTGCTCATCAGCTCATGTACTTGCATTATTGTTTTTACAAAGTCGCGATGCTGGTCCAAAACCTGTATGTAAAGGTTGAGGGTGGATATTAGGTTGTGAACTAGTCGAAAAAAGCAGCTCAAATTATGAAATGAATCCTAATTAATATTGATAGACGACGAAGGATTTACTAAGGTGACCCCAAATAGATAGTGGTTCAAGTTATCTAGGATTGCTATTTCCATTAGGATTCCTAATTCATTAAATTTTCCTAAAGGTTATTCTCATATATTAGGATACCTACTCAGTATAGGATTTCTTAATGGGTTAGAATTCCTAGTTACATTAGGACTCCCTAATCGATTATGATTCCTATCCATGACAAGTCTCTTCCTCAAATCTATGAATTTATTAAACATTCTAGAATAGTTAGGTTTCTTATTTTACTGTAGTTTTCCAAATTTTATTAGTCAATCGTTTTAAAGTGAGCATATTTAGTAAGGAAGTGTCTAAAACCCGGCCCTAATTTGATAGCACAATAGGTTCAAGAAGTTTTAAGTCTATAATGATTGAGTTTTTGGTTGGTTATCGAGCATTATGTACATATTTGCAAGACGTGATGAATTAGAGCCTAAGAAGCACTGACACTGGTACGACACGACACAGGTATGCTGACATGGCAAATCCTAAAAAAGGACACGGGTACGGTGGGGACACGACAAAATAAATTAATAATTTTTATTTATATTTTATGTGTTTATAATTCATATATATTTCAATAACTGAAAAAACCTCATAGAAAACAATTAAAATAAAAATTTAATGCATACTGAATCGCTACCGTTAGTTACACCCAGCCCGATCGGTGAATCGCACACAACCCTAAATGGCAAAAGAACGGCTTTGTTTCATTTTTCGCTTCAACCTATCTGAAACCTTAGAGGATCAGATAGGTTAAAGCCAAAACTGAATCGTAACCGTCCATTACAACCAGCTTGACAAGTGAATCGCACTCTGGCCCAAATGACATGCAAAAGAACGACTGCGATTCAGTTTGGCTTTAACCTATATGATGCTCTGAGGTTATAACCTCAGAGGATCAGATAGGTTGAAGCCAAAACTGAATCACAATAGCTTGTGACCTGACCCTATATCAAACAACCCGTCAACTCGCCGTGTCCAGCGAGTGTCCGATAAGTGTCCGGCTCCCAGAAGCACGTGGGACCCGGCACATGTGTGTCTGGTGTGTGTCCGGTGTGTGTCCGACACGGGTACGAAGGGCCTGGGGAAGTGTCAGTGCTTCCTAGATTAGAGCATGTTGAAAATATTAAAAAAATTCATCTATTTTTATGTATTTATCATAATCAATATTTCTTTGGTTGATTTTTTATCTATTCTTCCTTAATCTATCTCTTTCTTGAAGCTATATTGATCCCAATACTTGAATCCCAATTTTTTATTTAATTTTTTTAGCATCATCATCTTCCCCTTTAGGGAGAAAAGCATGAACCTTCAATAATAAAAAAACATATACATGCGGCCCTAAGACGAATACAAAACATGGTACCACTTTCATAATTTTCTTACTTGAGCAGGCAAAAGCTCTCCCTCCTCCACTTCCTTGATACTAGGCTAAGGGCAATTATTGCTTGAGTAGTCAGAGGCCAGTAAACAGCCCTTCACCCATCTTTGACTAGTTGTATCTTTTATTATCCTCTAACTGTTACCTTTTTGTTTGTTTACTCTTCTCGTGGCTCTTTTTTTGTTTTCCCTTCTTTTGATGGAAGCATCAGTGGGAGGCTGGGAGCTATGGAATATGAATTGAGGGAACATCACGGGGCGTCGTTAATTGAAAATGTCAAAGTAAGGATGGGACGACTAAGGTTGTGTTTTATAGAGGAGAGTGGATGAAGGGAATGGGAAGATTAGAATTTTATTGACAAGAAATGGGATCATGTGAGGGATGAAACTAGGGCATATAAGTCGTAATAAATAATAAAGCAAGATGAACAGGTAGGAATGGAATTATAATGTACAATACTTGATCTTTGTATTCAGTATGTCTTTATAATGGCCATGAAATACTTTGGAGAAAAGGGGTTCATGCTTTTATCCATTTATTTTAATTAGTGTATAACACCAACCAATATTTATAAAGGCCTAGGCATCAGGCCAGGATTTCAACTTTCAATAGAGGTGAGCCATAAGCTTCATGACTTTGCTTTACATACTTAAAATCTAAACAAGTAAAAAATCAATATAAGGTGACTTTTGTGTTTATACTTAGTTACCATAACGAATTGATCATAGGTACTTGACATTGTATACTTGAGATTTAGGCAATTCTTGATGTTGATGTATAAAAAATTGGCATACATTAGCCCAATGTCACGAGGTTGTATAACATATTCTAGCATACCGAGTTTGGTATCTGAATGTATATCTAACTCTATGAAAATGATTAGGTAGACCCATTGATGCAGGGGCTGTGCGGGGTGTGTGCCCTTAATGTAAACACATATTAATATTCAAGTATGTGATAAGTAATAATCAACAAAAACACAAGCCCACAGAGAGACCCTGAAAATGATCTATAAAAGGATGATCGATCGGAAGGGTAGAACTTCCGAATAGATTAGATTTTTCAATTAAACAATGTAAGAACCTATCAGTTGACTTAAATGATTGAAATAGTTATCATAAGCTCAAAAGGTTCATATCAGCGGGCGTAGGTTCATGTAATAACGAAGCCTTATATAAAATCGACAATTTTAAGATTAACATGTATTTCTAATAAAAATCCGATATGATAGGGCAAGGTTGTAGAAGATGGGGTGATGGAAGGATTGCACCTTTTTGCAGACGGGGTCTTGTTAATGGATGTGGTCCTCAGGCGATGATCCACGCACAAGAAGGGGTCGCTGAGAACTTGTCAAGACGGATTAGGACGACATATAGGACCCGGGAGGAGCTGGCGGTGTCGGCAGGGGTCCAGGAGGGAACCGACTGCACTAGCAGGGCTTGGAAGGAACTGACGACGTTGGCAAGGGGCCGAGATGTCCTTCGGCGTGCACGAAGGATCCAGTAGGGGCGTCCGTGTGTAGACGGGGCCTAGGAGGGGTAACTGGATGCAGGCGAGGCCCGGGAGGGGTTGTCAGGTACAAGCGAGGCCTGAAAGGGGCACAGGAGGGGTGACCTATGCAGGCTCGGGTCCGAGAGGGGTCGATCGACGTGTGCGGAGGAGCCAGGAGGGGTGGTCAGTTGCACAGCCAGAGAGGGGAAAAGAGGGTGGCAACCGTGCGTCACACACACACACACACACACAGAGAGAGAGAGAGAGAGAGAGAGAGAGAGAGAGAGAGAGAGAGAGAGAGAGAGAGAGAGAGAGAGAGAGAGGGCTTGAGTCCCACCGAGTTGAGGAGTCTCACCTCGGGAGTCTACTTTTCACAGGAGGAACAAAATTTTTATTTAATCAAAGCATACCAATAACAAGAGCTTTGGGTCTCTGATATATAGGCTAAGTGGCATCAATACTAATTCTCTAGGCAATACGGGATTAACATTCCCTTAGAAAAATAATTGTATAAAACAAATAACATGAAATAAAGCAACTCAATCCACATGGTCCAATTCAGAGAAAAGGAATAGCTGTCGAGCCACAATAAAAGTGGAAGTGCGGTCTCTCGGCGGCGGTGATACATGTGCATGTCGGGTGTGCTATCTGTGGTATCCACACCACCCATATTCATCACTTTCACCAGTAACTGAAATATAAAGGCGTTGTAATGTATTATGTATATTTCCAAAACAGGTGGGTGCTGCATACTTCCGATTTAGACAAATCTTGATAGTGATGTACCAAAAAGTGGCATGTTGTTCAAAGTGACAAGCTTTTATTGTTTTTTTTTTTTTTTGAGCAATTCCTCTTCGAGGCAGAGAGGATGGGGTTGAGCATACCCCAAGCTTTATTAGTAAATCAAATAAAAAGGGAGTTACAAGAGGCTAAGGAAAGGGCTAGTCCTCCCTGCGAGCTTAATGGAGAAACATGGAGACCAGCTAGTAATCATAGCGACATAGTTGGACCAGACGGACCCAATCGGAAGCTCTTTATTCGAGAAAACTCTGGAGTTGCGTTCCCGCCAAATGCTCCAGCAGAGGCCAATCACCAAGAGATCCCATGCCGGATGTAGCACCTTCTTCACCCTTCGAGTACGCCAAAGTGTCCAAAGAGAACGCATGGAGCCCGGATGACCTCGGATACCCAGGCGGTGTTTAAGCATGGACCAAAGGTTCCTAGCGAACTGGCATCTAAGAAAAAGATGGTTCACATCTTCCCTGTGCGCGCAGGGGACATGAAGTATCAGTAACATTGGGGTTGTTCCGCTTGCGAAGATTCACTCTAGTCAATATCTTCTCCTTGATGGCGACTTGGCGAGCCACATGAAGATCCTGATCTACAACGGAGCCGGCGACTTCCAAAGGTGAGTTGCAATAGGGCAGATCAATCCACCGTTGTTCAGGAATCTGTAGAAGGATCTCATCGAGAAGACCCCTGAAGAATCCTGCTTCTATCTCGAGAAGTCTCGACCGCCATCCAGAGAGAAGTTCTCGAGTATCTGGTAAAGATCTGAGAGTTGCCCCTGCAAAGCTTCCGGTATCGACCTCATGAATTGCACCGTCCAGGAACGCCCCTCCGAAGACTCTGATGTCTGGGAATGAACCGAAGCCTGGTTATCCCACGCCAAATCAAAAAGGTCATAGAACAGGGAAGCGAGGCTAATGTCATCTACCCAGTGGTCGGTCCAAAATTTGATGTCCTTGCCATTACCTGGAACCAACCTAATGCAGGAGCGGAAGGGTGCTCCTACTTTGCGGATGCCTTTCCAAAATGGAGATAGTTTCCCTGACGCTCTACTTCTGGTCTGTAGAGGAGAGAATCGCTTGAAGTATCTGTCCCTGATGATTGACGACCAGTTGTCCCCCTGGTCGTTCTGGAGTCTCCACCACCATTTTCCTAGAAGAGCTCGATTAAAGTCTCTGAGGTTAGTGACTCCCAGACCCCCCTAATTGCGCGACTTGCATGAGAGACCCCAATTAGCCAGGTGGTAGGAACCCATATTGCCATCGGCTCCCTTCCAAAGAAAAGCACTGCCGATCCCGTCTATTCTCCTAATGACCCAGGCAGGAATGAAGTAGAACGCTAGATAATAAGACGGGATATCTGAGAGCACATAATTAACTAGGGTAAGACGGCCCCCTAGTGATAGAAACCTTCCTTTCCAATTTGAAAGGCGACCTTCCATCTTCTCAACCACCTTGAGCCAATCCGCTCTACCCAGGAGCTTGTTGCTGATAGGAATCCCCAGGTATGTCATAGGGAAAGAATCTAGCTTGCAGTTCAGTAAAGTCGAGGCCAAAACACCCTTCTCTCGGAAAGGCCCCACGTAGTACATGGAGCTCTTACAGAAGTTGATCCGCAGATCCGAACAGAACTCGAGAGCGTAGAGAATAATCTTCAAGACTGCTACCTGCTCGAGTTCGGCTTCACAGAAAAGTATAGTATCGTCAGCAAAATGCAGGTTAGGTATACACCAGGAGTTACCTCGGATCCCGCGGAAAAGGTTCTAGGAGTTGGCTCTATGGAGTATCGCATCGAAGGCATCAACAGCCAGAATAAATAGGAACGGGGAGAGCGGGCACCCTTGCTTCAAGCCTTTGTGCATGCGGAAATGGTCTCCCGTCGCGTCGTTGATCGAGCAGGAGAGTTTGGAAGAACTAAGGCAGCAAGATACCCAATTGATCCAGTTATGGGAGAAGCCCCTAGCCCGCAAAGTGGAAAGCACGAAATCCCACTGAAGCCTATCAAACGCCTTCTCAAAGTCTAGCTTTAGAACCAGGCCTTCTGACTTAGTCTCCTTCAGCCTTCAGGTGGTAAAGGATCTCTTGCACCGATACAACGCTATCAAGAATCATTCTGCCTTTGATAAACGCCGATTGTGATTTGCTGATTAAGTCATCCATAATCGGGGACAATCTGTTCGCTAAAAGTTTGGCAATGATCTTATAGATGCAATTGGAAAGGCTGATAGGTCTGAAATCCGACACTGCTGAAGAATCTGTCCTCTTCGGGATGAGAATGAGAATGGAATAATTGAGACTCTCCAAGGATGCCGAGCCTTCGAAGAAGTCTAATATGAATCTGGTGACGTCTGGAGCGATACAGTCCCAGAAGAGCTGAAAGAATTGCATCGAGAAGCCGTCTGGGCCTGGGGCTCCATCCCCATTCATATCCAGAACTGCTTTCCAGATCTCCTGCGTGAACTGCCTGTCCAAATCCGTTGATGGTGGAATCCTCTTAACTGACAAATCTTCCCAGGAAAGAGAAGTAGAGGACGCCGGGAGATCTTGAAAGTTCGCCTTGAAGTGGTTTGTAACTCCAGTAAGCACCTCTTTTGTCCCCTCCAATTGACGACCCCCTACCCTCATGTGCTGAATGTCGTTCCTAATCCTCCTCCCGTTAGCTACCTTGTGGAAAAAGGACGTGTTTAGATCGCCCAGTTTGATCCATTTGTCTCTCGAGAGCTGTTTCCACATAATCTCTTCCATACGGAGCAAAGCCAAAAGATCTGACTTCGCGGTATTTAGAGCGGACCTCTTTTCCGCCAGTAGTGGCACAGATTCTTCCTTCAACTCCAGATCCTCTATCGCCTTCAGCATGATCTGTTTACGTCGAAGCACTGATCCGAATTGGGAGCGTTCCCAGCCCTTGATTTTCTGACTGAGGCTTCTGAGTTTGTGAACCAGGTTCCTCGCTGAGTTGAAGTCGGTTGGCATTTGTAACCACCATTTCCTAAGCACAGAATCGAAGGATGGGTCTTCAAGCCACATTCGCTCAAATCGGAAGCGACGGAGAGAGCGAGACCAAGAGGTGCACGTATCCAATAAAAGCGGAACATGATATGAGACCAGGGATTGCAAACTTCTCTGCGTAGAATTAGGGAAAGCTGCGTCCCACTCGCTAGAAGTGAGGAACCTGTCCAATCTCGCCATGGAGGGGACCTCACGTTTATTTGTCCACGTGAAAAGCCGACCTAGAAGAGGGAGGTCATTCAGATCCAAGAAACGGATGAAGTTGGAATAATCTTCCATGGCACCTGGATGCCGCAGACCACCTATCCTCTCGTGGCTAAACCTCGTAACATTAAAGTCGCCACACAGGACCCAGGGGACTGTCCTGTTGCCTCTAAATTCTGCAAGTTCAAGCCAAAAAGCATTACGGATGCTCACATCATTCGGCCCATAGACTGAGGTAAACTCCCAAACCGCTCTGTCGGACCTGCACGTGAGGGTCACCGATAGGGAGAAAGCGCCCACATGCTTGCTGGTTAACTCAAAGAAATCATCCTTCCATCCGATGAGTACCCCACCTGACGCCCCTGTCGCATCAAGAGCTTCCCAAGAGAACTTGAACCCGCCTGTCAAGCTCCTCAAGAAAGCTGCACTGGGGTTACACGTCTTCGTCTCCTGAAAACAAATAATGTCTAAACCATGCAAACTACAAAGAAAAGCGACAGCCAATCTCTTCTCCACAGCCCCAAGACCCCTAATATTCCAGGATAATATTTTCATTAATACAATTACAGGCCATCGGCCAAAACTCTACTCTTCTCCAGGGCAAGTGAAGAAGACAAAAATTTCTTCGCCGCCGAAGCGTCGCTTCCAAATGCAAACCCACACTCCGAGGCTATCTATAGGATGGCGTCTCGGTCTAGCAGGTTCAGAAATAGAGCAAAGTCCTCCGCTCTCGAAGCCAAAAAACTCCTTAGGCTCTGCATGAGGTGTTGCGGCGGTCTGGGGTTCCTGCGCGCTTAGGTCCGGAGTTGGGGCTGGGGAGCAGTGATCTCATCTGCCAAACCCTCCTGACCTGCTTCCTCGTGGGGGACCTCTAGACAAGGCTATGTATCTTCTAAAACCTGACTAGGCAAATCCAAATCCACATCAGTAAAAACAGGCTGAGGCTGAGGATCTACCACCGTAGCATCCCCAGTATCATGGGAGGGAAAAACATTCACCAACGAATCCCCAGAATTACGGGGAGTACGAATTTCAAAAAGAGACCCATTATGGCTAGCGCAGTTACAGGGATCCATGACAGCTGGGGAGGGAGATTCCCTGCCAAAAACGTTACCTTCCCCTCTAATCGGGATGGCTGAGGTTGAACCCCCCTCTAGAACCGGGTCGAGCTGGGCCGGCGGGGCTGGTGGTTCATCGGCAAGACCTAACTGGTCGGAAGAGCTCCCAGGTTGGTGAACTGAGGCGGACGAGGAGCCCGGTGAAGACGAGTCTGAAACCATGATAGTAAGCTCGAAAAAGTAATCGCCGATGGATTGATAGATCTGAACGATACTGTCATAACTTGAAGATTGCTGGACGACTCCATGGTGTTCTCGATCGCGACCAGTTCTCCGTAAGGAGCCAGGGCTGCCTGCATCGCTGGTGCATTCCAGCAGTGAAGGGGGACTCCCGAGATGAAGAGACGAACCAGAGAGAAAGAGCAGGCACCTCTGGCTCTGTGAGAAGGTGACCAGGCCTTGAACTCCAGAGATAGTGGGCCGACTGAGGCTGACACTCTGCTGATCTGAGAATGTTTAGCATAGGGGGTGGGGAATTTGACCAGAAACTACGAGAACCCCAGTTGCCAGGTTGGGAAAGACCATTCTGATTGCCAGTGCGACTTCATGGTTGCAGAAAGCTCTGGGGCAGTTGTAGATCCCTGCGTAACGTAGGCTAGAGCGCAGGATTCCATCTTGAACACCACTTCGCGGGATTCAATTGAGGGGGAGGCGGTCACGAACGGGTGGGGAAAGGATCTGGGCGGGGAAGGGAGGTGGAACGCCGGCTGATTATGAGTAGATGAGGTCAGAAATATCCTCAATGGGCATCAAGAGGAAGAATGTCTGATTCCCCTGCAAATCCAACACACCATCGCGTTACGGCAGAATGAGATGAGATGCCCTCTCTCTCCGCAACGGTAGCAGCAGCCTTTCTTGAACGGGCAAGGCACCCTGGTAGATGGGGGTGACCGAGGAAGAGGAAGCGCAAGCGGTGGATGGGGGGGGGAGAGGAAGGAGAGGAAGCGGCGGGGGGGGGGGGGGGGGGTGAAGGGTTTGGTTCTGGGAGGGGGGTTGTCCTGTCCCACCAAAGAGATGATCCGCCCAAGATCTATCTCTTGGTCCGCCCGAGGAGCGCTGGAGATCCTCATTAATAGCCTTGGCCTGAGGGTGAGATCCGTCGGCATGTCCAAGATCTAAGTGATAGGAGGCAGGAGCTGTAGCGTCTTCCCGAGGCGGTAAGGTAGACTTCTGGGCCCCCTCTGACTCTCGGTTTCTCCAACGTCCGTTCTGGACCCTAGGGTTAAGGACCGGATGACGCTGGGGGTGGGTTCCCGAGGGGAGCGCCGCTGAATCTCTCCGCCAATATCCATTGAGGACACGCGGATTGATGATGGGATTTTGATGCCGGCGGTTAGTGCGAGGGTGCCAGACGTCGGGCGGCGGAGAACCACCCTGTCGCCCTCGGAGTCGCTCTTGAAATCGCTCGCCGTACCCTCTAATGTTTCTTAAAGTTTGCTTGCTATCAACCAGCTTTTATTGTTATCTTATGTTTAAAGTGTACAGCAACATATTCTACCCTACACAAGTTTGGTACTTCAGTCCACACGCAAGGCCATGCAAAAGGTTCTGAAAGACCCATTTTTAACCCTTTCATCAGTATCTGAAATATAAAGCTCTAATGGGTATAATAGGCATAAATTAGGCGGAAGGCACGCTGCTGCGCTTTGTGCCTCACATCAGAATCGCTATATGATATATATGGCTCACATTACAAAGAATTTCCCATTCAAATCATTTTGTACCTCAGATCACTCTATCGATGTATGTGGATCACTCTTCTCTCCCATGAGCTTGGAGGTGTCTCTATGAGCCTTTCCTCTATGGGTGAGGCAAGGCCAACCTCATATAAGTCCTTCAAATTGATCACTCCAACCATTCTCAGCTGGTTCTAATTTTATGGTATTAATTTATTTGCTGCGTATGTCCCCCCAAAAAATTATCTGCTGCCTTTTATTCCTACTGAAGTAGAATCTAAAACTTTTGGAGATGCAATAATTATTCAATTCTTAGACAATGACAGCTGCTATAATTCACTGGACGTCATGCTCATGTCAGGATCTGCTTGCTGTCCTTAGGTGGCTAATGATGCTCAAGGAAGAAATATTCTAACAGAACTTGAAGCTGATGGCGTAGATACTTCTTATATTGTTGTGAGTTTAATGTGATCACTTTTGTCCATATTTATTAAGTCTGTCAAAATGTTCTCCAGGATGCTGTCACACTGTCTTATCTAAATATTGTTATAATGTTATCTTATGTTTGAAGTTCTATCATTATAGACTTTATAGTTGTTTATAAAACTATTTTGTTCCTCGAGGAAAAGTTGATTTTCTGAACGCAACTGAACAGCTTGTATTCTATTGTGCTTTCTCACTTTTTCAAGGACAGGGAACTGGGTATCATGGTATTAAAATTCTCCATTGATGTTAGGTCTAGGAAAAATCTTTTAGTTTTGAAGGAAATACAACATACAAGATTTTCTTTACAATGTCTTATATTTTGAGTAGGTTTCATATGTTACTGGTTTTCTGTTAACATGGAGCCTACTTTGTAATTGCTAACGTAATTTTTCTGTTGATTTAATGATTTCCCTTACATATTTATTTCTTGTGTTTTAATGTGATGTTATTGTTATTATTTGAATCATAAAACTTGATTTGAGTAGACATATATCATCAATAACTCATTTAAAGTATAAAGAGCTCCAAGATTAATCTTGTTAGTATTGGAAACATGTTAATTTAACATGAAGTGAAGGAAGTGAAACGGTTTTGTATTGTTGTCGACACTTGATTCTTTCTGGTTGTACACATGTATGTATGCATGCATGCATGTGCTGCAAGGGAGGCGGAGGCCCTTTAGAGTGGTGAAGGCTAGGATAGGGGAGTGTCAAGGCAGAGATGAAGAGGATGGTGGTGGTGGGGTTCGAGCAGTGGGTGTTCATCTAGGCATAGTTTCATGGTGTTCCACATTTGAAATGGTTGGGAAACACCACTTGGAAATTAGTGTGGTGAGGATGAATTAAAAATATCCAACAAATCAAATCAAACCCTTGGCCTTCACTATAAAACTCAAGCACCTAACCAGCAATGCTTAGTAACTATTTCACAACTATGTAATTTTATTTACTCCTTTATACTTCACATAATACCTTGTACATTCATAAATGTTTACATAACTTACACAAGAGGGAGCATGCTAGGGTTAGGGAAGAACTGGTGTGCACATTGTCCAGTCGTGACGAGGGAAACTAGTGGTTTTGTTTGATTAGGGCAATTTAATAAATTTTCTTTGCTCCCTTATAACCATTGGATCCCATGGTCCAGTGGTATATAAGTTTATATGATTGGATCCCATCCTATAAATAGTTTGAAGTCCGAGTGCCTTCTTTGAAGTCTTTGTGTGTTTTTGAAGTCATTGAAGTGGAGTTTTGGAATCTCGAGTCTCTCCAAGTCTCTCCCTTTGCTTGGAATAGTGGCCACCCTGTGTACTGGGGCCTGCCTCCTCCATATGATTCTTCCATTACTGCATCAATGGCATGTCTGAGGCAGATCACTTCTTCAACTTCCTTAATGGCTTACAATCGTGGGCGTATCAGGAGATGCAGAGGTGTGATGTGAAGGACTTGCACTCCACCGTAGTCGAAACCAAGAAGTTGATCGAGTTTAAGAAGCCTGACAACTCAGAGTTCAAGCCACCATTGAGGCTCACCCTAGGTGGCAACACAAGAGAGTGAAGAGCATGCCAAAGGAAGGATACGAGAAGGCCAAGGAGAAAGGCAAACAAAACCACCAGAGGCGAGTGGAGTGCTTCGTATGTGGCGGCAACCACTATACTCGAGATTGCACCAAGAAGGGCCTGAATGCGGTCCAAATTGAGGAGGTCAAGGACCAAGAAGGGCAAAAGATGGGGGCACTTCGGCTTCTCAATGCTATCAAAGGTAAGCCAAGTGTGAGCAGACCCCTGAAGAAGGAGTTGATGTATGTGGATGTGCGCATCAACAACAAAACCACGAGGGCTATGGTCGACACCAGTGCCATCCACAACTTCATCGCGGATGCAGAGGCCCGATGCTTGTATCTTAACCTAGAAAATACTCGAGGAGGATGAAGGCTATGAACTCTGAAGTAAGACCTGTGCTCAGGATAGTGAAAGGGGTCAAGCTAGAGATCGACGAATGGAAGGGATTGACCAATCTCATCGCAACACCACTTGACAACTTCAAGGTTATTCTTGGCATGGACTTTCTCATATCGGGGAAGGCGATTCCCATGCCTCACCTAGAAGTCGTGAGCATTATTGAGGAGTTGTGCATGATTCCTGTGGGGCATGACGAATCGACGAAGGCACAAGCTCTGTCGGCCCTGCAGTTTAAGAAGGGGTGGAGAAGGGGGTGAAGAAGGGCGAAATCACTTACCTTGCAGTGCTCAACATGAAGGAGGAGGCCGTGAAAGAGGCACTTCCACCTGTCCTTGACAGCGTCCTTAAAGAGTTCAAGGACGTGATGTCCAAGGAGCTGCCTAAGGAACTTCCACCACGGAGAGAGGTGGACCACGCCATTGAGTTAGAGCTTGGAGTAAAACCACCGGCGATGACAGTGCCAGAGCTCGAGGAATTGTGAAAGCAACTCAAGGTGCTACTGGATGGAGGGATCATTCGACCGTCTAAGGTACCTTGCGATGCACCCATTCTATTTCAGAAGAAGTACGATGAGAGCCTACGATTGTGCATCGACTATCGGTCGTTAAACATGGATACCACCAAGAACAAGTATCCCATCCCACATGTGGCGGATCTTTTCGACCAATTGGCAGGAGTGCCGTACTTTTTGAAGTTTGACTTGCTGGGGGTACTACCAAGTGCGCATCGTTAAAGGGTATGAGCCAAAGACGACATGTGTGACGAGGTACATGGCTTATGAATTTCTTGTAATACCTTTTAGACTAACAAATGCTTCAGTGACGTTCTCCACTCTCATGAACAAGCTCTTCCACCCGTACCTTGATTGGTTCATTGTGGTATCCCTCTCGTGGTGTACTCCAACATGTTGGAGGAGCATATCGAGCACTTGAAGACGGTTTTCCGCATGCCAAGGAAAAATTTACTCCACGCCAAGAGGGAGAAGTGCTCATTTGCCCATGAGGAGGTGCCTTTCTTGGGGCATTGGGTCAGGCATGGCGAGATTTGAATGGATCATAAGAAGATGCAAGCCATCCAAGACTAGGAGACTCTTACCAAGGCGACTGAGCTACAGTCTTTTCTAGGCCTAGCGATCTACTATCGACGGTTCATCAATGGCTACTTAGTGAAGGCGACACCACTAACTGATCTTCTGAAGAAGGATCACCCTTGGAGTTGGACCCATGAGTGCGAGGAAGCATTCGAGAAGCTCAAGAAGCTCGTGACGGGGGACCCGGTGTTGAAATTGGCAAATTGCTAGATCACTCCAAGCCTTTTGATGTGAACACCGACACATCCGACGTCACAATCGGTAGGGTGCTGGTGCAGAATGGATACCCCATTATGTTCGAGAGCCGGAAGCTGAACGACATTGAGCGACGCTACACGATTCAGGAGAAGGAGATGAACAAAGATGGTGCATTGTCCAAGGCCATGGGGGCACTACCTACTCGGCTTTAAGTCCGTGGTCAAGACTGACAATATGGCCACGAGCTACTTCCAGGCCCATAAGTTGTCTCCCAAGCAGGCACGTTGGCAAGACTTATTGGCGGAGTTCGACATGTGGCTAAAGTGCAAGCTCGGGAAGGAGAACCAAATGACCGATGCGCTCAGCAGGAAGGCGAAGTTGGCTGTGGTGTGCCAACTCAAGGGGGTTCTTCTTGACTGCATCAAGATGAGGATAGATGAAGACTCTACGACGCAAGGCTTGGTGAAGCTTGCGCAAGAGAGCAAGACAAAAAGGTTTTGGCTCAAGGATGGGCTGCTCTGTATCAAAGAAGAAGGGTGTTCATGCCAAGATGGGGAAGTTTGAGGAAGGGGCTTCTTAAGGAGTGCCATGAAACGAAGTGACTCCGGCCAGTGGAAGACTTTGGCATTACTTGAGGCCGCCTACTACTAGCCCGAACGCGGGAGGACGTGGAGGAGTATGTGTGCACATGTCTTTTGTATCAGTAAGACAAGCTGGATCATCACTGACCCGATGGACTGCTCGAGCCTTTGCCACAGTGCCCAACCATCCATGGCAGAGCACTCCATGGACTTCATCTCTGCTTTGCCAAAGGTGTGGGAGCTTGGGTGCATCTTTGTGGTGGTGGACCGCTTCTTCAGGTATGACACCTTCATTGTCGTGCTGACGGACAACACTGCGGCTCGCGCCGCTCGCGCAATAGCTTGGTTTGTTGTGCGCGTTCATTTTTTCGTACGTAGCGCCCTAGTGCGCAACTACTTTGCTTAAGCTAGCTCGAAAACTGCGAGCTGCTAGCTCTTCCGTACTTAATAGATGTTATTACTTCGTATCTAGGAAAACTCCCTATCTTTGAAATCCAGTTCTCGGTTAAGGGTTAAATTACTTATCTGTTCCCACTTCCCATCTCCCGTGCCTTCTTCCTTGAAGCTGGTTGCCACTTCATTAGGCATGTGGTGAAGTATTTGGGGATCTCGACAAGCATCATCAGCGATCGAGACCCAAGATTTATTGGGTGGTTCTGGACTGAGGTGTTCAAAATCATTAGCATGGATCACTTCTCTACAAGCTTCTATTCACAGATCGACAAGCAGACAGAGCGTGTTAATGAGCTCTTGGAGGAGTATCTTTTGGAATTTTTTAGTGCCAACTAGAGGGACTGGGTATATCACTTTGCTACAACTTGCAGAGGAGCGAGTCGTCTCCTGCCCTGCATACGTTGGAGACTCGTTACATGGGGAGAAGCCTAGCGCCTGACCAGTTCGCCTCAGACTTGAGGGAGAAGACCGAAATTGCATGGGTGTTCTTGGAGAATACCACGAAGCGCATAAAGAGGTGGGCCGACGTCAAGTGAAGATCTTCGGAATTCAAGAAGGGGGGGACACGATGATGGTGAAGCTTTAACCCCGACAGTTCACAGTGTTCAAGAAGGTGAACAAGGGGTTGATTCACAAGCATCAAGAATGTGGGCGAAGTTGCCTATAAGCTCCAACTCCTAGTCACGTTGAAGATCCATCATGTCTTTCATGCAAGCTGTTTGAAGCCGTACCATGAAGATCATGAGGACCCGACACGAGGAGTATCGAAGCTGCCCACGACGACCATGGGTCCATGACTACGTCGTTCGACAAAGAAGTGGAAGTTGGACTAGACCAACTCACTATAATCGACCTCGAGGAGTGTCACCCTACGTGGAGTACCTGATTAAGTGGAAGAGGCTTCCGTATGGGGAGGCAAGCTGGGAGCATGACATATTGCACCAATTCGAGAAGCAGATCCAGGAGTTCCTCAACGAGCACACGCTGAGGGCATCGCCATATTAGGTGGGGGAGAATGTTACACCTATACTATTTGGCCCCGTTTGTACTAAGACAAGTGCCCAAGCTTTCAAGCAAACTCCAAGGAGCGCTTGGAGAACGATGGTTAACCTAGAATATTCTAAAATCATATGGAGCCATCCTAGGTTCTCTAGCTCTCTAGAATATTCTAGCCTATTGTAAAATATCTTGTATACCATTAATGATTGAAATGTGTGGATAACTCTAGAATGTTTTCACCCATTAGATTGATGACAAGTGGCACAATCCTGACCACTCTTGTACCTTCTTGTAAACTAGAAATAGGGGGAGGTCTCATTTGCTCCTCACCTCAGAGAAGTGTAATTCTCCAAAACAATAAAGAGTTCTCTTCCACCCATCCCCTCTCTTATTTTGTGTTTGTGTGAGCGAGCGAGGGAAAGTCCTTGTATGGAGAGCTTCGAGGGAAGGCTGACTCAGCTACGACGAGGTAGATCGAGTGCCACACAAGTTATACCGAAGGAAAAAGCCAAGTCCGTGACACAATGCCCATGAATGGGTGACTGATCTAATTTACATTCATATATAGATATAACATATATATACATACATGCACATTGCACAACATAAATGTACATGTGTGTGCGTTCGTGCCCACGTGTCATTTCCCAATGGAGACCTCTGCTGCTTACAACACAGGTTTTAACTGTGGACCTTATCACTAGCATGGGTTTGGTGGTTAAAAAATCAGTTTTACTTTTTTAACTCTGGGATATTGGTTACCTTTTGATATATTGGAGCCTTTTCTCATTTGTTGTTTTTGTTTGGGAATATAAGAAACTTGATCTCAGGACGCACACCTAGGCGCTGCTTGCCCTTGCCGTCTACAGTATATTTTTTTACAGTATATATTGTTACCACATTTGTTTTCTTTGTTTTACTGCTCATTGCTGGTGCTTGTTTATATGATGTTAGTTGCTGGATTTAGCTAATAAGTTCGACTCGTTCATTGACAGTTTCTTTTTCTTGCTAAATGATTTCTGCATTCTTCTTGTTGCAATAACTAAAGGTGCTAGTCAAATCCTAGGTTGTAACAAGATTGTTCTTACTCCTTAGTGTGATTGTTCTTGCTCCTTAGTGTGTGGCACTTCAGGATGCGGCACATCAAAAAAAGGCAAAATATTTGCTCCCTGTTAATATTTGTATGTTACAACTTACATGGAGAGATTTCTATTTGGGTGAATGACCCAGTCATGGGTTGAGCTTCTAACTTTATGTATCTGATTAGACATTAGAGCAGTCTAAACTTATATGCCTCTCCTATACTTTTTTTCTTGGAAGTGAATTCAGATTGTTTGCGAATTAATGTCATTCAGATTGGATATTAACTAGTCATACCTAAGGTTACGGTTCATAGGATGGTGATGTTACAGTTAAGGTAGAAAGTAGTGGGGACGGGTTGGAAGGTTGACGGTTTCTTTTAATAATGTTTCATATCATCTGTCTCACTAATTATTTTTTCCTTTATCTTTTCTTTATCCATTTCAATGGAGGCTTTCCTGATTTCCAAAAGAAAGTTGTTATAAGAGGCTTTAGCAATGTTGTTTTGCCTAAAATGTGTCTTTCTGATTTTTGTAACTTATGCTATCCATCTTCCAGGTGTCGGAGGAGGGAAACTCACCATTTACTTATATAATTGTTGACAACCAAACGTAAGACATTTTTTTCTGTTTCATTCTCAGTAGCATATAACGGTATTTTATAAGGGCTTGGTTTAAGTTATCAAATCATTGTAGCAGATTAAATCTACTTGGGTGAGATTTTGAACTGTAAGAACTCGATCTTAGTCCAGTTCATTAATTTTCTTATTTACGAGATCATTGTCTTGGAGTTTGTATATATCTTATGCATAATGTCAATTTTTTACACTGCATGTTGTTTCTCACGTAATGTGACCAAGATTCAGTAATCAAAAGCAGAAGATATTAATGAGATGACTGATCTCAGCCACTTTGGCTTTGACTTTATTGCAAAATATAGAATTGTCATGTAGATGTACTAGTGCATGCCCGTGCCTGTCGGCACTGCAGCGGGCCGCCTTCGGCGGCAACACACCTGTCAGCAATGCAGCGGGCCGTCTTTGGCGGCAAGACACCCCCGTGCATCACCACCCCCACCCCCACCGTCATATGCGACAAAAACACACCTGACCGCCTTTGGCATGCCCGTGCCGATTGGCACGAAGCGGGAGCCTTCGGCGAGACCAACCAACCCCCACCTCCCCCTACCCCAGGGGGGAGAAAGGAGAGAGAGAGAGAGAGAGAGAGAGAGAGAGAGAGAGAGAGAGAGAGAGACCGTGGGGAAAAGAGAGAAAGAGCGAGTAGGCAAGAGAGCAAGGCCGTCTCGATACAAACTGAGTCCTAAGACGAAAATTCTAGGGGTCACGTCTAAAACCCCTAGACTCGGACCTGACCCGTTTAACTAATCGTGTCTAGACCCTAAACCCGTACGCGAACTGCTTATAAAGGGGTAGCCCGATACGACCCGTTTACTACACAGGTTTATTCAGTTTACCCAATCTGACCCAATCCGACACGACCCAACCTGACCCGATAAGACCTGCTGGTACAACAGACTATAGTATCGGATTGCGGGTAGACCCGACCCAACACGACCCATTGAATTTTAAACGGGTCTTCCCGGGTCTACCGTGTCCAGACCCTAAACCCAGACCCGACCTGTTTATTAAACGGGTCTATTGTGATGACCCGAACCCGTTTAACCCAGACCCTAACCCACTAACTTCGTGTCGGGTTGTGTCGGGTCTGCTGTGTCGGGTTTAGAATTGCCAGCCCTAGCCTTAGGCGGCTACCTATAGTTGCCTCACTATTGAGCCGAGACAGGAAGAGAGAGATAGAGATCGTGTGGAAGAGAGAGAGAGAGAGACGGGGGGAGAGAGAGGGACGATCGGTAGGTTCTAAATGTGCATGGATCGCGCGAGGGGTTTATAGGTTCTAAACGTGCATGGATCATGCGAGGGGTTTAGAAAGGGACGGCTATGATCAGGTTTTTAGAGAGGGATGACCGGAGTTTTGCATGGCAATTAAATAGAAAGAGGAGATAAATGAGGGAAGGGAATAAAGGGGAAGATGGCCGCTTAAGGAAAGATAAAAAGGAGTTTTGCATGGCAATTAAATAGAGAGAGGAGATAAATAAGGAAAATCAAGGGGGAATAAAGGGGGAGAGAAAGAAGGAGAGAGTTTTGTCTAGTCAGCTTTTGGTGCCATTTTGTCTAGTCAGCACGAAACCGCCGTGCCATGTTATATAGATTTGATCTACAAGGCATCATAAACTATGATTCTTGGCTTACAGCTAATCATCAAATCTTATGCACCACCAGAACCTGTTTGAGTTGGGTATGACCTATGAGCAAGGTATTAGTATCAATGAAATTTCCTTTTTCGAACTTTGAACAGGGTGGGATTGGTATCTGATGTAATATTTCATTTCACCGGCCACAAGTAAGATAGTATATCGATATATACGTTATACGCTCTCTTGACCCTCTTGATGTTGTTTGTACCTGCCTGATGATTTCTTTGTCCCCACGAACATGACATACATACATATCGTTAGTGGAGATATACACCAAGAAGCATTTCATCACCTTTCTCTATGCATGTAGTTCCTAGCATCAATAAATGGAAATTCACACCAATGCGTTCATATTGAAGTCTTATCAACTATTTGTCAATGAAAGTCTCCAGCACATGGATTTTCATTGGTGTATGATCCTTCTAGATTAGTTGCTACACCATCTTTGTAGATTCTCTCCAACCTTGCTCTTACTTCTAGTTGCTTCCGCTGTTTATTTTGCTTGTACCACTAACTATTGCTACTGTCTCTAGTTGATCAACTTTGTAAAGACGAATATTTTTGCCTTTTCTAAATTCAGATAAAAAATTGTCACACGACATGGATTTTTAAGTATTATATTGTACTGTCAATCAATGATATTTGGTCTTGCTTCCTATTCTTGCACTGCTGCTTCATTGCTTTTCCTTCTCAAAGTCTTGCTTTATGCAGCAAAGTATGCTTATAAGCCCAAAGGGATGCTTAAGCGAATTTATCTTAATTTGTATTTCCTCACCCCTCTCAGACACATTGCGGTGGTCCATAAGATTGTCCTTCCTTTTCCAGTCTCAACGACCATTGTGCAATGTCTTTTAAAATGAGGGCATCGTTCTTTGGTAGGTTGCTCCAACATTCTTCAATTTGAAAGGCATGGTGCTATAACAGAAGACCACCTTGGAGGTGCTAAAGGCTGTGAACTGCATCCTTAGGGCCATCTTGATCTGATAATAGTCAGACGACCCATCCATGAAGGATAATACTTCATGTCTGGGGGTCAAATCAATCACCAACTATAAGAAGGGCAGCTGTGATATAATCATTTAGGCATGCTTTGTTTAAATCCCAAAAGTCAAACTAAATGCCGGACATGGTCATTTTAGTTGCAAACTGACATGATATTGGCTAACCACTCTTGAAAGATCTGCTTCTGAAACTCTTTGCCAAGACGTCGTTAAGCCTGCTTAACAGGCTTGGGGTGATAGCTAACTGACTTTTTCCAGGTCGACTCCAAGCATCTCCTTGTAGATCCTAGCGAAGCAATCTTGGTGTTTCCTTAGGGAACTCCTGGTATTGTTCTCTTCACTTGTCAGGAGTGCTGGCATATGTAGGCCCAATTCATGTTAAATCCTAAAGGTAAGTTTGATGAGGTCGTCTACATTATGTTGACCTCCATTCTCAAGTTACTTCAAAGCCGGGGCTGCTTCTGCGAGCTCAGTAGCTTCAACAAAGTGCCTACCCATTGTAGTCAACAACTCGTGGGAATCGTGGGGGACTTCTCTGCCACTAGGTTAATAACGCATTGCAAGAAGCAACTCTTCAATGTCCTATGAATTGGAAGGATCTTATATCAAGGTCAAAATACAGATGTTCAGGTGAATGTTTTTTGAGAAACCCAACCCTTTAGTGTCTTTTGTGTTGTTAAAAATAGAACCTACATATTCCAAGGGATCATAGAGCTTCTCAAATATGGCGGGTTTAAGAAGAAAGTGACTGCTGGTTTATCCCCATTCCAACCTTCTTAAGCACACGTCTAGTTTGAGGGTCCTTTACAAGGACAAAGGAACCCTTTACCTTTCGATGAGTGGGATCCTTAATTTCATCTTAAGGAGATTGAACTTCAGTGGTGATACTATAAAAGAAGAATGCCTTCCTACATTTGTTATTCAAATGAACTACCGCCAAATTCACATCACTCTTCTTGTTCAAGCTTATGGAACTTAACGGGAAAAACAACATCCTGGAAAAATGATGCAGCCTGATTAGCACCATCGGATCATCGCTGCATCTTCAGTTCGTTGCCAGAGAGTTTTATTTCCAGTCGTTTTTATTTTATGCTTGGAGGACATTATCCCTATGGAACTTGTAGCCGTTTATTTCAGTTTTTGGCCCATTTTCTATGTTTTTGGCCTAATTTCTGCACTTAGTATTAGCTATGTTCTTGCCTAATTCATGGGGGATGTCCATGATCTCATCCGAGGGCTTTTCGGATTGAATCCGGGTCTTCTCAGGTGAGTTTTCTGCATGTTATTAATAAATTTTGGGTGTGTGTTTGCGGGGTACCGACGGACGAGATGATGTCTCGAAACCGACGGTTAGATAGCAAAATAACTTAAATTTGATGATGTGGCATCAATTGGGATTCAATTAGGGCTATGTGGGCTTCAATTAGGGCTTATCCGTCCCTTGCCCGCACGGAAACCGAGCCAATCCGCCCCCTCTTCCGTCCCCTCTCTTCTCTCTCTCTTCTTCCCCTTATTTCTCTCTCTTTTCCTTTTCTTTCTTGGCCCATTGCATCCCTACCATTCCCTCTTATTTTCCTTTGATCTTGGTCATCCAAAAAGAAACCCTAGTTCTACAAAAAGGGGAAGATAGAAGAAGATTTTGGATTTTGATGATTGTTGAATTGCATGCCTCTTCGTGAGAGCTTCCGGGAGAGACGCGTGCCCCTGACGCTCGCCGCATCCGCGACTTCGCCTCGCGAAGGCCTTGGCTTGTTCTTCCGAAGGATCCGGCTTCTCACGACGTCCGACCTTGATCCGTGTGCGGGATCTTCGCTGCATCCTCTCATCGACCCACGGCGGAAATCCCAGGCACTATCTATCCGTTTATCTTAATTTTCCTTCGCATTTGCATCGTTTTTCCTTTATTTTCATTGCCTATGCTCCGCATCGCAGCCGTACCCATCCCGTTTCATCGCTAGTTGAAGTCATAATATATGCCTAATCATCATATTTGCTATCTTTAGTCTGTTTGTAACCCTAACAAGCATATTTAGCCTATTTTATAGAAAATCTGATGCAAACCTTTCTTTAGAATTTGATATCTATTGCTGCGATTTAATCTCTTATATGCTGAATTCTGTTTTTTTGTGATAATATTGCATCTTGTATTGTTAGATCTTGAACTACGCTTTATGTTGAATGCATAGAACTATAATTCTACGTGAAATAGCTTGTGTTTGCCGCCTCTTTGAGTCATACGGCACTATATTGATAAATAAATCTTAGTTGACCAAAGGGAAACCCTAAAGGGCTTAAGATTGTAGCGCCCCTTTTCGGAGCCTGCATCAAGTTGGTATCAGAGCTCGAAAGAACCTGTTCGGGTTTCTTTTGAGTGCTGAAATTCAGCAAACCCTAACCTTCTTCCTTGCTGATTTTACATAGCGCATAGTTTTGCATGCTTGAAATTGCATCTAGTGCTAGGATCGCATCGTGTGAAACATCTGCAATTGCATAATCCTTTGTATATCTCATAATCCATGGCTGATCGTACCCATCTGCACCGGGATGCCCGTAATCGGGGACGTTTTCCCCGAGGACCCCAACCTCGTGGTGCTTGGCAAGAAGCGATCCAAAATACTTTGGATCGACATGCAACCTTGTTGCAAGAGATCACGGATAGGCTATGATTACTTTTACAAGATAGAGGCGTCAACCCTTAGACCCGACCGGTCGAAAACGACCCGGGAGGGGCAGAAGCCAATCCAAATGCTGAGGTTCATAGGGTCGAAGAGCAAGACCAACGCCAGGGCTTAAATCGAAATCCGATTCCAGCCCCACCTCAGAACCAGATCCAAGCCTTACCTCAGAATCATAACCGATACCAACCGCAAGAGCGAAATCGGGCTGACTATTTTGATTCGCCCTCTGAGTCTGAAGCTGAGTTGGACGAGTCCGACATAGACTTCGAACGAGAGTACGTTCAGTTCGGTCGTCCCAGAAACCCTAGAGAGCAGCATGCGCGTGATCAGCACGGCATGGAAGAGCGCCTTGTGCGAGCCCTTGAGAGATCCCAAGGTTATGGAGTCCGAGTTGACATCGATGACTTTAGGGGAAGCCATGATGCTGACGCATTCCTTGACTGGATAGAAAGCGTTGAGCACTTCTTTGAATGGAAAGATCTCCCTGACGATCGAAAAGTCAAACTCGTGGCAACGAAACTAAAAGAAGTCGCTTTGGTTTGGTGGCGAGAGTTGCAAACGAGTCGCCTCAGGAAAGGGAAACAAAAGGTCGCAACGTGGACCAAGATGCGTGACAAGATGCGACTGAAGTACCTACCTCCTGACTACCGTATCTCTCTGTACCAGCGGTTGCTTAGCCTGAAACAAGGCAATCGAAGCGTACAGGAGTACACTGAAGAGTTTGACATCCTGACCATTCGTAACGCCATCCCGGAAGACGATGAACAGAAGGCTGCGCGCTACGTCTCGGGATTGCGCTATCAAATTCAGGACGCGCTAGCAATGCAGACCATCCTCACTGTGATGGAAGCATCTAGGCAAGCTCTCAAGGCCGAGAAGATCCAACAACTTTAGGAGAGAAGTTGCCCCTAGAGTACCCCCAGGTGCCCCTTCAGTTGGAAGAGGAGCACCTCCTACCAGAGTCACCCCACCTGTTCCCACTCCGACTACAACTCCATCAAGAACCAATCAACCCCCTGGTCGGGTTGAACAATCAAGTCGTGAGCGAGGTGCGATAGGAAGTCGACCACCCGGAGCAATTTACAAATGCTTCAAATGTGGAGAAATAGGACATCTAATTACTCAATGCCCAAAAAGGAGACCTCAGACTCATCTGACAGAAAGTGAAGAGCCGACTGAGGAAACCCTAAACAACATGGCTGAAGAAGAGCATGATGATGACCCTAGAGATGCTGAATATCAGGAGAATAACGAAACACATGATATTATCGCTGAAGCTGACGAGGCAACGCATGCACTAGTCATGCACCGTGTTTTGTCAACACCGAAAGCTCCTGAACCAGATCGATGGCTTAGAAGGAACATCTTCCACACCACTTGTACCTCAAAAGGGAGGCATTGTGTCCTCATCATAGACAGTGGTAGTACCGAGAACTTAGTCGCCCAGATCATGGTTGACAAGTTAGAGCTCAAGACGGAAAAGCTGGTCAAACCATACAACTTGTACTGGTTTAAGAAAGGGTCAGATGTCGCTATTAAAGAGCGATGTCTAGTCGAGTACACCGTTGGCAAAATGTATAAGGAAGCCGTTTGGTGTGACGTGGCGCCCTTGGGCATTTGTCACATTCTGTTGGACCGCTCATGACAGTACGACAGAAAGACAACGCATGATGGGGAAAAGAACACCTACACCTTCTGCAAAGATGACTATAATATCACCTTAGTGCCTCAGAGGGAGTCACTGAAACCACTTTCTAGTGAGCCGACACCCCCACAGGTCACCCCAAAATTGCCAAAAAAGAAACCAAAGGCCCTACCAGCATTACTGACGCAAGCTTGCTTCGAGGACGAGCTCAGAGTATTTTGCTCCATTGTATTCCTAGTTGCAAAGGAGGCCACAAAGGGCCCTAGCATTCCTCATGAGATTCGAGTCCTACTTGAAGACTTCAATGATCTCATTCCAGAGGAACTACCTGAAGGACTTCCACCTCTTCGGGATATTCAATATTGCGTTGATTTAGTCCTAAGAGCGACGCTACCTCACCTTCCTCACTACCGAATGAGTCCGTCTGAATACGAGGAGATACGTCGACAGGTTATCGAGTTACTGCAAAAGGGACAAATCCAAGAGAGCATGAGTCCATGCGTAGTACCTGCACTCCTAACTCCCAAGAAGGATGGGACATGGAGAATGTGTATAGATTGTCGTGCCATCAATCGAATAACGGTCAAGTATAGATTTTCGATTCCCCGATTGGATGATATGCTTGACATGCTACATGGCGCGAAAATCTTTTCGAAAATTGATCTTCGTAGCGGTTATCATCAGATCCACGTACAACCCGGTGACGAATGGAAGACTGCATTTAAAACCCGGGAAGGACTGTATGAATGGTTAGTAATGCCATTTGGTCTATCGAATGCACCAAGTACCTTTATGAGGTTTATGAATCAAGTGCTCAAACCATTCATAGGCAAGTTCGTTGTCGTATACTTTGATGACATCCTTATCTATAGTACGACATCTGAACAACATGTCGAGCACTTGCGAGAAGTCTTGAAAACGCTAAGGAAAGACAAGCTGTACATCTATCTGAAGAAGTGCACCTTTCTAACAGACAGCTTGACCTTTCTAAGCTACATCGTGTGCTCCGAAGGGATACGGGTCGATCCAGAGAAGGTCGAAGCCATCAAGTCATGGCTCGTTCCAAAGAACGTTAGTGATGTGCGACGGTTCCATGGTCTAGCGTCATTTTATCGCAGATTCATTAAGACCTTTAGTTCCGTCATTGTACCTCTCACGAACTGTATGAAGAAGGGTGGTTTCCTTTGGACCCCCGAAGTCGAAGGAAGTTTCGATCTCATCAAGACCAAGATGATGAGTGCCCCAGTTTTGGCACTCCCAAACTTTGATAAGGTCTTTGAGATTGATTGTGATGCATCTCACGTCGGTATAGGAGCAGTCCTTAGTCAAGAGGGACGTGCCGTCACATTTTTCAGCGAGAAGCTGAACGCTGCGCGTTTGAATTACTCGACATACGACATTGAGTTTTATGTGGTTGTTCAAGCCCTCAAGCACTGGAGGCATTACTTGATCCAGCGAGAATTTGTACTTAATTCTGACCACGAAGCGCTTCGTTATCTGAAGTCTCAGCGTAGCTTGAACCAACGTCATGCTAAGTGGTCAAATTTCTTGCAAGAGTACACATTCAACCTCAGATATAAGGCTGGGGTCCTGAACAGAGCTGTTGATGCTTTGAGTCGACGAGGCTTGATGCTAGTCACTTTACAGCCCGTCGTTGTTTCTTTTGATGCTCTGAAAGCAATGTACGCGACTGATCCGTACTTCGGTCCCATCTGGGAATCCTGTCAGGAAACGGGCACGGATTCCACGGCATCCTATATCATCCAAGAGGGATTCTTGTTCCGTGGAACCCGCCTGTGCATCCTTGAGTGTTCCCTTCGCGAGAGTCTTGTTCAGAACACCCATGAAGGGACCTTCTCTGAGGAAAATCCTAATGAATCTTTTAGAGATACGTTAATCCACGAATTTCACTGAAGTAATTTGGGAGGTCATTTTGGCCAAACCAAAACTATTGAGTCAGTAAAGAGACGCTACGTTTGGCCTCACTTAAGGAAAGACGTCGTCAAGTTTGTGCAACGATGTCGAACCTGTCAAATGTTCAAAAGCAGGAAGCAGAACACAGGTATGTACATTCCTCTACCAATCCTTGCTCGTCCTTGGGAGGATATCACCATGGATTTCATTATGGGTCTAGCTCGAACAATTCGGCGCGTAGATTCAATCTTTGTGGTCGTAGACCGATTTTCTAAAATGGCACATTTCATACCATGTAGGAAAACTTCTGATGCATCTCATGTAGCTAAATTATTCTTTAAGGAAGTTGTTCATCTGTATGGCATTCCACGGTCATTCACATCTGATAGGGACACTAGATTCTTAAGCCACTTTTGGCGTACTCTTTGGTCAAAGTTAGGAACTAAACTTCAATACAGTAGCGTATATCACCCTCAAACTGATGGACAAACGGAAGTTGTCAACCGTAGTCTTGGGGATATGCTTCGATGTCTAGCTGGTGAAAGGCCGAAACAGTGGGATGTAGTTTTACCACAAGCTGAATTCGCATATAATAGTTCAATTAATCGCTCAGTAGGTAAAACTCTTTTTGAAATCGTTTATGGCCATGTTATTCCCCATTTCCTGGATAGAACTGTCTTACCGCCTACAGGTCCTGCAAGTACTGATGTTGATGAATTCCTTGAACACATCAAGACCGTACAGCGAGAGTCGCTTAAGAAACTGAGGGAAAGCAATGCCACGTATAAGGCAAGCGCAGATTTACACAGGCGAGAGAACACATTTCAGCCAGGGGACTGGGTCCTCATTTACTTTCGCAGAGAGCGGTTTCCCACAGGTTCTTATGAGAAGCTGAGCCAGAGAAAGTTTGGGCCCTTCCGCGTTCGCTGAGCGTTGGGACCCAATGCTTACCTGCTGGATTTGCCAGATGATATGCCGACATCGCCGATCTTCAACATCTCAGAGTTGTTCCCTTTCCACGGAGACCGGCCAGATACGCCTTCAGCGCCACAGATTTCTTTTTCAGATGCACAGAGATACGAGACAGAGCAGATACAGGAGATAGTTGACATCAGAGAGCTTGCTATCCGCCGCTGTGTTTTCCGACGGTTTCTTGTTCGGTGGGTAGGCAGGCCACTTTCAGACTGTACCTGGGTGGATAAACGACAGTTGCGAGCACAGCGGCCCGACCTCGTACAGCAACTGGACATCCACTCGACGGAGTCGAGTTCTTTCTAGACCGGGGGAGTTGATGCAGCCTGATTAGCACCATCGGATCATCGCTGCATCTTCAGTTCGTTGCCAGAGAGTTTTATTTCCAGTCGTTTTTATTTTATGCTTGGAGGACATTATCCCTATGGAACTTGTAGCCGTTTATTTTAATTTTTGGCCCATTTTCTATGTTTTTGGCCTAATTTCTGCACTTAGTATTAGTTATGTTCTTGCCTAATTCATGGGGGATGTCCATGATCTCATCCGAGGGCTTTTCGGATTGAATTCAGGTCTTCTCGGGTGAGTTTTCTGCATGTTATTAATAAATTCTGGGTGTGTGTTTGCGGGGTACCAACGGACGAGATTATATCTCGAAACCGACGGTTCGATAGCAAAATAACTTAAATTTGATGATGTGGCATAAATTGGGCTTCAATTAGGGCTTGTCCGTCCCTTGCCCGTGCGGAAACCGAGCCAATCCGTCCCCTCTCTTCTCTCTCTCTTCTTCCCCTTATTTCTCTCTCTTTTCCTTTTCTTTCTTGGCCCATTGCATCCCCACCATTCCCCCTTATTTCCCTTTGATCTTGGCCATCCAAAAAGAAACCCTAGTTCTACAAAAAGGGGAAGATAGAAGAAGATTTTAGATTTTGATGATTGCTGAATTGCATGCCTCTTCGTGAGAGCTTCCGGGAGAGACGCGTGTCCCCGACCCTCGCCGCATCCGCGACTTTGCCTCGCGAAGGCCTTGGCTTGTTCTTCCGAAGGATCCGGCTTCTCACGACGTCCGGCCTTGCTCCGTGTGCGGGATCTTCGGCGCATCCTCGCATCGACCCACGACAGAAACCCCAGGCACTATCTATCCGTTTATCTTAATTTCCCTTCGCATCCGCATCGTTTTTTCTTTGTTTTTATTGCCTCCGCTCCGCATCGCAGCCGTACCCATCCCGTTTTATCGCTAGTTGAAGTCCTAATATATGCATAATCATCATATTTGCTATCTTTAGTCTGTTGGTAACCCTAGCAAGCATATTTATCCTATTTTATAGAAAATTTGATGCAAACCTATCTTTAGAATTTGATATCTATTGCTGCGATTTAATCTCTTATATGCTGAATTCTGTTTTTTTGTGATAACATTGGATCTTGTATTGTTAGATCTTGAACTATACTTTATGTTGAATGCCTAGAACTTTAATTCTACGTGAAATAGCTTGTGTTTGCCGCCTCTTTGAGTCATACGGCGCTATATTGATAAATAAATCTTAGTTGTTGACCAAAGGGAAACCCTAAAAGGCTTAAGATTGTAGCGCCCCTTTTCGGAGTCTGGATCAAAAAATCGGGCTACTACTTGAAGAAATTGACTTAAGCCATTGGACACCGTTGGACTCAGGTTAGGAACCTCCAAAATGATTCGATATGGAATTTAGAATTAGAGGCAGGCTCTATGTCCTCTTAGGTTCTCATTCCCTTTTTATTTGAGGCTTGTATTTGAACCTGAGGAGGAGGGGGACTCTCCCTTTTTATGGGTCTAAGGCCTTCCAGACAGAACTTGTCATACAATCATCGTATAACAGACACTTATTTGTCATTTAATTTTCTTTTACCTAATGTGATGTAAGATGTTTTGTGTAAGTGATTTCTCCTGAAAAATGCTGACTTTTTGATAGCTTTTGTCAGTATAAAGGATTTGAATATTGAAATAGATATCTAAAGCCAATAAGGTCATAACTCCTAAAGCTGCGTGTAATCCTCTTCAAGGAGTATGGATGGGCTAATCATCATCATGAACAAAAATAGATCCATATGGGAAATCTTGGAGATTGGCTTATATTTTGAACAAGACTATAGTTATAGAATAGCTACTAGTTAGAGTCATCTTGTTGCTGATGACCATACATGGAGATCTGTTAGGCGGGGGTTGCTTTTGGGGCATGCTGGTATCTCATTTGTTTCTTTTGTAGTTCTAATAGAACAAACTTTACCTATCTAAGAAAATGAAAAAAGTAAGTTTCATATAACAACATTAAAATTCGTTGAGATTATGGAAGTAGCTATTTTGATAGATTTTATTGTCTTTGCAGGAAAACTCGTACTTGTATTCATACCCCTGGATACCCTGCAATGGTGCCAGGCGAGCTTTCCAAGTCAAGTTTGTTTTCTGCTTTAGAGGGAGCACATCTTGTATATTTTGATGGAAGATTGCATGAAACTGCGTTAGTTGTTGCAGAAGAGGTAATTTTCTTTTTATATCAGTTTCATCTGCAGTTCTCATAATGTCACCATTGTGCATTAAGTGTCACCATTTTTTAGGAAATAAACCAAGGAAAAGGCTAACATGCTCAGCAATGACCAAACAATACATTGATGTTAGACCAAGAAGAATTTTAAATGATACTTGATGAAGCAGACATTCATGTGACGGGCATACTTTTCTCCTCAGTCCAAGCTATTCTTAAAGCATTGAAAAATTTAGCCATGGCTCTAATTTCTTATGATTGAGAAAGCACATCAACAATCTCATCGTATCTTTACCTAGGTGTGTAACTGAATTTGATTTATCTATATATAGGTTGCATAGTTTGTTGGGGTTCGAAGCCTGGCTTAGTCAAGACAAGACTTATGTATAACTAGTATTCATATATCTGATGATTTAAATCTGCTTACCGAAGTATTGCAAAATTAGTATTCACACATTAGAATACCTTTTGTATCACAACAGTTCATATTGTTTCTTTCAGTTTATGCAATGGAATCAATAAGTTTGATAAAAAAACTAACTCAAGAATTTTCTTGTAATTGTTTGTAGGGTCTGCCTTTACAAATATAATTAACCAGTATTTCTGATATTCTTCAGCGCAGGCCACCCTAAGGAAGATACCTATTTTGATTGATGCAGAAAGAAAACGGGAAGGATTGGATGATCTTCTTAACTTGGCAACATATGTTGTGTGCTCAGAAAAATTTCCCCAGGCAAGCAGATATCTTTTAGTTTTTTTTTTTTGGATGGTAAAAGATAGCTTTTAGTTAAATCTCAACAAATGACATTTTGCATTATTCACTTAATAATAAAATAAGCCCCAGAGGATAAGCGCCAGTGGATCTTTACTTTTCTGTCGAGATAGATCATAAATAAGATTCTACAAATTTAAATAAAAAAGGAAAGGATGCTTAAAGTTCTTTAGCCAATAATTAAGTAATGTGTGTACCATATCAAGTATCTTCCAAAATAGGTGATTCCAATGCAACATTATGTTTCCCAGAAGGCCGAAAGATACAAGCATTCCAACCATTGTAAGTAAAGTCAGCACTTGGTGAAATATATTATTTGTTTTTCAGATTAACGTGGACAACAATCCATTTTAAGCTCATAGTTCGCATCACTGGGTCATCACAATTCTCGTTACCAGGCTGCTGCAGATAGTGTCACTGAATTGTTGTAGATCGTTGTCCACGGCGATCCGAAAAACCCTAATTCACCTCTGGGTTGCTACAGACCGTGTTTCCCCACTGAGCGCATCATTTGCGGCTCCTGTTTACAGATCTCTAATTTTGTAGATCTGCTCACCATCGCATTCGCAGATCTGCTCTCCATCAGCTCATCTTCTCTGACATTCTACTGTGTTTCTCCACTAAGCGCATCATTCACAGCTCCTGTTTGCAGATCTACTCACCATCGCATTCACAGATCTGCTCACTATCAGTTCATCGTCTCTTAAGTTCGTCAGGTCCATCTCTTCTTCAACGTCGATCTCTTACAAATTTGCATCATTTTCTTGCATATATGTGCTTTCGGATAATGCAGCTATGCAAATATACTATGCTGCTATTGCATGCGAACTGCTAGTCTGTTGTCTAGTTTGTGCTATTGGTGCTAGTTTGTTGTTCATGGGCACACACATGGTTTAAAAATTTAGTTGATACTGTGATTTACTGACCACTTTGTACCGGATTTGGCCCTACCGCGACTGGTTCAACCATCGATGGTCTTTTGGACAATATCTGTCAGTATTGATACAATTCAACATGTATCGATCGATACAGTTGTATCAGGGCTGTTGCGGCCGAGTCGTATCGATGTGTCCCACAACCCACTACCAGTCAGATAGCCAGTACGCCCAGTCAGGTTGATACGGCCAAGTTGTACTAGCCGATATTAAATTGACTTGGTTTTTGATTGGACAATACAAGGTCCGATACTGACTTTTTAAACCTGCGCACACCAGCTACTAGAAGAAGGGCCGCAGCTTGTTGTTGTTTCCCCTGCTTTCTTCATTTGCCCATGTTGTCGTGCTCACAATTGCATCTATTGTTACTCGTTTTATAGTGCATGACATTGATTCCCACATACGGTGCAAGGTGTAGAGTGATAATACGCGATTGACCCATCTAGCTGTTGTGCGATCTCACGCGTCCCTACTATTGCACGCATATTGTGATCCAACTGTTCGATCCCGTGGTCCAAAGGATATGCACTGCGGCTTAGCTATTGTGTGAATTTGTTTGCCTTGCACACCAGATGTTCAATGCCAATCTTTAGATTCTCTACTGCTCATCACCGTTCTAATCTGCCATATTCTTGCAACATTCTTGTGATGTTGATGTTTTGTTGCTTCTTTGGTTGTTGTTTGCTCTACTTACTGTTGTCCATTAACAGACCTTTGCTGCCACTGCGCGCAACTGCGTCTGTTGCACACACTTTCCACTACTATCTGTCACCGCTTTACCTTTTCTGTCAGCACCCTTTTTATCGCGTTGCGACTTTGCTTTGCTTCTCTGCGTTGCTAGCCATGCTCCACCATGTTGCATGCTTCGCTCCACCATGTTGCCGCTTTGCCATGCACCTATCACCTGTTCGGTGTTGGGCCACAACTGCATCTGCACGCCTCAACTGTGCTACACATGCCACCTACACATTGTGCACCTTTCTTGAGTGTGCGCGCAGCCTTCGTCCAGGTGTCTCGCTCGTTGTGCGCCTTCCTTGAGTATGCACATGCCTCATGCTACTTGCGTCTTCCTAAAGTGTGGACATACCTCCTGGTTTTGTTTTCCTCGGCCTATACTTCTTCCTAGAGCTGTAATTCACTTTTGAGTTGTGCTTTCCTTTAATTATCTGTTTTCCTTGATCTGTGCTTCCTCCTCGAACCGCACTTTGCTATTGAGACATGCTTTGCTATTTGAGCCTTGCTTGCTCTTCCAGACACACTTTGCTGTATGAGAGGCTCTTTCCTATTCAAGCCATGTTTTGCTCTTTCTGCGCTAGTGATTCTGCACTTTTAGGCCTTGCGCTTAATGCACTGATTTGAGACTTTGCTATCTTTCTTGCCATGCTTGGCGTTTATCGATGGTTCGTCTGTTGCTTTCAATGTTTACTTTCAGATCTTTGATGCTATGTCTGTGGCATCGCTATGTACCTTGTCACCAGTATTGTACCTTAGTCGCCATGACTCAGCACATGTGTGGTGCTTCACTATGCTCGTGATCATGATTATGTGTCGTTCTCGGATAATTTGCAGATTCAGTACTTTGGCCACCAGTTCTTTAGTTTTCTCTTACCTGAGTCTCTATAATCTAATGCTCCCTCTTGGCATTCCTCCTTTCCCATCGGTAGACGTATGGTTCTTTGCCCATCATTCTATTCTCCAGAGAGTTGTTCGAGATAAATGTAGTGGCTCATTCTCAGGTCAGCTTGCTCGTTATCAGGTCGGTTCCTTTACAAACTCTATGTATGTAAGCCACCTTGTGTTTGGGTGGGGTGGGGTGTTGATGTATGCTTGAATGCCTCGGGCACTTGGCTTGGCATTGGCGGGGCAAAATAGTGTTGGCGTAACAAACAACTTCAAAAAATAATTGGCATTGGTGATGGGAAGTAGGTGAAAATGCCAGTAGCTAAGTTTGAATGTTCTTTGTTGACATCTGTATAAGCATTTCCACAATGCTAGGCTTCTGATTTGGATGCATTTTTCCAATCTTATATGTGCACCTAATATTATACATCGTAAGTAGTTATGTACTTTACTAATTTAATGTTTTATTTTACAGGCATGGACAACAGCTCCATCAATTCCAAGTGCACTAGTATCTATGCTCCTTAGATTGCCTAATATCAAATTTGTAATTGTGACCCTCGGCGAGAGAGGTTGTATAATGCTCGAGAGAAGCGTACATGGTGAGTGTCGGATTAGTTTTCAATGCAGAATGATATCGATTGAATGTATGGCTGATCTATCATCCGTGGTGGCTCTGATGATACTCGCGACTTTTCTGCTAACCGTCTTCTCTTACCTTTAACAGAGGCTTCTGAGATGGTGGCAACAGAAATAGAAAGCTTAATGGAGTCGCTACAGCAGGAAATTAACGGGAAGTCGATCAACCCAACGTTCATCTCTTCCAAGGTATATTATTGCCAGACAAAATGAAAAATTTCACTCTGAACACCTTTATCTCAATTTTTCGGCAGAGCTGAATAGAATCTTCAACCTCAAGGTTATGATGTCTAGTAAACTGCAGTCTTAATCCATTAATGAGTTGATGGCAATGTCCCCATTAGGCTCCTTATCATTTTGACCCCTCTAGTTTCAATGCAAGTAATTATCTACATACCTCTACCTACCTGAGTATAAACCCCTCAAATTCGACTATTTGCATAACAACCCCTGCAAACATATTGAAGGAATATTCCTGTAATAGGGAGCTTGTCCAAAATTTGACATGATTGTTAATCAGCCCAAGCTGATACGGGCTATTTATCTGTTTACTCTAAGATTCTTGAATCTAACTTCTTATATCAGTATCTTATGTGTAACTTTATACGAGGTGAAGTTTGTCCACCAGACATTTGGGGTTCAGTTTAGCTTTCTTCGTTCTTGATCTTATGATATCTTGGTCATGGTTTTCTAAACCCTGGTTATTTACGTCATGCATGATCTGATAAATGATCGAGTTTTTTTTTTTTCCCAATTTCAGTCAGGCTTGAGACTTAGCGCCGATGGAATAGGCGCAGTGAGTGGAAGGTTACTTGTAGGATCAGCAGAGGTGATCCCCCTTTCAGAGCTTGTTGACACCACTGGTGCTGGAGATGCATTTATAGGAGCAACTCTCTACGGTATATGGAGCAAATTATTTTCAGTTTTATTCCAGTTTCTCCGTTACCATGACATGAGTGCGTGTGGATATACCACTATTCTTATTCTTCATTGGTCGGTCATCCTTATTCTTCAGAAGTTCTTGCGGTGAAGTTACTGTAGAACTGTTGAAGTAGCCTCCTCTTCCATTTATCATCTCATGCACTTTAAGGTTATCCATAATTGCCCTACAAAAATTTAGATGACTGTTGGAGTTGTAGGTTCAAACTGTAAGAATAATATCAACCTGTGATCATACTTTCATCTGAAACATTCATTCGAGTGCTCTTTAGCAGCCGAACCCTTTGCTGACGACACTTAGCAGACCCTAGCCCTCGTTCCTTAGGATCACTCTCCCGCTCTGGCCTTGTCCTACCCCTGTGCTGCCATGTGTCGAGCGCCCGTGTTCCCATGTGTCGAGCATTCGTGCAGCCATGTGGACGACGAGTGGGTGAATCTTGGCACCCACTGAAGGTCCAAGGAGAGGAAGACCTAGATTAGCATTAATGGAAGTTGTTAGAAAGGATATGAAAAAAAACTTTCATTGGCAACAGACACAGCCCTTGATAGAAACGAATGGCGAAGAAGGCTTACCGACCCCCAAATAGATGGGACATTGCTTGATGGTTATGGTCATGGTTATTCTATTTTTGAAAATACTAAATAAGCAACCCTCCAGTGAACTTGTTTAAAGATATAGCCATCCGGTATGCCACAACTATGTGGCAGCATCGAAAGGTGGATTCGGTTGCCGCCACATCAGCCAATTTCTTTTTTACATTGTATTCTGAAGTCGGCATCCGAGATACCAAGTGCTTAAGAAGAAATCAGCTGTTTCGTATTAGGTTGTGGATTCTTATTCCTCTCATTTTCTTGTCAGCTATATGTGCAGGCATGCCACCAGAGAAAATGCTGCCTTTCGCCTCACAAGTGGTACTGCCTTTCTTTACAAGATAAACTTTGATCAGTTTCATCATTCCATTAGTTTAAAGGGCGATTGCGCCTACTTGAACCTACGTGACACAATGGGGCTTGCACCGGCCAACGCTCAATGCATCGAAAAATGCACTGAGTGCTGGTCGTGGCATACCACGCCTGCATTGTTGCATCAAATTTGCTGGTGAACCAGAATGATCTTGGATGTGTCTGGTACTTGCAGGCGGCCGCAGGATGCAGGGCTTTGGGTGCTCGGAGTGGCCTACCGTGGCGCACCGACCGACGCTTGGCTCCATTTTGGATGTAAGACTTGCTAAGCATGGAAATGTGAACACAAGTGAACAAGCAACACAGTTTTTTGTTCCCAAAATCTCAGGCCAGCGATACCGCGAGAAGGGGTTCGTGAAGGAGCAGAGAGGAAACATGTGAACAAGGAACACACTTGTTCCCAAAATCTCAGGGCTGATTCAAGCTTCCTTTCTTCCTGTTGCGACGGTCTATAACTTGATTAATTAATATTTTTGTGTGTATGTTCTCAAGACCAGCAATGTGTATTCCGTATATATCTACGTAAATTGGTATTAGTATTTGTTAAAGGGTTATTGGGTACAGGGGTGCGACATAATTGTAGTCGATCATGTGTGTTGTGCCTCCCTCGGAACCATCTGATCCGCCGTCGTGCTGCGAGAGACCGTCGTTCGCATAATAGTTATCGCCAATCCGAGTCTAGACTCGGGAGGCCCTGTTGTTTATAATTGTGTATGTTGACCCATACCCGCACCTTGCCCGAGGTTGTCTTGGGCGGATGACGAATTGAACCCTGACCTTGACCCGAACCCCCACTTGGTAGCGATGTTGAAGGCGCCTCAGAGCATAAGGCACGCGAGTAGCAGTGCCCGATGCAAGTGCGATCGTTTAGTCAGATTAGTATTGTTGGGCCGTAGTGTGACCCTTGGAGTCGGCAATGTCGACTAATAGAGATTATGTCTTTAGGAATATCATTTTGCATGCCAATAGACCGACGTTCGATGACGCCTAGATTTCCTCGACTCGGTCAACTTAGGCCTAGTCTTATGATTGTAGTAGCAATCAATAATCGTAGGTCCGTTGCGTGTAATTGACAGTTGGTGATCGTGACGATCCAATCGGAGGCGGAGCGGAGGTCACCTAGCAAGAGCTCGCATTAGCCAATTAGGTGACATCTACTTTCTTCGTCGTGGTATTTAATAGTGGAAAATAAGAACAACTAAGGGTAGGTATCCATGACACTGCATGCGGGTCCCGTTGGGCATCGTCGTATGTGGTCAAGTGGACCCCGCCTTGCATGCGAAGTCGCAAGTCCGACGACGCATACTTAAAACATTAATAACAATTATTATTATTATAGCTTGGATATCATAATTAGGATTCTCTTAAATTAAACCATAAATTGAATAACTAATAATTATCAGGGCCCACCCTCCTGAGAGGAGTATGACAACCCTAGTACACGGGTCACCGGGCGAGAGTGCTATATCTTTTTTGATATTTAATATATTGCATGGGTTGCGAGAGTAGTGCGGAACCAGGGATAAACTGTTGAAACTGATAAATCACTGTGTAGATCTTTATGTACTTGTGTGGATATGCTATGTTGATAATCTACCTGGTTAGAAGGTAGGGACCCCGTGCACGCAAGGACCGTGAACCACCCTGCGTGCACAATCGAAGCTAAGTGGCTTAGGGGTCACGGGCACGGGTTATGGTAAAGCCAATAGGAATAGCGATCGAGTAGAAATTGGCCTAGCAACCCTGTCCTGCGGTAGTTGAAGTCCCTATAGTAAAGTAAGTTGAGCAGTAGAGCTCCACTGTGAAAGACGGGAAACCCCTTACGATCATCTGGGTGAATTATGCATAGGGTTGGTGGATGTACGGCGAGAGAGTTGACCCTCTACATCAAAATAAATGGCCCTATAGTAATGCCCAACCGGGGGAATGATGAACAAAATATCCGGGGTTTACATTATGATAGATGACTTACTTGATTATTAATTAAGCATTGTGCATTATTGAATGGACTGTGTGTTGATAACCTAGTGATAGTAGGAATTGCATGTGAACATAGACTACCTGTAGGCTTAGAATATCCTTCTGCAAACATTGATAAATCTAGAACTGTTAAATGTACTTAATTCATTAAGATCGGTTGCCTCATATTATTAAAGACTATTCGGATGTCACTAGCCATTAAATTGACTAATCTCTCAATTCCCTATTGGGTGCTACTCTTTCCCACGAGTAAACTTTACTGTAGGTCAGGAGGCTCAGGAGTAGTAGTAGGAGTTTGGAGACAGATTTAGAGTTGCTGACGTGTCTTTATTTCAGTGTGGTGGTTTCGTAGTTTTTCTTTTCAAACAATGTAATCATGTTGGAATAAGAGTATATTTCGATAGTTAGTATTCTGTGGTTGTTCGTTCTATGATCCAGCTGGATTCTTTTGGGTAGGCCTCTCCTCAAGACCCCAAGCCTAGGATAGCTTACGATGAAAATATAAGTACATGCAAATTGCCTAACTGTTTAGCCCTGTAGATAGGACCTCTAAACTAGTATACTGAGTGCTAGGGAGTAGATGAGTCTACTTGACTCACCGTCAGAGGCTTGAGCCTCGTGCTCCCTTAGAGGGACTCCTGTCATCATGTAGTGGCACTGACATGTCACACATACTGAGAGGATAACCCTTTTGAAGGTCGAGCTTGGCCTTTTCTTTCTTGACAAATTTATATTTCTTTATTTTTCAATAAAATGTTTTCATAAAAATCAAATTAAAATTATTCCTCGTTTCTCCCTCTTCTTTTTTTCATGTTGGAGAGAGCAAAAGAAACCCTGTGAGAACCCGAATTGGTGTAGTTAATTGACCAAACTCAAATCCCTCTTTTTTAACTTCACACCCTAAGGATCGATCTTCAGATTTTTGGGGCGTGGCATGAATCAAGAAGAAAGAAGTGAACGGATGCAAATTTGGATGCCTAATTTGGTATTAATTGAGATTTTGATGAGAAATCAATTAGGAGTTTGTTGAAAATATTAAATAGAGGAAAATGTAACATTGGTTAGAAAGAAATATAAAAGGAGTTCAATTATAATAAAGAGAACCCCCCCCCCCCCCTGTGTGTGTGTGTGTGAAAGACACAAAAATTAGATCAGCGATAAGCGTACATAATCTCTCTATAAAGATAAGATAATAAAAAAGCATAACAAGAATAAGAGGAAGTGCTGTCGAAAGAGAGAGAGAGAGAGAGAGAGAGAGAGAGAGAGAGAGAGAGAGAGAGAGAGAGATCATGAAAGGCACAAATAATTTAGATTTGTGATAAGCGTACATAATCTCTCTATAAAGATAAGATAATAGGAAGCATAACAAGAAGGAGATGAAGCATAATCTCTCTCTCTCTCTCTCTCTCTCTCTCTCTCTCTCTCTCTCTCTCTCTCTCTCTCTCTCTCTCTCTCTCTCTCTCTCTCTCTCTCTCTCTCCCCTATGAGAGGAAGCAATAAATTTTAACTCCATGAGGGAAAGCCTAAAAAAGGGATAGGTTTTGTTTCCATTCCCATTTCTATTCTTATTCTATTGTACATTAATCAAACTAAACATGGGAATGAGAATAAAAATTGAAATGTATAATGAGCACAATCCATGATCCCTCCCCCCCCCCCCCCCGTCCCTCTTATTACCATGTTGAACTAAACATATTTTGAAAATGGAAAATGATACCACCTTCATTTCCTAGTTTTTTTTTTGCACGAACCAAACATGGAAGCATAATAGGATTCCAAGGGTGTATTTCACGAACCAGATGACCCATTAAATTTGTAGACTTTTTTTTCCCATGTCCCCATCATCGTCACTCCATAAAACCGATAAATGCACCCCACTTTCTATAGTGCATGGATCCCTAGCATCCATTCGTTTGAAAAGCCAAGATACCATCGACAGGCTATTGGCCTGCCGGGCTCGAACTTTCCCTCAAGGCCGCTATGCCTTGTTTGCACCTCTCACAAATTTCTGCAAAATTCGTTGATTATTCGCGTTGAGGGTGTGTGCCAATTTAATCGGCGACCAAACGGAAAGTTCGCCGATTTGTTGAACATTCTACGGTGCCAATTTAGTCACCGATATTTTTGGCTCGGTAGTTTATTTTTTGGGAGACCTTTTTAAGGAGAAAAACTTTGGTATAACCGTGATAAATGCTGATCTGGCATCACAGGCCAATCACAACCGCCCGAGCATACCTCATGCACTTGGCCAGGTTCATCGTTGCCGCACGATGACAACCACCACGACAGGTGTATTGCACTCAACCCCAACTGAATCTCGTAGGTTTCTCTAATTTAAATGGTGATTACAAAGTGAGGGGTTGGCTCAGATGTTCGTGATTGGCCCGTGATGCTAGATCAGCATTTATCACGATTATACCAAAGTTTTTCGCCCTTTGTCCAGCCCGCCGCTTCGTCTCCTCACGGCCACGCCTTCGCTTCACAGCCTTCACCTCGCAGTTTTCCTTTAGGGTTTGCGAGTTGCGAGTCTTGCGACCGTTGCCATCGTCGGGCGCCGCTCCTCAAGTTGACCGGAGTCACCGGAGAGCCACCCTACCCTGCTACCCATCAGGTTGGTCGCTCATCCTCATCTTCCCCTCCTTGCTAACAAGTTTCCCACTTCCATGGCTCCGGCCCAGCTGCCCCCCTCCATGGCTCCAAGCTGCTCCATCACAAAACTCCGGCTCGGCTGCCCTCCCCCCCTCCATCCCTCTTCTCTGTTTGTCTTCAAGTTCAAGCCCTAGCAAGTAGCAAGTAGCAAGTAGCAATGAGATTGGGATAGTCGGTTTTGTAGAAAAGTCCAGATTTATGGCTTTTTTAAAAAAAAGGGTTCTAGCTTTGTCTCGATGATTACATTGCTTTGGAATTGGATTCCACATTTCTTGAGGGTTAAGGTTTAACTTTGATGAGTTTGGGGAGAAAATATGAGGCTGACATGCTTTTAGCATCGTGAAATCTGGTCCTTTTTTTTTGTAAAGGTTTGAATTTTATTTTCAAGCCCTCTCTGAGATCACCAGGTGGGTGTTTTGGACGTTTGGTTCCTGCAAGCTGGTGAGTGGTGACCCAACCACCGACCTCCACGGTTCCACTCTCCTCTTTTCCTTGCCACCAAAGACTACTTACTCTCTCAGGTAATAAGGTTTTGTAGGCTTATAGTTGTCTGTGATTATGATTTGTGAATTGTAGACATGTGATTTGTTGAGTGATTGTCAACTTGTGACATAGGAGTGTAAAAAAAGTCCACCGGTTCAAGCCCGTCCCAAAAGTCAACGGCCCGAACCCGGTCTGACTTGATCAATGGCCTGACCCGAACATACCATGGGCCGGGTTCGGACCTCCACCTTGAGCCCGCAGCCTGGTCCGACCCGGCCCGAAAGAAAACCTAAAAGCTCGATATAAATACTATGTATTTAATATATAAATATAAACTGAGTGCACAAAATATAAAAGGATTATGATATAGTGGTCATAGTTGCTCTAACACTTTTAGAGGTTCAGCCTTTAAACTCCACTATGTATAAATTTTTTAAATTAAACACACCTTGTTTTAAGCCCAAACCCGACCCGACCGAGCCCGAAATTCCAACTATATATATACTCGGCCCGGGCATGGGCCCGGACTTAGACTCTTGGCCCGGCCCAATGAGCCCGACAGGTCTATCTGTGCTTGACATCTCTAGGCCCGACCCGTTTTGCACCCTTAAGTATATATCTATTTTATTACTTAAAAGTATCCCTGAATTTTCTCCGAATTTTTTTTAAATATTTTCGAATTTACTCGAATCAAACCGGACTGACCCCCCGCGGAGTAAGTACAGAATCCGAACTAGGTTACTATGGTTTGCACGTGCTAATGCTGACCGTAGATGTCATGATCCGGGGATCATGGAATTAATAAATAGCTGCCTCCCCCGTTTCGATCTCCAGACGTCTTTCAGCTCTTCCATTAGCGCCCTGTCTCCAGAATAAACAAAAACAAAAAAAAAAAAAACAAGATACCGCGGAGAGAGAGAGAGATGGCGATTGGAGAAGAGGCTCTGGTCACTCCCGGTGAGGTGCTAGGGGACTCCAGACAGCTGACCGCCGGAAAGGGGGCTTACCTAGCCCCCAACGGCCGCACCATACACGCCTCCCTCACCGGCCTCCGCAAGATACTCCCTCCCCCGTCCGGCTCCACCGATCAGGTAAATCCGGTGCTTTCTCCTCCGCCTCTAGGGTTAGGGTTAGGGTTACGGTTTGGTCTTGGTTCCATTCTACTGTGTTGTTGCATCCTCTTACCTCACATCCTGCTTGCTTACAAATTCTCAGAGGTCGACAGTGGGAGTCGTCGGACACAAGGCCCACGGTGCTGTCCCGGAGCCAGGATCTGTTGTCATCGCTCGAGTAAGCCTCCTCTCTCTCTCTCTCTCTCTCTCGATCCTATGTTTATATTTTGACTGTTTTGTGTTTAGTTTGTATCTATAGTCGATTTTCTTGAGACGAGTTGGAATGAAATCCGATTGAAAGGGCAATAGATTTTATATTGATCATGGTTAAAATACAGTGTGTAAAAATAAGGATAAATTGCACAAAGACACCCTGTAGTTTGACCGATTATCACTTACACCCCCTCATGTTTAAAGTCCTGCAAATGCCTCCCTATAGTTTGGAAAACACATCACTTGCACCCCCTCCAGAGGGCCTCCAGAGGGGGTCTATATGTATGTTTTTTCAAACTATACGGAGGCATTTGTAGGGTTTTAAACATGATGGGGTGTAAGTTCTAATCGGTCAAACTACAGGGGGTCTATGTGTAATTTACCCTAAAATTAATTCATTTGTTAACACCATTTTTTAGGGAACTTTTAGAAAACCAATACCCAATATAAAACTATAAGTTACAATCATTCTGGCTCAAGTAATTGAGAATATTCTCTTAAAAAAAGGTAATTGAGAATAGTTTTCATACACTGGAACATTTCTTAACTTTATCTTTCTAATATCATATATTATTACTATATTTGCTGTTTACAGGATCAGAGGCCATTCACCCGCGTACTTTGTTTCTGTCATGTTATTTGTTTGTAGGTAACAAAGGTGATGGCTAGAATGGCTTCAGCTGATATAATGTGTGTCGAGTCCAAGGCTGTAAAGGAAAAGTTCACTGGCACTATCAGGTAAACAATGCCACATCAAGATAGCATTGTCTTTGAGGATTTTTGGTTTTATATTGTAACCTAGGCAAATGGATAAAATATGTTTTGGTTTTTATCTATCCTATTAGCTTGGTAATCGGATGTTCAACTCATGCTGCATTTCTGTATTTTTTGTTCTCCAATGTGTGAACCTTAAGGATATTATAAGGATGAACTTTATATTCTATTTGGATTAAGATTCCCATATAAGCCTTCTTCGCTACGTGGTGCAACACTAAAACCGATAAAAATAAGTGTTAGAGCAGATAACTAACGCTATCACACCAATGTACGGTTGGGTTTTTTGAATCAAACTTCACCACTGATTTGTATCAAGGGGCCGTTCTTTCAAAATGAAAAGCTTCTTGCAATCATATCCTAGAGTTTGTAGTATGTAATCCTGATTTTATATCGCGTTTGGTATTCCACTATATTTTCTTCCTTGCAGTACTCTGCTTTTAGTTCTCAACTCAGCTAAACAACCTGTTTCCAGCATGTGAATCATGCACGCTAGACAAAAAAAAATTATGCTGTGTTTCTTTATCACTAAAGCTCATGTTTGGATGCCCAAGTGGCTTTTATGTTTAGATTTAGTTTGTGTATCATTTGTGTTGGTGGCTTGCAAAAGCTTCATAAAATAATCTTTACGGGGAGAGATTTGATTTTCTTTACATTGACAGGCAACAAGATGTTAGGGCAACTGAAATCGATAAAGTGGATATGTACCTGTCTTTTCGGCCTGGTGACATTGTTAGAGCTATGGTTGTATCCTAAACAATATCTGATGCATATATTCCAAGTTTTTCCTATCAAATATGTTCTCTTGTTTAATATTTTCTGGTAGATATATTTCACCTTGTATATTGGTTTTAATATGGGTGAGGTCTTATTTTAATTATTTATTGATCAAAGATAAGAGCTGCATTTTATTACATTAATTTTCTGTAGATGTGACAGTGGAGCTATTGAAATTCTATCTTCAACCCAAAATGTTATAGAACTTTAGTTCCATAATGCATCATTAATTACACTATAAAATGCATATTAATGTGGATACTGGACTCAGTGTTATGAATCTGCTTAGCCATTGTTCCTGACTGTTGTATGCTTTCAATTAGTATTATGCAGTATGCATCTCCTTAAAACCACTAGAGCACTCATGTAGGACAATTTACCATTTTCACTGAAATTTGGATGTCAACTATAAGTGGACATTTAGTATCCTTTTTTGTGAGCGTTCTGCTTGTTAGTGGCAAAGTCACCAAGTTCTGGTTCAGCAATAAGCCGGCGAGGGTAAAACTCGGGAAAGTTTGGCAAAAATTGAAAAGTTCGGAAAAAAACGGGTAAAAGTCGGGGGAAAAAATGGGTTCAGTTTTAATTGGCTATGGTGAAATTTGGGAAAAGAAAATCGGCTAGTTCAGGACCTTCAAAAGTCGTTTTTAACCTACATTTAAACAACTAAGATATTTCTAACGCGACTTGTATAAAAATGATAGGTCAACAACAATAAATCAACTAAGTTAATCATGCAACAAAGCAAAATGCAAGTAAGCAACAACCCGACAAAGTAACATACTAAATTACTAACACCATGATAAGTTGATAACGACATCCCAAAATCAAATATTACAAAACTTAAGATGTCCATTGTTCAATAGTCACTAATCAAAATAGAATAGAAAATAGAAACTAAGCATCCATCATGTCGTCGAGAGCATCAAATACCAAATTTTCATCATCCTCCGTGAATTCAATGTCATCGGACTCATCATTAAAAGAAAGTTGAATTTCAATGTCATCGGACTCATCATCGGAAAGTTGAATTTCAATGTCATAGACTTATCATCGAAAGAAAATTGAATTTCAATGTTATCAGACTCATTATCGATACATAGTCACAAAGTTCGGCGAAAAAACACGTTTTTTAACATTTTTTACAATAAAAACACCAAAAAAATGGCGAATTTGGTAACCTGTAAAAATCAAGGAAAAAAAAACGGTAACAAATTGGCTGCCCATTAGGTCGCGTTTTTTAAGAACAACGAACTTTGTGACTATGGTTGGTAATTGCTTTTTAGATTATACTTCCATAAATTTTATTAATTTAAGTTGGGAATTGGGTTACAATTTGGCTCTTTTTCATATCATTGTGCCTTAGAGTTGAATGCGTTTTCCTATATCAAACCTTAGCTTCTCACTATTTAGAAGAATCTTGCAGGGATGCTCTTACGAGCTTACTGCATACCATTATGGTAGCTCTCCCTGCATGTTAACCGGTCACCGAGGTGTCTTGGCAGCTCTATCCCTTGCACAAGTCATATTTATCAATAATTAAGGACCATTTAATAGAGAATTGATGTCAGGTTGATAACTAGTTATAAAATTATGCACTATCCTTTCATGGTGCTTTCTTGATTGAGTTTTTTTTTGCAGGAAAAAAGACTCTTGATTGAGTTATGCCCCGTAGTCGATCACATCTATTGAACAATGAAACTTTTCTCTATGACACACACACGGCTCGTCCAAAAGGGAATGTAGAAGAAGTGGATCCAAGTAGCTTTTACTTTCATGCAATTCCAAATACATGATGCCCAGTTTTGGATGGCATCTCATTTGATCATATTCACAACTGTTGATCCAATCATTGTATGAGAAGCAAGCATGTGTATCACACATATGACTGATGATGGAATTGTTTGTGAAATATTTGTATGATGTAGCTGTTGAAGAAACGACGGTTTAAATTTTCATCTTTAGATCCTGTAAAAACTCATAACTGCTCTCGATAGATCAAGATGGAGGCAATAGAGCTCTACAGTTATAGATTACTAGTTGAAAGTGGACTTACGTATGAGCATTGTGTAAGGTTGCTGAAAGGTTTAAGCTACCTTTGAAGGCTTTCCTTGTTGTCTAGTTATTGTCAAATTTCTGAAATCACAAGGAATTTTATTGCTTCAAGACATATGGTACTATAAAGTTATAGCTTTCTCAAGCTACCGTGCATAGGAGTGGTGTAATACTGTAATACTGTAATACTCTAGTTAAGCCTGGAAGGTAGTGTGACAATAAATCACAGTGTCTCATTCTTATGAAGAGACAAGTTCTTAGGATGGTGAGCGAGATAGGTAGAGGAGCAGCAGGGGCAAGTGGGAGAGACAACAACAATGCTAGGGGTGAAAATGACAGCACAACACCGCTAGTAAAGAAATTTAAGACTCGGTATCTCCCACGACTCCTTGTGAGGGGCTTTCGCCGCATTTGAGCACCCAAAAGAGAATTGCTTCGTTTATGGCAAGTGAACTTTGAAGTAAATAAGGAATGGATTTTCATAGAACGACAAAACTTGCGATATCGAGAAGCTGAGACATTCTGCCTTGATGAACCAAACTCAAAGCTCTCTACGAAGCTAAGCAAATATGAGATGAACCAAAACAAAGATGACTCATTCGGAGAGATTAAATCTGACTTCTGAAGAATGTAGAGATATGTATTTCGAATGTGCATGATAACAAAACATGTACATATCACAATATGTTATATGGGGTAAAATTATAATTTCATAATGACAAATTACAGACAATAAATATGTTATATAAGGCAAAATGGTGAAACTCCATTGTATTTTCATTTGGTGAAAAAAAAAATACTAATCCTAAAAAATTTTGTATATGAAAAGCACTAATTTAAGTCTTGTGACGACTAAATTATGCAGTGCATGAGGTAACAACCATTGTATCACAGAGCGTTGCCAAAATCTGTGAAGCTAACTGCCATTCAAGGTTTTAAATGTTGATTTCCATGTCGGTTTTGGTTAGTAAAAAAAAGGGGAAATTTGTCAGTTTTCAGTTAAATGTTGGTGAAAATTTTGCATTTTTAAGGAAAATTTTTGTGGAAATTCATCGGATTTTGGTCAAATTTTAATCAATTCCAGTTCAATTGTCATTAAAATATTGTCTATTATGAAAAAAAAATTAAAATTGAGGAAAAATATAATTTCTCACCAATAAAGATAGGTATTGTTTTACTAAAAAAGAGTGAATTTTTTTATTGAAATTGTCTGGAAAAAATGCTGAATGTCGGATTTCGGTCAAATGTGTCAGTCATTTCGGCCGACATTTCGTAATGTCTAACAAAAATTTTGTACTATTAAAAATTCGGTCAATTTCTATGTCAGACCTTAAAAAAAATGACATTTGGTAATTACGGAAGAAAATTATTGATATTTGATTCCATGTCACCATTCACAAGGAGCTATCACTGACCAAACCATAATTATGTTATTTAGTCCTACACTAGGGGTGTCAATGGATGATCCGTCTCTTCTACCATTATGGTAAATGACAAAGCATAGTCAACTTGGCAAGAAATTCACTGATTTGGAAACTGAGATGAATGTACTTACTGAACTTCCTTACAGCTAAGAAGGCATAACCACAAAGAGGGCGTTGAACCCTAAGCACTGACCTTGGTGTATGGCAGCGTATCCTTGCGGCGTCGACAGGCGATGGACTAGGTATGGTCAGATGGACCAGAGAGCGGAAGCTTGGTGTACAGTTTGAAGAGAGTGGATCTTTTGAAGAACTTTGCAATTGATGTAATTGCCTTATGGTTTATAGTGAAGGTTATTGTTGGACTAGGTCCTATGGACGCACGGAAGCTTCATATTATCAATTTTTCACTTCAGCGTTTTGGCTCAGAATAGCTACCACATAGATGAGTGTACTTCGTTATATTTTGTCTTCAACCCTTTTGGTTTAATTGTGTATTCTTGATCTTGTCACACCCAAATTTATTCTACATCTCTTTTGCCATAATTGTGTATTCTTGATCTTGTCACACCCAAATTTATGTATATGTTTCTAGTATTCATTCCTTCATTTATCTGATTTGTAGATTTCTTCGTTGCCTTCTTTTGATCTCAACCTATCATATAAATCACTATAAGCTATCTCTTTCATTAAGGGGCATATAATTCAAACATGGAGAATACTAGGTACACAATTTCCCACAGAAGTATTCTTCTTTTGATTTCAACCTATCATATAAATCGCTATAAGCTCTCTCTTTCATTAAGGGGCATATAACTCAAACATGGAGAATACTAGGTACACAATTTCCCACACAGAAGTATTCTAAGAAAGATATGTCGCAATACTGCATATTCTGTTTTTATTATACCCGCACCTTGGTTTTCCAAGTAGTGGAGTCATAGTTGTCTTTCTCTATTTGATGTTATATTATCTCTATATTGTTGAAGTGAAAACTTTATAGAAGTTAAACATTTTATATTTTCGATGCATAATTGTAAGAAAGCATTGTCAAACATAACTCCTTATGAAGCTCTCTCTTGGAGATGCAAGGGCATATTACCTTTCGACTGCAAAAAACGAACTGGGAGTTGTATCTGCTCAAAGTATAGCAGGTCAGATTTGGAAATATATCTTTCCTCATATCACTGTACTTTGATTTGTTCTTGCTGTAAAATATTTTCAGATTATTCTTAATGCTCTTTCAACATGCTATCCTGCAGAAGAAACTTAAATTGTTTTTTTTTAAATTCCTTGGCTGATTAATGCTAGCCATGGAAACTATATGATTTTCTATATATTTTGAATCTTTGATCACTATCATGAAGGCCTTACCCTTGAAACCGCGGATTTGCATGTCATTTGTGTATTAAATGAAAAGAGGTAGAGGGCAAATGTGAGAATTAGTCTCCACAAATTTAGTAATCGCACTAAGCACAAAAAGAACTTAGTAGTAAACTCAAAATCTTTGTGAGTAATTCATTCAATTCATGGGGCGACTCGTCCTTCATGATTATTCCAGAATGATTTGAACCAAAAAACCTTAAACTTTGTCAAATCCAATGTAACCCTTTGTCGGTGCATTTCACTCTTACCAGAACAAGCATCTTGTCAAGTCACTCCATATTCATATATGATAATTGTAAAACAGATGTTTGGATCCCAAATTCCCTTGTAATTTGCGGCTGTATTAATGAATAAGAATTCTAAAATCCCTACACACACCTCACACAACCCTAGATCAGGTCTGAACTCAATAAGACTCAAACATGAATCAGAATATGTCAATAAATCTAAATTTTGCTTGAAAACACTTTCTACTTGTACCAGGATCTATACAGCAAATAGTAGTGGGGTTGACATTATCGAGGTGACAATTTTTTCAATTGTCAATGCCTACATCTCTAGAGCAAATAGTAATGTGGTTGACATTACCAAATTGACAGTTTTTCAATTGTCAACGCATGCATCTCCCTAAGACAAACGCATGAATGCTCACTGATGGATGTCAAAACACCACTCTGGTTGATGTATGATCAATGGACACAATTTCAACTGGCCAGCGATCGAAGCTCTATTGAAGACACTCGCAATTTCAACTAGTCAGTGATCGAAGCTCTATTGATGACACTCGCAATTTCAACTGGCCATCGATCGAGGCTCTATTGTTGACATCGCAATTTCAACTGGCTAGCGATTGAAGCTCTATTGATGACACTATAACATCCTTGTGAAAAAAACACCACATATGCACTCACATCAATTTGTTGTTGCTGATATTCACGTGAGGTCAGCAGGTATCTACAAGATAAGGCTTCAAACATATACAGATAGACCACCATGATGCTTTATTAGGACCAAGTTGATGTTTCAGTGTATAGGGGAGATTTTAGATCTCCTTTGTCGACAAAATCCTTAATCCACCTAGAGATGTAAGCTTGTTTATTAGTAACAAACCAAGATTTGACAAAAAATGTGTTCTTGATATATTGGCCTCGGGAGTTGAGGACAAATTGAGATGTGACTAGACTATTTTCTTGATACATTGGTCTGATTTGTGCTCTATTAGCTTGACCCCCTAGTATCCATTCCTCTTTAATCTTGTCGTGTTCTTTTGTTGTGTGCTTTGGACCTTTTACGAAATGGGCAGACATTATATAGCCATAGTTTTTTGACCATCATACCAATAGATTCGCACAGAACAACTAATCTGATAACTAATAAGAATAATATTCTTGTTTCAGCCTTCCGCCCCCGACGTCCCAAAATAGCTGATATTGCAGGAATTCACACTTCCATCTCTAATTGAACAATATAGCGTGCCGTGGCTGGATGTGGGGATCGTGGCCACGGGTGGTGAGCTGGTCATAAATATAGACCAAGTGGCCAACCGATGCTGACTAACCAAAGTGGTAGGAGGCAGCATGCAGGAGAGAGGAGGTGAGGTTAAGGCCTTGAGCATCCGGTGGAGCGGGGGAGGATTCGTGTGTGCGATAAGGAGGGAATGGAACAATTTTTTTTGAAAAATATGGACCACAGGATTTTCCGACCAACAGTGGGCTTCATTCCTGTAATTATCATTCCAATTCAACTCTCTTTACGTATGTATGGCACAGATGCACACACTGGACATTATATTTCAAAAGGTGTTTTCTAAGAGGTTCACATTGGTAAAAATGCGTGTAGGCAATCCGAAGGATGATCTGCACCTTTCATCATGATCTAGATATCTTAAAATACATGTGAACTCAAAATTCATATCCTTTGCTGACTTACTAGCTATGCAGTCAAAGTCGGTAGTCGGCCCTAGTCGGCCAAGGGCCGACTAGGACTAGTCGGGACTAGTCGGGACTAATTCGGGACTAGTCGGCCAAAACTTATTCTAACCCCTCCCCCCCTCCCTAAACATATATGATATATGAACTAGTATAAATGTCAATAAGTATATGATATTAGTCGGTTAATAACAATACATACCTTCACACTTCACAACATGGGTATAAATACATAAGTAACAGTCTAACAAAACACAGTTGTATTGGCTTCATGCCCATGCCAAAAGACTCAGAACTAAGAATTCATCACAATGTTTGTTTGATGATGTTTAATCAGTGAACAACCCCAATTTTGATTATAGGGTTATATGAATATCAACAAATAAACTAATTATTTGTCTATGTTTTTATCGGAGATTCTCAGGTGCTCAACAGATGATTACAGGGAAGAGCCATAGTTGTGAGTCTTGCTACTCAAGACTTTGAGCCAATGTAAAAAAATCCAAACAAAATTGCTTGCAAAGACTTCTTTCAAAAAAAAATTTGCTTGCAAAATGCTGCCTGGGGACTAGTCGGCAGTCGTTAGTCGGGGACTAGTCGGGCTAGTCGGGTCTAGTCGGGGACTAGTCGGGCTACCGCCCAGCAATGAAAAAATCCAAATAAATCGGTCGGCAAAATGCCGCCCAGCGACTAGTCGGGGACTAGTCCCGACTTTGATAGCATAGCTTACTAGTTTATCAGAGGTGGTACATAAAATAAACGGTATTCAATATCATGATTATTGGTTTATTTTATTCGCAATTAATCCTTGAGTAAGAAATCTCCAAGACTTTTGTTTTTTCATTTGCGTGTGTTCTTAAGATATGTAGAGCACGATGAACTTTAGATCATTGATTTGGTAGCCACCACTCACCAGGCATTACGATTGTCATGCAAGCACTTCACACACACACACACACACACACACACACACAGAGGGAGGGAGGGAGGTTGTCTGTTACTACATCAAGACATGGAACGCTGCCGGTATATTCTGAATATCACTGAGTTTTTTGTTCCTTTTTTGGTGGACAGAGATGCAGTGCCCATTGACTGGACAGGTTGAACATGAAACACTGCCGGTCTATTCTGAATATCACTGATTTTTTGGTCCTTTTTTGGTGCTAACCCCCAGGTGCTACCATGGTACCAATCAGTTGGACAGAGATGCAGTGCCCATTGAGTGGACAGGTTGAACAGAGAAAAGTTGCAAAGGTTGATTAACTGTCTCGCCTTACAGAGAAGTGGGATGAAACAGTCATGTTCGGATGCCGACTTTAAGATTGTAAGTTGCTTGGTGCTAGCATCAGTCGTTATTACTTTAACGTTCATTTGTGTGCGGATCAGATAACAAAGTCTCGTTCGTTTTTCAGGACTTTGCATCGGACATCAGATCTTCTACCGGGAAATATGGTCCTTTTCACCTGATGTTTTAGGGGTCAAATTTTGGCTGATATTTAGTATGAGAGGTTCTTTGGTAAGAGTTGCAAACCACATGGGGTAAATTGTTAGAAGCTTCAATTATCTGTTCTTGCCCAGTTCTGTAAAACTGATTTGCTTCATGTAGTGGGTGGATCCCACAATTTATGTTGAAATTTTGATTATGATGGGATTTTTTTTGGAGGTGTAGGTCTTGCCTAATAGTATTGGTTTACATCAAGTCCACCTCATACTATTCATTTACAAGAAGTACATGAAATGGATTTGCATTGAGAGACAATCCTGTACATCGTTGTCTACATAAGATGCCCCTTATCAATCGCTTTTTTTTTATTTGGTCTTTTAAAATACTAAATAAAAGTATAAAGCACACCAAATCTTGTACACTAGTTTTATCCACCCACACCAAATCCTGTTCATCGGTTGTCCGCAAAGATATCCTTTCACTGTAGCTGCTATGGTGATTTAGGTTTAGTAATTAGGTTAGGGTTAGGCTTCACTATTATGGCTATAAAATTAGGTTAGGGTTAAGGTTCACTATTAGGGTATATAATTAGTGTTATCTACAGTGATTTAGATTTAGTAATTAGGTTATGATTCGAGTTCACTATTAGGGCTATAGAATTAGGGTTAGGTTTAGGTTTAGGGCTCACTATTAGGGGTATAGAATTAGGGTTTGGTGTAGGTTTTACTATTAGGGTTAGGGTAAGGACTATTTAGGGGATAGAATTAGGCTTAGGGTTAGGGTTTCACAACACAACAAAAACATTTTGGAATTCTGAAATGTTTTTGTCGTGTTGTAAAACCGGTTTAGCTAGAAATATTTAATTAGGGTTTTTTTGTGTGATTCTCCTGGCCGAACTTTTCCTCTTTAGGTTAACGAAGGGTAAATCGGCTCTATAACCTCCAAAACACATGCTTGAAATATTCTCCCCAAAAAGACCAGTTAACCTTAGGGGTCAATCTATAGTTTTCAGATATGTAAATATGCAGCCTTTATGGATTAATATGCTATTACACTAGCTTTTATAGGACTACAGGTATTTATTTATTTGTCCTCTCCAATTAGATTTAATATGGCTTTTATGATTAAACTATACAACCTTAGAGCCTCTAAGGGAGTTTTTATTATGTTTCACTAGTAAGAAATCCGAGCAATGCCCGAATGTACTTGATGCATGCCATTTGGCAAAGACGACATCGCAACTGTTCGAAGAAGTGTGAAATCTAAAGTGAGTGTGATTCACTTGTTAGAGAGAGAGAGAGAGAGAGAGAGAGAGAGAGATTAACATCAAATGACTATTAAATGCCGTTGAATGTAAATTTATCATTTTTATGATAGGTTTTAAATGGATTTAATAGAGAGCAGCGTTCACACACGGAAGAGGAATTCTAGCTCTTTAAAAGACATCCACGTGTCACAACACGGGAGAGAGGCTTCCATTTTAGTATAGATACTAGTAAGAAACCCGGGCAATGTCCAGATGAGCTTGATACACAGCCATTTGGCACAGATGACATCACAACTGTTCGAAGAAGTATGAAATCTAAAGTGTGTGATTCACTTGTTAGAGAGAGAGAGGGAGAGAGATTAACATCAAATGATAATTAAATACCATTGAATGAGTGTTTTATTATCTTTATGGTAGGTTTTTAATAGGATTTAAAACTGAGCCGTGTTCACACATGGATGAATGATTATGGTTCTTTAAAAGACGTCCACGTGTCACAACACAGGAGAGAGGCTTCCGTTTTAGTATATAGTATAGATATATAGATGTGTTGTGATCTTCCCAGCATCTATATTTATTTACTAATAAAACTGAGGCCCTTGATGCTCTCTCTCTCTCTCTCTCTCTCTCTCTCTCTCTCTCTCTCTCTCTCTCTCTCTCTCTCTCTCTTAAAATGATGTGGTGGTAATTGGTGCCCGATGTGCAATCCAATTGAGCAGCATCACAATCGTCTGTGCATCGCACAAGGTTAGGACTAGTTATAAATATAGTAAGAACATGAGCACAAGCCATTAGTTCACTTGATATTATGTTGGGAGCACATAAATCATAGTCAACATATTAATGTCTATCCTCCTTAGATGGATATACCCACATGAAAAATGCAGCTTTGACCATTAAACACTCTGACATCCATGAGCCTAGCTTGACAAAGCATGTGCGAAACATGTGAGGTACATGGGATTTTTGAAGCTTATTGTTCGGGGTGAGATGGACAGTGTCTCCACCATTGAGAGCCTTTTCATATCAGTTTTCAAGAAATATTGGTCAGAAAGTTTTCTAGCTTCCCTTGGTTTAAAGGTCGGCATCTCAGTGGCAAGACGTCTGCTTCTCAATATGGAGGTCGCATGTTTGATCCTGAGTGGGGTTTTTTTTGTCTTTGTTGGTGAATTTTCAGCATTCCTGTGTTGGAAATTGTACCTTCTAGAAAAAATTTGCTACGTATGAATTTTGCTGCAAATGCTGAGTGAGACATCTGGACTGTTGATGAAAGAATAGAGAGCCGTTTAATTATAATTTACGCACAACCACAACCTGGGTACTGCACTCAAAACTTTTTTTTTTAGAAGTTACTCCACTCGTACCTTTCTACATACAATCAAATTGCTCTCTTTTCTCCTGCATATTAGGGAATGGTTCCGATGCCTCACTTAGCATTTGTAGCAAAGTCCTCACGCAACAAATTTTTTTCTCCTAGTTTTGAACCTTAAGCCATTGGTGCTTCGTGTAAGAGGTAAGGCACCGACCATGATGACTCAACAAAAAAAAAAAAAAAGATAAAAACAAATTACCAATGTTAGATCTATGGAACACATGCCATAAAACAACATTAGTTATGCCAGGCCAAATAGGTCCCCCTCAACAGAAAACCACACATTTGCAAGGCATGCCATTAAATACCATGGAATCTTCTACTTTGAATAATGTGAGGACAACTCATTCTCCTCTCCTCTCCTCTCCTCTCCTACTTATTGACCACCTAACTTACATGTAGACAAGCTTACATGTAGACAAGCTCATAAAATTAGACTTTGAACAACCCTCTCCTATCTTCCAATGTATCACCAAATATATATGTATATATATATGAGAGAGAGAGAGAGAGAGAGAGAGAGAGAGAGCTGTCTCCACCTTCACCTCCTTCAATGGCCACAAGCTCACATCCTGATACCACGGAAATCGATGCACCAAGGCTCGCAATCGTAGTTGAGAGTAACCCACCCGAATCGTCCTTATCGGAGCTAGGGATCAAGTCATGGCCCAAGAAAGTTCCACCTCTTCTTGAGGTTTCAGGCCCCAAAATTCTCCGATCGATCTCGATATGCTATTATCTTCTTTGCTTGCTTGCTTGCTTTAGGTGGGGTTGCCCTCAGGGGAAGTTTCATCTCAAGTTCGATGCAAAAGAGACATTCTATCTATCTCCTCAAGGGGAAGGTTAGAGCCCACACGAAGGGTCATCGGAGTGCGTGGAGTTCGGAGCCGGAGATCTTGTGGTCATCCCCAAAGGTCTCACCTGCTCTTGGGAGGTCTTGGTGGCAGTTGATAAGCATTACAAGTTTGATTCCCCTTAGTTACAACACTCCTACACTTGTATAACCTGGGGGTGGGGCGTCATTCGGTTCAGTTTGCCTGATGATCTCATTGGATTTTTGCATATAACCCCGTAATCGACATTGATATTATAAATAACTTCCTCAGTTTCAAGATTTTTTAATAACCCCCCTCACATATCTTGATTTTTGCAAAAACAAAAATAACTCAAATGGACAACTTTATTCCAATTTGGGCTTTTTTTCAAAATATTATTAAAAAATAAAATATTTAAAGAAACAGTGGCTGACCGAAACTATTTACCAACCTAGCGCCCTGACAGCCACGTGGCATGTCAGCACTATAAAGTGAGCGTGATTTTCTTTTTTTTTCGTTTGAAGTAAAACCCGGTTTTTGGATTACCGGGTTTAAAACCGATAATTTGGATACCGAGTTTAAATGAAGCCTCTTGTATGAAGTTTTCATACTTAGCTTTTTTCTCTCTGGATTTTAGCCGTTCTCTCTGGATTTTGGGTAAACCCGGTATCCACAATATCAGGTTTAAATTCGGTATTCCAAATACAGGGTTCTACTTGAAATAATAAAAAAAAATCCTCGCGTTCGCTTTACGGCGCTGACATTCCCACGTGGATGTCAGAGCGCTAGGTTGGTAAATAGTTTTTGTCGGCCGCTGTTTCGTTAAATATTTTATCTTTTAATAATATTTTGACAAAAAGCCCTTCCAATATTTACCCTTGGAAGCTACCAGTGCTCGTGCATGCCACCATTTTGATTGGGGAAAAAACTTGTATGGGAAGGCCCTTCCGCATAACGACGTGGGTATACCTATCACCGCAATCTATACCGGGACCCACAAGTTTCTAACCATTGCCTTGTGGGGGCCACCAAAATGTTCAAAGTGGTGCGACTTGATAGGCGTCCCCACATTGCTATGCAGTAAGGTTCCCCCCCCCCCCCCCCCCCCCCCCCCTCCCCTCAAAAGTTGCGGGGGTGGACGGAGACATGAAAAAACGAAGTACAACGACGTGTTACCAGCACCACCAACGATGACACGCACAAAGACCGAGTGGTCCCATACGGTCAAAAAATTAGCATGGCAACCCCCGGACCTCCTAAAAACTGGAGCTCTGATACCATGTTAAGTAACCGGTTCATCGAAAAGCTTAAGTGGTTTGGGAATGGGCCCACAATGTATATCAGGCTTAACAAAATCTAGCCAGGACCTGGCTTCTGAATGGACCAACAATGTATACCTTTGCTAACACTCCAGAATGGGTCAGCTTCCACTGCAGAAAGAACACTATGTTGCAGATCAACCTCAGTTGATCACAGCATTCACTTCAAGGACACAAATATCATACTGCTAAGCTTCAAGGACCAAATAAAGAAGCTGAAAGATGATCGATTTTGACTCCATTTCTTCGGCACCACACACAAATCAGATTCATCTAAAAAAAATCAGAATTATTTTTTTAGGTATTCGATTCCCATGAAGCGAGCAATGCATCATTATATGCTAAAAATACAAGAATTTACAGGGTCAATCACCAGCCAGGTGTAAAAACATGTTGAACTGTCTAACAGACTGTGCATGTAAATTTGGAGAGCAAGCGTATAAGGGTTCGAGGTTTCAACTAAACGAAAACATCAGAGCACCGTCGGTGATCCGCCTCCAATTAGAACACCGAAAGTTCTCCGGCCCAACAGTCTGAGCTCTCAGAAGATGAAAATTACGGTATCAATTAGTAACTGGAAAATATAAATAAATAAATAATAACTTGATCGAACCTTGAGGAATTCAATTACTAGCTTGATCATCACTGAACATGTTTGAAATGATCTAACGTCGACTTCTTTCCACGAACCGGTGCCTTTATTGAAGAATTAATGAGAAACAACAGCATGCAAGGAGCCACGTATGCAGGAGACGCCCTACAAATAAAAAATCAAGATAATAACTCAGAATTAACTCCTGGGAGCCACAACTGAGGCTGAAATAAGATCCCAAGATATCAGGTATTCAACCATAAATTATGCATGAAATCGGCTTTCTTAATATAAGAGACCAAGGTTGTCATATTGTTTTCCCTTTTTAATGTATCGCATCGTATCGTGAATCGTAAGCAGTGTTTTAAAAAACTCGCCCCAAGGTACGCCCGGGGCTTGCCCCGGGGCGGGGCGGTCCTAAAACGCTCGGGGCGACTCCAGCTGGGGTTTTTTTCCCATGGGGCTTACGCCCAAACCACTGGGGCGTACGCCCCGAACGCCCGGGCACGCCTTTTACGCCCTAATGGCCTGGGCTTACGCTCCATTGGAATTTGTTTGCATAGTTGAAAAAAAAATAATTTGATTACTACCGTGTGATCTTTTATATGTGTCTTAATATCTTGGATGACGATTATGATATTTTGGGAACTAAAGTTGTTTTAAATTGGTTCTATATCATGTATGGAATGGTAGAATCTATGAAATATAAACATTGATAGTTTGAATTTTGGTTAGAAACTTATAATTAGATCTTAAATGATATTGAAAGACAATGACAAATTCGTTTTTATTATCATTTTTTATATATTTGTGATTTATCAACCATGTTTGTAGGCTTAAATGCTTTGTTTAATAACTTTGCTCATAGTTTTTTTTTATTTTGTTTTTTTAATCTATTTTCACTTTTTTATATAATATTATTTATTTCTATATATATTTTTTAATTAAAAAAATAAAAATTCATGGGGCTTACGCCCCACGTCCTGAGGCTTACGCCCCGCCCCACAGCAAGCAAAACGCCCCGCCATACGCCCCCGCCTCTAAAAACACTGATCGTAAGATACAATTAAATTTTTACATCTCTCTCTCTCTCTTTTTATATATATATATATATATATATATATATATATATATATATATATATATATATATATATATATATATATATATATATATATATATATATAAAAAACAAGGGACGTCAGTTTTGTGCTGACTAGACAAAACGGAACAAAAAAACTGACTAGGACAAGCTGACTGGACAAAAATGAACCGAATAGATCTGACCATTTGTTTAAAAATCAACGCATGATCTCTCCTTGGTTTCAAATCTCAACCTATTTTAACTGCACTAAACCTGATCGTTCATCCCGTGGTCGTTGTTCGCATCAACGGCTATAAACCCGCCTGCTGAAATTTCGGCCACCCCAAACCATCGGGTCGATCTCGAGGAATCCATTCGAACAGAGACAACTGTGATTGACCGATTATAAGGGGAGGGGGAGTTGGTCGAGCAGAAGGCACCCCGCTTCGTGCCAAACGGCACGGACGAGGAAATGAATGTCCTTAGAATGCCGGTGTTGTCGTCGAAAATGTTTTGTTACTGAAGACGTTCAGATACGAGAAAGTACGTCTGAGCAATATGCCATCATATGATGGGCTCCACCACCAACTACTCCGACAGGCACGGTAACACGATGGTGGTGTTTATGATGATCCTCTATATTGCAGTTGTTCCAACTCCGTAGAACTTGTAGGAGTTCGACACAATGAAGGTGGGTAATATGGATCCAGACCCATGCTGACTTTGCCACTCGCATGTTTTGAACTTGAAGGCAAAGTCCACGCAGTGGAAGCGAATGATGCGAATTCGAGTTCACACATGGAAGATTATTGGAGCGAATCTCTGGCACAAATTTCAAAGCAAGATTTTGTTTGGTCTTTTATTTTGAGTCTCCTATGTTGTTTGGGTCCTATGTAGATTTTATGTATCTTTTATTTTGGACTTTGTAAAAGCCATTTGGTCATTTTATATGCTTTTATGTTGGATGAAAAATCAAAGAGTGATTTCTCCCAACTCGGAAGGGTGAGGCCTTCATCCATGGAGGTGTGATACTTTCTCCCCTAGTTGTGAGTCCTATGGTTATGCCGTCTTGTGGTCGGTACTTATATCATCCCCTTCTCCCTCCCGCTCCCCTCTCCATTGACGGTATGATATCGAGGTCCGACATCAAATTGTCAACAGAATTTACCTTTTAACAACAAACTACTAGTACGTCATGTGGGTACAAGCCAAACTGATATATCTGGATATATGGCTAAAATGACCCCACCCTTTAATATAAAAAAGTTACTCAAATCTCCATGGTTGAAACATAACATATTATGCTAAAATTAATAACAGTTATCTGTGTACCATGATTAATATCGATATAGACATACATAAAATGAAAAGGTTATTTAATTAGTTTACATGGGTATTTACTTTACGATTCTAATTTACAAAACAGTCTTGTGCAAAATTAAGCAACTAATGTGTATTCTGGAATAAGGCAAGTTCATGCATGCTTAATGTGGCTTTCCTTTGACTGTGCAAAGTGAAGAATATTCCAAAAATCAACCCCTGCTTGGGTCTATGCTTTTTTATGATATGGATCACCCCCAGAATCACTAAGTAAGGAAACACCAATCTGTGATAACAAGGCCTGGGACAATTTAAATTTTGAATTAAAAAACTATGTCAAAATTGTACTAGTAATTCACATTATGCGTATCAAAAGGGCCAGGGTTCACAGCTAGTGGAAGATTACATCAACTAAACGAAAACATGACTAGAATCATATACCGATTATTACCAACAAAATGCACTCATGTCAACTTTTAATAATTCTATTACTACCGCATATGATAGCAATTATGTTCATCAAAGGGGAATCAGCTATTTCCTATAAACACTTGAGATCACTATGAGTAAAAGGTGTTTAAAACAAAACCAACGCATATTTCCAATGCCTGCTTCAAGAATTTACAACCTCAATAATTGGCAATAATATATCAAATTTAATTGTGTTTTCCTTAAAAGAATACAATATTAAGCACTCAGAAAGATATAAGTCATTGAACAGGTTGAAAGAAAAGGAAGCAGTACCATGTAAATAAGCACAGAGCTCGTTATCCATAGGATTACCAACTTTTCAGCATTCTAAGGGATATCTCTGGGCCTATAACACAAAAAGTTAAGGAAATTAATCTTGCTGTCATGAAGACAACCTAACAGTTCCCACCTAAAAGTATTAGGACATAAAAAATTTATGAAGTATAAAGAAAAAAGGTAATCATGATATTAAAATAAACTAAAGACCTAAGATGCTTCGATAGACTACTTGAGAAAAGCGGAATTATGGATTACTAGCATTGGGCACGTCTGATACGCCTGCATGTGATGATAATGGATTGTTGAGGGTAATATTACGAACATTTTGATCACAAGTGTGAATCATGCGCACTTGAACGTCTACGATCTCTCATTAGACGTAGAATATGGTGATTTACATGAAAGGAAGAGGGGGTTTGCTTGAAGGTTATGAACACAATTGAGACACCCTAATAAATGATGGGCAACGGTCATCTTACATGACAAGGGAGGGTTGCGATGTACAGGATGGTTGTGGTCTATCTTAGCAAATGAAGGATAACTCTCGTGAATACATAAAGCTCTTCCATCGAGCAACTAAGTATACCTTCCTTATATGTAGCTCTGATCAGAAGAATTACTGCTTTTTATGTTCCCTTTCCTTGGGATATTTCTATTTCAAGACATGTCATCCTGTCAAAGGGAAATGCTCATTAACCACCTATGAGGGTAGGGTATATATTACCATGAGGACATTATTTTTTTGCATTGATTCAACCTATTAAACCCTGATCCTCAAATTTAGTATATTTTCCCCCTTTGTTCCTATCATTTCAAATAAGCTTCGCTCCTGGTAGAAATCTGACCCCAAGAATGTAGGACCAACACATTATTTTCTAAAATTTTCAGAAAACCATGAATTTGGATAGGGCACATGGCATGGTATGACATCCCTGAAATGAATGCCATGCTCACTCTAGCTTGAAGTGTTGCCACTTAAAATAGATACCTAATGTCCTGATAAAGGACACTTTGGGGCAAGTGTTGGAATTTCAATTATCAATCATTCCAAGTGTTAAAAGTCATATCCAAACTATTGAAACATTTGTACAAATATGCCACACATTTTCCTTACTTTATTAATATAATATACTATGAAAGATAAAATGTTGAAACAAAGAGCATAATTGGCAATTCATTTATTTTTACCATATAAAGTGTCCCAATTTTGATTTTATTCGAGCTTGCTTGGTCAAAGACTTGTCATATGTCTATGTGTCCCAAGTCTGCTACATGACAACCTACAAAAAGCTATGAGTCCTTACACTTTGGATTAAATCAATAGACACTAGAAATGGTTAACGATCAGAGCCAACACTTGTATGTAAATGCCCTAAACAGGACACGCCAAAGTAAAAGTGTGCAGTGTCAACACTTTCATGCTAACATAACCATGATACTACTTTTCAAAGCATCCAGGAGTGTTGTGTTGTTCAAAATGCTTAAAGGTGGGCATAGCAAAATAATAAATGGTGTTTGAAGAACATTGATGTCAATCTCCTTGTGGCATTGCTCCCCAGGTCTAAGTCACCTACTACAATGCACAGTAATTATGATCATTGACATTCTTCCAGCATTACAAACACTTTCCGCACCACTTACAATCATGCTACCATCTGACCAAATCTACTGCAACGTAGGAAGCAAATGGATCATGTATACCTTCCCAATCAGCACATTAAAAGTTAAAGAACAGCTGCAACAGGCCTTCGACTCACCATTCATTACATCCTTTATCAAATAAAAAACAGTTCTCTATCGTGATAGTACTAATATATGGGAGAAAAAAATTCTCAAGTACTTGAGAACCTTTACTAAAATTTGGATCAGATTGCGTCTCATTGCTCATTTCAAATAAGTTCAAAGCACATTGTGCATTTGGTATTGCATATGTCAAGATCAAGGTCAGGTTCTGATGTTCTTGAAAAGGTTAAACAACCATATGGTGTGCTACATATAACATACGATAATAGTAGATATCGAACATCAGAAGTCATTAGCTCATAACATCCCAATGTCATTAATAGCAGTTCAGTCAAAAATAAAATGAAATATACAGAATGCAAACTTCATATTCAGAGAAAAGCCTAAACAAGGGTTGTGAACTCAGAATTATTACCTCAAGAATATTTCCCTCAAGAGAAAAATCTGGTCCTAGGTAATCTGTGTCAGGTGAACCATCATACTGAAGAATTCTAAGTCTGCCTTCCTTAGTTCCATAAACAAGACCTCCTCCAACTAGTGGATGGAAACATGCAACATTAACCTCATCTTCTGCACTCGGAAGAACTCTTACTAGTTCCATATCTGAAACTCTATATACCTGCAAATCAAGTTATCCATGATATATTGTCATATATGACAGTGCTGAAAAGATGCCATTCCAAGGCATTGTTCTATAATCTTATCAAAAGGATACCAGCAATCCTTGTTTCAAGATAGTCCAAATTAGTAGGAAAAGTTATTCCATTTTGTTATGCATTAAAAATTTGAAACCTTGGATATGTTTGCATGTTGAGCTATAATCTTATCAAAAGGTAAGTCTTAAAGGAGAAGTTGTGATGCCAAAATGCATGGTAGGCCATATAAATCCAGAATCCAGACCATTTATAATTATCTGCATATCCAGAATCCATACCATTTACGAAAAAAGAAAAGATCAAGGTTTTTAGTTTTGGTTTTGGTCCACCCCCGGGAATCGGTTTCGGAGTTTTGGATTGGTTTCGGTTTTATCAAAAAAAAAAGTCACGACAATTTTTCTATAATTTTTTTTATTTCTTATTTTCTATAATTTCTTCTAACTTATAAAACATTATACATATATTATAATATGGTATAGGTTGTAATTTATATGTTAAAAAATTATCAAAATAGGAAAATAAAAAAAAGACTTGTTTTTTATAAGTATTGTATATTATTTTTAATTTCTATATTTTTATTTTATATGATATTATATATCTATAATACATGTTAGAACGACCATATCCAAAAAATTACATGAGTGCCACTATCTCAAACATATCCAAGTATCCAAAATGTAAAGAAGGGTCGAGATATTGAGGGAGACGAGATGGAGAGAGTAGATAGGTGGAATAAAGAAGAGGGTTTTTATGTAAAACAAATTATAAATTAAAAAACATTGAGGGGTTTTATGTTAAAAAAATTGTAAGATACAAAGCATTAGGGGGGGTTAAAAAATTAAGAGGTTTTTATTATAAAAAAATTGAGAGATTGATGGGTCCACATCACATCATTTTTTTTCTTCCCTCTATCACGTCACTCACCACCACCCACCCTAGGTTCGTCGGGGGTATAGGACACACACACACTCGAAGAGAAGAGGTGGATGAGTGGGGAGTTGCGGACACATACACGCACACAAACACGCACACACACACAGAGGTAAATGGGTGGGGACTACGGACACACACAAAGAGAGAGATCGAGAGGTGGATGGATGGGGGGTTGTGGACATACACGCACACACACAGAGGTGGATGGATGGAGGGCTACAACCACACACACAGAGGGAAAGAGATATTGAGAGGGTGTGGCAGGGGGTGTGTTGCCGTCGAAGGTGATTGTCCAAGTGTCCACTGTTGTTAAGGCGCGGGCCTAGGCACGCCTAGGCGCCCAGAGACAGCTAGACCCCAGTGCGCCTATGCGAACAACACTAAACGACGGCCTAGGCGCGCCCTAGTTTTAGGCATTGATTTTTATTTTTTTTTAAGTAAAACTCAACCCGCCACCATCTTCTTTGTTCATTTTGTTGTTGTATACTTGTTTATACTATGTGTTCATTGTGTTGCATGCATTTGATTAGAATATGCTTAATTTTATGTTAACAAGTATTTGTATTCTATATGTTCCTTTTTACTGTTTACTTAATTTTACTATGTATTTGTCATTGTGTTGCATGCATTTGACTAGAATATGCTCAATTTCATATTAGTAAGGCGCTATATTGCTGCCTACTACATATATACCTGTAAGTATAGACTATACATATATGCACGTGCCTGAAGGATGCCTATGCACATAGGGTCACGCCTATGCACATAAGACCACGCTTAGGCGCGCCTAGGCTCCCTCCGGGTGCCTAGCCTCGCCTTGACAACTGTGCAAGTGTCGACAAAAAAACATCACACCTGCTGAAGGTGCCTACTGCATGCCGATCAGCACAAACTTCCGCTGGTTCTTATATAAGTTATAACTTTCTTATTAAGAGAGAAAGGGTGAGGCCCGATCGGTTTAGGGTTAGGGTTTGTCGACCGATCAAGAAAGAGGGAGGGACAAGGGGAGGAAAGGAGAGGGAGGGAGGCTTGCAGGTCGACGGCGAGAAGAGACAACGGTGAATCAGGTAGCGGCGTGACATGTTTTTTCTTCTTCTTCTTTCTCCTCTTCTCCCCTTTTTCAATTTTTTTCCTCAAAGGGCGGTTGAAACCATGGGAGCAAGGTGGTTTTGGTACGGCTCCGACTGAAATCAAGCCGAAACGATCGAAACTATAAACCATGGAAAAGATCTTCCACCAACTCAAGATAGATTTATCAATGCAAATTTCTAGACCAATTTGAATAACAGATAAAACGAAACTTAATAGTATAACCTTGAAGTGCTATAAATTAGTTAAGATCTGTTTTTACTTGAATGTTGATTGTAATTCAAATTTCTTCCACGTAAGTTTAAGTGCTGCGTGGGATAGTAATATTAAAGATGATGGTATGGCATGTAATTTTACAAAAAAGAATGGCAACAACAAAGTATGTTTGGCTCCACAGTAATTGAGCTATTGGAGGAACCGGTTCAGCACGAACCAGGACGGTGTTTTCAAATCTGAGCATGTTTCCAAATTAAGCATTTTCTAAGTTTTCTTATGGGTTTATAATATCACTTGAGTAGTGCATGTTAACCAGTTTGAAGCTGGTCCACCCACACAAAAGACTCGTTAAAGTCTAATCTGAGGTAACAGGGGTCACCTCAACAAGCTTGTCGGTACCTATACAAATTTGTCATAATTCAAGGGAGGTTTTCATATCAAGTTTTTATAGATGAAATATAATAAACAAAGGAGAAATGAACATCATATTAACACATTTGATCTACTTGCATAATAGATCCCGTGCACCAATATATGTAGAAGCAAAATGGGAAAGCTAAATTAAAGCAAACTAGCAACTAAATGATGAAAAGTACCTCCAAAATAGTGTAAATTGGTATTGCAGTCTCTCCGTCGACAATGATGCTCCTAAGAAGTGAATTGTGGCGACGACCATATGCTAATAAAATATGTTCCGATGTAGGAGAAAACTGCACAAGAACAATCAGACGAAGTTTGAGAGTATCAACAAGATGGGCATGGATTCTTGACTACTCACCATTACAAACAAAAATGTGATAAGACTAACACTAAAATGTTCAATGATAATGGTTTGCTATGTACAAATTTACATTAGTGTATCGTGAATTTTACTTACATGCTATATGAGAGGTTCTTAGCCTATTGGGGTTGGATGCAAGGTTCGAAATCTCCATTTCGGTAGAAATTTTGATATTCTGGATATGGAAATATTTCGACAGTATAGAAATATTGCAATTTTGTAGAAACAATGGAAATATTGATTTTTTGATGGAATTTTTTAGTGAAACTCTGGATAGTCATAAACCAAGTATAGATACACACTTCAGAACACTCAAATAATATTTGTACGCTATCTAGGGGTGTAGAGCTTCACATAGCATGTATTCAATGAATTGAGTAAGTGAGTCTTGTGCAAATTTGGTTCGGTTGTGATATATATTATTCAAATATTTTTTAATCTTTTTTTTTTGATAAAAATATTTTCAAAATAAAGATTAGTTGATTGTTAAAATAATGTTTCAAACGATTTTGAAAGCAGACTTAAAACAAAAAAAGTTATGCAAGTTTGAAATTGTGCAAAAATTATGCCGAAATGTGAATAACTATTTTTTTACCAAGTCTGGAAAAAAGAGTTTTTATATAGAAAAGCTTTTATTCATTCAAAATTTCCTAAGACAGCTAGATGCACTCGTACTTCTACATCTTGTGGAATTTTTTGAGCTAAAAATGAGTTGATTTAATCACTTTTCTCACCATGTAGATTTTAACATGAAAACTGTTTTCTCCTACTAAACTGAAAGTTTACTTTTTGATTCCTTTGGTTTTTGATTTTTTGATATTTTTTTGATTCCTTTGGTTTTTGCTTATTTACATATAATAACTTAAAGTACATTAAGTAAAAAGACATTTACTTAAATGTTATTATATGTAAATAAGCTGCTGAGAACCAGGCCCCCCAGTCCCCTTTTATAACCAGTCAGTCACAGAATTTCGGATATATTTCGCGAAATTTTGACAAAATCTCACGATATTTCGTGGAGATGAAAATATTTCGTGGAAATATCGCGATATTTCGCGAAACCACTCGATATTTTGACATTTCCAATTATGCCCGAGACTGCAGGTGGGATTTCGTATCGAGTTTTTATTTGTTCGATATATTTTGCGATATTTCGCGAAATATATCGATTTTTTATACCTTGGTTGGATGTGTTACACATGTATCACAACAACGGATTCATTTCATCTGCAGCCCACCAAACAAAAGCTCAAGCTCACCATAACAAAGTTCTAGGATCATCATCCCTGGCTCACCTTGAAAGGTTTTAAAAACATTTTATGAGAGATGGATGATCTATAGTTGAGCTATACTAGTAGATGTGGATGTGGTAGTAAGAAATATTTATCAAACTAGTCAATGAAAAGTCGATGGACACTCGGCAAAAGGGCAAATGGATTACAAACCAGAGTGAGACTACTCACAAAAATCTAAAATTGATAAAATCTACTTAAAGTGCTAAATCAACAGAGCACACAGTGCATCTTCACCAATGGCCTTTTTATTAGTCAGAACTAGTCAAATGTTGTCACCTCTCTAGGCACGAATTGGGACTCGTCGCTCAGAGACAAAACTGACCAAACGGATGTAAATGAAAATGGAATTGATAGGACATGGCGTCCGGTCGCCGTAATGGGGCATGGCAACTACTTGCTCTGATACCAAACTAATGCAGATGAAAATGGCATAGATTCCAAATATCTAATTTTACAAGTATGGGCTAGATGGATTTGGCTCGAAAAGACTTTCGAATCAATATGTGCTTCGGCCAAATGGGCTTAATAGAGCCCAAGATATGATCGATTTGAAGATAGCTGGTTTATTTCGAGAACTCGAGCCGTGTTCGGTTTTATAAGTGGGTATAGTGACTTAAGGTATCATTGAATGGGTTCAAGTCCAATGAATGTTGGGTCTGATGGGTTTGGTCCAGGTTTTTCTCAAATGGAAAACCTGATTTGTTAATGGCAAAAATGTGATTATGATTACAAGTAGTTGAAAAGGGATAATGGGTGAAAATAAGTGGGATTTAATCAACGAGTAGTCACGAGACTGATGGTTGTTTTATGGATTAATGAGCAAGGGGAATCAAAGTGGAAATAGGAAAAGGGGGCGACGGCGAGTAAAGGACACGGCGGCGAGGCTCAATCAACGACAGTAGACTCGATTAGGTGGATCAGCAGGAGGACAGCGGCGTCTATTCCACAATGAATGGTCGTGGAGGTATCAAGATAATCAACAGCGCAGTAAGGAGGTGACGATGGGAACGTGACAAGGTGACAGATCAACCTCTCATTTCCTTTTTTTCTAATATATTATTTTCTTCCTTTTTTTCTTCTCTTGATACAAATCAAGCTGATGTCTTTTTCTAATATGTAATGAACAAAACTTTTTCTTTATTTCTTTTAATGATGTTGCAGTTATTGTAGGGGAAACTTTGGTCGACTGGTGCAACAAGTAGGGAGCCAGGCAACTTAGGAATTTGGGGATTTCTCCCTTTTTTTTGCTGCAAACAGGGATGAGATGGGGGCTATAGGTATTGATGATGGTGTCTGGCAGGTGGGTTCAAGAGAAGGCCGATGTAAAGATATTTTTCCCTTTTTTGATGCTGCAATCAAATCCAGAAGCAGATATAAATAAAAGAGTATTGAGATAAGATAAAGAGTGAGTCGAGAACGAATCTGGAATCCACCAAAAAATAGAGGGGAGTGGCAGTGCGAAACCCCACTCCTAAGTATGCATTTTATCATCAGTTTCGATAGTTGCTCATTTATTACAACCAATGATAGCCGTTTATAGGCATCCCCAAAAGATACCCATCTAAATTTTGAATGCAAAGTACAAATTTCAACTAGTTTTAATTTTCAATCTTCAACAACTAATAAATTTATTTAACTTGTTTAAAAGATGCATTGATTTGAACGGATCCCAAATAACCACCCAAACATGAGCCTTTTGGCTAGGCTTGCTTGGGCCTTGTCAATTTGGGTTTGCCTAAACCTTGGGATGCATCACCCCCTTTAACTCATGCCAAGCCCTTTCGAACATAAATCCTAAAACTACCTCACATCATCAACCTCCTCTCTTATTCTTTGAACAAGAACCCCACAAACCAAACCACAGCCCACTTGCTTGATTGCATGCTTTTTTATTCCACTATATCAATCCCTAAGAACAACATGGACATAGAACCCCCCATAGCAAAACAATTATTATCCCTTGACCGCAAACCCATCTCTATGTCCTATCATCTCATCACAACACGGAAAGAAAAATAAACAGCGGAAAAGATTTTTTTACATATCTTGAAAAGAAAAGAAAAAAATTGGGAGAAGCTCAATGATATTTTTTTAGATTCAGATTTGTTTATCATAGATCATATTATTTTGTTAGAAAGATTTTTTTAAAAAAATTATTTTTGAATGTTTGGAAAACTGTAGATGGTGGAGAAATTAAAGTTCAATTTGTGAAATATGGACCAACTATTGAACACATCTAAGTGTTTTTATTTAACCGATACGTACCTTAAACCTAAAACCAACTATGGGTACAGTTAGCCATTGACATACCCTATCAAGTAGATATTGTTCAAGTATGCACCCTACCAATCCAACAGAAATGGTGTATGGGTAGGGGTCGGGACCTGGTTAGTAGTTAGTACTAATTTAGTTAATAGTTTCATGCCTTCATACAATTTACCGACCTAATTGCACCAAAGAGACAAGGCAGTTCTAATATGTGTGCTAAAATTCTTAACATTATTTGACGTGATTCATAAACTCCCAAAAGTTAGGACCGTCAACGGATCAACTCGGGCTCAAACCACAAACTGCCTAAACCTAGCTTCGAGCTAGAAGCATGTCTACCAGGCCCGAGTCCTGTCCGCCAACTATCTATTCGCGCCCAGACCTGGAACATGCTCGATAGCTTGGAATCAGTAGCAACTTCTTCCAACCCCCCCCCCCAAATCGCATTTGGGTCTCTAAGTGAGAGAGAGAGAGAGACGAGAGAGAGAAACACCAATTCGACCATCTTCATCATTATAGTCCTCTGATGGGTGGTGAAGGAGATGCGACCGCATCATCTCTTCTTCAATCACAGCCAATGTTCGAAGGAGTGGGGGGAGAGTAGTCGGCGATAGTCATGCTTTGGAAGAAAGGAAAATTGGGGTTTTATACTCTCTTATACGTAATATGAACATGGCCATGGTATAGCCTCCAATGGCTAATGGACTGAGAGAGATGAGAACAGGCCTCTATCTGGGAAATATAGAGTTTTTTTAGTGATTTAAATAACTGGGACTTTTTTTAATACTGCCCAGTTTGGTATATCATCAAATGAGTAAGGTATATAAACCAACCGAATGCACATACCTAAGCCTAAATATGCTCAGTAAGACCATGTCCGAGTTAGGCCTGACTTCTGTTTGGACAGACTTGAACCCAATTGTGGGGCTGAAACCTGTGCCCAAGCCTAGTCTTTTTCGGACCATCCATTTACACTGTTACCGAAAGTATCATAGGTAATTAGGTAGTCATGAATCATGATATATTAAAAGTGAGATTTTCACCTAAGAACATTAGCTGATGACCCTATCAGACACAAACTATATATCTGTGTCTATAAATCTACTCACTAAGTGCAAAACAAAAAAGTATCAGGGTCAAAATAAATAAAAGAGAATCAATGAGAATAAAAAAGTAAGACCAATCAATTTCCATTTTAACAGTGCAGCTAACCTGAATGGATGTCAAACAATGAGCAGCTCTGATAGCTCTTGAAGCTAGCACAGATCCGAAGCTGTAGACCAAATAGAAAATCAAATTATAATATAGATAAGGAAATATTCATAAATTAAGATAAGATTTGGCTCCAAAACATGAATACAAAGAAGTGAAAGGTTTGAACATTTACGTTGCCTCTTCAAGTGAATAGACCCGAAGCTCATACATGACTTGGTGAGCTGAAATTGGGTGACGTGTGGGGGATGTTGCTGCTCCTGTGACATCATGGTGCGTCTGTGACTGGAGTCCAAGTTCACCTTCCATGCGAGGAAGCACACATGCAACACAAGCTACTAACAATCGCCCACAAGGAGAAAAGTGGGCACCCATTTCACTGTCATTATTAAACCAGTACTCAAATATAAACACAATATATACCAAAGCCGTCAGCAATAGGCCTAAATTTATTGGTGCAAGCGTTATGAATTCTGTGGAACTGTCTAACTCCTACACAAGGCCATCATAATCTAATATGAACATACGCTGAAAGCAGGATTCATTTCATGAAGCTGAGACTTGAGATAAACAAGCCATTGTTGACATGGAAACAAACTAGAAAGTCTCCTAAAACATTATCATTTTATACCCTCATTACCAATATGACCAAAAAAAACTTTTGCCAGCACATCAAATACGGTATTTAAACAACCCAGCTAATATGCTCAATGTATCTGTTGCAATATGATAGGAGGCTATTCCTCCCAGAACAAAAGGATCAAAATTTTGAACGCAAGTAAAAGAAATTGGGAACAAAATCAAAGAAATAAGAGCTTCCACTTAGTTTGTAATAGTAATTGCGCCAAAAGAGGGAAAAGCAACTTGATAAATTTTCTTGAGGAGACAGTTTGCCTGGTAACTATAGAACAAACAAAGACGCTTAGGTAGTGTAACTATGAATTAAGAAACAATCAGGAGTGCCAACTGATCAAGAGAACATGTTACGTAGCACAGCATCGGCAGGTTACAAGTGAACAGGAGACAGGAAATAGCATGACACTTTTATAACATAAAGAAACTGAACCTGCAAAGGACGGCATGTGGTATGGTTAGGCGGCATGTCTCTGAATCTAGAGGAGCACATGGATCTTGTATATCATGTGGCCATATTCTAAGCTTCACAGTACAAGGCAATTCCGCAGCTGCTGCTGCAGTTGGTGGCATAGATATTTCAGATTCAATGTTACTGGGAACAGGGCGAGGCTCGGCTTCATCATTTTGGGCAGCTTCTCCAGAACCCGTTGAAGCCATCACACGGGAGCGTGACCGATGATGAGGACCAGATCTTGCAGTGCGCCTAGAATTGCCATATGTTGTTGATGCCGAAGAAATCAGTAGAGGTTCCACATTACGAGTATACAGTGAATCGGATGGCAAGAAATCAGACCCTGTTCCACGAATGATGGATGGATTTCCTTGGACACCGTCAACAGGTAGCATTGCATGCAAGCCAGTATGGGTTTGACCCATTAACCAACCTTGTAGAAAAGGCAGCTCCCAGCATGATGGCTCACTAAAAGGAATAAACTGATGAAGTTGCTGACCTCCTACACTTCTTAAGAGCATCTGAACATCCACACTGCCAGAAGAGTTTGAGGAATTTACCATAAAAGTATCCTCACACCTTGGCCTAGGTTGCACAATAGGTATTTGTATAGCCACTCCATTGTGTTGGCAAGTAGGTGACTGTACATTGTTCACAAGATCCAATGTCTCAGCAATGCCAATAGAGTTTCTTTGCTGAATGCTACTGGTAGGCTTCATGTAAGCATTTTCACCAATTTCCATAACAAAATCCCATGTTTCTGTTTCCGATCCAGTCAACAAAGAATTAGCAACTGCATCCTCTGTTATGAGATTTGAGCCAGAAGGTTCCCCAGAAGAAATTTCCATTGGGGTCACCACATTGTCGATTTGGCTCTCCAGGTGTACTGGGTATGTCTGCCACTGAGCTGAAAGAGTGGGATCTTCTCTTTGCTGCCCATTAGCTGAGCCACTAGCCCTATCACCCCGCTGCAAAGATGTTCTTCCTTCATCTCTTAAAAATGTTGACCAGAACAGGTAAGGAGAAGGTATAAGAGGCAATTTAGCCTCCAGGAGTGGACGGAGACTAGAACTAGCGTTGGCAAAGAATACAGCAGGAGGGGGATATTGCAAATAACCAGACGATGTGGCAAGTGTTGGTGAATCTGCAGAATCAAGATCATTAACCTGCAACAAGCAATTATATTTGATTTCCTAAAATCATAAAAGTGGGAAAACAGTAATTCAAGGGCAGAGCCAAAATCAATCCCACCTCAGCTGTTAATAAAAATGGGGCAGCATGGGGATGAAAATGCACAGCCCGCAATGAACGCCTTGTCTTCAACACAATCATTGGCGAAGATGCCTCTCCTTTCCTGTTGTAGCTCCATATGTACAACTACCAGATGGATACCATTTCAGAGTCACGCAAAGAATAAAGTCTCCTAATAGAAATCAATTGGTACAAATATAGGAAAAGAAAATTCATCCAGGATGAAATTTCTATTTATGCTTCACAGGTCAAAAATACTCACCTTGTGACCCGAAGCTACTGCAAGAAGTTCTCCTTGTGCATGGAAAGCAATAGAGGCAATAGGACGATCTGAAAACGGAAAGGAAAACAATGTTCTAAATTATCTAGAAAAAAGCCAAAACTAATATAAGGTCACATAAAAAAGACAACAATTACACAATTTCTAGACTACAGCAGAAATTATGCAAAGAGATTACAGAAATCCCGTGATCCTATGCAATCCCCAGTACGTGCATCCCACAAACGAACTTCATGATCCAAGCTACCGCTAGCAAGTATTTCCGAATTTAACGGATGAAACCTAACCTGCAGATGACCCATTAGACCACAAGAAGTTTTAAAAAAATACAGAAAATAACACACATTAATGATCTGATCCTATGAATTACAAATGTTGATAGAACAGAGAAGTTTAAATTATTAAACTACTTTCAGAAAACAAGGTTAACCTTCTAACTGAAAACTAACTACTAGAGATTTACATTTTGGTCCTTGGAGATGGTAGAAGGAAAGTTCTCGGAGGTCATTTGGGTGGGAGAAACTGCTTCTAGATCCCTTTTCCTGACCTTTATGAATTAGCTCGTGATAAGAAAGCCAATAGCCTAATGCATTCTAGGCAGCAGTCAGAGGTTCCGCTATTTGTGCAGACCAAAATTTATCAGGAGATTACAGGACACCTTATCAGGTCAACTGGAGGATCTTTTGGTGATTTATAACATGTTCTTATCGACAGGAATGTATTATGTTTCTTGGCGTTGAATCCTTTTGGAAAATTAAATGTAAACACATATAAACATGGCGGATTACTTTCTCTAGCGGTGAATATATTATGGAAAACCTAGTCTCCACTTAAGACCAGGATCTTCATGTGATTATCCCATTATGATAAGGCCCTGACGAATGTGAACCTCAATAGGAGGAATTTTTCCTGACACTCTGACCTCAGTTGCTCCTTTTGTAATGTTGTTGTAGAAGATACAAATTGCTACCACTTGTGTGGCTTCCTACTTGGTTGGCATGATTTGTGTGCCAAATCATTTCTGATGTAAGTCCAAGTGAGTTCATCGTCGTACTGTGTTGCTTCTACAATCCTAAGGACTTGAAGCATACACAAGCTACATTGAACATCTAATTGAGGACCGGTATCCAAAGTCCAATTGAAGACTGTATCCGCAAGGGTGATTTTATGGACTAAAGCAGCATCAAAAGCATTCTTATAAATAAAAACCCGGATGACCAAAGCGCCAATCATGCGTCTTCCGGACTTTTCAAAACCTTTTGAAGTTGCATGTTATACTTCTGGATTAGACATAATCACATAGGTGGAGTCTTGAGTCGGGAAAAACATAATGTTCCTTACTTCAGCGAGAAGCTGAATTATGCCAAAAAGTACTCTACCTATGACAGAGTTTTACGCAGTTGTTCAAGCGTTGCGTTACTGGCACCACTATCTACTACCTCAACAGTTTATTCTTTGCTCCGATCATAAAACCATGAGATATCTGAATTCCCAAAAGCGATTTGAGTGCACGGCATGGAAAATGGGTAGAATTCCTTTAAGGATACACATTTGTGCTATGCCATAAGGTGGGAATTGATAATAAGGCAGCCGATGCCTTAAGTCGACGACTCGACGGTAACAATACTCCTCTCCTGAGTATTCAAGCCACGACCACGAGTTTTGAATGTATGATCGAAGATTAAATGACTTGCCCTGACTTTGCTGAAATTTATGCTACCGTCTTGGAAGGTTGTATTAGAGAAACTACCGACTACATCATAGTAGATGATTTCTTGTTTAGGAGAAACAAACTATATATCCCCCAAACCTCTCTAAGAGACTTTCTTGTCTGAGAACTTCATGCTGGAGGATTAGCTGGCCATTTTGGAAGGAATAAGACTATAGACATGTTCGAAAAAAGATTATATTGGCCTAGCTTAAAGAGAGATGTTGCTAAAACTGTCAGCCAGTGTCGCACCTGCCAGCTAGCCAAGCAACACAAGCAAAACACTGGCTTGTACACCCCTCTTCCCATTCTTGATCGCCCTTGGTAAGACATCAGTATGGACTTCGTGCTAGGGCTACCAAAAACTCGAAATAAACACGACACCATTCACGTGGTAATGGACAAGTTCTCAAAGATAGAAATTTCTTGCCTTGTTCCAAGTCATCTGACGCCTCCAAAGTCGCTAGTATTGTCTATAAAGCGATTATATTCCACGGGTTACCAAAGACCATAGTGCTTGACAGGGATGTCAAATTCGTCAACTATTTTTGGCAATCACTTTGGAATTTGATGGGCACGATGCTCAAATTCTCCACAACGTACCACCCCCAAACGGATGGTCAGACTGAGGTGGTCAACCGAAGTTTAGGACACTTGTTGAGATGTCTAAGGGGTGACCACCCTGGTAACTGGGATTTGATTTTGTCCACTGCTGAATTCGCCTACAACAGTTCCACGAATAGGACAACAGCCATGAGCCATTTTGAGATCGTTCATGGCTACATGCCAAGAAAGCCAGTTGATCTTATTCCAATGGCGCCACACCTTTGAGTGTCCAATTCTGCTAAATCATTTGTGCAGCATATATAAGATCTTCATAAGGAGATAAATAAGAAAATTGAAATCAACAATAGTAGATATAAAATAGTTGTTGATCTGCATAAGCGTTATCAAGAATTTCGAGTGGGTGATGACGTAATGATTAAGAATTAGGCCAGAAAGGTTTCCTTTGGAGACTGTTAAGAAACTGCACGCTCGCAGTATGGGACCATACAAAATTTTGAAATGTATTAGATCCAATGCATATGTAGTGGATCTTCCTAGTAATTATGGGATTAATCCGGTGTTTAATGTAGAAGACTTAATTGCCTACAGAGGTCCGACAACTATTTCCCAAAAATCCCTACAATGAGCCTGATACTAACCTCACACCCTATCATGAAAACATATCTCCTGCAACTGCCTTCCCCGAGTCGGACGCAACGTGGATCAGCAAAGACAAGCTTCAGAGGCTTGACCCAGACCAGTTGAAGCGCTACCAGAGCTTTAGTTCAGAGGCGAACTCTTCTCAGCTGAGGGGAATTGGTGAGGACACGCACCCTTTTGCACACGTTCAGCGGGTTTACATGCGTTGCAAGCATGTCAGAGCTACACATGTCTCCCTTTGGCTAGGAGAGTGGTCAGCCTCTCCACCAAAGGCCTGGCCCTCTGGGGCCATTTGCAGTCGCTTATTTATTTGTCATTTTCACCACATTTATTAGGGCTTTTTTTTACTTGGGCTACAAGTTGCTTTTTCACTTTTTTTAGTCCCACCTTGCTTAGGGATGGTTATGCTATATATCGGCTCATTATAAAAGTTGAGTCTCTCTTTTATGGGTATGAACGATAGAATAAAATTTTGCTTTGCAAATTGAATCTTGGATTGGATTCCACTAGAGGAGGATTCCTCGCATCCGGTGCTCCGGAGTTCAGATCTTCCCCCTCTCCTCTTCTCTTTCCCCCATCTTATTCTCTCGCAAACCCTGATGATGTGATCACAATCCATTGACGATGGCTTCTCTTATGCGTCTCGTGTCAAAATCTCTTAAGGCTTCCTGAAGGTATATAAGTACTCTTGGATGGATTGGATTTTACATTTAACTTAAAAGGCATGGTTTATCAAAAATACAGACTTGTTTCACTCTTTTGTACTGGTCTGCATTCAATGTCTGAAAATGTGTTAAAAAATGATTGTTGGCATAAAATCATTTGTTAACGTATATTTTTACTTCTGGAGTCTCAGAAAATATTTTTTAAACCCTAAAAAACAAGTTAGCAAGAAAACCCTCTTAGCATGCGAAAGTAGTACATTTGTATGGGCATGTATAGGTCCCAAGGACCATGCACATGCGCATGTCCCTATGGATTTTGATCCCAGATTAGAGTTTCAGTCTATCGCGCATGACCATGCTCCACATGCGCACATCATTGTGGGAATTCCACCCAATGCATATTTGTAAAGTCTGGCTGCACAAGCATGCGTGTGCACATACGCATGGCCTTGTTAAGGCATGTGCATGGTCTTCTACTGAGACGAGAAATTCTAACCAGGGTCTAATTGTTTAATATAACTGGGACACAATTGGGTAATTTTTATACCCAAGTGTTAGGGTTTTCAAAGAGTATACATGCCTCATGTAATAGTCGCCCTATTATATTTCTCCTCATATTTTCCAAGAGAGCCTTTATTGCTTGTCTTGAGGAAACCCTAGCTTCTGCTCCGACAACTCGTAGTCCACTTCAATGATTTTCTTGAATCGATTCCTAGATTTGATTTGATACACTCTCGAACATCGATCGATGATGTTTTGAGTCGTTTCTATTGGATGAAGTGAAACACCTTTCTCTCTACTCAAATTGTCTACCTTTCTTGGAAGAGAGAACCTCACAAATCGATTCTGGAAGGTTTGATTTGTTTTAAAATTTCTAAAATGATTTTTTTCCTCTTAAGTTCTTAAAGGACTATATGAGTCCCTTAGAACTAAGAAAACACTTTGTAACCCTTTCCAACTAGGGTGAAAGATATATTAGGGTTTTTGAGAGGTTTTGTAAGGGTTTCACAAATCTTCTACCACTCTTTAGATGTTGGAATCCAATGTTGTTTGTTTGTAAAGTCTTCTAGAGCTTATAGAGGACAAATGCATACACCTTTTTCAGCTTTTGAAGAGTTTTGGAGAAAGTTTCATTTGAGACCAAACCATTCAAGACAACGAAGTTAATATATATATATATATATATATATATATATATATATATATATATATATATATATATATATATATTGAATACCTCAAAGTGGTAAGAAGTCTTTCCTACATGATTATTTGTACATAAAATGGTAGATGAAGAGAAGAAGAAAGCTTATGATGAATTAATAATTTAAATAGATCATATATCATACTTATATTTGATTTCTTTTTAATACAAGTATACTTATCATTCTTTTTGTATGAGACAATGTTAAGTTTGATGGGAAATGAAAAGGACTATCATACTCTACGTGTAACTTTTCATATTTAATATTCTAGTATGTTCTTTATGTGTATATAAATGTGTGTGTATATATATGTGTGTGTGTGTGGTATCTTACAATACACGATACGATACAATACACAAAAAAGGAAAAATTATACATGATACGATACACAATGTGGCAACCTTGACCGGGATGACTTGTTGCAAATCAAATGCACAAGGAATGAGTGCTTGGATATCGCGTGTGGAGAAGCTCTGAAGGCAAGCAAGGAGATTACTGAGGAACGACAACAATGCAGAGCGAATCGACCATCAGTAAGTATGTCGGTTAAAGTTAAGGAAATGTCGTGTCAACGAGGGTAACGTTTATGATCACTGGTTGTACTTTTTTACTTCTAGCAGACTGGTTGCACATCCGAGTTCGGCTCAGGGTGGGTTTTCTTGAAAGGATTTTCACCTATAAAATCTTGTATTTGATCTGTAACGAATGTTTGAATGAATAGGGTTATAGCTTTATATGCTTAAATCCAAATCCACATGACTGCACCGAGAATGTGAGTTCTACCTATGAGATAGAACAAGATTATTTTCCAGCCTCACATCTTTTTCCATCCCATATATCCATTGGGTTGGTAACTCGGTGATTGAATCGTTTTGAATCTCTCTCAAGAAGGATTAGATCTTTATTTCTAAATTAGAATTAGACCGAGTTAGATCATTTTGCCCTAATCGTCTCCTTTGCAATGAATTCTCGTTCTGATTCGGGTAAATTTAGTGTTTCTGGTTCTTATCCTCCTTCTAATCTATGCTATATAAATTGGGACTAGTCGGCAACTAATCCCCATGCAGCATTTTGTCAACCGACAAATCCATGTTTCTTCACAGTCAAGGTACAAAATCTCGAAATATTTCACGAAATATCGCGAAATATTTCGGTTTTCCCAGACCTCGACACGAAATGTCTACTGCGATATCAAACGAAATAGAAATCACGATAATATCGCGATATATCGCGATATTTCGCACGATATATTTGCCGGCACGAAATATCGCGATATTTCGTGGAAATTTCGAGATATTTCGGGAAATTTCGAGATATTTCGGGATTTTGGCACCGAAATATTAGGACTGACTGGTTATAAAAGGGGACTGAGGGTTTCGGTTTCAGCAGCTTATTTACATATAATAACATTTAAGTAAATGTCGTCTTACTTAATTTTTATTTTCTCCATTTACTTTAAGTTAGTATATGTAAATAAGCAAATACCCCCCCATTTGATTTCAATAAAAATATCAAAAAAATCAAAAACCAAGTGAATCAAAAAGTAGGTTTTCAGTTTTAGTAGGAGAAAACAGTTTTTTCGGTTTTTCATAAAATTTGTATGTTGAGAAAAGTGGTTAAATCAACTCATTTTTAGCTCAAAAAATTCCACAAGATGTAGAACTACAAGTACATCTAGAAAACCATGGTCCGTCAAAGAAACTTTTGAATGTATAAAAACTTTTCTTTATAAAAACTCATTTTTTCAGACTTAGTAAAAAAACAGTGTTTTGCATTTCAGCATAATTTTTGTACGATTTCAAACTTGCACAACTTTCTTGTTTTAAGTCCATTTTCAAAATCGTTTGAAGCATTAATTTAACAATCAACTAATCTTTATTTTGGAAATATTTTTCTCCACAAAAAAGATTAAAAACCATTTAAAAAACATAGATCAAAACAGGTTCAAACAAGACTGCACAAGACTCACAGACTCAAATGCAAAATACATACTTTGTGATGCTCTACACCCGTAGATAGGGTATAAATATTATCTAAGTGTTCTAAAACGTGTATCTATACTTAGTTTATGATTATCCAGAGTTTCATTCAAAAATTCCATTAAAAAATCAATATTTCCACCATTTCCATCAAATTACAATATTTCCACACTGTCGAAATATTTCCACGAAATATTTCCATTTTCCAGGAGGTCGAAATATTGACCGAAATGGAAATTTCGAACCTTGTTCACAGTTAGGCAGAACCCCGACTAGTCCCCGACTAGCGACTAGACACGACTAGTCTCTGCAAGCATTTTTTATTTTTTATTGCAAGAAGTCTGCAAGCATTTGTTTTTGGATTTTTTTGCATTGCCTCGAAGTCTTAAGTCGCAACTATGCCTCTTCCCTATAATCATTTGTTGAGTACCTAAGAATCTAAGATAAAAACATAGACAAATAATTATTGTTTATTTGTTAATATCCATATAACCCTATAATCAAAATTGAGGTTGTTCACAAATTACACACCAACAAACAAATACTGTAATGAATTCTTAGTTCTGAGACTTCTGACATGGGCATAAAGCCAATACAACTATGTTCTGTTACTTATGTATTTATACCCATGCTGTGAAGTGTGAAGGCATGCATTGTTATTGACAGACTAATATCATATATTTATTGACATTTATGCTAGTTCATATATCATATATGTTTAGGGAGGGGGGAGGGGTTAGAATAAGTTTTGATTGATTAGTCCTGAATTAGTCCCAACTAGTCTTAGTCAGCCCTTGGCCTACAAGGGGCCGACTACCGACTTTGACTGCATAGCTTCTTATAGAAACTCAAAACATGATTTAACTTTTCAAAAGGAACGGAGTTACTCTTATAAGATTATAGAAAACTCAGTAAAACTCTTGGCATTGAAACTGAAAAAACAAAAAGATCAAGCTGAAATTGAAAAACTTTGTATGGAAAATAATTTCTTGAATCAAAAATTTTTAAATCCCAATGTTACTACAATGAGATTGCATTCTAAAAACACTGAACAAGATACTCTGAATATTGAGCTAAGTGAAAAAAACTTCTTTAGAAAAGCAGTTCAAAATTTTAAAAGATGAAGAAGAATCTGAAGTTTGGTTGGTCGAAAAGTTGAAGGTTGAAAATTTAATCGAGGATTGAATCTTGAAAATTCTTCTTTTGTGGACAAAATTGAAATTGTGGACTAATATATATATATATATATATATATATATATATATATATATATAGGATAACGATCCAGTGAGATAACTCTTCTATGAGATAACTTTGAGAAACCTATCTAGAGGTTTTAGAATTTGATGAAAATTGGTGAGTACGCCCTCTATGGCAAGTTGATCATCCTCACAAAAAATCATCAAATTCTAAAACCTCTAGAGGCATCAAATACATAATTCAAATTATTGGTTTTAATGGACGGTCGTTAAATCTTCTAACATTTGATGCCCTTAGAGGTTTTAGAATTTGATGATTTTTTGTGAGGATGATCAACTTGCCATAGAGATCATGCCCACCAATTTTCATCAAATTCTAAAACCTCTAGATAGGTTTCTCAAAGTTATCTCATATATCTCATATCTCACTGGATCGCTACCCTATATATATATATATATATATGGGTCAGGATCGGATGACCCAGCAAAATTTGACCCAGCAAATAACCCAGCACCCTTTGACGCACCTAGAGGTTTTAGAATGGGCTGATTTTTTGTAGACATGTTGTCTATGATATGTTGATCATCCTCACAAAAAATCAGCCCATTCTAAAAGCTCTAGGTGCATCAAATGATATCTTCAAATCAACGGTTAAAATTGACAGTCAAAAACCGTTGATTTGAAGAGCGCATTTGATGCACCTAGAGGTTTTAGAATGGGCTGATTTTTTGTGAGGATGATCAACATACCATAGACGACATGTCTACAAAAAATGAGCCCATTCTATAACCTCTAAGTGCATCAAAGGATGCTGGGTTATTAATGGGTCAAAATTTGCTGGGTAATCCGATCCTGACCCTATATATATATATATATATATATATATATATATATATATATATATATATATAGGGTCAAGTTCAATGGACACTGTTTTTGCACTTAAATTTTTACACCGATTTTCAAATCAACTAGATAGAGGTTTCAGAATTTCTTGATTTTTTGTGAGCATAATTACCTTGACTTAGATAGCACGTCCACAAAAAATCAATACATTCTAAAGCCTCCAAGTACATCAAAACTAAAAGGCTTTATCAACCGTCCATTTTAATTGTTAATTTGAAGAGCACATTTAATATGTCTAGAGGCTTTAGAATGTGCTGATTTTTTGTAGATGTGTTATCTAAGACAAGATGATTATGCTCACAAAAAATCAAGAAATTCTGAAACCTCTATCTAATGGTTTGAAAATCGGTGTAAAAAATTGAGTGCAAAAACAGTGTCCATTGAACCTGTCCCATATATATATATATATATATATATATATATATATATATATATATATATATATATATATATATATATATATATATATATATATATATATATATATATAGGGGCATGCTATAATGCGGCATGCGGTAAGTGCGGCACCACACCGCAGCCGTCTGATGCACCCGCTGTGTGCATCGCATGCGCGCAGCGGTGCATCAGACGGTTGTAGTGCAGTGCCGCACTTACCGCATTATAGCATGCCCCTCTATATATATATATATATATATATATATATATATATATATATATATATATATATATATATATATATATATATATATTAAAACTTATAAGAAGAATTTGAGGCCAAAATCAACCAACAAGGAAGCACAGACACATCCCCGGACCTGTCATCTTCTTCCTCTTCCTTTGAGAAAAAGTTATCCCAACTTTTGAGGATTAACCACCAAAAAAAAATTGAAGATCCGATCCAAAGATCAAGAGGTGATTGCACAATCAATTACGGAAATCCCACAACTAGTTGCCTAATAATAAGATAGGTTTCTCTACAGACCAACTGGCCTCGTAAATTCAAATGCAGAAACCTTTCTTACCCAAAGTTGGTGCTAGGCCAGGACTCCAGCACCATTTCTTGAGAAGATTGATATCAGGCTAAGGTGGTTGTAAAATTCTCAAACATTTTTTTAGAACACACCTTGAGCCATAATTCCCATAAACTTGATACAATATTGATGGAATAATCTTGTTGGTTACCACTAGGTCATGCAAGATGTGTAACTTATATAAGGATTCTACGTATCCAACAAACAAGATCAGTGGTTTCCTCACAAAAAATAATAATAATAATTCTCACGTCCATATGAGGCCAGAAATGATAATCTGTACAAGAAACACATCAAAGAAGGAACTAAATCTTCCTCCTCTCTTTCATCAAGCGACCATCGTTTCTAAGCTATCATGTGAACAATTTTTATCATCCCACAAATTTAAATTTCTTACATTGATTCTGCTTCCTCTTATACTACATAGCCCGAACAAGGTGTGAGTATCAAAGCATATTCTGGTGAGGAAGCAAGACCCCTCTCAATTATTGGAAATCATGAATATCTAGAAAGTATCTATAGTACATAAGTGCACAAATCCAATTGCGGATGTTTTTTCTCTAAACTAGAAGATCCGTTCGTTGTATTTTTATAATTTACAAAACATGTGATGCAGGAAATCAAAATGTGGCAAAACAGCAACATAATAACTTCAAATTAACTAAAGTTGACACTTATAGACATTTGCAGTGACAGGAAATTATTGACAGCAAATTGGAAGTGTTAGGAAACGGGTGACAGTCACTAAATTAGTACCCAAAAAAAATGAGTATGAATAAATAATTGTAGATGCAGGCATACCACCCAAGGTGTTCGACGATGGCCACTCAACACCTTCAAACAGCTTCCGGTTTGGCAGTCAATTATCTTAACAGTATGATCACCACTGGAAAAAGATCAAAGTCAATACAGTCTTATTAACAAAGACACATCAATAACTACAGTAGAGTTAGGCTAGAGGCGTCAACTTACTGCGTGGAAGCAAGTGTTTTTCCATCATAACTAAATGCAGCAGCAATTGTTGACCTTGGAGGAGGCAAAAGGGGACAGTATTTAGCTAACAAATGATGCAATGACTTTGCTTCTACCCTGAGAAAGTAAAGCTCTATAAAATCAGCACATGTCACTGAAGCAAAATCCCCCATTAAAGGAAAAGAATGTACAGAACCTACTGGACAATTCAATGAGATACACAGATTTGCCAAATTAATTAAAAAGTTGTTAGAAGCAGAGGCTTTCCTAATTAAAGCTAATTTTTATATTATAAGTTCCACAAACCATCTGTGAAATGTGTGTCAGATATTAGGGTTGCATTACCATGAAAAAAGAGCATGCCTTGCATCTGTTATTTCGCATCTTGATCCAGTGGAATCGGATTTCAATTTTGAAGTTTCCACCCATAGCTTTTTTGAAGTGGGTTTTGCTCGAGGAGAGACCTCCCTCCATGCTAGCAACCTGAAAACATTTCTATCAAAAAGAAAGAACGTTGAGTATAAGTACTAATATTTAAAGTTTACAAATGCTAACCCTTAGAATTCAGTACAAAGGATTTAAATAGGAGGATTTCATAAGGTAAAACCATATTTAGTGGCAGAGCATGCAAACTTATTTCTATGACAATATACCAGTCTACCGTATCTGGAAACAAGCAAAGGTAAATAAAAGATACTGTAACAGCCATTGCAACGACTTTTGTAACTGGCCGTGCGACTTTCCTGCTATCCCAGGATGTTTGGGTGCACATATCAAATAGCACAGGGCAATACTAGACGCACACTGAGGGAGGGTAACTATGAAGAGGTATGGTTATCGTCTTACGGGACAAATATCAAGAGATAGAACTGTCTGGGAGCATATCCTGGGTACTCAAAAAACATTGTATACGTGGACATATATGTTGTTTATCCCGTAGCTGGTGGCCACTTACTAAACAAAATAAAAGGCGATGTCAAAAGTAGTTCTATGTCTATTAGCAGAATCCGAAAACCAGTTGCAGCATGGACCTGTGAGACAGTTCACAGAACAGATCAGTATTAAAATGTAGATTGAAACCACATGATGTATATAATTTGACAGTCGGAATCCGACTTCTAACATGCGGTCCATAGCATTTTGTGCAAGTTTAAGCCAGATGATAACATAATTGACAGTCTACATAAAAGTTTTCTGATCCTGGCAAGTATTTGCTATTTCTGAACACATGACAAACAAAGGAAGAATAAACAACAGGACTTATCCCAACCATTTGGGAGATGGGTCCCACTTGGCTATCAAAACCGCCATTGCTTGTCCGGAAGAGAAAGGTTGAGGGTTGATATTAGGTTGAAAGCTAGTTGTTAAAAACCAACTCAAACTATGAAATGAATCATAATTCGATAATTGTTAATGCTAGGTCATCGTCCGTAAGTGACACATCACAACCTAACCCGATTGTGGTGAGAAATGAGCAAGGGTTTGCTTGGTCGTCAACCGTACGTGGCACACCACAGCCTGACCGATTGTGGTGAGAAATGGGCAAGGGTTTGCTAGGTCGTCACCTATAAGTGGCGCGCCACAACAAAACCCGATAGTTGTGAAAAAAATATGCAAGGGTTGGATAGGGTTATGGTGTCTCTTAGAATCGCACATTGCAAAGGCGACCAATTGGAGCAACTAGAAGACAAAGATTTCCGCAACAAATGTAGCAAAAGCGAGCAACGAAAGTAATCGCACAAAGGAAGAATGTTACATTTGCTACTTGGGATGTTGGGACTTTGACTCGGAAGAGTAGAGAATTAGTGGATACAATGACGAGAAGAAGAGTAAATATTGCTTTTTACAACAAACCCAATGGAAACGAGGAAAATCTAAAGAAATTGGTGATGGTTTCAAGGTTTTTATAAAGGAAAGGATAATAGTAGCAATGGAATTAGAATATTGGTGGATAAAGATATGACAGATAATATTGTTGAGGTTAAAAGAATAAGTAATAGATTATTGGCTATAAAAGCGGTCTTAGGCGAGGATATTTTTAATGTAGTTAGTGCTTTTGCACCACAAGCATAACTAGATGAGAATGTAAAAAGTAATTTTGGGATGAGATGAATGGATTAATGCAAATAATTCCAGAGGGAGAAGGATATTTAGAGGTGGTAATTTAAATGACCATGTTGGGAGATGTAATTGAGGATATGAGAGAGCACATGGGGGGCAAGGTTTTGGAGATAGAAAGGCAATTGGAGATTCTATACTAGAGTTAGTGATGGCCTATGATCTGGTGGTAGCAAATACTTATTTCAAAAAAGATATGAACATTTAATTACTTACAAGAGTGGATCAAATTTGTTACATAATATTTTTTATTAAGAAGATATGAGAAATCCAGATGCAAAGATTGTAAGATGATACCAGGAGAATGTTGGACAATGTATCATAGGCTAATAGTTTTGGATGTGTATATTAACAGCAAGAAGAAAAGAAGTTAAAACAGGCCCAAGAATAACGTGGTGAAATTTAAAAGGGAATGATAAGACATCTTTTAAAGAGACAAGTAAAGGAGGGCGACTGGGTCTTGGAAAGTACACCAAATATGACATGGGATCAAATGGCAAACAGTATTAAGAGAATTGCTAGATAAGTTCTTGGAGAATCTAGAGGTTATCGACATAGGGATAAAGATACTTGGTGGTGGAATGATGATGTTCAAAAGGCAATCACGGAAAATATATTATGCTTTAAAGAATGGCATAAAACAAATGGTATTGAGGACCTGGAAAGGAATGAAAAAGCTAAGGATGCTAAAAATCTCGTTAGAAAGGCTAAGTTTGCATCTTTTGATAATTTGTATGAAAAATTAGGTTCCAAGGAAGTTGAGAAACAAATATATAAATAAACTAGAATAAGGGAACGAAAAACTAGAGATATAGATCAAGTTAGATGCATCAAAAGTGAAGGCAGTGATATTTTGGTGAAGGAAGATGAAATTAAATACATATGGAAATGCTACTTTCAGAAATTAATTAATGAGAACCCCACTGGAGGAGTGCATTTAGAACAAACATAATCTAGTGATTGACATGTTTACTATTGTTCAATTAAAATAGCTAAAGTGAATGAGGCTTTGAAAAGGATGCATAAAGGTAAAGCACTTGGCTCTGCTAAGATACCAATTGAAATTTAGAAAATCTTAGGAAGAATTGGATTAATTTAGTTAACTAGTTTGTTTAAGAAAAGCTTGACAACAAGAGATGTCAAATGATTGATGGAGAAGTATTATGGTACTTATATATAATAATAAAGGCGAGGTTCAAAATTGTTCAAATTATCGTGGAATTAAGCTTACGAATAACACCATGAAATCATGTGGAAAAAAGGTTAAGAAAGATGACAAGTATGTCGGAGAACCAATTCGAACAGGAAGGTCAACAATGGAGGATTTTTTCTTGCTGAGCTAACTGATGGAAAGATTTATAGAGAAGAAAAAGAATCAACATATGGTTTTTATTGACTTAGAAAAGACTTATAATAGAGTACCACGAGATATAAGTTGGTGGACTTTAAGAAAGAAAGGGGTGCCTGAGTGCCTCAAGGTTATACTGAAGTGATTGAATACATGTATGAGGGAGTAATTACTAGCATCAGAAGTAATTGTGACGAGACAAATTAATTTCCACTAACTGTGGGACTTCACAAAGGGTCAGCTTTAAGCCCATATCTTTGAACTCTTGTCATTGATTAACTCACTAGCAATATTCAAGAAGAAGTATCATGGTATATGTTATTTGCAAATGATATAGTGTTAGTCGATGAGACAATGATAGGATTAAATGTTAATTAGAATTGTGGAGCAAGACTTTGGAAGATAAGAGCTTAAAAATAAGTTGACCTAAAACGGAATATATGGAGTGCAATTTTAATACATGTCATAATGGTAATGAAGCCCATTTCACAATTGATCGCCAAGAAGTATTGTGATTGTTTTTGGTATATCGAGTCTGTCATACAGAAGAAATGAGAGATAGACGATATAACCAATAGGATTAGAGCTGCTTGGATGAAGTGGAGAGGGGCCTCGGAAGTGATATGTGATCGACGCATGCATTTAAGACTAAATGATAAATCTTATAATACACGAATAAGACCCGCAATGTTATATGGTTCAGAATGCTTGCCCTTAAAGAAAGCTCAAGCTCATAAAATGAGCTTAGAGGAGATAAGGATATTGAGGTGCATGTGCGAAAAAATTATGAGGAATAGAGTCTGTTTCGGCCGTGAGTGAAACGAAAGGAGGGTTCGAAACCTAGACCCCTTCCAATTTAGGAAAAGTATCAGGATTTCGGGGGCATTTCGATCATTTCGTCAAGATTTCGACCAAAATTGTGGGGACCAACAAAAGCCACGTGGTGTCCTATGGTTTCGTTGTCCACTTCGCCGAAATTTTGTTGTTTCGTGGGCATTTCGATCATTTCAACCGAAAGCAGCCCACTGATTTCGTGAAAATTGTGGGTTGTTTCGGGACTCGGGGGGGGCTGATTTTGATCGAAACCAACCAACTTCGTTAGATTTCGACCGAAACCACCGAAACCTCGTCGGCTCTCGCTATCGGAGTCGCCGGATCCTAGCGGAATCGATGCTAACTTCATCGGAGTCACTGGATTTCGCCGGAATTCGACACCAACATCACCGTCGGACTCCGCTGAATCTTGTCGGATTTTCTGGATTCGTCGTTCGATTCACTGTATCTCGCCGCCCGATTCGTCAGATCGCGTTGGTTCTTATAGCAGGTACAAAAACATATAAATTAATATGTATTTACAAATTACAATAACTTTGAATTTAATCTTTATTAATTTCTTTTAATTTTTTTTTACAGATGGCCTCACAGCCTCCCCGACAAAGGGATTTGATGTCAAAACACATAGGTTGGCAGCACAAGTTCCCCTTGGACGCAAAGAAGCAGAAGTCACAGTGTGCATACTATGACAAACAGATTGAAAGTGGAGGTATTACACGGCTAAAGCAACATCTAGTTGGTTGCTTTCCCGATGTTGCAGAGTGCTAGAAGGCCTCGACGGCGGTCAAAATATTCATGTGCACTTTATTAAGAAGCGGCGAATACGAAGGAGTTCAGATTCAGACCCGCAGGCTGCCAAAGAAGAAGGGACGGATCTAGACTCCATCCATCTGGGGTTGTTCAAAATCAAATGATGATATCGAGTACCCTCCAGATATAGAAACAGAAGAGAAGATGGCTTAATATCGACATGTGGTCTTAGATTCAAGACGGGCCAAGTGGGAGCGAGTGAAGAGAAACTGAATGTCTGCGTAGTTTGGACCCAGCAGCTACGACAGTAGACCTGAGCCGTCAGCTAGAGGTTACAGTGGTGTTGGTGCGTCAGGGGTTAATGATGATGAATTCAGCTGGATAAATGAAGATGAGTTGACTTGGAAGCGAGAAGATGAGTGATTTTGTCTTCTTCATGGAGTAAACAATATAATTTATATAAATTAATACAAATAATTCAAGTTTTAGTGTGGTTTCTTCAAAAAATTCAAGTAAATATGAATGCACAACTGTACAAGACTTAATTTAAATTTTCAAACAAAAATCTAGTAAAATACCCCTTTCTGGGCCATTTCAAAATTTTTCCACCATTTCAGTCGAAATTACGGTTTCGACCTAGACCGAAACCAAACATGAAATCGAAGTTTAAAACCTTGTATGGAGTGAGAAATGAGTGTCTTAGAGTAAGTATTAAAGTGGGCACTAATTGAGGGCAAGATAATGGAGAACATATTAAGATGGTTTCAGCATGTACCGCGTAGAGCAGAGGCGGACCCAATAAGTAAAGGGTACTAGATTAGTGTGGAGATTAGTGTGGAAGGTCCAAGGAGGAGGGGAAGACCTAGAATAACATTGATGAAGTTGTTAGAAAAGACGTGGAAAAACTTTCATTGCGAATAGATATAGCCCTAAATAAAAACTAATGGCAAAGAAGGATTCATAAAGCCTACCCCAAGTAGATGGGACATGGTTTGATGGTTATGGTTTTATCCCACTTGGCCATTAATTCTTATGAAATGACAAGCTCTCTAGAATCTAAGTTGTCAAATCTCTCTCTCTCTCTACTATTCAACCTGAATGTAGGACCCCGTCACGAGACTAACCACCCAAGACCACAGGGCAAACCATTTCAAATGACCTTCCCTAATCAATCCTCTGGAGTTACTGCTCCTTAGGGAGCCTGTTTTACTAAATATTGATTATATCCTTATATCAAACATCCGCCTCTCCTCATTTCTACTATTAATCTGTTGTTGTTGCTACTTCTAAGGAAACCTAATTTATAAAATCTTGCTTACGTACTAAACATCCACTTCAACTTCTCACTTCTACCATGCTCGTCTAGTGCTTATGGGCCTTTGCCGCCCAAAATCCCAATATCTATAAGGTAACTCTAGCCCTACATCCAACTTTTAAATTTCACTTAAGGTCTAATTAATGATATTCGCAACCAAGTAATACTTTAGATGCCTTGATCCACCTTCTTTCTTCCCTATTTACGGCGATATCTTTCCTAGGTTTCTTCATTTTACTGAAATTCCATGTTTATTTCAGATATTAACATGTTTAGCTCCAATTAGCCCCCTAGTTGAATTAGTTTAAACTATTTCATTGATATAGTGTTCCTTTATTTTTTGGGTAATTTCTGCAGCAATTCATGGTTTATATGTGCAGTTTTTTATCAATTTGTTTCTTTGATTGAGTAACAAGGTAATTAATAATTTTTGCATATTAATCTAAGTTTGTTGGTTGATTTTCCTTCGATTTTACTTTTCAAATTCAAGATAATTCTTGATAAAACCCTAGGCACCACATTAGGTCTTCTGGAATTCTAGTGGCTTTTCTAATGTTTGATCTACAAGTGGTCAGTGTTGATGAAATAGCATAGCTTATCACACTGCAGGAGTAATTAGTACTTGTTCTAGAAAGGAAGAAATAACTTGGAGAAAGCCAGGATCAGTACTGCAGAAGTAATCAGTACATGTTCTGGAAAGGAAGAAACAACTTGGAGAAAGCCATTGAAAACCTAGTATTAAAAAGCAACTCACATTAAAACGCTTATGATTGCAAGTCTTGGGTTTTCTTTTGTCCAGTTTAATGGATATGGGTTTCTTTAACTAATCGTGCGGGTAGATCTATCAAAATCTATTGTTTGGTACCCTTATTTGATGAATGGCAAGCATTATGGGTTCGGATATCGCAGAACATTTTGTATGCATAAGTCATTTCTCATCTTTCTTCTAAAGGCAAATATATTCAACACGACAGCAACCAGAGCGAGTAAGCTGGGATCCATTTGGGCTTCTCTCCTTTTGTTAGCAACCCTGAAACTACTCATCCACAAATATTATTTTATATATGTGCTACCAGCCTAGTACAGTTATCAAAATTTAAGCATATCTTATGTTACTTTTGAAGTTAAATGCAGACTTCGGATCAATTAATCATAGTGCTCAAGAGTGGAGTAAATCTAGATCATGCTAAGGTCACCATGAGAGATGTTTTGGTGTTAAGTCTTTTACATTGACATTCCTAGACATACCCCTCATCTTGCAAAAATATAAATAAAGTTGTTGATTGGCTTCAAATCATTTTTAAGCTTTAGAATAACCAAGGTTTGAGAATTCAGATTTGGGTTCGGATTGGGACCGAGCAAAAATGAACCGGTTCAGTTGTTTTGACCAAAATATTTAAAAAATAAGAAAAATAAATCAGAAAGTAGGATCTAATTCTCCTGACTCGTGGTTGAATCGATCGTTCCAGGTCCAAGTCTTGTGATATACTAATCATGGGAATACAAATAAAACGATGGTCAGAAATTCGGACAGACCCAATTCGGGGGTATAATGCGGATTCGGATTGGCCAAAATCCGAACCAATTCGGGCGAACCGGTTCGGGATCAGAAAAACCTCAAACCATGAGAATAACCTATCAATGGAAAAAAGGTATTTTCTAAGAGGTGAAGAGTCGCGTCTAACGTCGGTTTTATCACAACTACCAATTTTCTTCTTATTTATCATATTTCAGATTAGTTGAGAAGATAGAAAGAATTTGAAGAAACTCTTTTGGGGGTGAGTATCTGTTGCCTTGTTCATGCCTATTTTGTTGCTCAATGTATTGTTTCTTAGCTCTCCTACATGAGTACCAGAGCAGAGTGATGCTTCCAAGCAAAATCATTCGCAAGGCAACACGCCCTCTTCTCTTTGCAAGTGTTACTAGTTACAACATAGATTAGCCCAAGTCCATTCCGACCAAGGTACAAAATCTCGCGAAATATCTTGGTTTTCTCATACCTCGGCACGAAATTCCTACTGTGATATTGAACAAAATGGAAATCACGATAAAATCGCGATATATCTCGGTTTTCTCAGACCTCGACACGAAATTCCTACTGCGATATCGAACGAAATGGAAATCACGATAATATCGCGATAGTTCGCACGATATATTTGTCGGCACGAAATATCGCGATATTTCGTGGAAATTTCGAGATATTTCGGGAGTTTGGCACTGAAATATTGGGACTGACTGGTTATAAAAGGGGACTGAAAATTTCGAACCTTGATTCCGACGTCCATGAATTAACCACATGTCTTCTATCAATGTCAGTTTTCCCTTTTTCACTAATTCTCTAGACCAATTTCCTCACTAATTTCTAAATTTATGGTACATGTGTGACGTGTCCAAGTACCAACTTTCACTGTTAGGAATGATCTTTTTGTTAATTTTAGTCAAAACTATATTTTTAAAACTATGAGAGCTTAGTAATAGATCCATTCATTAGTGCTAGATTAAAATAGATGAGCGATAAGGAACCGGTCATGATTTACTACCCAATTCTCAGATTTTATAGCAGCTACAAATTCTGAGGGTCACAACAAGAGATCATGGTGTCTGTTTGTTACTTGTAATAAATGTTTTTGGGTGCCCCGACAAGATGGGCCATTTGGATGTGTTAAGAGACATCAAACAAGCTCGTTTTGACCAAGCTTTAAAGTGCAGACGCAGGATTAAGGACTTATTTTCTTGTCCTAACTTTGGTTTAACAATTAGGATTAGTTTGGTTAAATTAAGGACTTAGATTAAGAATAGCTTTCTTAGGGTTTAAGTAACTTAGCATATTTATGTAGGGAGGTTTCATCCACAACTCTTCAGGTTTGATAGATTGAGTTGAAGTTTACCAGCTATTTCCTTTCTTCTTTCTTCTTTACTTTCTCTCCTTTCTTCATTATTGTCGTTGTGGTTCCTAATACATGTTAATCTTTCAAATGATCCCCTCTTATTTATTCATATCAAACAACATACTATCAGCATTTGTTGTGGTTTCTTCTTTCTTCTTTAATTTCTCTCCTCTTAAGGTTTGCCTTCTATCGTCATTTGATGTAGATACTATCAGCAGCTAAACCCTAGATACGCTTCCTACATCCATATTTGCTGAACTTAAACCAACAATCAACTATCAAATCCTTCATAACATCCCCCCCCCCCCCCAATAAAAAAAAAAACCCCACACACAAAAAAATAACACCCAGAACGGAAATTTGTTATGCACAATAAATAAAGACAAACACCTACTCACACTATGATCTTCAATAGGTGCCTTAGGATCCCCAAATTGTAACCTAAGTACCTAGGGTTGCATTAGGATGCCTTTTTTCTTGGTCCGTTGGCAAGGCCGTCCCGAGTCGGTCACGACGTGGATCAAAATTGAGCCTAAATTATACGACTTGGAGATCATGAGTGAGATAGTCCTGTAGGACTAAGTATCACAACCAATCCCCATGTATCATTTTTAAGTTTGTGGGGCAATGATATATATATATATATATATATATATATATATATATATATATATATATGGGTCAGAATCCAGGAACACGCTACATTGCCACAGAGTTAGACGCACATCATCCAAATCGTTAGATCGAGGTTTCAGAATTTATTGATTTTTTGTAAGGATGGTCATCTTCCCTTAGATAGCACATCCATAAAAAATTAGCACATTCTAAACCCTTTAGACTGATCAAATGTTCTCTTCAATTTAACAGTTAAAATGAACGACCGATAATGCCTTTTAGATTTGATGCACCTAAAGGATTCAGAATGTGCTGATTTTTTATGGATGTGCTATCTAAGGGAAGATGATCATCCTTACAAAAAACCAATAAATTCTGAAACCACTATCTAACGATTTGGATGATGTGTGTCTAACTCTGTGACAAAATAGCGTGTTTCTAGATCCCGACCCTATATATATATACATATATATATATGGAAAAGGGAGCCTGGACCTGAGGTGCAGCATCTGCTGCACCTAAGGCATTGTTTACATATCCTAGAAGTTTTGGAATTTGATCAAATTTGGTGAGGGTGTTGTCTAGGGTAAGATGATCATCCTCACAAAAAATCACCAAATTCCAAAACTTCTAGGGGGGTGAAATGGTCGAAGCAAAATCAGTCGTCCGAAGTCACCGTTAAAATCTGCAGATTTTGCTTCGACCATTTGACCCCCCTAGAAGTTTTGGAATTTGATGAAAATTGGTGAGGATAATCATCTTACCCTAGACAACACCCTCACCAAATTTTATCAAATTCCAAAACTTCTAGGAAAGTAAACAAGCGAGAGGTGCAGCAACGATGCTACACCTCGGGTGCAGGCTCCCTTCCCTCATATATATATATATATATATATATATATATATATATATATATATATATATATATATATATATATATATATATATATATATATAAAACATGGCACGTCGGTTTTGTGCTGACTAGACAAAACGGAAACTGACTAGGACAAGCTGACTGGACAAAAATGAACTGAATAGATCTAACAATTCGTTCAAAAATCAACGCACGATCTCTGTTCCCCGTCCATTCGTTCAAAAATCAATGCATGATCTCTATTTCCTCGTCAACCAACTCCCTCGTGAACCATTTAAACTGCACTAAACCCCTAAAATCTCGGCCCATTTAAACCTGACCATTCATCCCCTGATCGTTATTCGCATCAACGGTTATAAACCCACATGTTGAAATTTCAGCTGCCCCAAAACATCGGGTCGATCTCGAGGAATCTGTTCAAATAGAGACAGTTGTCATTAATCAATTATAGGGGGAGGGGGAGTTGGTCGCGCTGAAGGCGCCCGCTTCGTGCCAATCGACACAGGCGAGGAAATGGGTGTCCCTATGAATGTTGGTGTTGTCGTCAAAAGTGTTTTGTTGCCTAAGGCATTCAGGTGTGTTGCCACCGAAGGCAGCCTGCTGCAGTGCCGACAAATGTGTTGCCGCCAAAGGCGGCCCGCTGCAGTGTCGACAGGCACGGGCATGCACTAGTGTGTGTGTGTGTGTGTGTGTGTGTATATATATATATATATATATATATAATGGCGATACGTTGCGACCGCTTAACGTGCGGCCTCCCCCCTCGAGGGTATTTTTGGAAAAAAAATTTAAGGTAGATCACCTGCCCCTTGATAGCACACACAAAAAATTTCAGCTCAATCCAAAACCTATAGGTCATTCAAATGTGCTCAACTTTTATCGGTCGTTTATTTTTACCGTGATTTTGATGAACACATTTGAATGGCCTACAGGTTTTGGAACTAGGTGAAATTTTTTGTATGTGCTATCCAATGGGAGGTGATCAGTCTCCAAATAAAATAAAATAAAATAAAACGTAAGGGGGTACCGCACGTTAAACCTCACGTTAAGCGGCCACACAGTATCACGACCATATAAAAGTGTTTCCACCATAAAATTATATTTAATAATATTCTTCATACATGCGAAAAATCTAACAATGCCAAAGAATATAAATGATATTTTTTAAGTATTAAAGAAGATAGAATTATTAAACATTTAAACAGAGATCATAATAAAAGTTTTCAATGTAAGCAAGTTTATTGGCTTGACAAAATATGCAACATCACAACATCATGAAAAGCTCATAACTAATCAATACATCATAAGTCATCATCATTATTTTCATGAAGATCTATTTCCTTTAAAACATGACTCTCCAAATCAGAATCACTACCAAGTTTAGTATATTCTTTTTCATTGAATCTAGGGAGTCATCCAAAGATTATCCGTCATCATGAAATGTCTACGGTTGTGTGCTTCTTCCTCCTCTTTTCCCTCGTCCTTCATTTGTTCCAGTAGCCTCGACAGCAAGAACTCATGTTAAAGCATCATTTCAAAAAAAAAAAATCCCTAGTGGTCACATTTTCCCAATAAAAATTGTCCCGCAAAACCAAGGAAAAATTGCCCTAGACAATGCTTTGAATATATATATATATATATATATATATATATATAGAGAGAGAGAGAGAGAGAGGATACCCCTTCGGCTACATTTTTTAAAAACGACATTTGTATTTGATTTTTATTATTAGATTATGTATCTTCTATAACCTATATTCCCTTTCCTCCACTAAGGTAATCGAACCATATATAAAAGCAGGCAAAGGGATAAAAGCAGGAAGTTCCTACGCATCGGAAACTATGCTCGTGCACCAAATGGGTGCCAAGTTGGCGCATGGATCGCACTACACCGTCTTATACATATGTAGGCTTTTTTTGTTGCCACTATGTTCGACTCCTCTCTCCAGCACTAGATGCACACCCTATGGTCATGACAGTCGCCCGATCGCAGATCCCCCGACGCCTGATGCATAGGCATCTTCGATGAACTGGCATGAATTCCTCAATTCGTGCCAAATATGCAATGAATCCCACTTAGCCTTGTAATTTAGGAATCACACTCGGATGTCATTTGTGGTGAATTGCACTCGGTCATCCTATGCAGGAATTGCATATAGATGTCGTTGGCGGTAAATTGCACTTAGTTGTCATCATACACAGACACAGCGCTAGCAGCGTGCCGCATGGGCAAGACAGTCGACCTATTACAAATGCCTCGACGTGTCGGCAACGCTGTTGAACCACCGGGAATTCTTTGATTCAAGCCAAATATCCAATGAATCGCATTGAAATGTCCAATGAGGAATCGCAATCAGCTATCGCTCGAGGAGAATTGCGTTCAGTTCAATGCAGAAGTCGCACTCAACTGCCGTTGGTGGTGAATCACATCCAACCGTACATGTAGGAATCGCACTCAGTCGTCCGTTGCAGGAACTGCACTCCATCTAATGTAAAACAATTACTCATTTGTTTGATGGAAACAATCGAGCGGGCAATGGCGGCACCAAGTAGTGGCAAAGGCGTATAGGCATAGTGACGACGAATGGTGGCTGGTAAAGACCAACAACGACGAGGAACGGTGGCTATTGTAGAGAGAATATTATAGTCAAAAGAAAAGGCAAACGGTAGACCATGAATGGTTAACAACAAAGGCGAAGCACTGTAGAGAGAAAATGTTATATAGAGATTAAATTGTAGAGTATATGTTATAGAGAAAAGGTAAGATATCGATAAGGCAATAGTAAAGTAAAAGTGATACCACTTCCATAACAAGGGTAGCCTTATCAAAGATATAGGCATTACTTTAATATGTAATCCACCTACCTTAACTGTCCATGAAATGCATTTACAACAGGCAGCTCTACAACCACTAATAATGCAACATGTAAAGAGTAAAAAAAGTTTGGCAGCACCGTCAACAAAAAGAATCCAACAAACTCATATATAATTAATCCATTTCACCTGTACCTCAAGCTAGAACACGACAATAATTGTGAAAATTCAGGATGAGGACTAGATTGTGAAGTTGAGGGAGTGAAAAGCTTTGCATCATCTGCCCAAGGCTGAGTCATCTCCTTAACATAATGCTCCTGAAAATAACATCTTTAATGATGTACTCATAACACCACCAACAAGATTATATGCATAACCATAAAACTGAAAGAAAGGAAATAGAGAAAAAACATGTGCAGACACTAACACAAATGCATACATAATTACCAGATATGCATCCCAGATCTTAATTTAAAATATTGAATAGCAACCCAGTGTCAGCAACTTTTGGCCAGACTAAAAGGTCCATAAAAAGAAAAAATATGATAACTAATCAGATTCCCTAATTTTGCAAAAACAGAAAGAATCAAAATTTAACCATGGAGTCAGTTATTAAAAAACAAGAGGTGATTATATTGCATTTTAACAAAGCAAAAGATGTCTAAACAAATATATGTTTAGCAGAAAAAATATTGAACGTATTAGAAATTGCAGGTCGATAAAATAGCATATGCATTCAATCCTAGGCTTCAAAACAGGTCATTTCATGCAATTTAAGGCACCATTCTTTTTATAGTTCTTATGCTTTTTTTGTCATATCCAGCTATTCTGTTGATTGTAAGGATGTTAGAAATAACTATTTGCAAATTGCATAGAAATAAATGCCATGGTATAAGATACAGAAGAGAAAGATGTTCAATGATCATACTTTGAAAGAGAATTAACCTAAAACAGAATAACCTGCAAAATATGGGAAGCAGATTCACATCACCCTAAGGGACAAACAAGTCTCCTGAAAAACATGGCAGCTTATATACCTTGGGAGATATTTTGTCGCTGATCTATCAACCGGGGTCGGTACGATGTCTATTTTGAATGGTCGGATCGCCCCATGAAAGGGGTTGGTGAGCGAAAATGTAATAAAGAGAGATTTGGGAGGGATGTTAGGAGAGAGGGAGATGGTTGCAATAGGAGAGAGACCGGGGAGAAAGAGATATATACAATGGTAGGTGAGAGCGCTGAGAGAATAGAGGGGAGAGTGAGAAAGAGAGACGTGGAGGAAGAGAAGAGAACGCGGATAGGATGAGATGAGGGAACAATCTATAGAGCGAAAAATATGAGGGAAACGGAGAGATGAGAGAGCCTGTGGATATATACGTGAGTTGGGTTATATATATATATATATATTGATTGATTAAAGATTTCATTTGAATTAATTTCAAATTTGAACTGCAAATAAAACGGTTTTAGTTACGTGGGAACCTGAAATAAAGACCAAAAATCTAAGAGAATAGAAACATATGCTATGAATTTTTAAGAAAAATTTTATTTTTAACATTTTAAAATGTCTTTCACTCATATCTCAAATCAGTAAAATAGACAGACGGGATGTCGGTTATTTATGAGTTGGAGACTTCTTATTGAACCCACCTTCTTGTACATGTGTTCCTTCATGTATTATGTCTTCATGTGTTCCTCAGAATTACATAAGGTTCCCTAAAAGCCTACAATAAATGAAAAAGTTGAACCCCCGATTATTAATTCCATTAACCCTGATATGCTCCAGTATCAATCTTCCCATATTATACAATTTCTCAACCGCACCGAAAAAAATCCAAATGATGAACTCCACTACTGATAAATTGGTGTAGGCTAATATTGGACCACACTCACTCACGTCTTCAAACTGTTACTTCAAGTGCTTCACGCTTTTCATAATCACAATAGACAATCAATTGTTGCAAGATAACTCGTTGTAGCATACATCATCACGATAGTCAAACCAATCCCAAAATTGGTCCACAATCATGATTGTCGACTCATAATGGATGAAATTTCTAGACATTGGATTCTTCAAGTTTGTCCTTTACACTATTTGATTCTCCAATTATTCAATAATTGTAAATGACGGAGATTCAGGGAGTCGGGTCATTGAACCAAATATTTTAAACTATTCAAAAATATAAGTCGTCATCTGATGGCTAGTACCATTGTTTAAAAACCCATAAACTTGACTCTAAAACTTGCCTAGTATACTCGGAAACACGGTCAAAACTCGACCGAGTCGTGACCTAGAATACATATAATATGTTATTAATATTTATTATGTGAATGGATATGACATAAAATTTAATATTAGTGATAAATTATTCATGATATTGGAGTTTTATATACATATATCCACTCGTAATGAATAACTCGGGTGATTTTTAGAGCGAGTCAACAGATTTTGGAACAAACAACTGAGTCTTGGACTTGGTTGTTATCAGGCTCAATTGATGGGTGAGTAGACTCGAATCCAACCGAGTCGAACTTACTAGTTTGAGTTTCGAGTCAAGTCACCGGGTTTTAAACGAGTCGCTAGTACACATACGGTAAAATAATCATGGCTTCCTCAGGCTCTTCCGTAGGTTTCTCAATGGGCTACTTGAGTTCCATGTCAAAATATGGCATCTAACTCCAATCAACAGCTGGAGCCTAGAGGTATGACAATCCACAAACAAAACTACTACAACATAGCTCCTGATGAAACAAAGGGTTTCAAATTGCAGTTGACAGCAGATTTGATGGTTCGTTCTCCCATGGGGCGTGTTTTAGGTTCTGGATCTCTTGTTTGAGATGATGTACCTGATGTTCAAGCACAAGGAGTTACACCATGCCCGAGTCGATCTGACTCCGCATGTCCCCCACCTATGTTTGTTTGGGCTAGATTAACATGGCCAAAAGGATCCCTTGGTGGAACCCAGGAGCAGAAGGTGGTTGCGGCAATTAATAAAGGAGATAGCAGTGAATTGCAAGGAGATCGGATTCTCAGATAGAAGGTAAATGTAGCACCAAACGAATAGGGAAATAAGCATGCATCCTTTCAGGATAAATTGCATGTAGCATAAATTCTCATTTAAAGAGGAATGTAGCACCAGAGACCAAGCATACATCAGACAGAGACTGTCGATCGCCGAAAAAACCCAAAAAACTCACCCCCTCCTTTGTTTAAAGATCCCCATCTAGTTATCAGTCCAAGAATGCATGATTTAACAAAACAACGTGACAAGTTCAACAATCTATAAAAACAAGTGAGCAATCTGCACAGAATGGGAACGCAGCCTCGCATCCAATGAAAATTGAATTAAACAGAGAGTTCAATCATAGCTATCGCAATTATACAGCCATGGTGATCTAACGCGACGGTCATCCGCACAAATTTTTCTTATCATATTGGTCAAAAGATTTCCAAACAATAAACATTGGGAACATTTGGGGCTCTTAATAAAAAACAGTGGTATGATACTAAGTTTCTAATCGCCAAATAAGTAACACAGATGCAATTTTTAACCTGGTTCCGTATAGGGTAAGAAGTGGCGATCAGAATAAACAATTAAATTCGCCGAAATCCAGACTGAGAGCGCGATCGCGCAAGCAGTAACCGTGTAGAATATCGAGCGGGATGCAAAGAAATTACCTCAGGATCCACCGAATTCCACCGCGCGCGTGTTGGATCGGAGCCGTAGGGCGTCAAATTCCGCTGCTTGCGGATGATTCGAGAGATTGGGATGATCGGGGGACACGGGAACGCGCTAGGAGTTGCCGCGAGAGCTGGGGCACCCAATTCCTAGGGTTCGAGGATTTCTAGGGTTCTGCGTGAAGAGGAGGAGGAGGAGGGGGATCGAGACCCGGTTTGACGCCGCCTCCAACAGAGCCGCTGTCTGCTTTGGAGAAAGGGAGGGAGAGCAGTGAGAGAGACCCAAACGCGGGTAAACAGTGGACCGGGCTTGAGACGGGCCGGCCCTAGAGCGTCTCGACTCTCGAATGGACCGACTTGACGATGCTGAGTACACGAGGTAGAGACTGTAGAGCCCACACCGGCGATTCCTGATTGTGATTTCTTCAAAATATTATTTAAAAAATAGAAATAGAAAACATGGTCCTCCCGACTAGCCAACTGCCAACACATTAGTCCTCCCATCAATTTAGGTGCCACATGACACTTTTTAATCTTTTTTTTTTATGAATGGTCAATCCACTCTACTTAGATCAATATTTTAAAAAATAAAAATAAAAATAAAACTTAAAACAATCCACTCAAAGGTTGCCAAATTTAACGGTAAACTATAGCGGGCAAATAGCCATTGCTATGGTTAATTTAAAAATACCACTTGGCATTTTTTTTTTTAAAATTTTTTTTCATGATCATTGTTATGAGGGATGTACCCACCTTGACCAACCCCTAACCCCAGTTAAAAAGTGTCATGTGGCACTCAAATTAAAAGGAGGACTAGCTTGTTGGCTAGTCGGGAGGGTCGTGTTCCCTATTCCCTTAAAAAATATATATTTAATTTAATAACGGTTGATCAAAACTATTTATCAGACTAGGACTCTAACTGCCACGCGGAACGACGGCATGGTAAAAAACTCGTCAGGTCGAAAAATTTTCACAACAATGAACCCAGCATCTAGGATGATGAGTTTAAAACCGACATTTTGATTGCTGGGTTTGGTAGCAACCCATTCGAAATGCTACATCTATTAAACCATGCATCCTAGATGTCGGGTTTAGTAGAAATCCCTTAAACCAATTGCCTCTTTATATACTTAGTTGATTATGCGATGGGCTTTTGGGTTAAGCCCGGTATCTAGAATACCGAGTTTAAACCCTCCCAGATATTAATTTTAACGTGAATCATGAAAAATAAATAAATAACATGGCTGCGCTTTATGGTATTGACCTGCCATGTGGCTGTCAGAATGTTAGAATGTTAAATATTTTTGATCTGCTACTACCGAATTAAATATTTTTTTTAATAATATCTTGAAAAAAAATCCCTCCCTGAATCTTGACCAACGGGTCGTTGAAGGGAGATGTGGGTGCACAAATTGTACCGGACCGGATCAGAGCGGCATGAGCCCGCGCAACGGCCCAAGTGGGTAAGCCCGCCCGGGTTCATGGGCCCACTCTACGGGGCTCGCAGATCAAGCCCTCCCCCTTATTGGGCCCGAACAACGGCCCAATAAGGGCCCAGCAAGGAGGCCCAGAACCAGTGCCACGTCATCAGCGCCACATCATCACTGTCATATCGGGCACGTGCCTACGCTATAAAAGGACCCCCAAGGCATCCAGGAGGGGGGTTGGTCATTCAATCAGAGGAGGAGGATTCCAGAGCAAGTGCTAGAGCTCAATTCTCCCCTTCTCGTTTCTCTTCTAATTGCCCCGTGCAAACACATTGTAAGAAGCCTCTCTCGGCCTGTTGAGAGAACGCTCAACCCTTTATATTCATATTATAGTGAAGATCAGGTGGCACCTCTCGCCCAGAGACGTAGGTCGGAAGACCGAACTTCGACAACAACTCCATGTGTCATATTTCTCCTTCTCAACTTTCTAATCTCTAACTCTACAAACAATCCAATTCAATCAAGGCTGTGGGGTGGGATTCTCGATCAAGGCAGCTCGAAAATTTCCCCCCACAGGAGACACGTGCAGTATTGACTCTGCTCCCACCGGTGACAAAACCGACTAGTAATGAGCCAATAGCACCAAGACGATGCAAAATCGGCAAGCACGATGTACGCTCTCCCTGCTAGTGACAAAATACCCATGTGCATCGCAACCACTGATTGCACATCGCATATAACTGATGCTACTAGTCGTTTTCGTCACCTGAGGGACACGTGTTGGGGAATAGGTCATTCTATAATTTCTGCTCCTAGGCTGCCAACTGAGATTTAATGACTATATGTTTGAACATTATTGTGCTCTTGAGTGATAACTCATTTTTTGTTGGACAAGTTTTTGTGTATCGGGATTTTTATCATGATTTAGAAAACACGAAAATTCTCATCCACAAGACCCTTATTTTTGCAGAAATATGCTTTCAAGGATAAAAGTTCTAATGTTTATTTCTGCAAAAATAAGAAAGTACATGCTCCGCACATACAAGTTTTAAAATTGTGAAAGTGCATTTCTGAAAATACAAACCTACGTGGAAATAGGTATATGTTTCCACAAAAAATGGATCCAACTTACCTAAAGGATAGGGTAGCACTGGGTCGTGTTCGGGTCGGACCGTGCCCCTCTCCACATTGTTTTGAAAATCAGACCGAATTGAAAAGAGATGTAGTAGCGATAGCCACACATCAAAGTTAGAGGTGCTGGACCTCAAATGTCAGAGTACACCAAGTTAAAGGGAGTACAACTCCGAGAGACACTAGAGGAAAAATAGTAGGGTTGTAGCTTTGGCAAACTTGCAACTGGTACATGTAGATAAAGAAGAAAAATGAATATGACCTAGAGCTCCAATCTAGAGTAAACTAAGTCATGGCTCAAAAATGTGACCTAGTCTCTTGTGCCACAAGTCGGCATCATAAAAAACTAAATTGCAGATGCTAGGAGGGGGAATAAGGAGAAGATGAAGGTGCTCCAGGTGGTACAGCTCGCTTATCCTACGACCAGCTCCAATCCCCCGTCTGATACTTGGATCCTTCATAACACAAGAAGAGAGAGAAAATGTTACAATACATCTAGAGTCACAGAGGCTGCTAATAAAGAGAAGCTGCATGCGAAGCTGGTGGACATGTAACACATAGGGTAAAGAGAGGCGACAACTTGACTTTTATGGTGATGGTGGTTGATTCACACTGCGAGATGGCTAGAGAACAGCCATCAACGATGTGTATAGAAGGGATGTGTGGTGCAGGATGGCAAGTTGTAAGTAGGGAAGCATCTGAGTCATGTAGTGTGAGATCCCGAAGTGCATGATCCAAGTAGCAAAGGTACTAAAAGTGGCCAAGTGAGCAGAGGAGCCAAAGACACTGCAAGCCTCGATGGACCTGAAGGTCGCCTACACGTTGAGACTAAGCTGGAGCTGGACAAGCTGCTACTGAAAGAGTTGGGCAAGGTCTGGAGCGTTAAGTGTACTACGAGGAGAGGAAGGAATCGTGCACAACGTAGACGAAGCAGTAGCAGCGATGGAGCCTACTGGTCGACCACGACCCTTGGGTCTCTGCTGCTTCTCGGGATGTAGCTTCCAACAGGTAGCGACAAAGTGACCCGGTTTGTGGCAGTGAGTGTGCACAAATCGATCACGACCAGAAGCGAAATTAGTACAGGTAGCGAGGGTCGCTATCAGGACACCTGTGTAGCTGGGGGGAGGACCAGCTCAAGGGTTTGGGTTGCTACTCGGGGATCAAAAATAGAATATCAAACAAAAAATACAAGTAGGGTGTTGCTCGAAAAGGTACGGGGTGCTGCTGGGGGTACAAACACCAAACACTTGAAGGAAAGATCACACCAATCTGACCGGAGGTCGTAGAGGAAGCTAAGGACGTACACGAGGCCGACGAGCATACTAAATCTAGAAAGGGATTTGAGGCAGGCAAGGCTTGAGATTTATATCTCAAGTGGCAGCAGCAGTGCGAGGTCAAGACTCAGGTGGTCAGAAACAAGCAGCAGATCCGAAGAGGTATCGGGCAGATCTGTCTTGCCCCATAAATCTGAAGATCGATCTTTGGGGTGTGAGGAGAAAAAAATAAATGAAGGGTTGGGTTACGGTCAAGCAACTACACCAATTTAAAAATATTAAGGCTTATCTCTATACGCTCGTGTGGAAAAAAAAAAGGTGACAGAAACAAAACTCTATCTTCAAGAAGATTATCCTCTCAGTATATATGGCACATAGGTGCCACTACATACTGATATGATTCCCTTTAAGGGAGCACGACACTCAATCCTCCAACGGCGAGCCAAGTAATCTTACCCACTCCCTAACACACGGGTACACTAGTCTAATAGTTCTATCTATATGATTGATCAGTTAAGTCATTTATATTTCATTATATTTTAAGGTGATCTATCCTAGACTTGGGCCTAGAGGAGAGGCCTACCCAATAAAATTTTACAACTGGATCATTGCAACCACAATCTACACTAACAATACCACAAGTTAAACTAAACCACAAAGATCTTCTCATTCTAGTAACCATGATACAGTCCCAACAAAGACAACACAAAGTTTACAAAGTGGTACTATAAAAAAAAAACTACAACTACTAACTCCGTCACTGCTATCATACTCCACAACAGCTATCTAATGTACTCCAGCTCTGATACTACCCTGCAAAAAAGTCTACTCATGGAAAAAAGTAGTGCCCTCAAACGGGATTAGTCCAAACAACTGACTAGCAAGTAAACCCCGCTCTAAGGGGGTGAGTGTGTGCGAGGGTACCTTAAAAATAAGATTTAAGATAATAAGAATAAAGAAAGTAATATATAACTTAATAAGAAACATTCTAAGAGACATAAGTAAAGAATGTTATGAACTCACATTAAGCCACTGGTTCTCCAAATCCCACCTAATGTTGCATCCCTCTTCTAATTATAATATATGTACATGTAAGTTGTAAAGGGTTCCAATAGCATGTGTCATAGTACCAACCATGTGTCAAGTGTTATAGAAGTATAATATATAGCCCTTATCAAAATTTCAGAAAACAAAAGTCACAATGAAGGTGCAACTCAATTAAGAACTATGACCTACAATCCTAATCTAGTCATGTCAAAGTCGATATTTCACCCCAGTCTAATATAACTAACATTCAACTTCTAGAGGATGCTATAGTATATATGAGAATCATCTATAGAAATCATGAAACTAGAGATTGCACAAATAATATAATAAAAAATAGCTTCAAAGCTAGTGAATACTTGCTTGTGAGATATATGTGTATAGTTATGATTGTCCACTTCAATCTTCTTGTTAGTTGACCTCCGCTCCACATTTGACGAGTCATCAAGGTCTGGTCGGGGTCCTCGGCTCCGATCGTGGCTCCTCCTCCTCACTCTTCTCCGGCAGTTGCTCCTTTTCGACGGTTGTTCCTCTCCTTATCCGGCAGCTGGCGGTAGCACTACATAGAATAAGGGAGAGATTTAGAGGGTGAGAGAGAGAGAGAGAGAGAGAGAGAGAGAGAGAGAGAGAAGGGGAGGTAAGGGTTTGTTAAATAGGGAAGGAGGGGGTGACGATTAGAGAGATAGAGGGAGAAATGCAGGGAGCTCGTTTGGCTGCTATATATGTTTGTTTTGGAATCCAAATAAAGGGCCTTGCTATATTTTTTTATTAGGAGGATAATAAAAAAAAATTAAAAAAATAAGGAATATATCGGGAATATGCTCGAAAATGGAGGAAACAGGGAGTATAACAAAAATGGAGAGCCTCCATTTAAGCATGTTCTCGGTATATTTCGATTTGACAATGATATTTGGTAGGTCACAGTTGGAGATGCTCTTGCAAGGGATATGTATAGAGGTGTAAAAAAAGCCCATCGGCTTGAGCCCGGTCCGATCAACGGCTCAACCCGGCTTGACCCAAACATACCATGGGCCGGGCTCGGGCCACTACATTGAGCCCGCAGCCCGACCCGATCCTAAATACTATATAATTGTATTATATATATATATATATATATATATATATATATATATATATATATATATATATATATATATATATATATATATATATAGGGGACGGGGAGCCTGGACCTCAGGTGCAGCGTGAACGCTGCACCGGAGCCAACCCCCGCGCGACAGGTGTCCAAGAAACGGCCGGATCGCGTTTAAAACGCCAGGATGAACCGCAGCCGTCCGATCCGTTAGATCGGACGCGAGATCCGGCCTTCCGGATCTCAAATACACGGGAGCCTCCGCCCACCGTCCGATCGATTTGCCCCCGACGTCCGCCCGCCGTCTGATCCGTCCATCGCACCCCCGCCCGGTGTTCCAATTGGGCTGGTGATTCCCATCCATTCGATCAAGCGAATCGAACGGATAAAATCAATTTTCGCTGTTACTGTAGCGGCTACAGTAACAGCAAAAATTGATTTTATCCGTTCGATTCGCTTGATCGAACGGATGAGAATCACCTGGCCCAATTGGAACACCGGGCAAGGGTGCGATGTACGGATCAGACGGCTGGGGCAAACCGATCGGACGGTGGGCGGAGGCTCCCGTGTATTTGAGATCCGGACGGCCGGATCTCGCGTCCGATCTAACGGATCGGACGGCTGCGATTCATCCTGGCGTTTTAAACGCGATCCGGCCGTTTCTTGGACACCTGTCGCGCGGGGGTTGGCTCCGGTGCAGCGTTCACGCTGCACCTGAGGTCCAGGCTCCCTGCGTACATCGCATGCATGCAACACGTGCATCAGACGGCTGCAGTGCAGTGTCGCACGTACCGCATACCGCATTATAGCATGCCCCTATATATATATATATATATATATATATATATATATATATATATATATATATATATATATATATATATATATATATATATATATATATATATATATATATATATATATATATATATATATATGATCACCTGTAGGACATCTCGAACAAGAGAAATGCGGGATAGATTGTGGGCCGTCCGATTCACTTCGATCAGACAAATGTGATTCATTCCGACCAAAAACCGCACTGTTATCGTGGCGGCCACAGTAACAGTGAATATTTGGTCTGAGCGAATCCCATCTGTTCAATCAAAATGAATCGGATGGCCCAAACAGGAATTCCAAATCGCACACTCCTCCCTAAAGCTCCCTTCAAAAGTCTCGCCATGTGCCTTCCTATTTTTAAGATAGGTACAAGACTCCCTATATTTGGGTAGCCAAAATCGCTCTTTATTTTCTCAGGACTCTTACCCGGCAACCATAAGTAAATTATATACAAATCAATCACTCCTCCCTAAAATATACACCAAGAGCTTTGCCATATACCTTTATATTTTTAGAATCACTACTAGACTTTCTACATTTGGGGAGCTAAAATCGCTCCCTATTTTTTCAACACCCCCTCCCGACAACCATAAGTAAATTATATATAAATCAAGCACTCCTTCCTAAAACACCCTCTAAAAACTTTGTTATGTTCGTCATTATTTTAGAAATCACTACCAGACTTCCTATATTTAGGGAGCCAAATTCGCTTCCTATTTTCTAAGAATCCCACCCCGATAATCATAAGTAAATTATATACAAAACGAGCACTTCTCCCCAAAACACCCCCCAATAGCCCCACCATGTGCCTCCCTATTTTTTTGATCAATACCAAACTCTCTATATTTGGGGTGCCAAAATTGTTCCCTATTTTCTCAAGATCCACACCCGATAATTGTAAGTAAATTATAAACAAATCGAGTACTCTTTTCCAAAACACCTTCCAAAAGGCTCGCCATGTGTCTCCATATTTTTAGGATAGCTACCAAACTCCCTACATTTTGAAAGCTATAATCACTCCCTTCTATCTTATGACCCTACCCGATAACAGTTAATAAATTATATAAAATTCAAGCACTACGCTCCAAAATACATAGTCAGAGTCATGCTATGGGTGTCCCTATTTTTAGGATGACTACCAGGCTCCTTATATTCGGGGAACCAAAATCACATTCTATTTTCTCAGGACTCCTACCCGACAACCATAAGTAAATTATATACAAATCGAACACTCCTCCAAAAAACTTCATCCAAGGGTCTCGCCATGCACGCCCCAATTTTTTGGATCAGTACCACTCCCTAAATTTGGGGAGCCAAAACAACTCCTTATTTTCAAAGGACCCACACTCAAAAACCATAAGTAAATTATATAGAAATTACGTAAGCATTTCAAAAATACCCTCAAAGAATCTCACCATGTTCTACCCTATTATTGGGATCACTATCAGACTCGTTATATTTGGGGAGCCAAAATCGCTACCTATTTTCTCAAGATCCCACCCGACAACCATAAGTAAATTATATACAAATCAAGTACACCTTCCTAAAATACCCTTCAAAAGCATTACCATGTGCCTATCTATTATATGCAAATTGAGTACTCCTACACAAAACACCCTACAAGATCTTCACAATATACCTCTCTATTTTAGGGATTGCTACCAGACTCCCAACATTTGTGGAGCTAAAATCGCTCCCTAATTTCTTAGGATTCACGGCCGACAAATATAAAAAAAATTATATACAAATCAAGCACTCCTTCTAAAAACGCCCTCCAAGAGTCTTAAAATGTGTCTTAATTTGGAGAACCAAAAATTGCTCCTTATTTTCTCAGAACCCTAACCTGACAGCCATAATTAAATTATATACAAATCAAGCACTCCTCCCCAAAACACCATCCAATAACCTCGTCTTGTGCCTCATTATTTTAGATATCATTACTAGACTCCCTACATTTAGGGAGCCAAAATCACTCTATTTTAAGGACCCCTCCCAAAAACCATAAGTAAATTATATATAAATCGAGCACTCCTCCCCATGACACCCTCCAATAACCTTACCTTGTCCTTTTCTATTTTTCTGATAGCTACTAGACTCCCTACATTTAAGGTGCCAAAATTGCTCCCTATTATCTCAGGACCCCCACCCGATAATCGAATAAATTATATATAAATCGAGCACTCCTTCATAAAACACCCTTTAAGAGCCTCACCATGTGCCTCTTTATCTTTGAGATCTATATCAGACTCCCTATACTTAAGGAGTACTCATATTTACTCCCTATTTTTTCACAACCCTACCTAACCGATAATTATAAGTAAATTATATACAAATTAAGCACTCCTCCCCAAAACTTCCACCAAGAGTCTCGTCATGCATGTCACCTATTTTTAGGATTGCTACCAGACTCTCCCAATATTTGGGGAGCCAAAATCACTCCCCAATTTCTAAGGATCCCTACCTGACAACCATAAGGAAATTATATAAAAATTGAGTACTCCTCCCCAAAACATAACCAAGAGCCTCATCATGTGCCTCCCTATTTTTGGGATCGCTACCAAACTCCCTACATTTGGGGAGCCAAAATTACTCTCTATTTTCTCAGGACCCCCACCTGATAACTATATAAAAATCAAACTTCTTCCCAAAATCACTCCCTATTTTAGGGATCACTAACAGACTCCCTACATTTAGGGAGCCAAAAGTGCTCTCTATTAAGGACCCTCACCTGACAATCATAAGTAAATAATACACAAAACACCCTCCAAGACCATAGCAATATGATTATTTTTTAGATCGCTACTAGACTCCCTACATTTGAGAAGCCAAAATCACTCCTAATTTTTTCAGAACCCGCACCCGATAATAATATGTAAATTATAAACAAATTGAACACTCCTTCCTAAACAACCTCCAAAAGTCTTGCCATGTGCCTTCTATTTTTGGGATCACTATCAGACTCTTTATATTTGGGGAGCCAAAATCAATTCTTATTTTCTTAGAACTCCCACCCGACAATCAAAAGTATATATACAATCAAGTATTACTCTCCAAACCCTTTAAGAGCCTCACCATGTGCCTCATTATTTTAGAGATTGCTACTAGATTGTCTACATTTAGGAAGCCAAAATTGCTCCTTATTTTCTGAAGACTCCTTCTAACAACCATAAATAAATTATCTACAAATCTCGGTCTCTATCCGGTCTATAGGCTCTGGACAACCCCTTGGGATTGGTACCTGGTGCTAGGATTGAGAACGTAGGAGAGTAATGGAGAGAGGTTGGTTTTAAATTATAAAAAAAAAAAAAATCCTACATATATAGATAGCTCTCCTCTTATAAGCCAATAGCAGAGCATATATGAAGTAAATGTCAATCTGATAGCCAACCTGAGAGTGACTAAACTCAGCTCAGACACAAAGAACCCCCAAAGGAAGAAACATGAGCCCATCAGCCAGCAAACTCATTCTTCACCCACTGCCCATACTTGCTCCTTATCCTCTCATACAGCTCCCCGCCTTCGCCTTCACCTTCACCTTCCCCGCCACCTTAGTGTTCGCCAACGCCTCCTCATCCACCCGTGTCATCCTCCGGCTCCTTTTTTTATGGCCACCTTCAGCCCCTCATACTCCCTCATCTAGTAGCTCTACACTACAAACGTAGACACCGGCACTACCAACTGCACCGCAAACATCCCTAGCAACATTCCCTCCTTAATCTTCACTAGTAGTCTCTGTTCCCAGGGCTCCTCGACAATACTAGCAGTCGGAGGCACATGTCCCGACAGAGGAGGAGAATGATACCATCCAATAGTCTAGCCATGTGCCTCCCTATTTTTATGATCGCTACCAGGTACCTTATATTTGGGGTTCCAAAATAGTTCCCTATTTTTTCGGGACCGCCACCCGACAATCGTAAGTAAATTATGTACAAATCGAACACTTTTTTTCAAAACACACTTTGTTTTACCTTTCATGCCGTTTCTTCTACTTTGGACAATCTGTTCTTTACCTCGACAGCTTTGATAAGAGATTTTAAGTACTTTTAATCGACATATTCAAAAGCTTAATACAAGTTAGTTTTCAAGATAGATTGACCCTATCTTTCTTATGATATTATTAACTAGCAAATCAGTCATTAATTATTTATGGGGAGAGTACCCGTAGTTTCTCGAGCACGAGTTTTTGACAGAAGGCCTACACGCATGACGACAACTCTTCTCTTGCAAGTTTCACCCTTGAAGAGTCGTCATTCATCGATCGTTCCCCCAAACACCAATCATACAATAAAAAAATCTAATAAATCTCAAAATAAAAAAGTTCATAAAACTCAAAAATGGGGACATGCTTCTAATTGAGAGCACACCCAAATATTTACATTTGGCTAATAAAACTTGGATATGATCTCAAGTCAAGTACAAATCTTAGGTGCAAAAGGATTCACTATATATATGTAACATACCAAAAAATGTCAGTTCCTCTGATAATTTTTCCAAAAAGTAATTTTCAACATAGAGCAAATTTATGATTTGTTATATTTTATGTCGTCATCATCATTATCATCCAAGTCTTATCCCATTGAGATGGAGAAGATAATAGAGAAGATTGACATAAATTTTTCAATCAATTGTCAACACGTAATATCAACTCTCTATGATTCACCAAGCTAACCTTACCAATATACCTTTCTTGTTCTTATTTTACTTGGCAATTATGCATGGGTAACAAACCCTTGACCAGGGTTCGAAGCCTACTATAACCACTTGTAGGTGTCAGGCCTCTAGAAAGGCTCACATTCAAATCTGTAACCTCCCACCAAAGTTAGATGTGTTCCATCATTAAGATACAACCTCCGTATCGATGTTGGGAAAGAGAAGAATGCTCAGAAACTTTATAGAAAATTGGTAGGCATGGAATCCAGTCTTGTTTGGTGCACAGTTGAAGTTCTTGTATCCAAGGAGCAACCATCTAATAATCTTCTAGATTAGGAAAGCATTATATGTGGTCTCTTGTCCTTGTTAACTTTAAGTGGTTTTCACTTAATAATAAGGCTGTCTTTGGCAACCGTTTTGTGTTGGATAACTTATGGACCGGGATCATAGAGACAGAGAAATCAATATAAGTCAAATACTGAAGCGCGTAAATCCGCTTTTCTCAAGGCGTTATTCGTGCCCACTTGTTGCTGTCGGGTCTCTCCCGAATTGCTCCTAGGATATGTCAGCCTTTGTGAGACTGCACCTAGCAATGGTAAAGAACTCACTATCAAGAATCTACGACACGGATTTCTCTGGAAGAGAATAAAGAAGAAATAGAAGTGGATTCGGTGTTCGGAATTGCTGATAAGGCTGAAATGGGCCTGGTTATATAGGGTTCAAGGCACCCCTTGGTAACCAACAGATGCAATGGTTCACAGGTCATTGGGTGCCAATCCGCCCAAGCGGACGGTTGTAACAGCTTGGGTGGGTGCCCCTCTTGTTTGGATCGTTGCATCCGTTCGAACGGGTAGTTCACAACCGCCAACCCGAACAAGTATTTCTGGCACCCTTTGAACCCAACCAACATCCCTAGCACCCTTTGGATTTAACCAAGCAAAATGACACCCTTTGGATCTAACTACTCCAGGTTGTAGCCATCACACCAACTCGGCTCGGATCCGAGTTTGCCTAATTGGACTAAGCCCATTCTAAAAGAAAGGCTTCTCAAGCGACTCGCGCCGATGTGTCATGCTTAATTGCACATCGAACAGCACCTCGTGCTCTAAACACCCAATCGCACACGCACCACATCGCTCAATCGCACATCACACAGCACCTCAAGCTTGGTGCGTTGCACCTTGTCGCGTAGGCACAAGTTTTATTATTTGTCTAAAATTGGCATATCATCCAATTTGAACCAATGATCTCCCTCTTTGTTAGTCACTCACTAACCAAGAAGTTTCAACAACATGATTGAAAGAATCTAAACAAAATACTTAATTATCAAAATGTTTTTAAAAATCTTCAATATTTTGGATGCTCGACTTTGTGTCAAAACTGGTTGCACAGGAAAAACCAGTTTCGACACAGTAAATTGAATGCATTTTGAAGCTAGTTAGAAAGTTGATTTTTCCAAAACAAAACCAGAAAACTACAAAAATCAAAAAACAAAATATTTTTTGCTTTATCGATTCTCGAGTGAGAGTGTTAAAATAGGTTATAGAGTATATTATTGTAAAAAATAAATATCTATTGTTGTAGAAAAATATTATAGAAAAAATATTATATAATAAGAATATTATATAGATTAACATATAACTGTAGAAAGAGTATAATGTAAAGCAAATCAAGCACTCCTTCCCAAAACACCCTCCAAGAGCCTCGCCATGTGTTTTCTTATTTTCATGATCGCTACCAGACTCTCTATATTTTGGGAACCAAAATTGTTCTTTATTTTTTAATGACCTCTACTCGCCAAACATAAGTAAATTATATACAACTTGAGCATTCCTACATAAAATTACTCTATATTTTCTTAGGATCCCCACCCGACAACCATAAGTAAATTATGTGCTAATCAAACACTCCTTTCTAAAACATCCTCCAAAAGCCTTGTCGTGTCCCTACCTATTTTAGGAACCATTAACTGACTCCTTATATTTAGAGAGCCAAAATAGCTTCCTATTTTCTTAGGATCCCTACCTGATAACCACAAGCAAATTATATACAAATCGATCACTCCTTCCATATTTTTGGGATCGCTACCAAACTCCCTATATTTATGGAGCCAAAATCGCTCCCTATTTGCAAACGACCTTCACCCAGCAACTATAAATAAATTATATAAAAATCGAGCACTACAACTCAGAACACCCTCCAAGAACCTCGCTATATGCATCCCTATTTTTGGGATCACTACCAGCCTCCTTATATTTAAGGAGCCAAAATCGCACTGTATTTTCTCAGGACCCCCACCCGATAACCATAAGTAAATTAATACAAATAGGATACATACTCCTTTCTAAAACATCGTCTAAAAGCCTTGCCATATGCCTTTCTATTTTTGGGATCACTTCCAAACTCCCTATATTTGAGGAACCAAAATCGTTCCTAATTTTCTCACAACCCCACCTAATAACCGTAAATAAATTATATAAAAATCAAGCATTATTCCCCAAAATACCCTCTAAGACCCACGTTATGGGCATCCATATTTTTAGAATCGCTACAAAACTCCCTATATTTGGGGAGCCAAAATCACTCCCTATTTTCACAAGACCCCTAATCGACAACTATAAGTAAATTATATACAAATCGAGCACGCCTTCCCAAAACTTCCTCCAAGAGTCTCGTCATATGCCTTCCTATTTTTATGATCGGTACTAGACTTTCTATATTTGGGGAGCCAAAATCGCTTTATGTTTTCTTAGAACTCTCACCTGACAATAAGTAGTAAATTATATACAAATCAAACACTTCTCCCCAAAACAGCCTCCAAGAGCCTCGCAATGTATCTCTATATTTTTGGGTTCGCTATCAGACTTTTGACATTTGGAAATCCAAAATCACTTCCTATTTTCTCATGACTCCCTCCCATCAACCATAAGTAAATTATATAACAATCGATTACTTCTCCTCAAGACACCCACCAAAAGATTCGTCATATTCATCATTATTTTAGAAATCACTACTAGACTCCCTATATTTAGAGAGCCTAAATGGCTCCCTATTTTTTAAGATTCTTACTCGACAATCATATCTAAATTATATACAATCGAGTACTCCTTCCCAAAACACCCTTCAATAGCTTCATTATGTGCCTCCTTATTTTTCTGATCGCTACCAGACCCCCTATATTTAGGGTACCAAAATTATTTCTTATTTTCTCAGGACCCATACCTGACAATCGTATGTAAATTATAAATAAAGCACTCATTCCCAAAACACATTCCAAGAGCCTCACCTTGTACCTTCATATTTTTGGGATCTCTACCAAACTCCATACATTTGGGAAGCCATATTCTCTCCCTATTTTCTCATTACCTATATTAATAAATTATATAAAAGTCGAGCATTACTTTCTAAAATATCATAAAAGAGTCTCGTTATGAGTGTCCTTATTTTTGAGATCGCTATCAGATTCTCTATATTTGGGGAGCAAAAATCGTATCCTATTTTCTTAAAACCCCCACTCGACAACCATACATAAATTATAAGCAAATCGAGCACTCCTCCCCAAAACTTCGTCCAAGAGTCTCGTCATGCGCCTCCTAATTTTTGAGATCAGTACCAAGACACCCTATATTTTGGGAGTCAAAATAGCTCCTTATCTACAAAGGACCCCTACCCAACAATCATATATAAATTATATAAAAATTAAGTACTCATCCCTAAAACATCCTTCAAGAGCCTCGCCATGTGTCATTCTATTATTAGGATTGCTACCAGACTCCTTACATTTGGCAAACTAAAATTGCTTCCTATTTTCTCAGAATGCCCACCCGATAACCATAAGTAAATTATATACAAATCAAGCACTCCTTCCTAAAACACCCTCCAAAAGCCTTGTAATTTGTTTGCCCATAATTTAGGGATCGCTAACAGACTTTCTATATCTGGGGAGCCAAAATCATCTCCTATTTCTTTAAGATCCCTACCCGATAACCAAAAATAAATTATAGAAAAATTAAGTACTTTTACACAAAGCACGTTCCAATATCCTTGCAATGTGCCTATTTATTTTAGGGATCGCTAGACTCTCAATATTTATGAAGCCAAAATTGCTCCAAATTTTCATAGGACCTACACCGGACAACCATATATAAATCGATCGATCCTTCCAAAATTACCCTCCAAGAGTCTCGCCATGTGCCTCCCTATTTTTAAGATTGTTATAAGAATCTACATTCGGAGAGCCAAAATCGCTACTTATTTTCAAAAGACCCCTCCCGACAACCATAAGTAAATTATACACAATCAAGCACTCCTCCCTAAAACACCCTTTAAGAGCAGTGCCATGTGCCTCTTTATTTTAGAGATTGCTACCAAGCTTCCTATATTTTGGGAGCCAAAATTGCTTCCTATTTTATAAGGATCTCATCTGATAACCATAAGTAAATTATATACAAATAGAGTACTCCTCCACAAAACACCCTCCAATAATCTCACCTTGTACCTCCCTATTTTCTAATAGTTACTAGACTCCCACCATTTGGGGTGCCAAAATTGCTCCATATTTTCACAAGAACCTCACCCGATAACTGTAAATAAATTATATATAAATCGAGCACTCATTCCCAAAACACCCTTTAAGAGCCTCTCCATGTGCCTCCCTATCTTTGAGATCTCTACTAGACTCCCTACTTTTGGTGAGCCATAATCGCTCCCTATTTTCTCACGACCCCACCTAATAACCATAAATAAATAATATAAAAATTGAGCATTACTCCCCAAAATACCCACCAAGAGCCTTTGTCTGGTCGTCCTTATTTTAAACATCTCTACCAGACTTCCTATAGTTGGGAAGATAAAATCGCTTCCTATTTTCTCTGGACCCACCCGACAAATATAAGTAAATTAAATATACATCGAGCATTTCTCCCCAAAACTCCCACTAAGAGTCTGTCCATGCTCCTCATATATTTTTAGGATATTTACCAGACTCCTTACATTTGGGGAACTAAAATCGCTCCTCAATTTTCAAGGACCCCCACCCGACAACCATAAGTAAATTATACAATAATTGAGTACTCCTTCCCAAAACCCTCTCCAAAGGTCTCGTCATGTGTCTTCCTATTTTGAAATCGCTACTAAAGTGTATATGTGAGGAGCCAAAATCGTTCCTTATTTTCTTAGGAACCCACCCAACAACCATACGTAAACGATACAAATCGAGCACTACTCCTGAAAATACTTTCCAGGAGCCTCACCATGTGCCTCATTATTTTGAGATCTCTAATAGACTCCCTACATTTGGTGAGCCATAATCGCTCTCTATTTTTCCACGACCCAACCCAATAACCATAAATAAATTATATAAAAATCGAGCACTACTTTCCAAAATATCCTCTAAGAGCCTAGCTATGAGTGTCCCTTATTTTGGAATTACTACTAGACTTTCTATATTTTAGGAGACAAAATCACTTCCTATTTTCTTAGAACCCCCACCGAACAACCATAAGTAAATTATATACAAATCGAGTATTCCTCCCCAAGAGTCTCCCAATGTGCCTTACCTATTTTTAGGATCATTACCAGACTCCCTATATTTGGGGAGCCAAAATCGCTTCTCAATTTCTAAGGACCCCTTCCCAACAACTATAAATAAATTATATACAAATCAAGCAATTCTTCACAAAACACCATCCTAAATTCTTGTCATGCTCCTCCTTATTTTGGGATCGCTACCAGACTCTCAATATTTGAGAATCCAAAATCTCTCCATATTTTTTCAGGACCCCCACCCGATAACCACAAGAAAATTATATATAAATTAAGCAATACTCGCCAAAACTTCCAAGAGCTTCATCATGTGCTTTATTATTTTAGGGATCACAACCAGACTCCCTACATTTAGGGATCCAAAATCGCTCTGTATTTTCAAACGACCCCACCTAATAACCTTAAGTAAATTCTATATAATAAGGGATGTCGATTTTGTGCTGACTAAACAAAACGGAACAAAAAAGCTGACTAGGACAAGTTGACTGGACAAAAATTAACCAAATAGATCTAATTATTCGTTCAAAAATCAACGCACGATCTCTTCTTCGTTTCAAATCCTAGCCCATTAAAACTGTACTAAACATGACCGTTTATCCCGTGATCGTTGTTCGCATCAATGACTATAAACCCGCCTACTGAAATTTTGGCCACCCCAAACTATCGGGTCGATCTCGAGAAATCCGTTCGAATAGAGACAACTGGGATTAATCGATTAGAGGGAAGGGGGAGTTGGTCACGCCAAATGCCCTCTTCGTGCCAATTGACACAAGCAATGAAATAGGTGTCTCTATGAATGCCCGTGTTAATATCGAAAGTATTTTATTATCGAAGCCGTTCAGGTGTGTTGCCGTCGAAGGCGGCCCGCTGCAGTACCGACAGGTGTGTTATTGTCGAAGGCGACCCGCTGCAGTGCCGACAAGCATGGATATGCACTAGTTATAAAAAAACGAGCACTCCTGTCACGCCCCAAAAATCTGAAATCGATCCCTGGGTGTGAGACGAGAAAAACAAAGGGTTTTAGGGTTAGTCAGCTTTCTACACTAATTAGGGTTTCTCACAGGGCTGCAACTCTCTCATAATTGAAGAAGAAGAATGAGGGAGAAACAAGAAATATTTTAAAACTTGTTTTTATGAAAATATTTTATTTAAAAGAAAGCAGAGAGATAAAATTTTGTTGATAGAGAGAAGATCAAGCTTGACCTTCAACAGGGCTATCCCGAAGTCCCTCTAAGGGAGCACGAGGCTCAAGCCTTCGGTGACGAGCTAGGAATCTCACCCACTCCCTGACACTCAGTACACTGGTACAAATGTCCTATCTACTGGGCTAGTGCTACAACTTTAAGTAGTCCTAATTAAGGGACTAAAAAGTGCAATTTAACCCCAAGTATAGGGTGTGTAGCGAAATAGTAATATTGGTGAGTCCGAGGTCGATTCCATAGGGACTGAAGGACTAATGGGAACTAATGTGATGACAGTGCATGAACTTGAGTGTAAATCAGGGTTTTCCACTGAGAGTGGAGCACAAGGGAAGTTACTACGATTCTAAATTAAAAAGAACTAACGAATATGATTAATTAAAGGAGATTCTGATGGAGATGAAACTAAGGCATCTGGGTTCAACCTAATAGTATTTCATGTACTCTTTTAATCAATAATTCGTACGAGGATAGCATCAAAATAGGTTCTAGCATGCATTCTACAGAGGTTATTAAGCATTGCATATGCCCGAAGTTGATATGTAATCAAAACAACTTATACGCATGTGATGTTTTCTAGAGATATGCATCCATCATAAAAACTAATATAGATTAAAAATTATATGACGAGAGACTCGTTACGCTAGTGCTATCTTACCACAGGGATTCATAAGCATTCCGTATGCCCGGAGTCAATACGGAATCAAACAAATGTGTAAGTAAAATAACATACATTATTATGTAGTGTCATCCATATAACATTCAATCATAAAAAAATTAAAACTTTATTATTGATCAAAAGAAACACATAATAACCACTAGGCATCCCTCATAGCCTTAGCTAGGGGTTTAGCCATGCATGTTCATAGAATTCAACAGAAAAGCATAAGTGCTAACAAACTCCATTAATAAAAAAGGAAAGAAAAACTTTTTGAAGTGGGCGGCTCGGATTCGGTTTAGAGAGAGAAAGGTAGTTAGACGGGACTGGGTACACCGGATGGCTGTGATCGAATGCCGAATGGGAAAGATAGAGAGAATCAAGGAGGATAGAGAGTGGAGGCGGTCGGGTCGGGGATGAGAGAGGGACGGTCGGGTCGGTTATGGAAAGAGAGGGAATTCGAGAGAGAGAAAAGGAAACAGGATTAGAGAGGGAGGTGTTCGGGGGTTGCTCGGGTACAACCTGGACACGAGAGGAGACTCATGAGAGAGAGAAAGTAGGAAGAGAGAGAGCTGATCGCTTGGTTTGTAGGGAGAGAAAGTAGGAAGAGAGAGATAGCTGATCGTTCGGTTAGATAGAGAGAGAGGATCGCGAGGATATCGGGGAGAAGAGAGATAGGTGCGGACGGATGTGATCTCAGGGCAGCTGGGATCTTATCAATTAAACGGAGAGAGATGTATGGTTGCATGGGAACGGCTGTGATCAGTTAGAAGAGAGGAGAGAAAAAGCTATACGTGCATGGGTTTTGAATTGTAACGGACGGCTGCGATGCTTCATGGGTATCGGATATGGAATGTGCATGGTATTTTGGCTTGCATGGCTAGCTAAGCCATCGGATGGCTGTGATGGTTTCCAAGTGGGGAGGTTAGGGACGGCTGGGTCCAGTGCATGGATGTTTAAATGGCACATGCATGGAGGGGACGGCTATGATGCGGGCTCCGGATGGAAGAACGGACGGTTGCATACTTGCATGTGATGGCCTTTGGTTGCAAGACGGCCGGGTTCAGCTAGATATGGGATCAGGTTGGATGGGACTTGCATGCATGCATTGGATGCAATGGAGGGATTGGATCACTGCATGCATGGGTTTTGGCTTAAATGTATGGCTACGATTGGGTTTAGAAAAGAGGATCGCAAGGGATTTGAAGGCATGGGTTCTCTTAAATGAGCGGTTTAGATGGCTTCCGGTTACGGGTGGCAATGGACTCCGAAAACCCGACCGAAACTCGATCCGAAATAATAAGTATGGATACATATGAAGTTGGGTTCTCAACTAGAGCATGCATGGTTGCATCGTTGCAATCGTGCAAGGGTGTTTAAACGGTTGAGATGTGATGGATTTGAACAAGGCATAGAATTAAGATAGAGAAAAAGAAAGGAAAGAAAGAAATAGAGGAGAAAGAAAATGTGGTAGGTCCGGGTGTTATTTGTGCCACTTTTGCAAGCCACCATCATGCCACATTAAGCTTGGTAGAATGTCCGGGGTGCTTCTTTGGTTCGTATCGTGCAATTCGTCTGCCCGATGAAATCACTTCTCCGCCAAACCTTGTAATTATCTTTTGCTTCATTGTTCTTCAGAAAATGCCTCCAAACGAGCCGTGGATCTTCCATTGACTTGCCGTGAGAATATACATCACTTTAGCATGATGCCCTTGGGCTAGTTGTGTCGAGGACCAGATAATTCCCTGAAAAACACATATGACATGACGCGTGTAAGGTTCTAATACGATTATCGATAAAAAAGAATAATTTGGACTATCGGACTACGCATTTTTCATGCATGTATCGTATGAGTGCGAACTAATATACCGTTATATATGTATTAAAGTCTACTATTCAGTGGTGTAAAGAAAATGATGCGCTTTACGAGTATATGAAAAGTTTTACATAGGAAAGCGACGATAATGTAGTCAGAAATAAGCAATAAAATGCATTATTTTGATACTTAACAGCTAGTCAATTAGATTATTTAGAGACTTATATTTTTATCGTGAGCTATCCTAGGCTTGGGGTCTTGAGGAGATGCATACCCAAAAGAATTCATCTGGATCATCACCACTAACAATCATAGAACACTGACTAAACTAAAGAATCATTATTTCAATCCAATCGATTACAATGCCAGAAAACTAATAAACTACATACTCAAAATAAAACACGACTGTAACCCTAAATCTGCCTCTGGCCTCCCACTGCAACTCCTTAACCTCCGTACCTGTAGGATAGTCTACTCGTGGAAAATAGTAGCCCCCAATGGAAAATTGATAGATTAGCCAAATTAATGACTAGTGACATCCTAATAGCTTTTAATAATATGAGACAACAGATCTAATTAAATTAAATTATATTTAGCAGTCCTAGTACATATTATTAATGTTTACAGAAGGATAGCCTAATCTTACCAGCAGTCTATGTTCTTATGCAATAACTATTGTCACTAGATTGTCTAACATAAAGTTCATTCAATATTCTACAGTATTAATGAACAAATAAAATAAAATGCTCATTTAAATGTCACTAGATTATCATGTTCTACAATTCCATAATCCAACATTAAGATTCCATAGTTTTAATTAGCAATCATATAAAACATTTATCCTAATGTGAACCCCAGATATTTTATTCATCCTGCCCCGGTTGGGCATTACTATAGGGCATTTTATTTCGATGTAGAGAGTCAACTCTCTCGCCGTGCATCCACCAATACCATGCACAAATCACCTAAATGATCATAAGGGGTTTTCCGTCTTTCATAGTGAAGCTCTACCGCCCAACTTGCTTTCTTTAGGGTCTTCAACTACCCCAGAACAGGAATTGCTAGGCCAATCTCTACTCCAGGGCACCTCCAATTGGCTTTACCACAACCCTTGCCCGTGACCCCCTAACCTACTGATTTTTGGTTGTGCGCGTAGGGTGGTTCACGGCCCTTGCGCACACGGGTCCCAATCTTTTTACAAGATAGATTATTATATTTTATCCATTTTAACAAAGTACCAAAAGCTCAACATAGTGAATAATTACCTTTATACATATATTGAGATATATATAGATAAAAAGGTACATATGATGATTAATGATTTGCAACAGTTTAACCCTGGTCCTGCACTGCTCTCGCAACTCATAACAGTACTACAGCTAAAGGTCACATCGTTTTTAAAGCGATTCGACCTACACTCTTCCAAAACCAGTATACTAAGATTGCCTCTCCTTTTAAAAGGCTGGTTCCGATAATCATTATTTACTCAAATTAAATTTTAATTGAAGAAAATATCTAATTACGGTGTCCATGCACTAATTATTATTATTTTATTAATATTTTAAAGCATGCGTCGTCGGACTCGCGACTCCGCATACAAGGAAGGTCCACTTGACCACATGCGGTGATGCCGGGCGGGACCCGCATGCAGTGTCATGGACACCTACCCTAGTTGTTCTTATTTCCTACTATCAAAGACCACAACAAGAGAAGTAGATATCACTTGACTAACACACACCGACTCTGGCTAGTTGCCTCTGATCCGCCTCCGACGGATCAATGCGAAAAAGCTCTGTCAAGAGTACATAACCATGTATTACTATTCCTTCAATTAAGCAAAAGCATCTACAGTGAGGTTCAGATCAAGATTAAAGGTTCAACTCGTCATCCACCCAAAATGACCTCGGACTTAGGAGCAAATAGGGTCGAGTTATGATAATTTAACAGCCTTATTGAGTCTATTATTGGGTTGGCAACAAGGATTATGTCTCGCCCGGTCGACTTTTAGGATTGGCAAATAAAGGGTATAAAGGTCATTATTGCTGACCCATGGGAACGGTAATCGATGCAACCGATTTAGCAGGTACGATGACACTGTGTGAAAAAAAGCCACAATGACTTTGTATACGAAACAGTTTGAGGTTGAATTCACAATCAAAAAGAGGTCGATCAACAATCGTTGATGCCTCGAGGCCGGCTCAAATGGCTCAACTCCATGGCATAGCAAGGTCAGAATTGCTTCGGCAATAAAAAAGTGGTTAGGCACAATAGTCGGACCACTGCCAAATTGCTCGGTCGTCAACACAAGGCCAACACCAACACAAAAAAGTAGACAACATGAAGAAAACAACACTATGAGGTCGGGTACTTCGGGTCAGTCCACATAGGGGTCGAGGCTAACAGTTGGCTACCGAAACATCGGCCACAAGCCAGTTGTAACCATGCACACAAGAGGTGAGGGGGCAGTCGAGTTACCTCTGGTGGTCAGCACTTCACGGCCAAATGGCCAACGTCAGTACAACAAAAGGAAAAGAAAAGGGGTTGCTGCTAGTTGGTCGACGGTTGCTGTCAACCATCATGCTCTCCGACCGATAACAGCCACTAGAGAAAGATCAAAAGGGAGGGGGGGTTGTCGGCTGGCTATCAGCCATGGGGGTCTGGTCGGGCTCCGTTGACTACATAGTCGCCAGCCACATAGTTGGCGATCGTGGTCGTGCCAAAAGAAAAGGGAAAAGAAGGGGTTTGGCTAAACAGAGAACAAAGAGGAAAGGGGGTGCTGACCTGGTCGGGGGTCTTTTGCTCTAGCTGTGGGCACCTCCTTCTTTCTTCTCTCCGATTGCGATTGGGGTCGGGTGCAACCACTTCGGTTGCCACTTCTCTGTAGGGTCCTCCTCGGGCCGCTCCTCCACCTCACACCACCTCTACATTCTTGTAATAACTGTGACCAAGAGGGATCGAGGAGAGATCGAGAGAGGGATATTGTAACATCTGTCCCAAACACATAAGATTTTGTCCGCTTTGCCCGTGCCCGCACGAGAACTTCCCAGGAAGGTCACCCATCCTAGTATTGCTTTTATCCGAGCACACTTAACTATGGAGTTCTTACGAAATCCGTAGCGGCGCATAATTTTAAAATGCGTCTTCTATGTTTGGGAGGGGAAAATATATAAGTAGCTCAGGATCTCCTTCTCTCCAGGCGATGTGGGGCTAACTCATGGCCTTGTACACCTCACCTCACCTCACCTCATCTATCTTGGCATCACAGCCTCAGGAGTCTTGGCTCTTGGCTATTAGCCTATTGGATCTTGGTCATCACAATCCACCCCCCTCAGGGCTACACATCCTCCTGTAGGGTTAGACCCCCCCATTGCAAGGAGAACCGACTCTGATACCATTTTGTAATATCAGCCCCAAACATACAAGATACTATCCGCTTTGCTCGTGCCTGCACGAGAACTTCCTAGGGTGGTCACCCATCCTAGTACTACTCTCGCCCGAGCACGCTTAACTACGGAGTTCTTATGAAATCCGTAGAGGCGCACGGTTTAAAAACGCGTCTTCTATATTTGGGAGGGGAAATTATATAAGTAGCTTAGGATCTCCTTCTCTCCAGGCGATGTGGGGCTAACTCATGACCTTGTACACCTCACCTCACCTCATCCATCTTGGCATCATAGCCTTAGGAGTCTTAGCTCTTGGCTATTGGCCTATTGGATCTTGGTCATCACAAATATAAGATGAGATGATGGGGGAGAGGGTTGAGCCAGGGCTTCAATGAGGGGGTGAATGGATGCAATCTGATTTATGGAAGGGGAGTTCGGTGGCGTGCCAGGATTTCGGGGTGAGGGACATGAGGTGCTAGAACCCTAGGGACTACGGCTGCATTTAGGGGTGAGGGGGAACAGAGATGAGAGGATGGGAAATGGTGAGAGGGGGCTAGGTTAATGGCGTGAAGGAGATGGAAGAGGGATTTAGTGGAGATCAGGAAATAGAGAGGAAGGGGTATGAGGGTTGCAGGTTGTACGGGAGGATTGAGTGGAGATTGGGTTGGCTGGGTTTTAGGTTTTGTTTGAACTGGGGTGGTTGAAAGGGGATGGCTGAAGTTGGAGATGGGTTTGGTTAAGCAGTATTTGGTGGGATGAGTTTGGTTAAAATTTGGTTTGATTGAAGGGAGGTTGAAAGGGTAATTGGAAGGGGTGGTACGTAGGGGTGTTGAATAGGATTTGAATTGGGTGATTTTGATGTGTCGGATCAAAATCCAATAGCCGAGGAAAAGAGAGGAATTGGAGGCATTCAAGTGATCTATTTTTTGCAATCCAATGGCCAAGAAAAAGAGGGAGACCTGAGTGGAGATATAGGGTGCCGGCCTAGGGTCTCGAGAATTAAGTCAGCCCGATTGAGTCGGATCTGTACTTGGGTCATCATATTGACCCTAGGTAGGACGACTGGTTGGATGGCACGACCTACGTCGCTCGATGACGGGTCGCTGTAGGGACAAACCATGGTTGGCAACCTACATATTAATAATTATTAATTATTAAATAAGTTACATGAGCTCACTCGTACGCTTAACAACCTCACGTACGCGAACATGCACTGACACATCATGTTGCCTCGCGACCCGAACCAGGGACCTATAGTCCGGTCAAACTCAAGTTCAGCTAATAGCATCGACAACCAGTATGTAACATGATACCAAATCCAATCTTCAATTATTCTAGCAATAATATAATAATAAAAAACAAAACAAAACTGGGTTGCCCTAAGCGAAAACAACTCTGGAGTATCGGGTGTTACAACTCCTTCCCAAAACACCCGCCAATATCCCAACCTTGTGCCTCTCTATTTTTTTGATCACTACCAGACACCTTACAATTGGGGTTGCCAAAATTGGTCCCTTTTTTCTCAGGACCCATACCCGACAATTGTAAGTAAATTATATACAAATCAAGCACTCCTTTCAAAAATACCCTTCAAAAGCCTCGTTATGTGCCTTTTGATCTTTAGGATCGCTACAAGACACCTTACATTTGGGGAGCCATAAATGTTTTCTATTTCTCATGACCCCACCCAATAACCATAAATAAATTATATAAAAATCGAACACTTCTTAAAAAGCCCTCCAAGAGCTAGCTATAGGCGTCCTGATTTTTGGAATCGCTACTAGACTCCCTATATTTAGGGAGCCAAAATCGCTCAGGACCCCCAACCAATGATCATAAGTAAATTATATACAAATTGAGCACTCCTCCCCAAAACTCCCTCCAAGAGTTTCGCCATGTGTCTCCTTATTTTTTGGATCGGTACCAGACTCCCTATCCTCACCCGATAATCATATGTAAATTATATTAAAATAGAGTACTTCTCCTCAAATACCATCCAGGAGACTCGTCATGTGCCTTCCTATTTTTAGGATATATACCAGGCTCCCAGCATTTGGGGAGCAAAAATCACTCCTTATTTTCTCAGGCCAACCCTTATAACCATAAGTAAATACACCGGTGATGTGCTCCTCCAGTTCAGTTGTCTCCAGCATCTACCTCTCTTTCCTCATCTTTCTCTATCTCCTGCCTTTTCTATGGAAATGCTTAAGGAAGGAACCGATGAGGGGCAGGGAGAGGGGAATGGATGGCTGAGGGGACGGGTGGGAGAGGCTTAAGAAGGAATGACGGTATGGCAGCCAGAGGAGCGGTCATCTCTTCATTGTCGCCCCTATCTAGGTATTCCCGATAGCCCCTACAGTCCCTGCCTAGGTGTTCCCGATAGCCCCTACGACCCCTACCTAGGTGTTCCCGATAGCCCTTATAGCCTCTACAGCCCTACGGCCCCTGCCTAGGTGTTCCCGATAGCTTCTATAGTTCAGGTGTACTCGACAGCCCCTAATGCATGAAAGACAATAACTAGTCGATTAATGGTATTTTAATCTACTATTTTTGTAAAACTAGTTCAATCAAGTGATCTTTATTTGATTCTTGAATCTTACCATTTTACAGGTTCATTATCCGATAACTCGCAACGACGGATCTGGTGGTGGCGGCGGCAGGGTCAAGCACTTCCAGCTGGACCGGTACTCCAACCACCTCTCCGTCCTCTTCTAGTCCATTTGGGCTTAATAACCCCTTAAGCCACAATAGAGTAGGAGAAAATATGTAACATCACTTATCCAAACTTTTTACCAAGGCCAAGGGTTGCGTATGTCTTTACCAACTGATACGAGGGATAGTCATCATAAGATAAAAGTAGTATAAAATAATTCACCAGCCTAAACGATTTGACATCAATTTTTTTTTTAATATTTTTATCTGAAATAAAATATAGTGATCAATGCATCACCAATTAGTACCTCAGACACTATATAGATTAGTGTCCGAAACTTGTCAACACCAACGACACTACATTCTATGGTTTAAATTGTCCAAAATAAAACTATAACAACATGAATTAAGAGAAAATCGAGAGATTGAGCCTCTGAGATAGAAGCTGACGAGTTACCGCTGAATTAAAAAATATATATATAATTAAATTTTTGAATCTTAAAATGAAATCAATCATAAACTAACATATATTAGAAATCAAAATATAACATTAATCAAACTTGACTAAAGAATATTAAATAATAAATATTTTAATTTTTGAATATAAAATATAATCCAAATCATGATATGATATGAAACAATACTAAAGAGAACAAAATTTTATAAAATTTGTGTATATTATTTTTTATTTTAAGCATGTTTTAGAGATCAAATCATAATATGAATCAAAACTTAATAAAATAAATAAATCTTTTTTATCTTAAATTTTTTGATGTTTGAATATAAAATTCAATCCAAATCTCGGTATGATCTAAAACAATATTGAAGATATCAAAATTTTCTATAATTTTTATATTTAATATTTTTTATTTTGAATATATTTTAGATATCAAAATATAGCATGAATCAAATTTAATATGAGAGATGAAAAACAATGAATAATTATATCTTAAAAATTTTGATGCTTGAATATAAAATTAAACTCAAATTATAGCATAATTTAAAATAATATTGAAGATATCAAAACTATCTATACTTTTCATATTTGATATTTTTTTATTTTAAATATGTATCAAAATTCAAAGTATAACATGAATTCAATAAGTTTTGAAAATAAAAATATAGTTTTTATTTAACTTATTTTCATTTAACTTAAAATAAAGATTATGTATTCTATAGTAATCCCCGTGCCTAAGTCCACAAAAAAGATTTCAAAGGTGATAAAAACACTTTCAAAGGTGGGATAAAATTTTCAGAGAGAATGTAATATTTTAAACTGGCAAAAATAATTCAAAAGTAATGATAATATTTAGAAAGATGATAATATTTCGAGAGCGACAAAGAAACAACTAAGATAGAGAGAGATAGAGACTGATGCAATCAAAAAAATAAAAGATCGATATTGAGAGAGATTGAAAGAGAAAAAATCTAAGATCAAGAAACAAAGATACTTGTCCCTCTCTCTGCACGGACGATGTGCTCCTCCTGCTCCTTTGCATTCGGCGTCTACCTCTCTCTTCTTATCGTTCTCTCTCTCTCTCTCTCTCTCTCTCTCTCTCTCCTGCCCTTTCTCTGGAAAAGCTTTAGAAAGGAACCGATGAGGGGGAGGGGAGTAGACGACTGAGGGGATGGATGGAAGAGACTTCAAAGGGAATGACGGTATGGCGGCCAAGGGAGCGGCCATCTCTTTATCGTCGCATGTGATTCACTTGTGGTTCGACATCCCCTATATATAGCCCCTGCCTAGGTGTTTCTGATAGTCCTACAGCCCCTATGGCCCCTACAGCCTCTGCCTAGGTATTTCCGATAGCCCCTACTATAACACCTATGGTGTTAGATTTGGGAATAATAAAAGTCCTCTTTGAGCATTTTTGTCCTTTTGTAGTCAGATTTTTTCTCTGAGCTTGTTTTGAAAGAATGGGTTATAAAACCATAAAATATTTTACGTTTACTTTCTTCATAATTTCGAGCAAATCACATTGGTGCATTTTGTGCAACAATTGGATGTATGTGCAGCCAGTTTCAGCAGTCTGGTAGTAAAACCATAGAATATCGATAATTAGCTAATTTTTGGTATTATTTTATTTATCACAGGAGATTGGGTGATCAAATTGCAGCAAGGCTGGATACGTTGGGTGGGGTTCTGAGAGAGATTTTCAATGAGCCTGAGCTGGGGTAGATCCGACACCCGGATGATAAGTTCTTACTATTTTAAATTTTGGAGTATTCTTTTTTTTTGGAGATCTAGAAGTCAGAAAAATATATATCAAGTGCCGATGCGTTCACGTCGATGAGACCTTTCCAACAAATCCTCTCAAGCCCTATTCTGACCTCCGGTTTGTAAGTTATGGCTCATTATTCTTTTCAGCCTGGTAGGTAGATGAATCGCATCTGGGTTCCAACCGAACCCAGTTTAAGGCCCTGGACCTAGTCTAACCATCCCTAGGACCTGTCTCCTAACCTTGTAGCTGGATTTAAGTTTCTTAGATCTCTCTTCTCTGAATTTAAAATTTTAATTTCGGATGGAAAGAAATGGAAAGAGTTAGGATGATAACACCGAATCTTTTATTCTTTTATTCCATCCTCTTTATTAGGAATTAAAAGCCTTAACAACCTGATCCCTCAACCCTCTTTACCACCATAACATCCCTTCCCCTCTTTATGAAGAACCGAGAGAGAGAGAACAGTAAAATCAAGAGAGAGAGAGAGAGAAGGAACGGAATAATACTTATATTTATAAAGATAGAGATAGATAGATAGAGAGAGAGAGAGAACATAGAGATTGAGAGAGAAAACTATAAAGAGAGGAGCAGCGGGCTCGCTTCCTCCCCCGACTTTGGCTAGCACCGAGCCAAGGTCAGCCCTTCTCCCTCTCCTTCTCTCCTCCTCCGCTACCCAACCCATCTCCACCTTCCCTCCTCCTTTAGCCGTGGCCCACTCGGGTGGAGAACGCTATCGCGACCCCACCTCCGGTCCTCGTTGGGAGGACCAATACCCAAGCCCCGCTGGCGACCATTGGTGCAACTAAGGCCGCAAAAACCCCCGCGCTAAACCCCTCCGGCCATGCCCATCCCGGGCTCTGACGGTGCTTCGGCCGCCTCCTCCTGTGTCTCCTCCGTAGGGGCAACGCGGGGGAGACCGGCCGGGCACCGCTGTCGATTCCAAACCCGGCCTCCCGTCGTCGCCATTGCACAAAAACCAGCACATAGCTGGTTCTCGTGGGGAAGAAGGGGGTGGCAGACCTATAAATAACGGGTCTGCCCAAGGCCATTTAGAAATTTTGACTACAGGCCTGACCCAACAACCCAGGCCTGACCCGACCACTGCAAACCCGACCTGACCTGCAGAACCGATCTAACCATCCTGAACCTGACCCGACTGCTTTACAGACCCGAACCACCGATTGGACCGGTCTGGTTCAATTGAACCAGACCAGTAAACCAACAGAAATTAGTTCAACCGCCATTTCTTCATCCGAACTCAGAATCGGATCAAACCAGTGCTATTGCGACCGGTTTAAAAAATCCTACATGTTGGCTATATTTTGGTACAATAATTATACTATTTAGTATCTCGTTTTATCCATAGGCCCGATCGAGTCATGGCATCATGGTTTGACCGCCAATTCTCCGTCTTATCTCAGAATCGGACTAAATTGGTAGCATTGTTCTCAAATCATTGATACCGATGTATTGAACTAGTTTAGGACCCTTCTACCATGTTAAATCAATCATGGACCGGTTTTCACCGGTTCGGCCCTAAAACCTCCGACCGAAGTCGGATTCTAGCGAAACCGAATCCTTTGGATTCCTCCTCTCATGGCCAACCATTGAATGATGAGTTTAGATAACGATTAACAATAATAGCCTTCGCTTACCTAGATCATCTTGGCAACTTGTTCTTTCGGCGGAGCACCGGAACCACAGACGAGATATTTAGAGATCACCGAGCGTAATCCAGGTGAACACGACTGACCCTACTCTAGTTAGGGCGAACTATAATCGTATGTATAGTGTAGTAGATAATTAAATAAGAAAATCACTGCATGTGGTTATAGTATGTCCAATACATGCAAGCGGGATGACCGGTACTACATGTGGGAGGTGGGCATATTATCCCTTGCTATTGAACAAACGCTGAAAATATATATATTTCTTTTTATTGTATATAATACATGTGTAGAATTCTTTGTAACATCGAAAGTAGTCAGCTTCAATTTAGTTTTACAATGGGATGCATGTAAACAGGTAAATTCTTCGTATATATATTATTGTAAATATTGATGATTGAAACTAATCCTAGTGACCATGGAACACATGGTGCAACCGAGTTACCACTGAGTAACAAGGGCTGACAGTTTCGGTAGAGAGACTGGTTGAGACAATGCCTCAGTTAAGGTCGTCTTCCTAGAGGGAGGACCGACTACCCACGGGCATGGGTAGGGGACCCGTGTGCACAAGATGGGATGTGAACCACCACTTGTGCACAATTCGAATAAAGTAGGTAGGGTCACAGGGTTGGACATGCGGTAAAGCCCAAGTAGCCTAGTAGTCTACCCTTAGGTAATGACCCCGAAGAAGCAAGTTGGGCGGGAGTACCCCATGGTCAAAGACCAAGCCCTCTTATGGCCATATGGGTATTTTCTGGTTGACCAGGTATTTTCTATTGACAGAATCAAGTAGATAGAAAACTGCATGTTCACCTTAGAATTATATTAAATTTAATATGCATTATTCATAATCATGATTGTAGATGTAACTATTAAATATTATATCATTGTGACTTGTAGTTTGACATTGTAACCGTATGTAATAGTTTCTTTTGATTGCTCTTGTATTAATCTAAACTAAATAATATTATTTAAATTGATGTATAATGCTGCCCTTGTTAACCTTGAGATGGACAAAATGCAATTGTAGTTTACCGTAGTTAGTTTAGGGTTAGCTGTTCACTAAGTTTACCTTTGTAAACTCATCCCGTTGTTGTACACTTTTTTTCAGGTACTGTAGACCCTTCTCAGGCGCCTCCTCGAGGAGCGCAGTTGTTGAGAGGGAGGACTCTAGAAGTTTTAGTTAGCTATCTTTATTTCCAGTTGATCATGTAATAAGTGGCTAGACTTGTTTGATGATGTTAGATGCTCTGAATAAATTTCAATACTATTTTTCTTTTTATTTGGTAGGCTTTTTCACAAAGTCTGGTAGGCTTTTCCTCAAAGTCATCCTCCATCATATAGTAATTAGTTAATGATAATATAGTAATAAATTAAATGATAAAAACCATCCCAGAACCCTTTTACTCCTTCGACTTACCCTTTTAACCCCCTCACACCCCGAGTCTGGCTGGTTTCCGTTATAGCCGGATCTGGGGCATGACACCTACAGTCCCTACGGCCCCTACCTAGGTATTCTTGATAGCCCCTATAGCCTCTACGGCCCCTGCCTAGGTATTCCCGATAGCTCCTACAGCCTAGGTGTACTCGACAGCCCCTAAGGCATGGAAGACAATAACTAGTCGATTAATGATATTTCAATCTACTAATTTTGTAAACCTAGTTCAGTCAAGTGATCTTTATTTGATTCCTGAATCTTACCATTTAATAGGTTCATCATCCGGTAACTCATAATGACGCATCCAATAGTGACAGTGGCAGGGTCGAGCACTTCCGGCAGGACTGGTATTCCAACCATCTCTCCGTCCTCGTCCAATTCGTATGGCCTTAATAGCCCCATAAGAGAGGATTCATAACTAATACAAGAGAGAGACCCGCCACAACAAAATAAGAGAAAATTTGTAACATCACCTATCTAAACTCTTTAACAAGGCTAGGGGTTGCGTATGTTTTTACTAATTGAAATGAAAACTAGCCATCACAAGGTAAAAGTAGTATAAAATAATTCACTAGCCTAAAGGATTTGATATCAGATTTTTTAAAATCTTTTTTCTGGAATGAAATATAGTGATCAATGCATTACCAATTAGTGTATCAGACATTATATAGATTATTGTTTGAAACTTGTCAACACCAACGACGCTACATTCCATGGTTTAAAATATCCAAAATAAAACTACGACAATATGGATAAAGAAAAAATCGAGTGATTGAACCTCTGAGGTAGAAGCCGACGTATTACCTCTGTATTAAAAAAAATAAAATTAAAATTTTGAAACTCAAACATGAAATCAATCATAAACTATGTATTAGAAATCAAAATATAACATGAATCAAAGTTGACAAAAGAATATAAAAAAATAAATATTTTAATTTTTGAATATAAAATTAAATCCAAATCATGATATGATCTAAAACAATATTGAAGACAACAAAATTATATAAAACTTTTATGTTTATTATTTTTTATTTTAAATATGTTTTAGAGATCAAAACATAACATGAATCAAAACTTAATAAAAAATAGTAAATCTTTTTTATTTTAAAATATTTATTTTTGAATATAAAATTCAATCCAAATCTCGGCATAATCTAAAACAATATTGAAGATATCAAAAGTTTCTACAATTTTTATATTTAGTATTTTTTATTTTGAGTATATTTTAGATATCAAAATATACCATGAATCAAACTTAATATGAGAGATGAAAAACAATAAATATTTTGTATCTTAAAATTTTTTATGTTTGAATATAAAATTAAACTCAAATCATAGCATGATTTAAAATAATATTTAAGATATTAAAACTATTTATACTTTTTATATTTGATATTTTTTTATTTTAAATATGTATCAAAATTCAAAGTTTAGCATGAATTAAGTAAGTTTTAAAAATAAAATTATAATTTTTATTTAACTCGTTTTCATTTAACTTAAAGTGAAGTTCATATATTCTATAGTAATGCTCGTACCCAAGGGCACGAAAAAGATTTCGAGGGCGATAAAATTTTTTTTAAGAGCGGGATAAAATTTTGAGGAAGAATGCAATATTTTAAGGTAGCAAAATAAATTCAAAAGTGGTGATAATATTAGAGAAGTGACAATATTTCAAGGGCGATAAAAAAAACTGAGATTGAGAGAGATAGAGACTGCTGCAATCAAAAAAAATAAAAGATCGTGATTGAGAAAGATCGAGAGAGAAAAAATCTAAGATCAAGAAAGAAAGAGACATGCCCCTCCTTGTACACCAGCAATGTGCTCCTCCTGTACCGGCAATGTGCTCCTCTTGCTCCTTTGCCTCCGGTGTCTATCTCTATTTCCTTATCTTTCTCTCTCATGCCCTTTTTCTGAAAAAGTTTAATGAAGAAACCAAGGAGGAAAAGGGAAAGGGGAAAGGGAGCGGATGGGTGGAAGAGGCTTCAGAGGAAATGACGGTATGGCAGCCAGGGGAGCGGTTATCTCTTTAAGGTCGCATGTGATTCACTTGTCATTCGGACAAGCCCTATAGCCCTACCTAGGTGTTCCCGATAGCCCCTACAACCCCTGTCTAGGTGTTCCCAATGGCTCCTACAACTCCTACGCCCCTACTTAGGTGTTCCTGATAGCCCCTTCAGCGTCTACAGCTCCTACAACCTCTACAACCCTACGGCCTCTACTTACATGTTCTCGATATCTCCTACAGCCCAGGTGTACTCGACAGCCCACAAGGTATGGAGGACAATAACTAGCCGATTAATGGTATTTCAATCTACTATTTTTGTAAAACTAGTTCAGTTAGGTGATCTTTATTTGATTCCTAAATCTTACCATTTAACAGGTTCATTATCCGACAACTTGCAAAGGCGCATTCGGTAGTGGCGGTGGTAGGGTCGAGCACTTCCGGCGGGACCGGTACTCCAACCACCTCTACGTCCTCGTCCAGTCCGTATGGGTTTAATAACCTCATAAGAGAATATTCACAACTAAGACAAGAGGAAGGCCTGCTACAACAGAGCAGGAGGAAATATGTAACATCACTTAACCAAACTCTTTACCAAGGCCAGGGGTTGCGTATGTCTTTACCAACTGATATGAGGAATAGACATCACAAGGTAAAAGTAGCATAAACTAAGTCACTAGCCTAAAGGATTTGATATCGGATTTTTTTTAATCTTTTTTCTGGAATGGAATATAGTGATCAATGCATCACCAATTAGTGTATCAGACATCATATAGATTAGTGTTTGAAACTTGCCAACACCAACGATGCTACATTCCATGGTTTAGATTATCCAAAATAAAACTGCGACAACATGGATAAAGAGAAAATCGAGGGATTGAACTTCTAAGATAGAAGCCGATGTGTTACCGTTGAGATGCAACCACAATTATTGAATTCAAATCTTTCAACATTTACATACTTAACTAAGAATTATGGCTACATATGTTATAAACCGTCGCTTAAATTGTATATATACTATTGCATTAAATTAGTGTGTCTTCTCCAAAGGGTCATCTAAATTCTTAGATCCAACTAGTTTATTATTTAGAAAAGAACGAAACCAATGATCATAGAGATTGAGAGATTTAGTCAAAATTAGAAAAAGCTAAAAGCTTAGGAGAGCTTGTTATAAAGAAAGCAGAAAATCAAACTTTAAACATGTTTCAAATCTGATGGATATTCCTTACTATTTTAAAAAACATTTTGAAAGATTAGGAAAACACTACGAAGTATAAGATACAAGAAATTACTCATGATACTACGCTTCCTCTATGATGTCCAAAGGAAACTCAACCCTAAACCGTTTGTTAAATGTGTCAATCATCTTAGCCCTAACCCTAGGTGGGTTAGTCCTAACACACATAACCCGCCCTATTACTCTTAATATTACATAACATAAAACAATTTAATGTTTTATCCAGTTTTACTTATTAAATGTTTTAGCATAAAAGAAGATAGAAGTGACAAAAGTATCAAAGCAAAAGTTGCATTGAACGGAGATGGTATTGATAGACTTCGAGAATAGAATATTGTGGTTTCTAATTCTTTTTTTTAATGAGAAAGCTGGGGCTTCTAATTCTCCAACAATGCTTGACATTTGTTCGTAGCTAGCCTACCGTACGGATAGCTAAAAAAGGGAAGAGGATATGGTTGTAAGATCTTTGTTAGGGATTCCTTTTTTCTCACGTGAGGGGTTATTGGCCTAGGATCCAGAAGCTTGATTGTACCATGCGGCGAAGATCAGACAAGGTCATGAATGACAGGATGATAGTCGCAAGCCGATGTTTATTTTTTTCAACTTCACCTTGTCTCTTAACCCCCTTTTTTTTTTAGAAATCTCTCTCGAAGAATGGGGGGGGGGGGGGGGGGGGGGGGGGGTCGGCCTAGACCCCTACTAGTAAATTAAAATAGTAAATAAGTATACGGATTACAGAGGGGGGGAGGAGGTCGAGAAGATACAGTCAAGAGACCAGAAGCAAAAGAAAATTCTTCAACCGCGAGATTAGGTGTGAAGCCCAGAGGTTGATCAACGACCTGATCCCATTGTCTGTGCACTCAACGGGTAGCGCTCTGCCTGAGAAAATCCTCTTGTTCCGCTCTAGTCATATTCCCCAGCAAATGGCCACCACCACTATATCCTAACCGCCTCGCGACTCTGGACCGATGCACCTACTCCTCCAAGGACCCCAAAGAGATGCCAACAAGGTAGGGTGGAACCTAATTCGTAGCTTCGATCTGAAAATAGACCAAATGCTCTTCGACTAGGGGCACCGAATCAGAAGGTGATCTGAGGTCTCATTTGCCTGTCCGTAAAAGGGACAAGAGGTGTCCGATATCGCTGGATGAATTCACTTAAGGATGTTGATCTTAGTGAGAATCTTGTCATTCGTTGCTAACCTTATAAAAATATTCGTCTTTAAGGGGCAAATATTCTCTTCATATACACCATCACTAACAGTAATAATGTATACGCTATATAAAGTCATTAAGATAATGAATTTTTTCTAATCAACTCAAGATAACCTACATGACCTTAGGTTTAGGTTTATTTAGGTTTTAGGTTTTATGATCTAATCTATAATACAACGGAAGGTTTTATAGGGGGTACAAAGATCGGTCGTGATCTATCTTTAGGAGGGGGTTAAAAAAGAGGGGATGAGATAAATTGATGTTGGGACGAGTGGGAATCGTCTAGGGAGAGGGGAATGGCTTAAGATTGAATCGATTAGAAATATAGGGATGAAATTAAGTGGAGGAAGTAATAAATTAGTGAAGGCCTTGATTGTAAAAATAATAATAATAATAATCGTTTGGAGGGCTTTCATGTAAAAGAAATAGAGATATGTTTGGTATAGAGAGATAATTAAGGGGGGAGAGAGAAACGGTTAGAGAAGAGGGAGAATCTCGGAATACACCAAATTATCGTTTTTGGTATGGTTTTTTACCATTCCTAACATTATTTGGCACAGTTTATAACCATGTCTGATTGATGTGTCATGAATGTTTTGGGACAGAGCAAAATCGTGCCTAACCTATAATATGGGACGATTTAAAACTGTGCCAAAAATTAATTTGGGAACGGTTCCTAACCATTCCAACATTTAGCATTGGGATGGTTCAAAACCGTGCCTACTTCACCGTATGGAACGGTTTGAACCTATACCACAATTCAGCTTGGAGACTGTTCGAAACCATGCCAACGTTACATTATGAAACATAAACTCTTGTAAATTTTTAGTTTGGAGACGATTATAAACCATGCCTAATTTAGAAACACCCGGTACAAAAGCAATATCTTGAAAGCTCACAAAATTACTTGTAATTTTGCACATGACATAAATTGACCACACATTGTATTCATAGATTTCACATTCTCATTCACATGGACATTAAAAAAAGGTGACATCATAGATGTGTTCACTAATAAAAAATTCCTGATTCATTGCACAACCCATGCCAACACATTGTTACTACACAATCTACTCATTCGAATCTTGAACAAATTCCATACAAGAAACAAGACTCTTTGACGCAACATATTACATTTAAGCATGATGTTATTGGTCTCTTTAATTACAAAGTTATAGAGATCGTTACTTCTAGAAGGACATCAACTTGGTAAGCACCATTACGGTTGTATAGAGAGTCACATATATGGCTATTTGCCTGAACCTTCTGTTAGGCTGAAAATTTATGCTCTAAACCATCAAAAGCGACGCTGCTTCCATTAGTTAAGCTTGAGCTTTATTTGGCTTCCTTGTAGCAAGCTAGTTTTTAAGCATTGCTATATGTGATGCCTTTGCCTTTTGCTCAGACAACAACTCTGCAGTCAAGTGCATGCTTACATCCTTCTAAGATCCAAAAAAAGTGAAAGATCTAGCTTTGGGCTAAATATGAGACGCATATTCTATATCTGAAAGAAGTAAAACAAGAAAACTTATGTTATAACCCTAAATATAGCTATACTCGGATAGAATGAATAAATATAGGATTATCATTGTACCTTGAACTTGCACCAGGCTTCCAGCATTATTTGAACAACTAGATGATGAGTTCAATCATTGGAAACCACACGGCCCACGACTTTGACACATGTGGGAGCTCTCTAAAGTAGCCATCATCAATACTTTGGAACACCAACGAGGGGTCTCACCTTTTAATGTCAAAAACCGAGTCATCGTTAGTTAGAAAAATACGGAATAAAATATGGCATGCACAAAAAATAATTAACCCATGAACATAAACTAGATTAATCATAAATTTGGCAATAACATGTCTATGTATTCTTGATATTTGACCACCCAAATTCAAAACACAATACAAGTACGACAAATGTAATGGGATACTTTTTTTTCTTCTAAGCTTGGAAAAGAAGTTGATACCGAAAGGTCTCACCAGTCTTGTAAATCGGCATTCCAAATAATCATAAATTCTTAAGTACTTTTTAAGAACTATTGGACCCATACTGCTACAAGAGATGGATTCGAGACAACATATGATTTTGTAATGTCAGGGGCGTCACAAGTCTCTGAATCTTTGGTGCCTTGCTATATTTCTTACCTACAAAAGAACAATTGGAAGAATCAACTAGAAGGCTTCAGAGAAACTACAAAAATTCAAATCATCTGCAAGGATTACATAAATTGCAGCAGGTAGAGGTTCAGATCGTAGTATCAACCAAGGATGCAAAACTGAAATCAGCAACACCACTGAACATTGCTCCTTACACAAAGCAACTCCTGCCAGCACTTAGGAAAATGACAACTCCTTTAATTCAATTAGCAGTAGTTGAAATAGCCAGTGAAAGGCTTGGACAGGTTGGGATTGAGATTCCAAAGCTGAATGTTGTTGTCCAGGTCATGGGGGCTTGGCCTTGAATTCCCTATGTTGAAGGAACTGAAAGGTTCTAACAGTAATTTTGGTAAAAACCTCATATGAAGTTACAACCTTATGATAAAAAAATATGCCATTACAAATATTAAACCCACCTAGGTTTGCACTCAGACAAAAGTGAAATCTGTACGAGTATGCTCGAAGGAAAAAATGAATACTCTGACATCTTGTTGACTTAATAAACACAAATGTTTACATGTAGAACTTAAGTCAATCACCTAGAATACAATGCAAAAAAATAATTATTTAAATAATTATCATCAATCCGGAGAAAGTTAGTACGAATTCTGGACCCAAGGAATTACAGATTCAGAGAACATATGATCTACAAAGAACACAAACAATATATAACAAATCAACTTAAGCACGATAAATGTCTCTTACAAAAAAGGCTTAAATTAGTTAACTTTCAACATCAAAGATAAATTTAGCATAGATTAGAACTACTAATTAAAAATATTATAAGAGCCTAGTAAATATTTTTGGCCATATGGTGAATCCATCGACTCCAACATCTCCTATAGTATCTGCAAAGCTGGTTGATTCCGTTAGTGGGCAATATAGGTCATTAATAGCATCGACAACAACCCTATAGTCATCTTCACCCACATCTTTGCCATGTATGCGTTGTCCTTCTCCTACGATCGCTTTTCCACTTGCGACAATCTGTCTATTCCAATCCAACAGTTGGCACGACACCTCTTTTCTAGTTTGTACTCCTTCCACTGGTGACGATGAGAATGTACCACTAACTGTCATTTTTGTTCCATTGGGCTGGTCAACTGATTAGGATTTTAGCAACAAATTCTGCATTAACGTGTATTGAGTTATAATCATTGTATGCAATATATATATATAAAGGCATTCTAATGGTCTATACCTTGATCTCATGCATATTATTGTTTAAGTCACCCATGTGTTCATGTAGTAGTCGCACATTAGACTTGAGCTCCAAAATCTCATGCTTATGCAAACTTACTTCCTTCACCTTCTCAGATAATTTGCTTATAGCTGCAGCGGACCCCATGATTTGTGTCCTTGATACAGTATTCTTAATACCTCGAACACGACCCTTATTATCAAGACCAAACACTTGAGCGATAGGATCATGGACAATGTCTTGGGAACTATGATCACTTTGTGTGTACATAATATGTTGCAATTTCTCCTACAAAATATAGAAACTTATATATACCGGATTTTATATATTCAAAATTTTATAAGCGAAGTCTGAGCTTGAGATGATGAACTTACAATATGTGGAGAGACATTGCTTGAAGTTGAGCCATCTTTACGTGTATGTCTTGCAATCCATACCTCGTTCCTTGTAGGATTGTCACCATATGTTTTTTGTTTTTTCTGTGATTGGATAAGTTATAAGGGTTAGGTTTAAAAGTATGGAACTAATGTCATGCGGTTATGGAAATAAATATTATCTACCAATATTTATAGTTGCCATCCTGTCTTCTAATTGAGCATGACCATGCCTGCCAGTCGTATGATGCACTTTTATCTTGCTTCTATTTAAAGCATTCTTTTTTCCTTTGTTCTATAGTTTCAGATCGTGATATATGCCTAACAAATACAAGCCAATCCTCTGGCCTGATATCTTTTGGAGGATTCACCAATCTATCACAATCATTGTTGTAGTGGTCATATGAGTTCCTCCGTAAGTTTGACTTGTGTTTTCTGAAACACTCAGCCATACTCTTTGTACAATTTTTCTCATAGTAAGCAGGAATGACAAACTCCACCTATATAAAAAATTAATATTTTAATATGTCATTACAAATAAGACATGACAATTAACAACATTATCCTCTTACCAGTAGTAGATTCCAGAATTCTTTTTTTAATGATTCAGGCACTAAATGCCATCTTTGATAAGCAATGGGAATATGTGTCCGAACTAGCTCTCCAATTTTTGAAGAAAGTTGCAATGAGTGATCACCAACCAATTGAGTATAGGCATTACAAGTAATTACCTTCCTAGTTATAGTTGAGGAAGTTGATGAGGCCTGAGCGTTGTACGTACCACTCCCATCCATCATTGATTCCTAATTACAAGTAATTGATCGAATTTTAAACAATAAAATTATAATGCATTGTCAATGGATTAACCAATTCACAAGTAATTGATCGAATTTTAAACAATAAAATTATTATGCATTGTCAATGGATTAACCAATTCACAAATTGTTGTTTAGAAGTTTTTTTTGAAACATTTACCGGGAGTGGCATCTTAAGTGCGAGATGCTTATAAAATCATTTGCTTTAGGGGTGGCAATGGGTTTGGTTCGGGTTGGACCCTACCCTTGCCCATACCCATACCCATTCAGGTATGACAGAGTTCATACCCAACCCATACCCATTTGGGTTATGTGGGTCCATATGCTACCATACCCATTCGGGTTTCGGGTTTGAAAAAATACATATAATTTTCTTTTCTTTTTCTCCACCATGTGCAATTGTTTGAGGAAAAAAACTAATGCATTACATTAAAATTTTAAGAAGCTCAAATGGTTTGTTATGATATTGGGTTTAGCAGGAAATGAGATAAGGTAGAATTTGGATAGGAATGATTGTTGGTTAGATTTTAGGTATATAAGGAGTCTAGTCATATGATTTAGTGCATACAAAAATTATAGGAGAAATCGGGTATTAGGTTTCAGTTATGGGTATTTGGGTACCCATACGTATTAAAAGTTTATCAGTTAGAGTTCTTATATCCATTTCCTACCCAAACCAAATTTCGGGTACACAATCTATACACATACCCTAACTTTCGAGTCGGGTTTTTAGTTTTTTGGATCCCATTGCCACCCCTTCTTTTATTAGAACTTAGTACGATATAACAAAATAATTTTTTGGATAAATTATACTTTAACCTCTGAATTTTAGCCCTAAATCACTTAACCCCTCTTAAGTTTTTTTGTTCCAAATTGGACACTATAGTTTTAAATGTTAGCACAATGCCTCCTTTTGTCGACTAGTAAATTTCCTCTTTGGTAATTTCTATCTAATCAAAACTAAATTGAATGGAGGCAAAGTATAGTTTAATAACTATAGGGGGGTTAGGTGATTTTGGGCTAAACTATAGGGGATAAAGTGTTTTTTTTTTTGTTCCGTTTGGTTTGAAGTATTATATGAGGTATTATAGTTACGAGGTATCCGAGAGACACAAAATCCATTTATGTAACGGATACTGTAAAACAAATAAGATAAGTCATATATTGTATTATGAATACTTACCTCAAAGCGGCTTACTGTTGTACTGAATACTTCGAACCAAACGGGGCCTAGATTTTGATAAACCATTGCAAAAGAGAAATGCTATTCAGCCTAAAGGTTTGTCCCGATTTCGACGGCCCGATTGACGTGGCAATGTGCAACTGGTGCTGTTAAAGATTTTAAAATCACTAGTGGGTTTGAGCCACCAGTTGTATGCTGCCACGTCAATCGGGGCGGCGAAATGGGAACAAACCTTCGGGATGAATAGCATTTCTCATTGCAAGATAATCTAATCCTCTTCACTCCTCTCGCTCGCAGAAAATGATTATGATATGGTTCCCTCCACCGTCCTCTCCTTCCCGTTCTCACTACCCCCATCTCCCACGAATCCAATCCCCACCAACCGAAACCCTTACCCCATCCCCAGCTCCAATCCATCGCCTCCACCTCTGGACCCGCCGCTCCGATCTCGCCGCTTCCGGTGCCCCTGCCGCCGCCGCTCTTGGGACCCGAACGCCGAGTCCGTTCGGCCCGGACGATTCGGATTCCGAAACGAAGAAGGAGGAGGAGACGAGGGATATTTCCAGAGGAATCGAAAGCGGAGATGGTGGTCCGATGACGCATCCGACGGCCTCGACCAAGAACTCGATCCGTTGGATGACGAAGGTGATGATGATTTTGAGCAGCCGTGGGATAAAATATGGATTTTCAAGGTATTTTTTATTTTATAATCCGAATTTTTCGATTTCAAAATTGTCGAATTACATTGTAGTGAGTTGTATGATAAATTAGGACTTAGCATAAAAAAAATAGGGGTAAATTACACTTTACCTCCTGAAGTTTAGCCCAAAATCACTAAACGCCCCTCTATAGTTAATAAACTACATTTTGCCTCGTCTGTTCCGTTTTGATTATATAGAAATTACCAAAAAAGGAAATTTAGTAGTTGACAAAAGGGGTATTGTGCTAACATTTCAAACTAGAGGGACTGATTTGGAACAAAAGAAACTTCAGGGCGGGTTAAGTGATTTTGGGCTAAACTTCAGGGGGTTAAAGTGTAATTTACCCTAAAAATAGATTAGGATTAAAAATAAGGTGATTTATTATAAAGAAGGAATAAGTTGGTTGATTATGGATTAAGGTGGTTGATTAGTGGATGGACATGAAACCCGGAAGAAATGTACCGAGTATGTTGAAGGATTGTTTGAAATGTAGAAATGGAATCAGACAATATGAAGTTAAGTACGAAATGAAAGGCAATCAAGTTATCCTGGCCAGGTTTTCAACCTAGTTTTAGAGGGTTCACTCCAAGTGATGTAGCCACTCATAATTTTTTTTTTCCAATCATCCATATAGTATACTCCATCTTTATGGGATAAAGACATGGATTGTGTTGATGAGGTGGAGGGGCTTGGTTGTAGGGATTGAGTGTAATATTCACTCATTCGAAGTTCATACACACTATTTAGCGGAATTAGATGTCATTCGATTGGTTTTCCTAATTCTTATGAATCAATTTAGTCAAGTGAGTGAAACCCTAATGGTCCCTTTGAGACCCCAACAAGTCTCTCTGTATGTTAGAGCATAGCCACTTAGTCACCCTAGCTCTCACGACCTTTGACTCGTTTCGTTTCAACTCAACAATATAGGAATCTCCCAGTGGGAGCCCTAAGGTACCGGCTCCAGGAAATTAACTAAAGGGGCCGGCTACAATGGGTCCCACTAAATGATTTAGTAGTTCAACCACCTTAAATGAAAATTCCAGGAAGCTTCCCAAGGGGACGACCTTCCTATCCTTATTAGACAATAAGGATGGACCCCTTGTGGATAAGCTTTATAAGCTTCATGGTGGGGAGTTCCCAAGGTGAGCCAACCATGTTTATCTCTACTACGAAGGTTGCATAAGATTGGTTTTAAGGATAAGGTTTATTCTTATCTTAAGCTAATCATGAAGGTCGGACCTCTATTTATCAAGAGAGGTCGGGCCCTATAATGGTTGTTTTAGAGGGCATTCTTGATTCAAGATGCTTTGGCCCAAGGTTTAATCTTGGCACAATGGTCGGCCCCTTGATCTAAGTATTTGTAATTTCTCAGGATTGTCAGCTATTAGAGAGATCTGGAGAGATGATGAGGGTTGGGGTGGAAAGGATCCCACCATCTTGCATCCAAAGCTTGTGGGGCATCCGAAGTCAAATATAGTCAGACCATAACTTTCCTTTTCTATTGCATATATTCGGAGGTTGCAGACACTACAAAAATGAGGATTATTCATTCTCATATTAGGTCAAGGTATGGAATTATTTATTTATTGGCATATATATTATCTAATATTTGTTTATTTTAATGGTTGTTCATGATTCATGAAAACGCATGTCCTTACAATTCGGGAATCGATTATTTTAAGTGTTTTAGCTGCGATCTTGATGGCTATATTTTCTCAACAGAAAGCCAAGATGAAAAATTGGGTGCAGCCTTAGGGATGTGAAAATGCAAGTAGATGCCACCCTAGGGTCCGACCTCTTTATACAGAGAGAAGGTCCACCCCCCTTGGGATTTCGAGAGGATTAGGACTGACCCTTAGTTGTCTACTTATGGGAGATTTATATGTTCATCCCCCTATGTCTCCATATGGATGAAGCTTATTCCCAAGGGGGAAACCTCCTTATTTGGAGAGCCGACCCCTAAGAAGCTTCTCGGAAGTGCCACCTGGATGTTGCCCCCATGAGTCTTTTGGTGAGCCCCTATGTGATTGTTCCGCTAGACTTTCGTATGGAGTTTCCTAGTAGGCTCAGTTCAACAGTGATAGACAGAGAGGGTAACCAGGTAGCTGGTTTGGACCCGCTACGTAAAATATGGGACTTATCTACGGTTTGAAGGAATTATTTAGCCTTTTCTCATTCGGCTCCACTTGGATTCTAATTTCCTAGCTATCTAATGGCACAATTTGATATACCAATAGTCATATGTAACTCCACTAAATAGGTGTGACTACACTCCAAGATGATGAACATCCTAATCGAGTCATGTCCTGCTAAATCATTGCAAACAACCCCTTTATCTGATATATGTAGATGGCATATGGGACTACCTATAATGTCTCTTGTCGATCCTGTCCACTTATCGATTTCCTTTAGTGCCTAATCTACCAATTTGATCAATGATGAAAAAACTCTTTTTCAAGAAAACATTGTTATCATAAAACAATATGATTTATGTAGGAAAATATTTCATCAAAACTATTTTACCAAAATGCCCGTGCATGGATTTTAGTGGTCAAATCCCATTAGTAAACACAAGGGCATCCATGAAAGAAAAAAAATCAAACGGATATCTCAAGGTTTGAGAATCTAGGTTCGGGTTTTGGATCTAACGAAAGACAAACTGACTCGGCCGATTCGGGTTTGGGTTCGTCGATTCGGCCATTTGGGAAAAATATTAAAAATAAAAAGTCCGAAATTCACATCTAATTCAGCTAATTTGGGTTGGATTCGATTGATTCAGGTGTGATTCAGGGCTTATTTTGCCTATGCGCGCCTGATTCGGGCTTTATTCTGCCAAATTAGGCTATTTCAACCTGTTATGGAGTTGATCTTGCTAATTTTGACCTAATCAGATTCCAATTTCGAGTTCGAGGAGGTGTTTCGATTTAGATCGGCCAATATCTGAACCTGTTCAGATGGTTTTCGGTTCTAGTCGGTCAAAATAGGTAGCAATTAGGGTGACGCAGTGGTATCCTTAAATTTGGGGATATCTACTCTCTTTGTGGGAGAGTGCGGAACTCCATTTTGAGTATATCTTCCTAACTTTGATTTGATTACCAAGATATCGATATTTTGATCGCATATTAAGTCAAAGCAACTAATGCCATAAACTTGAGTTCACTATTTCCCCAGGGATTGAATGCCTTTTACCTTTGGCATCAAATTACACATGACGATATTTAGTGATTTGTTCTTACTGTGCTTCTTTTCAATAAATTCAAAATACACTAACACATGTCCCTTACTCTCAACTCAGATGATTAAGACGAATCACCGGCCGGTTCATAGAGGTCAAGTGTGTTACATTCTTTTAAATGAAGTGTCCAGTTTTATCACCGACTATGAATAGTATTTGCAAGTAATGAGGAATTGCTGGCGTAAATCTCCTTTGCCCCAATGGTGCTCATTCTATACAACATGTCACCTACAATGTAGCTTGTGGACCCTAACTCATCTAATGAGTCATGGATAACTAATGCATCTCATTGATCATATATATATATATATATATATATATATATATATATATATATATATATATATATATATAGAGAGAGAGAGAGAGAGAGAGACAGAGAGAGAGAGAGAGAGAGATGATAAAATGCGGTGAGCAGAGCGTGTGGCGCGACACCGCAGCCGTCTGATGCACGCAGCGGTGCATCAGATGGCTGCGATGTCGCGCCGTACGCACCGCACACCGCATCCTAACATCCCTATATATAAGGTGAACTCAAGTTCACCATTGAATAGTGAAACAATATTTTAGTCATGCCACATGTACACCTTTTTGCTCCTTACATGTCCACATGGTAACATTAATGATGGTGGTTGGAAATATATTTCATTATCATTATTATTTCCTCTAAAATCGCACTTCATATATTTCATTCTACTAATTTTTAAACCCTTATCTTCCCAACTTTTCTTCCATAATTCCAATTTTGCATTTAACCCCCTATCATTCTCTTATCGATTAACTGACATATTATCTGCAAATAACATACACCACTGTACTTCATCTTGAATATTAACGGTATGTTCATCAATGACAAGAGTAAGAAGATACCTCCTTCGCGAGATCTGCGAAAAGGAGATCTGCGATTGTTCGCTGGCGGAGATCGGAGGAGATCGACGGAGATCTGCTCTCCTTCGCGAGATCGGCGAGAAGGACGGGATCTGCACCGGCGGCGCTGCACCTCCTCCTCCCGGCGGCGCTGCACCTCTCCTTCGCGAGATCTCCTCTCCGTCGGATCAGATCGGCGTGACCGACCCGGCGGCGCTGCACCTCTCCGTCGCGAGATCGGCGTGAGATTCCTCTTCTGTCCTGTGCGATCTGGCCTCAGATCTGGCCTCAGATCCGTGAGCCCACGAGCCTCTGCGAGAGGTGCGCCGTCCGAGCCGGCCCAGTCAGCCGTCCGAGCCTTCGGTTTCAGCTGCTTCCATCAGCAGATCGAAGGGATCTTGCGGGCAGATGGCGAGAGGGCGATCCCGAGGCTCCTCGAGTACCAGGGAGATCCGGGGTAGACCTAGGGGAAAGTCTCTCAGGCCCGATCTTCACCGTCCTGTAGGCTCTGCACGCTCCCGAGGGGTCTCGAGATCAGGGGATAGGGCTCTCTGGGGGAGGGGTTCTGGAGGAGTGGAGGCGAAGCGTCGTTCCCGAGATAGGCGTCTCGGGGGCGCTTCAATCCCATCCTCGTCGGCGACCTCCCATCAGAGAGTCTCTTTCGCCGATATCTTGCGCCGTCCGGCCAGATCTACAGCGAGACCGAGGTCGAGGGATCCTCCCGGCCGTTCTTCTCGGCCTTTTCGCAGAGGGCCTCCGGTGCGGCGCTGCCACCGGTGCGGCGAGCGGGACCACGCTGTAGCGGCATGTCGGAATCCTCTCGTCTGCTTTGCCTGCGGGAAGGTAGGGCACACTTCCCACCGGTGCGGGATGGCTCGTTCCTCAGGCTCTACCGGGTCTTCTACTGCGGGTGCGGGGGCCTCAATGGAGCTGCCGGTAGATCCCTGGAGGGGGGAGATGATGGAGGTGCTGAATAGATCCGGGGTCTGCCGGGTCTTCCGGAGGGCTGTGACGGCGGTGGAGTTGTCCGGGCACCTCCATCACGCTTGGCAAGGAGCCTGGGAGTGGCCAGCGCAAGAGATAGGGAACGGAGAGTTTCTTGTGGAATTCCCCTTCCGGCAGTTTTTGGAGATCGAGGTTGGTCGAGGTGTACGGGACCTGGGAGCGGTCTCCGTCTCCTTCCGGCCATGGGAGGAGCTGGCAGGGGCTGTCGCACGGAGGAGGAGGACAGCCCTGCGAGTCACCGTCTTCGGCTTGCCTTTCGATGCTTGGGGGGATGGATCGCTGCGGGCACTGCTCGATCCTTACGGCGAGGTGCGGGAGTGCCACAACGTTTTCCCATCGATCTCCCACCGTCGTTTCTGTCAGGCTACGATGCTCTGCTACGAGCCCGTCCTAATCCCCCCCTCGGTTCAATTCGCTCATGGCTGTGGAGTGTTTCGGATTCGGCTCTCCACTCAGGTTCTAGGAGATTGCACTTCACTCCCTCCTCCCCCCGTTGGCCATCTTCCTCCCTTGGATCACGGCATCGGTGATAGGATGCCCTCCGGCGAGCCAGAGATTCCCCCGGGCTTCGGTCCTCCGGTGGTTTCGCCTCTGCCCACGCGTTTCAGGCAACCGTGCACCGGGCCACCACGGTTTCCTGGTACGCCAGTGGCCGGGAGGGATCCGACGGGAGGAGAAGCGAGCAGCAGCCAGGAGCCAGGTACGCCATCCCTGCAGCAATTCTCCCAGGATGCAGGTATTGTTTCGAGCCTCGGGTTGGGTGCGACTGGTGACGTTGCCCTTTTTTCTCTCGAGAGGACGCACGTTGCTTGTTCTGCCAGCAAAGTTGCCCCCCTTGCTGATTTGCATGAGGGAATCCATGAGGGAATCCATGTGGGGTTGGAGGAGGGGGGACCCCCCTTGGGCCCCCAGGAGGAGGATGCGCCTATAATTATGGATAGCCCCATCATGGGGATTCCTCAGCTTCCTAACCTTGGTGTCGGCAGTAGGGAGGTGACAGGTCAGGGGGACGGGGTGCAGAGGACCGCAGCTATGCAGTGCGCAGACCATGGGAGACCGGAGGCTTCGTCAGATTCGGCGGGAGCCGCACAGTTTCAGTCGGCTAGGAGAAGCTTTAGGCAGATTTTGCAGCGCTCCTCGGATGATCCTCTGCTTGCCCAGGCTCTCGTGCGGTCCAAGATGCGCCTTTTGGATTTGGATCAGGCGGATCCTTCTGTGTCCCTCCCCCTTTCTCTTTTGGAGGATGATGCAATTCTTGACATTGCTAGGAAGTGTGGTTTCATTACTACCCCTGAGCTAGATAGTGTGCGTTTTTTTCTTGATTCTATCAGGGCTCTGGAGGAGAAAAGGGCGAAGTTGGCCTCCTCCTGAGTGGGCTAGCTTTGGGATCTGGTGGTGGTGTGGAGTCTGTTTTGTTTCTATGAAGATATTATCTTGGAATGTTAGAGGGTTAGGAAAATCGGAGAAGAGGAGAGCGGCCAGTTCTTTTGCCTCCATTCACGATGTGGACATCATCTGTATTCAGGAGTCGAAGCGGGAGAATCCGACGAGCCATTTTTTTCGTTTGCTCAGTACTAGGAAGATTGCTAAGTGGGAAGCTAAAGATGCTACAGGCGCGTCGGGAGGCATTCTGATAGGTTTCAGTGATGACCTCTTCTTGTTGAAGAGCACGAATGTTGGGGTCTTCTCTCTTTCTCTGGTTCTTCAAAATCGTTTAGATGGCGAGGAGTGGATGCTGTCTTCGGTCTATGGCCCGACGGATCACAGTAGGGGAGACGACTTCTGGACGGAGCTGTCCTTGCTTAGGACAAATTTTCAAGGCCCATGGGTCATCGCGGGGGATTTCAATGTCACTCGTGGTTCGGGGGAGCGACTTCGCATTGGTGGAGATGTTTCGGCAATGAGGGCTTTCTCCCATTTTATCCGGCACCAAGAGCTCCTTGATCTCCCTTTGACTGGGCGTACCTTCACGTGGAGTAATAAGCGAGAGGATCCCATTCTGGCCAGGCTGGATAGGTTTCTGATCTCGGCGGAATGGGATGTGCTTTTTCCGGGCTCAATTCAGACAGGACTGGCCTCCTGCGTTTCTGATCACGCTCCGATCCTCCTCTCAACTGACTCGATTGCTCCTGTTCGGCCCCCCTTCAGGTTCGAGTCAATGTGGTCGCTGGAGGAAGGTTTCAAGGACCTGCTGGCTGGTTGGTGGATAGAAGCAGGTAGGGTTGAGAACTCGGCCTTGAATATGGTAAGGAAACTCAGGTACATCAAGAAGAAGCTCCAGTGCTGGAGCAAGGCCCATTTCGGCAATGTTCTGAGGCAGAAGGCCTCAACCTTGGCTGGGATTCAGGTTCTGGAGGTGAAGGGAGAATCTGCTGCACTTACATTGCCGGAGTCCGCGAGGTTGAAGGAGCTGAATGAGAGCCTAGTGCTGATCTTGAGGAAGGAGGAGGAGATGTGGAGGCAGCGTTCGAAGGATCAGTGGGTGAAGTTGGGGGATGCGAACACCACCTACTTCCACAGGGTAGCTAACGCTCGGATGAGGAAGAACTTTCTGACCTCTCTGTGGCACGAGGAACGAGAGTTGACGACTACGGCGGACATCTTGGGGGCAGCCACTTCCTTTTTCAAGACTTCGTTCTTGGAGTCGGAGGTTCCGACAGGGATTTCCTTTGATTGGAGTGGTGCAGATTTTCCAAGGCTACCAGGAGGCTCAGGCATTGATGCGGAATTTACAGACGAGGATTTCCGGAGGGCTGTCTTTCAATCCAAAGGAGATGGGGCCCCGGGTCCAGATGGGTTCCCAATGTCCTTCTACCAGGAGTACTGGGACATGTTGGAGAGCGACCTTTGCCGGCTGCTTCGTGACTTCTTCTCGGGCAAGGTGCGTCTTCATTGCCTGAACCACTCGTGGATTATCCTCCTCCCTAAAAAATCTTCTGCAGAGACCATTCGGGACTACAGGCCAATCTCCCTTTCAAACTGTCTCTACAAGATCATTGCGAAGGTCCTAGTCAATAGGCTTGCGGACAACATCTCTCTGCTTGTCTCCCCCTCCCAGACCGCTTTCATCAACGGGCGATTAATCCTGGATAGTGTAGCGGCGGCTCATGAGACGATCTTCCACCTTCGTGAGTCTGGTGAAGAAGGAGTTTTGTTGAAGATCGACTTTGAGAGGGCTTTCGATCAGATCAGGTGGGAGTTCTTGCTTGATCTGTTGCAGGCCAAAGGCTTCTCTAGTGGATGGCTGGGGTGGATTAGAGAGCTTTTGGTTTCCTCGAAGTTATCTTGTCTTATCAATGGGGAGCAAGGCAAGGACTTCAAGGTGTACAAGGGGCTAAAACAAGGGTGCCCGTTATCCCCTTATCTGTTCATTCTGGTGGTGGATGCCTTTGATGCCGCAGTCCGTAAAGCGAATGCAGAGGGGCTGGTTAGGGGAGTGGGCGGTCACGGTTGGACTACCTCTAATCTGCACTATGCTGATGACTCTCTCCTTTTCACAGCGGCTTGTCCATTCCAGTTGGTCTCTCTCAAGATCCTCCTCTACGGGTTGGAGCTGATTTCAGGCCTGAGGATCAATTTCCAGAAGAGCAGCCTCTACTACATAGGTCCAGGGGATGCAGGCAGCGGGTTGGCCAGACTTTTGAACTGTAAGGTAGCGTCCCTGCCAATGAAGTATTTAGGGCTGCCTATCAGTGACAGAGCGCTGCGGCGAAAGGATTGGGAGCAGCTGATTCTTAAGATCGAGAGGAGATTGGAGGGCTGGAAAGGTAGATTTCTATCTTCGGGGGGAAGGCTAGTGCTGTTAAACTTGGTTCTTTCCTCTATTCCCTGCTACTACCTTTCCTTCTATTACCTGCCGTCTTGGGTGATTGACCGTATTGACAAGATTCGGCGATCCTTCCTTTGGCATGGGGTGGGCGCTAGCATAGGTGGCTACAACCTGATGAGATGGGACCAAGTCTGCCTGCCGAAGAAGATGGGCGGTCTGGGAGTCCTTGACCTGCTTAGATTCAATATCTCCATGTTGGGGAAATGGTGGTGGAGACTGCAGCAGGGAACAGGCGGATCCTGGCGGGATGTCATTCTGGCAAAGTATTTTAGGAGGTTCTCTCCTCTGCAAGCACGGGGTCGAGTGTCCGGCCGGATATCTCATTTTTGGAGGGGCATCCTCAGGGTCAAGGATCTCTACAGGGAGGCTACTACGCTGGTGTTGGGTGATGGGAGAGATATTAGTTTCTGGAGGGATACTTGGCTAGGGGACAGACCTCTGGAGCAACTCTTCCCAACGCTTTTCTCTTTGGCCCGGAACAAGGGAGCTTCAGTCCGTTCCCAGGCTAGCAGGAGGCAAGGGTCGATCGGGTGGCGTTTGAGGTTCGTTACTCCTTTGGATCCTGATGGTCAGCAAGAGCTGCAGGACCTCCACGTGATTCTTCAGGCGGCTTCGTTCAGGCCAGTCCGGGATGAGGTCCGGTGGAGCGGCACATCCTCAGGACTATTCACAGTTAGATCTTTCTATGATCATCTCCTGCCCCGAATGCAGCGGCACGGGCCGTCTAAGGCTATCTGGAAGTCGAAGGCTCCATCGAAGGTCCAAATCTTTTCCTTGTTGGCTTCGAGGAATAAGATTCTGACGAAGGCAAATCTGATGCGGCGTCATCACCCCCAGGCATTGGATGCTTTCTGCACCTTCTGCGCCTCGGAAGAGGAGACGTCCTCACATCTTCTGCTCGGATGCCCTTTTGCCCGGGTCCTGTGGGATCACTTCGAGAGTAAAGCGGGACTATCTTCGCACCCCAGGACCCTTAGGGGACTTTGGACTTCTTGGAGAAGAAGGAAAATCCCGGTGGAGATCCGGAAGCCGTGGGACATTTTGGTCATGGCAATCGTGTGGGTTATCTGGCTTGAGCGGAATAGCAGAATCTTCAACGGTAAGTCTGTAGGGCAGGATAAGTTGCGGCACTCGGTGATTTCCTTTTTCAGTGCTTGGATTGTGCCTTGGAGAGATAAGCTAGGGGCGGAGACTATCAGTTTTTGTAACAATCTGTTATCTTAGTTTTTAATGACTTCTGGTTGGGGTCCGCCAAACCCTCCCTCCTTTAGGAGGGGTTCTCAAAAAAAAAAAAAAAAAAAAGCAAGAAGACAGTAGTCCAATACCTATAATCTGAAATTCATATCTAGTTTTGTCATTTAAGTACGTAGAACAGTCCAAACATTTAAAACTTCAAATGAGGATATTGTTAGGGGGTGGGAATAGATCCCAGCATGGCCATATTGTTTCAGTCTCTACTTATTTCTGGAAGCATAGAAGTAATCTGAAGCCTTATGCTAAGCTCCTTTTATTTCTCTACTTTTGTGTCTAGAAAAGTTAAGCGTACTTGATACGGGTTTTAATCTTAAGAATAGCTTAATGCTTGTGTTAAGGGAGGAAGGACTGTATGGCTACTTGCATGGTTCACGAGGCACATCGATGAACATCACTGCATTATACCACCGCTTGCTCAGTACTCGGGCTCCTGATTGTGTTTAGATCGTGGCAAATTGGCTGACTAACGATCGAAATAACTATGGTTCAATCAAAATTGTGTTTGTTTCAGGTGTTCAGGTCGTACGGCTATCTGCTACCAGCCATCATCGTGTCGATGCTTCTTGCAACGGGCCCAAAGGCCTTTCTTATGGCCCTGGCGCTGCCTCTCGGACAGTCGGCTCTCTCTCTAGCGATCGAGAAAGTGTGGGGAAAGGCGCATCAAGGGCCGAGAGCCAAGATGAAGACCAAGGGGAAGCCGTTCGCAAGGCCTTCCACCGACTTCGGAAAGCAAGGAAGGGAGGAGAGGAGTGGCGATGACAAGGGAAGGCAAGGGTATCGGTCGTGGGTGTCGGCCGATGCCGGTGTTGCTGAAGAGGGGAGCGGCTCGCGTGGGTCCAGTAGTTTTGGAGGATGGGATGAGTTGGAGGGGCAAAGGGGTTCGGTAAGAAGGGAACCGGCCTCGGGGGGTGGGTCGGTCCGGGCTGAGCCGGCGAAGAAGGGGAAGTTGTCCAGCAAGAGAGGTAGACATAGGGGTGTGCCTTTGTTTCTGAGGTTGTTGATTGCAGTTTTCCCATTCTTGGGTTCATGGACTAGGATACTGTGATAGTGAGTGTATCCACAAGGCAGAGTGCTACTTCAGAATGTCAGTTGTCCTTGAGAATTTTTAGAGAGAGAGAGAGAGAGAGAGAGAGAGAGAGTGGTGGTGTTTTCTCAAGATTAGATGCGTCTGTACGAACATTCGACTATACGAGGATCTTTGGGTCCTGTATTGGTATGTTCTATTCTGATGTTGTTTGGGATATCCTACCGCATATCCAGACAGAAATGCACACCTTGGAAAATATTTGGGTTAATGTGTGAGAGGTACAACTGAATCAACTGATCCATCCCATGAACAGGGCCGTTGAAGTTTCTTTTAGCTTAAGGTCTTTGTTTTTTTAATAAATCTAAAATTATCTTTTTTTTATTCTTTTCTTCCATCTCTCTTCTCCTATTTCTCTCAACGCGACCATCGCTGGCGATAAGCGAAGAGGTGGGGCTCCGACTAGTGCATCGTATCCCATCTCGACAGCAGCCATCGTCGACTGTACATCGCATCTCACCCCGACGGAAGCCACTGCCGTTGAGGAGGGAAGAGGTGGGGCTCCGACTAGTGCATCGCTTCCCACACTGACGGGCGGCTGTCGATTGCCGATTGGTGCCTCGCACGGGAGGAGGGGGAGTTCGACAGTGGCGAGCAAATCTGATCAGTTCCGTGTTCATTGGTTCAGTGGCATTGCAAAGAAAACTGAAAACACAGTAAATGATATTTTTATCCACATATTTTCAACGTCCCTTATCTTAATTGGCTATTTGTTAGGGACAGCTTACTAAGTCCTCCAAAATATTTTACCCTCACATACGCTCCAGATGCTCAATGATATAGCTGGATCATTCATGGATGAATAAAGAGCTGCCCGATTTATAATTTGCACACATCCACATCCGTGCATCTCATCCATAGCCTCTTTTTTTTTTTTTTTTCTATTTCGAAACTTTTATTCCGTTTATTAAAATATTAATGTTTTTTTGTTTCGTTTCTGAAAAAATTATGACTTCTGCTTCGAATCTGATACTTCACGTTCACACTTCACGGAACTACAATTTTGGCATCTCTCCTACTTTTCTGCACTTATTACGTCGAACCAAACGGCCTCGGAGCAGCGACACATTCACACGATTTATATTCCTGTTTGATTAGCCCCACCCACCCCGTGCTACCCGCTGTACGGCCGCTCGCGCCATCGCCGGATCCACCTCCCCCCTGCTCCGGTCGCCATTGCCGATGGTTCTTCGAGAGGTGCAATAGAGCTGTCTTCCGTAACCTCTAATGGCAGTCACTGATGCGCATCATCCGTCGCCCCCCTCCTTTCCCTTCGACCCGATCGACCTCCAAACTCAACGACTACTCCCCCCAAAACACCCTCTCCCTCCTCCGATCCTGCCGCACCCCCTCCGATCTCAGCCAGCTCCACGCCCAGATCCTCCACCGCGGCCAGGCCGCCGACCCCTTCGTCGCCACACAGATGCTCGAATCCTGCGCCGCCTCCGGCGACACCTTCACCGCCCTCAGCATCTTCGGCGGCCTCCGCCACCGCAACGTATTCATGTGGACGGCCATCGTCCGGGGCTTCGTCGCCGCCGGGGCCCCCCGGAGGGCCATCCACTTCTACAGCCTCATGAGGTCGCTCGGCGTGGAGCCCTACAAGTTCACCTTTCTGTACGCCCTCAAGGCCTACACGACGCTGGGTGCCCTCCATCAGGGGAGAACTCTTCACGCCAATCTCATCAAGATAAGGCTCGATCTGGATGTCTACCTTCGCAGCGCCCTTGTGGGTTTTTACTCCCACTGCGGATGCATCGACGCCGCCCTTCAGGTGTTCGGGGAAATTCCCGATGGCAACAATTCTGTAGTCTGGAACGCAGCGATTGCCGGGTGCTTTGCTAATGGAGATGTCGGCAATGCGAGGAGGATGTTTGATGCGATGCCTGAAAGGGATTCGACGGCTTGGAACGCGGCGATAAGCGGGTACTCGAAATGCGGGCATGTGGAGGCAGCGAGGGCTCTGTTCGATGAGATGCCCGAGAGGGATTTGCTAGCATGGAGTGCGATGGTCGCGGGTTATTTACAGAGCAGGAGGGCCGCGGAGGCGATGAACCTGTTCGATGAAATGCTCAGATGTGGGGTGAGGCCTGATGGGGTGACCATTTCGACAGCTCTCTCTGCCTGCGCTCAGATCGGGGCGTTGGATATGGGGAAGTGGATTCATGCTTATGTTGATAAGAACCAGCTACATTGCGATGTCGTGCTCGGTACTTCTCTCGTGGATATGTATGCTAAGTGTGGGTGCATAGACTTGGCCCTTCAGGTTTTCCATGGGATGGAACACAAGAATGCGTCGTCATGGAATGCGATGATCTGTGGGCTTGCCTTGAATGGCTGTGGAAATGATGCCCTCGCTCTCTTCAGAAAGATGGAATCAACGGGTGTTGTGCCCAACGATATCACCTTTGTCGGCGTCCTATCAGCTTGTAGTCATATAGGGGCTGTGGCCGAGGGCCGTAGGCAGTTCGAGCATATGTGCGAAGATCTCAAAATTGTTCCAAAGATTGAGCACTACGGGTGCATGGTCGATCTCTTTGGGCGGGCTGGTCTCGTGAGCGAGGCAAGGGGGCTCATCATGGGCATGCCGATGGAGCCGAATCCGGTCATCTTGGGGGCTTTTCTTAGCGCATGCATGACGCACGGTGATGCAAGTGCTAGCGAGCATCTCACGGGAAAGGTTTCAAGGCTGACTGCCGGGGATGGAGGTTGCCATGTTCTCCTATCGAACATCTACGCATCGAAGAATCAATGGGATGGTGTTGCAAGAATCAGGAAGAGGATGAAGGGGATGGGTTTTCGGAAAGTTCCGGGGTGTAGCTCCATTGAAGTGAACAGCATTGTCCATGAGTTTGTTGTAGAGGATCAATCACACCCCGGTTGGGAGGAGATCTATTTGATGATAAACAAACTATCTGCACACCTAGAGATAGAAGGGTATGTTCCTAATTCTCAATTGGTCTAGTTGTATGATATTGATGAGGAATTTTAAGGAGAGTATTTGATGTTTTTAGTGTTGGAGGATTAGTCCCACCTTGGTAAAGTAGAGGGCGGAAACGATTCTTATATGTACGGTTGGACGATCCTTATATGTATGATTGGACCTCATCTCAATACCTGGGTTTTGGGATAGAGAAACAGAGATGCTATTCAGCATGAAGGTTTTCCCGATTTCGCTCAACATGACTGACGTGGCAACGTACAGCTGGTGGTTGAATTTCACAAGCGACATTTAAATCTTTTAACACCACCAGTTGTATGCTACCACATCAATCGTACCTAGCAGAATCGGAAAAACCTTCGGGTTGAATAACATTAAATCTCACATGTATTAGAGCCTAACTGTACCATTGACCTGCCGGGTGTGATCCCCACACATCTATCATCCATGTGACAAGGATCACAAAAAAATTGGCCTACACGTGAGGGGGAGTGTTGGACGATTAGTCCCACCTCGGTAAAGTAGACATAAATGATCATTATATGTATGATTGTATGTATGATTGGACATCATCTCAATATCTGGGTTTTGGGATAGAGGAAATCTCACATTTAGCAAATCAGAAAATATTGTAAAACATTCTCTCCACTTAGGACTCGAAAAACCAGATGCTCAAGTGATTCTAACTATGATGTGAATTCGTTTTTAAAAAGCTTGAGTTTCAGCTCTGACTCGGATTTCTCTTGTATTGACAAGCATATAAGCCCAAAGTACGAAAATCCTCCAATTATTTTCTTTCGAATTCATATATAGTTTGCGAGTGTTATCGAGACATCATTTGGTGGTCTGGGACGTACTCCGGCTCAAGCCAATGGATTTGACAATCCATAGATCTGACGGTTAAAATAAGATGGCTAGGTTGGGCATAAGACGGTTGAGGTAAGATGGCTAGATTGGGTATCAGGACTATAATCTACATCAATCTTATAAAGCTTAGGCCTTTGGTGCCACGTGGCAACCTCACATTCTTTCAATCTTTTTAAATTTCAACATGTGAAAAAATTGAAAATTAGAAAAAAAGAAAAAAGAGAAGAAGATATTAATGATGGTAGCCGGTGGATTTCAAATGAGTGCAATTGATATTAAACGGCCAACAATAAAATAAACCGATCCCACTAAACTCTACCCTCTCCTCTCCTTTCCTATTTTTTGTATTATAAAAATATTAATTGCATGAAATATCATTAATGAGATAAATAACCCATTAGTCTCTTCCTCAGCCTCTCCTATTTTTTGTTTTAAAATGTTAATAACATGAAGCACTCATTTGTGTGATAAACATATCACATTAAACTATATCCTTCCTCTAATCTATCTGATTTCGAAAACTCTCCGTCACCTTACATAAAGCCTACAACATTTTATGTTACCATATATCTCTATTATATATCGGATGAGCTTTGATAAGGTTTTCCTCTCAGATGTTTAATGAAGAATGGAGGATGTGTGATCCGATTGAGCATCATAACCGTTACCGCATTGCACCACACGATTAGTACTAGTATATATATTATAAAGCTGAGTAAATATATTGGATCGGATCTTATTTGGATCAAATCATGATAGATCCGAATTTGATTCAATTATCCGTTCCATCGCATACTCAGTAATGATTCTCGAATTATTCACAATCATTAGGGCTGCAAACGAGCCGAGCCGAGCTTTGGTCTGCTTGAGCTTGATTTGGTTAAAAGCTTGGTTGTTTAAGCTTGGGCTTAGCTTGTGCATGAACTCTTATCTTGAAGTCAAATCTTCGCTTTTTATGGACATAATCACAAAGCCTGTTCACAAGCTTTCTCATGATCCCTAAACAAATATGTTCATGAACCCAACCGAACCGTGCTGAGCTTTACTATGTTTGAGCTTGGCTTATTTATTAAACAAGCCTCAAATTGAGGCTTGGGCTAAAATAGTAATTGAACAAGCTTGAACGAGCCCTCATGAAGCTTGTCTGTGAGCTACTCACGAACAGCTTGGTTCATTAGCAGCCCTATCAATCATCAAACCAATCATGAACAGACCAGAGCAGAATTATCTTAAAATTTACCAGCTGAACTTGAGATTATACACTAAACCCAACACATTTCAACCAACCACCGGATAATAGTTGAAAATTGGCTTTGATTTCCACCAATTCCTTCCACGTTGGACAGAGCCAACTAGTCGGAAGATGTTATCAAGTAAATCAGAGAACTCAAATAGGAATTTCCAAATCATCCAAACCACATAAACAACAACGCGAAAAAATGATTCACTGCCGATAGTTGCACAAATTTAAAAACGCTAGTTCGATGTCACATATAATCCAACAAAGCACAGCAACAATAAGATAAACAGAACAACCTCCCGAGATGAAAATTTCAGAAACACAGAACAGCACTTGGAAGTCTCCTCCTACATGAAGAGATTGGGGCGGGACGCCTTGAAGGTGGTCTTCAGCTTCCTGGTAGGGGGCCTCACCTTCTTGAAGACGAGGGGGAACTTGATCTTCGAGTCGTGGAACTGCTTGGTGCTCTCACGCTTACAGAGCTTGGCAGGGATGGTGGCCGTCTTGATGATCTGGATGCATGGGGACCTCACACGGTGGCGGGACGCCATCTCGTTGTACATGTGCTCCACAGCGCCGTTCAGCGTCGTGTCCCTGTACTCCTTGTACATGTTGTGGTACCCAGTCCGGCTCTGGTACCTCAGCCAAATGCCGTAGTTCTTGATCTTCGTCGGGTACCTCTCAAAGATCTGTACGCAAGAATAAATCAGCATCATCATAACCAAGTACTAGAGTTTGGCGACAGTAATATCAGCGCCTATGCGTAACGCATCCATCAGGGACTGCCAGCAAATTCAAATTAAAATGCAATATAATTGAGATCGAGTAAGGTTTGCCATGTGTCAAATTAGGTCTTGGGTGAAAAGTTCAATCGATATAAAAATAATAATACACATATGCACGGGTAAAAATTAAATTCCCAAAGACACTCAAAACTTTTTCAAATACAGCTGTTGGATTGGCGGGTGGATCTGTGGTTTTACAAGAGGGGGGCAAGGGAGTGATTAAAGAATTATGTATAAAGATACAGGGATTGCAGATGAGACTATGAGATCAGCGATCACATAATTTACTACCATGTTCTCCCTATCCCTCTACATCCTGATTTTCCTCTCAATCCATCCTGTTTTTCTCTCTTAATACTGCTGGGATTGGCTGCAGAAGTAGTGGTTTAACAGAGAGACTCGCAAATCACCATTGATCTCTCTTCCGTTCTCTCTGTTTCCTCACCATCATGTTTATCTTTCTCCCTCGCTTTAATTGCACTATGGATATTACACTTCGTCTTATGCATTCAACCAATGATGTCACACCTCTCATGTGTATCTTTCCTTCTGATTAGATCAAATATCTTCATATACATGTTTCCCTCTCCCTTTCCACCCTTTCCAAATCCATGATCCACTTGCTCACTCCATAAATGCTTCAATAGATGGGCTCTCCTTTTTATCTCTCTCTTGAAATGTTCAAGTTGCCTCGTTGGTTATTTTATTCATGTTGCACTTAATTTGGCTTGATGCTGTTAACACATGTGTTATAAATAGTGAAAAACGGTCAACAAGACCATATGTCCAGCATGTTCATGTGGGTAAGAGATGCTTTTGATCGTGGCATATACACCTCACAAGTATGGCATGTGATTTTATAGATGCCCAAGTAGGGAGTTTAGTATCCAATGGTTTTTTAGGTGACTAATTGTCCGAAAACAATGATAGGAAGTTGCGCACTCAAATAACTTGACCTTTTAACGAATTGTTATGACAACAGTTTCATATGGTACTAGGAGTACCAATGTACTATCGATAGCCAAATATACGAAATACTGAACATAACACATCTACACCGACTAACCGTCATTTCTTGCTTGCTTATCCGAGGACCAATACAGCATGGCCTGGGATACGTGTGCATGTGATCTATATTCATTGGAGCTCTAGAATGTTTTATGGGTTTTTTTGCTGTTCTTAGTGATAGTTTCTTAATAGGTTACAAAATTTTTATGAACATTGTGATGTATCTATAAACCTCAAATGACTTTTTTCTACCAATTTGGATACGAAAAATTTAATTGTATATGTATGTGTACTGCTTTTAGTGTATGTTTAAACCTACTTGACGTTTTTTTATGCTAGATTAATCATAAACAGTAAGTGTGCTTTTAATGTATGTTAGTTTAAACCTGCTTGATGTTCGACTAATCATAAACAGTTGTTCATAACAAATCTACTTGAGTGGCATATCAAATGATGCTCCTGTGTTTCTACTCTATTTGACCGCTTCTATTTCGTCATAACAGACATTATTTCCATGATTATGTCTCTTTTTAACAGTTTCTATAGCCGCGTCAAACATTATTTTCAACCAGAAACAATTCTCAGCACATTTATAGGAAAATAGAATGATTCTCCGATGAAACAGAAGATCGGAATGATCTTGGATATCAAACAACCCCTAGAAATCCAGATTATCCTTTTTATCATAAAAACAAATTACCCATATTACATATAAACCAAGGGTAGCAAAACACAAAATATACAATAGGTGCTATTAAAAACAGATAATTGTTATAACGTGAAAACCAGAAGATGACAACCTACCGACCGACTTATTTGAAACTTTCCCACAAGGAAAAAAAACACAAAGCCCTATTCAATAAGTGGTTCACTGTAAAGAAGAGTAAACGAATAAGCTGACAAAAGGACTGCAAATTTGCATCACTAACCGTCAGCATTGTGACAAGAAGACAACCCTCTTTAGCGTGTCAGTGGACCGGTAAGATGTTCCAACGTTATTACAACCAATAGCACGAGACCACAATTTAAAATATAGAACTATACAAGTAAACAAATGAATTCAACAAAAATGTGAATGAAATGGAACCATGGGAAAATTTCCCCTATTTATTTAGTAGCTAACATGATAAAGACATCACAACCCAAGGTAACCTTACCACCAGTTGCAAGTAAACATTCAGAGTAGAAATGACATTACTGGCTTTCTAGGAAGCACGAACACTTCCCTAGGCCTCCCGTATCCGTGTCGGACATCGACACTTGCTGGACAAGCACCGAACACGCATGTGCCGTGTTTCACGTGCTTTTAGGAACCGGACATGGCTAGACACTCACCGGATACGCACAAGACAAGGCGGGTTGATGGGTTGTTCGATATAGGGTCAGGTCACAAGCTGTTGTGATTCAGTTTTGGTTTTAACCTATCTGATCCTCTGAGGTTTTAAGCTCAGAGGATCAAATAGGTTGAAGCCAAAATTGAATCGCAGTCGTTCTTTTGCATGTCATTTGGGCCCGAGTATAATTCACTTGTCAGGCTGGTTGTAACGGACGGTTACAATTCAGTTTTGGCTTTAACCTATCTGATCCTCTGAGGTTTCAGATAGGTTGAAGCCAAAACTGAAACGCAACCATTCTTTTCCATGCCATTTAGGGCTGTATGTGATTCACCAATCGAGTTGGGTGTAACTAACGGTTGTGATTCAATATTGCATTAAATTTTTATTTTAGTTGTTTTCTATGAGGTTTTTTCGGTTATTGAAATATATATGAATTATAAACACACAAAATATAAATAAAAAAAATATTAATTTATTTTGATGTGTCCCTGTCGTACCCGTGTTCTCCTTTTTAGGATTTACCGTGTCGACGTACCCATGTCGTGTCATAACCGTGTCCTCGTACCAGTGTCAGTACTTCTTAGCTGGCTATGATCCAAAAAGTTAAGCAACAAATTATATCTCCATCGATAACGTCTTCAAAAAACATCTTCAAAACGATTGGTGCGTCAAACCTCATGTATGTGCTTAATTCGAAAAAAGACTTTAATTGGTTGATCTAGCTGAATCGCATGAATAGATCATCATCATCATCCAAGTCTCATCCCATAATGATGGGGTTGACTGAGCACAACTATGATCATGTAAATAGACGAAAACTTTGTTTAACTGAAAGTAAAATCCTAGGAGTAAATTGGTAATTTTACGAAAGAAAGACTAAAATATAGTATTCATAAATCTAGGACATGTAAACTTCTATCGGTATCTAAAACAGTTGGCTCTAATATATGGATAATAAACACAAAATATCCAAGGGAATAAGATTGAGTAAGAAATGCCTGAATGCGATTACGGAATTAGAAGTGTGGGATACCTGAGCCAATCACCACTCGGCAATGAAATATGGACACGGATATGGGACATGACATATCTTGAAAAAACTAGGACACGAATAAAGCAATACTATACATGCTTAATAAAAACTTGATTAATTTTCATTTTCCAATTCAAACCATATATAATGGAGAATGTCATGAAAGCATGCAACGATGCAAGCAAACTATCATTATGCCATAATATATAATAAACCATTCATAGACAAATGACAACCGCTGAAACCCTAGATCCCTTTCTTTAATGATTTTCTCCAAGTCTCTCTCAGTGCATAGGAAAGAGAGGAAGAAAGATCAAGGGATAATAAGAAGGCGTTGGGCATACTTAACCCGTGACCCGACCCGAAGCCACAATATGACATATGACCTGACCCCGGCCAATATATGTAATTCTCATATCCCTCCCATACCCCTCCCGTATCCACACCGTGTCCCACTCGTATACGCACCAAAATTTAATTATTAATTTGATGGATACGTGCTTAGCCGTATCAAACATATTCGCATCTGATACGTATCGACCACGGTCACGGGGGTGGTTTTGGAATTTGGGATATCCATGCTTCCCGGCAACTCGAAGAGTGCAAGGCATTATTTCACCAAAAATCCAACCAGATATGCCAGGTTTGTCAATAATCCAGGACAATGGTCAAATCCACATGATCGATATGCAACACCTGCGAAAAGAGTCGCCACCTCATTCATAAATGGATTCGAACGGCAGCAAAGCATAACATGACACCGTCGGCATGCTAGAGCCATGACCATCATATTTCTGACATAATACCACAACTTAATAATAGTTACTCCTCCCCCCTTGCCTCGGCCTAGAGTCTTTTTAACAATAAAGTTCTATCTTCATAAGATTATTATAAACTGAGGCCATGTAAGCTTAAGCACATCTAACATGAGAAATCTACTGATCAGTGATTCCACCTTATACTGAATGACACAAATCAAAATGGGTAGGAAGTAAAGAAACTAAACCTCATTGATGGCCAGCATTTGCCCATTGCTCTTCTTCACCTTCTTCAACTTCCTCAAAAAGTACCTAAGGTAACCAGTGATAGCCAATTTGCAGGTAAGTATAACAATTAAAATTTACAGGCAATGAGAACAAATAGTAATCTAGAATCTATAGAGAGAAAAAAAGTATGTTTACCAAAACTTGGACTTTGCCCTGACTTCATTTGTCGCCCACAGCTTCATGCGAAAGATTTTCGGATGCTCCTCCGACGGGGTCGGGAGGGCTCGGCCCACCACCTGGTACTGATGAAACTGCTCCCATCCAGCGACACAAATTAGTCATCAAAAGATAAAACAGATTTGTACTAAGAACTCGGAAACCCCAAAGACAGAAGATGCAGCTGATCAAAGTAGCACGAAAATCATATAAACTCGATTTTCCGAGATGGGTTTTTTTTTTGTTAATGCGGATACAACCATCAGTGGCCACATTGATCAATTATCGCCGGATTTACGATCAAGCGCAACGAAACCCATGAAAATAAGAGCATGGAGTTCATCATAACAGCACTAAAACCATAAAAAACCCACATTTTGGGTGGGTTTTTCTTGGTTAATCAGGATATAACCATCAGGAATTTCAATTAATGTTAATCGGGATAAAAACATAAAAAAATCTACTTTGAGCAATTTCAACGACATTCCGATGGGGAAAAAAAAAATCGAAATTGTTAACGGCAGCCGATCTGATAGCATACATCCGACCCCAAACACCACAGCAGTCAGAGATTGTTAAGGATTTTAAAGAAAAATACCCTGAAGTTGCCCATCGCTCGCTTGATCTCCGACGCCCCAAACACCTCACCGCCTCCGCCCCTCGGATCTCAGAACTTCGATCTAGTCCGAAACCCTAAAAAGAAGCAAAACCTTAGCGCCGCAATTATTGAGTTTAGGCCGCGACTTGTATTGGATTTACGATCGTGCCATTGGAACCGGTGTGAAATGGTTGTGCTTGCTAACTTTAGACGGAAAAAAAAGAGGAACGGAGAGTATGGCCTTGTTGAGATGGGCTTCACGATGATTTGCACCCACAAATTACTAACACCCCTATATCAGGCCCACACCTTAGCCCTTTTTTTATTTTTACTATTTAACCTCGTTTTGATAGTGCACCCAACATATGAGCTTACCTCCTTCTCTGGCCTCTCCTCCTTGCTCTGCCCGCCGTCGCCATCATTGTCATGTCCTCCTCTTCCTCCTCCTCCCTTTCTTCCTCCTCCTCTCCACTCCGATTGCCCTGTCGGAGTTGTCAGCACCCCACCACCGTCTCCTCTTTCTCCATACCCAACCCAATTCAACCAACCCCCCCCCCCTCCCTTTCCCCTTCCTCCTTATTTGTGAACGTCTTGGTCGCTCCCGGCCGACATGGTTGGCGGTTACTCCTGATCGACATGGTATGGTACACATCGATCCATCTCGACCATGACCACACGATGTCGGTCGAGACTGACCGACACGTTTGCATGAGAGAGAGAGAGAAAGAGAGAGAGAGAGAGAGAGAGAGAGAGGAGGAGGAGGAGGAGGAGGAGGAGGAGGAGGGAGGCGCGGTGAGGTGCATGGGACTTACGCCTCCCAACAGCTTGATCGGAGTGGGAAAGAGTAGGAGGAGAAGAAGATGGATACAGCATGGGCAACGACGATGGCCGGAGTGGGGAGGAGGTAGCATCCTAGCGATGACCGGCGGCTCAAGCAGTGGAGGTAGGGGTGTGCATATTAATATGCCTTGGATGTTGGGGGAATACATTCGGCATTTCTTTATTTCTTAAGTTGGGGGTGCTAGTAATTTGTGGGGTGCAAGTAGAAATATCATTTGTAAATTAGAAGGATGGATATTATATGGGTATCAAGTTGCTGCGAAAGGATAAGTGGGGATTGTTTGGTTTGGTTGCAACAAAGTGAGTTAAGGAAGAAATGAGTTTATTCACAAAAGTTATAATTGTCTTTTTTATAAAAGCAATATAGATATCTTTTTTCTAAATATTGTCTAGTAACTTAATAAGATCCAGTTGCTTAACAGGGGAATCGACTCTGCTCCAGTAACAAAATTGCGCAATAGCATCCAAGCGCATGCTATACCGAAACAGCGGCATGTTGCTTTTGCATTGCACTCGCCTGAGCGCTACTGGGTTATTCGTTACAAGAATGGAGTCCTTTCCCCCAAATGACACCTTGATCGTATTAAGAAAATAAAAAATCTCTATATTGCTTTTATAAGAAAGATGGTCATAACTTTTGTGAAATAGACTCATTCCTTCCACAACTCTCTCCACATAACGATAGTGGTGGGCTATCAGTTATGCCACCTAATAGTAGGCCACCCACTAGGGGATATGGGAGTTGGTAAGCAAAATAATGCTTTGGTTGGAGGTTGTGGGTTCGATTCTTCCACACCCCCCACTAATTTACCCAGGAGTGCATAGGAAAACTTCTGAGTGGGTCAGTGTGTATTCCTGAAGGGATTAGTTTGAGCCCAAAGTGGGTCCATTGCTTGAAAGGTTTCAGGATACTTACCAATCTCAAAAAAACAAACCTAATACCAAGCCAACAATCTGGTCTTTATCCCGATAATCTTTCTATAATTTTTTATCAGGGACACATGTCCGATTAGAGTGGCATGTGTTAGTATCTACGCATAAGAGAGATCATGGTTCAAAGTTTGCAACATGCACAAGAGTGTAAATATTTTTACCTAAAACCAACCTTGAACTCGTCCGCATGAACACCACATTTATTACATGCAATAGCGGCATAGGACAATCTCGGTATTCGATCATGCGATGTTCTGAGAGGGATAAAATGGGTTTACTGTTGGGATAAAACCTCAGTTTGTCGATGTTCTTTCTATCAAGGGGCAGATCAGGACTAATTAAATGTTCTAAAAGAGTAAGTATGAATTTCAAAAAAAAAATCAAGATATGTACTGCTTGCTTCTACAGATGTTTCTCACAATATAGAAACCACCCACAACTCCTACCAAAAAAAGAAAAAAGAAAAGATATCACCCAAAAGTCGATCAATCCCACATATAATAAAGAAAAAATCCTCATATAGAATAAAAAAATTAAAAAAAAACAAATGGATCTATCACCATGTTTCAATGGATCTACATGGTTTCGATCAATCTATTTGACAGATCTGTGATATAGAACAAGAAAAAACAACAACTAGGGTTTGAAACCGAGTGGCAGAAGGAATGATTTACTAGGGCGAATAGGTGGTGAATCCGTACGGAGAGGACTGATTGTTGTCGGAGAAGAAGTCATTGGAAAATCACATGATCGTGATTTGGTTTGACGATTTCCTCAGATTTTGGCTTGAAACATTGAAATGAAGCACTTAGATGGATCCCATTTCCTTCCACACTCAAATTTGTAAAAGAATAGCCGAAACGAATGGGAATGAAATGGTTTCCACTACTCGATTCTTTTGCACAGGCAATTTCCAAGCAAAAGAACACGAACCATATTTCCAATTCCGTGGAAATGCCCCTAGCCTAATTCTGGGAATTAAACAACAGAAATTTTTCAAAAACGGAACAAAATAAATAATATTTTAATAAACGAAACAAAACTTTAGAAATTGGAAAAAATGGAATAGTACGTCATCTTAAATGGCATAAATTGTTTACGCCATTAGAGATGGCGTAAAGATGAAGCAATTATTTTACATACCCGAAATACCCTTGAATTACGCCATCTGTCATGGCGTAATTATTTTAAGATACAGATACACCAAACTCATGAAGCATTTTATTTATTATAAAAGATGGAGGATAGTTCGGATTATTTGGTAACGAGTTACAATCTTATATTTGATCTGTTTAGAAGTAGCTTGATGATGTTTTTCTTGGCACTACCTTATATGTGCATATATAGGTCAAATTATTTATCACAATGCCAAATGTATCACCATCACAATTTTTTTTTGCATAAATACGCCATGTATATTCTGACATATCACATTTTACCGTAATTTTACTCTTATTATTGCAATCATATATTAAAGTATTTTTTTTTTAATTGCAATATCAAGCATGACTTTTCTAAATAATTTTGTCGATGAATATGTTTTACCAATATAAATCTCGTTATCATCTGAAGATGATGAACTAGACTCACTAATCTCTAAATTCATATCACTATCAGAGGTAATCGGTGCTAGTCCTGATACTAATGTTGGTATCGGTACTAGTATCGGTATAATAAATAAGGGTTGACTAGTATTATCAAACATATCATAGTCATTTGCTAATGCTAATGAACTAGGCTCATTAGTATGACCATAATATAATTGATAATTAATATTTACATTACTACTTGGGGAATAATCTATAAATATAGAACCTAATACCATAAGAAATATTATCTTGTAATATCCATTCCCAATTTGCATTATCATAAATTTTAATTAGATAAGATTGTGATTCATTAACTATATAAGCTGACCTTAATACGAAGTCCAGAGGGAGATTGCAACGAGTTGCTATCTCCAGTTGCACTTGTACAAATGTCGAACCTAGTCAAGGTTCAAAATCTTGAGAAATATCGCGAAATATCTCATTTTTTTGAAACCACGACACGAAATCCCGCCTACGGTTTCAAGCGGAATGAAAATCACATATAAATCATAATATTTCGCGAGATATCGCGCAAAATATAAAGCTCGCAAAATATCGTGAAATTTCAAACCGACATCTGGGTCCCGCATCATGTGCTGCACAGAGGGCGACCGACCAAACCCTCATTGACCGTGATATTTTGTGAATTTTCACACAAAATTGAAAATATCGCAAGATATCGCGAAATCTCGAGCCGACAGCTGGGGCCCACCCACGTGGGGCGGCCGAGAGCGACATGTGATTGTCATTTTTGGTGATATATCGTGAGATATTTCATGGTTTTTTAGGTATTTTCGTGATATTTCGTAGCTCATGTCTCTTTCGAGACAGCTGGGGCCCACCCACGTGGGGCGGCCGAAAGTGACTGGCCCGGTTGTCGTTTCACTGTGATATTTTGCGAATCTGTACGATATTTCGTGAAACTTTACGATATTTCGCAAAATTCTCACGATATTTGGGCGAAATCCCTTTTCATAAAATTCTATCTAAGGCAGTGGGCTTTCGGACTTGGTTTGTTGAGCAGACTGAGCGAAATCCTTTCTCTTTCATCTCCCTCTCTTCTTAGCTCTCTTTTGGACCTTGGTTTTTTTTTTTTCTCTTTTTTTTTATCTACTCCAATCTCTCTCTCCCGGGTCTCCCCCTCTCTCTTACTCTCTATTTGGGTGTAAAGCATTGCTGCGATTTTGGATGCAAAGTGGATGATTTCGGATGCAAAGTGGGCAAAGTTCAAAATCTACACCACCACTTAGCATTAGGTAATTTCGAACATTGCATTTTGAATAGGCAAAGTAGGCAACATTTTGAACCTATGATTTCAAAATCATATGTATCATATATTGATATATATGATTTCGAACCTACATTTTGATTAGGCAAAGTAGGCAACATTTTGATGTACGTTGTTGAATTTCTGAATATATATTTAAATATATTTGTGTTTAGCCGTTTAGGTAATATGTGATTTCGGATTTTTCCAATCCTAATTTCGGATTGAAAAATTTTCTGAACATACATTTCAAAAAATATCGCGAAATATTGCAAAATATCTCGTTTTTTTGAAACCTCGGCACGAAATCCCGCCTACGGTTTCGAGCGGAATGGAAATCACATATGTTCAGAAATTCAACAACGTACATTTGATGTTAAGTAATGTATGTTAAATAATTTAAGTAATCTCTTTTTCTTTTTTAATTTTGATTTGCTCTCCTCTCTTTCATCTCCCTCTCTTGCTCATCTCTCTCTCGTTTAAGTAATGTATGTTAAATAGTTTAAGTAATCTCTTTTTCTTTTTTAATTTCGATTTGCTCTCCCCTCTTTCATCTCCCTCTCTTGCTCACCTCTCTCTTGTTTATCTTTAATTTTTTATTTTGAATTGTTCTTTTTTTTTTTTTTTGCATTTTGAATTGCTTAGGTAATTTCGGATTAGAACTTGTGAATCACTAACTCTCTCTTTGGTGTATCTATGTGAATGATTGTTCTGGTTTTGGATGCAAAGGAGCTGTTTTCGGAGTACAAACGTGCCGTAATATTTGCCTAAAAGGTGCTTATGGTGTCGAATTATTCTCTCTTCTAGTTTTCTCTTTCTTCTCTCCTCTCTTACTTATTATCTATTTGGGGTGTGTGCATGGATTTCAGAGTGCAAAGAACTTGATTTCAGAGTGCAAGAAGTGCAAAGGTGTGAGGATTTCGGAGTATCCAGAGTGCAAATAAGTATAGGTAATTTTTTTCAAATAATGTCATTTTTCTTTGACATTAGCAATTAGCAATTTTGCATATAGATTAGTCTAAATTCTAAATTCTAAATTTGACATAGTAAGATAGCAATACCTAATTCTAAATTCTAACAATATCTAAAAGTCTAAATTAACTATAATTTTAAACTTCTGAAATTTAATATCTTAAAAATAATGTTAAAAAATATATTATAAAATCAAAACGTAAAATTGATTCGCATAAAAATAAGAATTATCTAATTTGTTTAAAAACATACGGTGTGCTTGACTATTTGCTTATTTGCGTAGATGTTGGCCCTAGGGATTTCGATCTTAATAGGACGAAGAACACCAAAAGTTGCACCAATTTCACTCTTTGATCAAATCGATGTCTAGGCTAGCCTTGTCCCTTAAGAGGGTGACAGTTTCTGTTCTATGAGAGTGGTTTTTAAGAGGGACCATTGAGACCCTTTCACTCACTTGGGGGCTTACGTGGTCAAATTGGTTTTATAAAACCGGATTGAAGGCTTAGGTGTACTCTTCAAAAAGTTAGGAGCTGTCAAGTTGAAATAGGCTGAATCAATAAGTTTTTAGATTATTTGTGTGCTTGATTGTTACCATGGTTGATAAAATCATATAAATGTTATTTATTTGCAGCGAAATGGAAAAAAAAGATATCGGGTGGAAACATGGTGTCGCTGTTGGTGATGACAAGTCCAAGTCCCAATGTAATTATTGTCATAAGATTCTTAAGGGTGGAGGGGTATCAAGATTGAAGCAACATTTAGCAGGAGAATTCCCTAATGTGGAGAAATATGTTAAGTGTCCCATAGAAGTTAGAGAACTTATGAGGGAGACTTTGAAAGCAAGCAGTGATAAGACACTTGAGAGACGGAGGACTGAGAAGCAGTTTACGGAGAGTCTAGCTGCCCTGATCCATATTGAAGAAGATATCTCTGACGATGGTGATCCAGCATTTAACTTAGGAAATAATATGTCTCGTATTGAGGAGTAGGACAAGGAGCAAAGAGCGAGGTTAAAGCAAACGAGGCCAAATTTTGGTTAATCTGTACGTGAAACGGGAGGTGGTTCTGGAGCTAGTGGTACTACCCAAAGGGGGAAGGGTATTAGCAGCTTGTTTCGGTCAAAGTCTATAAGGTCAGGCTCACAGTCAACTTTTGATCCTCATGTTTGTAGAGGATAAGACACAAACCAACCTACAATTCCTCAGATAGTACATAAGAAGGGGATTAAGAATAAGTTGTACAAGTTTATTGCACGGTTTGTATACTACGGGGGTTTGACACCTAATGCAGTAGTCAATAATCCTTTTTACCAGATGATGATTGATGAGGCTAGTAGGTATGGACTAGGAGTGAAAACTCCAAGTGCGTACGAGTTGATGAATCCTCTACTCTTTGAAAAAAAATGGCCACAGTACGGTGTTACCATCATATGTGATGGCTGGACAGGTCATATACGCAGGTTATTGATAAATTTTATGGTATGCAGTGATGGTCAAACAATTTTTCTAAAATCAGTTGATGCGCCTGAACATGTGAATGACCAATTATATTTGTATAATTTGATGAAGAAAGTAATAGATTCTGTTGGAAAAGAATATATTGTACAGATTTTCACAGACAATGGTAGTGCATATTTGAAAGCCGGTAAAACACTCATGGATACAGAAGGCTATAACTTATTCTGGACCCCTTGCGCTGCTCATTGTATAGACCTGATACTTAAAGACATTGGGGAGAGGAAAAACATAGTGGAGTTGATAAAGAAGGCAAGATTAATTACGAATTATATCTACAATCACTCGTTCGTGCTTGCTATAATGAGAGAGAAGTGTGGGGGGGATATTGTGAGACTGGGTCTCACTAGATTTGCAAGTAACTACGTTGCACTACAGAGCTTGCTCGATAAGAAAGATCAACTTAGGATAATATTTATATCTCCTGAGTGGATACAATACCATGGACAATATGCTGCCACAAATATCGAGGACATGGTTGGGAGTTCGATATTTTGGGTTAAAGTCTGTGAAGTTGTCGCTCTCTTAGCTTCTATTGTGAAAGTACTGAGGATAGTGGATGGGGATAAGAAACCCACCATGGGGTATCTACATCGTGCTATCGATCTGATGAAAGAAGATATAAAGAAAGCCGCTCGTTATCCCGACAGGATATTGGGTATTATTGAGAAAAGATGAACAAAACAGCTAGCACATCTATTACAAAAGGATGGTAAAAATCACTTCAATTTACCAAGCCATTTATGTTTGATGAATTTACACCATTTTAACCACGGAAATTATTTAATCCCACATCGTTCTATCTAAATCCGATGTACTATTATTTCCAAGATCTTGGAATACGTGATGATCTTATTCAGGGGCTTCAAGAAGTGGTAGCCAAGTTGGTATCGAATCCTTAGGAGTAAGCAACATGTCTTAGTGAGGTAAATACCTCTAATTTTCTAAATAGAGATTAAGACAAAAACATGACTGTTAACTTAAATCTTCAAATGCATATGTAGTTGAAGATATTTAAAGATGCGATGGATAGCTTCACAATATCGACTGTAATAAGCGGGATACTTCTTTCGCAACCAGGTATAATACTTTAATAGTGAATATAAATTAGGGTGTGAGCGTAATTGTCAGCATAATTAATTATCAATATAAATTCTTATTCATGCAGCCGAGTGATGGGTGACTTATGGCACTTCGGCCCATAGCCTACGCAAAGTTGCTGTTCGAGTCCTTTCACAGACTGTATTCTCATCAGGGTGTGAGCGTAATTGGAGCATATTTGGATTGATCCATAGCAAGAGAAGAAACATGCTAGGGCATGAGAGGTTGGAAAAGCTTGTACGTGTTCATTACAACTTAAGACTAATGATAAAGAATATGAGAGAAGGAGAGGAAAGAGATATGACACCGATCGATCTCAGTGACATTATTACTGATGATGAAGAGGAGGATCCACTGTATCAGTGGGTTAAGGAGTTAGGATGTCCAACTATAGATACCCTGTTAGAAAGACCGAGCACATATATCGCCTCAGAGATGGGTATTGATATTGATGCTTTATCTACCCATGTGCGAGATGATATAGGTGAAAAGGAGACGCAAACTCCTAGCAGCGATGACAATGACGACGACGATGATAGTCATGGTGGTAGTGATGGTGATGCTGATATTTCTTATGGTGGTAGTGGTGGTGGGGGCAGTGCTAGTTAGGGAAGGTATGACACACGAGGTACTTTAGATTCACAGAGCCCGTTGAGCCCATTTATTGCAGAGGCTCATTTCGATCATGCTACTCAGGACAATGATCATGGTGCACCGCGAGAGAAAAGACAGAAACAGTACGAGCGTAGATGAAGTGGACCTAGGCAAACTAATAGTGGTAGCTCCACATCTACTCGTTAGAGCCATGCGGTTGATTCTTTATCATTTCAATTTGATACGATGAGCACGAGCAGTGGCAGATACAATTATGGTCAGGGGTAAACTAGTGATCCATATTATAGTCATGACCAGTCTAGTGATCCATATTATAGTCATGGCCAACCATATGGATATCCTGACCAAAGCGATAATTCTTATGTCTCTCAACCGCAGAGCTATGGACTATATCCATATGGGCCATATGGATATCATCAGTCGACGACTGAAAATGCAGTTGTATATCCCCATACAGATAGAGGTGTCATAATCGTTGTTTATACATAATATCCGATGATTGGATATTTGGTTGGTGTGTCAGCACCGGAATATCAGCAGTATGTGAGAGAGTTTACAGAGTGACATCATCGATTTATGACATGACATCATTATTGCACGGAATACCTTGCATCGATCTACCGGTGGCAAGATCCCATAAATGATTATGAGCCGGGTCGTCGATCATTTTGGCAATAGATTTGATGTTCCTTTATATTTTGATATATTCTTCTTTTTTATGTACGTTTGGCTATTTAGTCTGTATTTTTAGTCAAGTATTTGATGTATCATTTGGATTGTTCCCGTATTAATCTATACTTTCTTTATTCTTATAAATATTAGAAAGATATGTATCTGTATATCATGTAAAGAAATATATGCTACTTGCCTACTTAGAATTTCACAATAATAGATTGTATAGAGTTGTTATTTAACTTTATCAATATTATATATTCTCATTTAAAGATGGCCTCCCAACCTCCCCCGTATAAGGATTATAGTTCAAAAGACATAGGTTGGTAGCATGGGTTTCCCTTGGACGAAAAGATGCAAAAGTCACAGTGTGTATACTATGGCAAACAAATCGAAAGTGAAGGTGTTACACGGCTGAAGCAACACCTTGCCGGCTGCTTTTCCGATGTCGTAGAGTGCTTGAAGGCTCCTCTTGAAGTCAGAATAACCATGCACACTCTATTGAGGAGTGGAGAATATAAAGGAGTTCAGGTTCGAACCCCTAGAAATCCAAAGAAGAAGAAACGAATTGAGGAGTCCATACATACTAGCACTCCATCAACCAGGGGTCGTTCACATGATGATATCGAGTACCCACCAGATATTGAGACAGAAGAGGAGAGAGCGCAATATCGACATACGGTCTTAGATTCGAGAAGGACCCAGCAGGAGCGTGCTAAGAGAGAATGGATGCCGACGCAATTTGTTCATGATGCTAGTGACAGTGGACCTAGTCTGTCAGTTGAAGGCTACAGTGGTGCATCAGGGGCGGCTGATGATGATGACTTTAGTTGGACGAGTGAAAAAGAGATTACTTGGACGAGTGAAGAAGAGTGATGTATTATTCATGATGTAAACAATGTAAATATATGTAAATATATGAAGTTGATGAAGTTTATATTTTCCAGTTTACTGGTTATCAGTCCAATATGTATAGAATATATGTTATATCAAGCTCTAAGCCTATAGATAGGGTGCAAATATTATCTGAGTGTTCTAAAGTGTGTATCTATACTTGGTTTATGACTATCCAGAGTTTCATTCAAAAATTCCATTAAAAAATCAATATTTTCATCATTTTCATCAAATCACAATATTTCTACATTGTCGAAATATTTCCACGAAATATTTCTATTTTCCAGAAGGTCGAAATATTGATCGAAATTGAAATTTTGAACCTTGAACCCAGTTCAATAAAAATAATCCTCGTATTTCCTCCAACGTAGCTATCAATCTTGCACCGACCTCCGTAACGGTAGATTATTAAAATCATTGTCGTCATTGTACCAAATGTAAACCGAAGAATGCAAAATAGAGTTGAGAGTGAAATGAGTAGAGTTGAGAAAGATGAGCAGAGTTAGAGTTGAGAGTTGAGATAGAGATGAACATAAAGTTATGATGAGGAGAGAGATGTGCAGACTATAAGGAATTATATAGAGACTGGAGATAACGGTCAAATAAATAGCTGTTAAGATAAGGTGAGAAGGGTACAAAGACAACGGTAAAAAAAAAAAATCAAAGGACATTTTAGATAAGGTGAGAGGCTATAAAACAATTATCTGCAGCATAACGGTAAAAAAAATAGCTGTTTATTGACGAGAAAAAAAAATAAAAAATATTAGTTCATAGTTGTGTTGCACAATTATCAAAAAAATTAGATATTACTTCTAAGTCATTTAAGACGGTGTAAATATTTTATACCATCACAAATGGCGTAAAATAAAAGACATTTGAGTCATTCAAAAGTTTTTAGAACTTTTTATAAGAGATTTAGGGCATCTCAAATGAAGTATTGTTTTTTTTTATCACAATTCCTCAAGTTTTATACCGATTATTATAATATTATTATTTTATATTCCGTTTTTGAAATATTTCTGATTAAACAATCCCCGAGGGGAATCCTCCCCTGCTTATTTTAGCCTTATTTTCCCTTCCGTAGTAAAAACTTTCTTGGCCGAGACGACGACGATGGACGACAGCAGGAACTCGGAGCTCCTCCTCTCCACACACCCTAACCCTAGCACCGCCGACCAGCCGAAGAAGAAAAGACCCGCCGCTCCACCAAAGCGGTTCGTGAAGACCCAGATCCCGGCGGCGATCCTCTCCGACCCTGCCCTCAACGCCGCCATCTCCCTCCTTCCCCCCAACTACAACTTCGAGGTCCACAAGACTGTCCACCGCGTCCTCTCCGCCTCCGCCCGACGCGTCGCCCTCCAGCTCCCCGACGGCCTTCTCATGTACGCTCTCCCCCTCGCCGACATCCTCCGCGTCCACGCCGCCGCCGCCGATGCTGTCGTCCTCGCCGAGCCCACCTACGGCGCCTGCTGCCTCGGCGACCGCGCCGCCTCCGCCCTCGGCGCCGACCTCCTCGTCCACTACGGCCACAGCTGCCTTGTCCCCGTGACCGCCGCCCTCCTCCCTTGCCTCTACGTCTTCGTCGACATCCGCATCGACGCCCCACGACTCGCGGCCGCTGTCCGCTCCGCCTTCCCCTCTCCCTCCTCCGCCCCCCGCCTCGCCCTCGCCGGCACCGTCCAGTTCGTCTCCGCCGTCCACGCGGCCCGCTCCCTCCTCTCAGAAGAGGGCTATGAGGTCGTCATCCCCCAGGCCAAGCCCCTCTCTGCCGGAGAGGTCCTTGGGTGCACCGCCCCCACCATCCCCCGGAGCAAGGGCGTCGAGGCTGTCATCTTCGTTGCCGATGGCCGGTTCCACCTCGAGGCCTTCATGATCGCCAACCCCAGTATCCGTGCGTTCCGCTACGACCCCTACCTCGGCGTCCTGGTCCTGGAGGAGTACGACCACCATGGGATGAAGCGGGCAAGGAAAGATGCCATCTTGGCGGCAAGGGGGGCGAGGCAATGGGGAGTCATCCTCGGGACCCTCGGCAGACAGGGCAGCACCCGGGTTCTGGACCGTGTGTTGGAGCACATGGAAGAGAGGGGTTTGGAATATACAGTGGTACTGATGTCGGAGATATCCCCGGCCAGGATCAAGCTGTTTGGGGACTCAGTGGATGCCTGGGTGCAGATCGCCTGCCCTAGGCTGTCGATCGATTGGGGGGAGGGTTTCACGAAACCGCTCCTCACGACATTCGAGATGGAGATCGCGTTGGGGTACATTCCGGGTTGGTGGGAGAAGGAGAGGAGGCCGGCATCCACAAACTCGAATTGCAAGCTCTCAGCCACGAAGGAGAAATGTGCAACTTCGTGTGGCTGCGGAAGCGGTTCGTATAGCTGTAATTGCGATAGCGATTCAGGGGCGGATTATCCGATGGACTATTATGCTCAGGATGGAGGGGACTGGAGTAGTTCCTATGTTAATAAGAAATCTTCTGCCACTGAGGCAAAGGCAAAGAATGGGACCTATATCTCATAGGTAATTGAAATTGTTCCTTAATTATTTCAATAACTATATGTTTTTGTGCATAAACTTAATCAGTGAAACCTTTGCTTGGAACCAATTAACATAAAGTGCTTAAATTACAATGTTGATGGATGGCCCCATGTCGGGGTGGGAGGCACCCATCACCCGTTTAATATACCCCCTGTGGACCTCCCTTTATAACCCTGGTTTTGGGATGTGAGGGTATCTAACATGGTATCAAAGCTAGGGTTCACCATCTTCTGCTCCGGGTACTCTCCATCGATCGTGCCTTGCCACGCGTGCTCCGCGTGGGAAGATCCTTGCCATGCGCTTTCCGTGTGAGGGGGAGTATTGACGGATAGTCCCCTATCGGTGAGGGAGGCACCCATCACCCACTTAATATACCCCTTGTGGATCTCCCCTTACAACCCGGGTTTTGGGGTGTGAGGGTATCTAACATACAAATTAATATTATTCATATAACAGTTAATTTCAAATGAAGCATGTGATTTTGAAAATATACATTGCTAGCTTCACAATGGAAAAGTTTTATTTAGAAATTCTGAGTTTAACAACTCGATAGAGTATTAACATCAAGGTAAGGGAGGGCGTATTTAGAATTAATGATTTATGTTAACAAATTTTTTGGTAGCTGTCAGTTATTCTTATTTTACGACTGTTACGAGTGGATTCAGTGATTTCACAGACAAACTTAAGGGTCTATGTTTCATCGAAAACGAACCTCAAAGTGGTATGTGATCATTAAAGAAGTGATTTGTTGCATAGGTACCAACTAAGACAGGGTTTGGATGGAGGGTTATATATTGTTCTTGCTATGTATCTTTTAGCTCATTTGGTGCTTTTCGATTGCTATATGTCCATGTTTATTTCTCCATTTCCTTTTGCGTACTCCATTTCTCTGTAGTGTGTTGGTAAATTGGCAAGACCCTTTGGTATAATAGTTTCATGTGGAGGCCTTTTAGAAGTTAAATTTCACTTATCAAGGTATCCCACTCAATGTTGTTAAGTGCTATGTGTGAGCGTAGAACTCAGGCTGAGTTGATGGCATATGCAATTGTGTGATCTGCACATTTATGTTGTATTTGAGTCCATGTCCCTGATTGACCTACCCATAGAATCATTATTCTATCCTTTCGAGCTTACTCCTTAAGAAGAACCCTGACCTAACCAAGGATCAAAATATCGGCCGGTACAAACCGTACCGACTGGTTCAAACCGGGAACCGGACCGAACCGCACCGGTATCCAGTCGATACCGGTCGCGAGGCTTAAATCGCCTAAATACTGGCCGGTACCGGTTCGAACCGGCCGGTTTGAACCGGTACCAGGTATGAAGTATGGTTTTGGGTGGTTTTTTCATTCCGATTTTATTTTTTTGGGCATCTTTCTTCATTCCCACATGAGGTGAACCTCCATACTAGCTGGATTTGCAAGATTCAAAGCTAAAAACTTGGATTTGCAAGATTAAAATCACATTTGAAGGTATGTTTTCATAATTTTTTTTATTTTTCTTTTGTTTTGTTGTATTTTTTTTGAAAAAAAATCAAATAATTGTGGTGAAAATGTTGAAATGGGCTAGATCTATGCCATCAAAGCTTAGATCTATAGATCTATAAGCATCATCTCCAAATTTGCATGATCGGTTCATGCAAATTTGGTGGTTTTTCAATTTTCTTTTCTTTTTTTGTATTTTTTTAAAAAATAAACCAAATAATTATGGTGAAAATGTTGATATGGGTTAGATCTATGCCATAAAGCTTAGATCTATAAATCTATAAGTATCATCTCCAAATTTGCATGATTGGTTCATGCAAATTTGGGGTTTTTTCATTTTTATTTTTATTTTTATTTTTTGTATTTTTTAAAAAATAAACCAAATAATTGTGGTGAAAATGTTGATATGGGTTAGATCTATGCCATATTGCCATCAAAGCTTAGATCTATACAATGACTTTATAACTTAAAATGCCACAATTTAGAATCATACACTGAAAACAGTGACTTTATAACTTAAAAAGACCAGCTCATACCTATAACTAGTTTACTAATGAAAAAAAACATCACAAACCAATATTTTAGATTATTCTGGATTTTTTGGTTATTTTTTCAAATTTTTTTGAAACCAGAAATCAATTCACACCGGTATGGACCGGTTCAGACCGATACCGGTTCGTACCGCCCGGTTCAAACCGTTTTTTCGGCCGGCCGATAATTTGTCCACGACCGATATTTTTATCCATGGACCTAACCATCTGCTATCTTAAAATACTTTACAGAAACCATTTTGACAGAATTCATTTCATATTTATACATCCGTAAACATAAATCTATAAACATTTTACCATAGCTATGGGTTTTTTCAGTGATTAAAATATATCATCTTCAAGGGGATATCACAACTCTATGAATAGCGTGGTGCCCATCTTGGCGAGCACATGTTCCCACAACCCTAATACTGACTTCAGGAAATGCGTAGGTTTTGACCTGCAATTGATCTTACATGTCTATCAATCAAAGTAGCAATTATCAGGGTATAAGCTCATCGCTCTCTGGGATAAGAGCCATATGCGCTTAGCAGCAGTGAGTGAGTAGATCTATATCATGACAATGTTCAATATTTGCCTCACCATTGGTCTGCTCAGTGTGACCAACACACCTAGCGCACTACCTCTCACTGAACAATGGTCGAGATAGGTCACCTTGTATAAATGTAGGTCGAGTGTACTACAACATATCAAATGAAGTTTTTTGCTTTCATCCATGCTGGAACCTAAACACAGGTCACAGGGACAGTGACAGTGTTTCCTGTGCATGCTTGCGCTACAATGTGCCTTTGGATAATCACTCACCTAGCAAATTACCATACTGTACCAATGGAATGTGCCTTTGGATAATCACACACTTGGTAAATGACCATACTGTGCCTTTGGATAGTCACTCACCTACAATGTGCCTTTAAGCAGTCACTCACTTGGTGAATGACCATAATGTACCGCAAACATATGATTCTTGTTGAGTGAATTCTAATATTTTATTTAATGTTGTTAAACCTTAAAGGGTAAGAGAGAAATAAGGGTTTGGGAGTAAAGAGAATGATTTACTCATTTGGGCAATGACCCTATATATGAATGTACAAGTACAAGAGATGGGGTCACTACATGTGAACATTCCCCCAAAAGACTAATAAACCTATATAAGAGGACTAATATGTACACACACTGACAACTGTTATTCTGAATTGCCTGTTAACTCAATCCCAACATTGATCCCATTATTCCCATACACACGATGGAACGATTGAAGTATCTAGAATTGGCTGTTTGTACTATTAGTGCCCCCCTCAAGAAACTTTTGAATTTCAATTTAAATTTGGGAAAACATAGAAATCAAGTCAATATCAGTTACTCGGCCTAATGTTCCTTGTTTTCTAGCCTTGTCTCTATAAATTTTTTGCTTCATCGTGCGGCACTAACGAAGGAAATCCTAATTCTCTATCATCTGTGGTTTTATCAAATTTCTTGATAATGCACTAATGCACCCTTAGGGTCTTTGTCCAATTTGACAAATATTTAAGGCAAGCTGAGCCTGGAAGGTATACCGTATAGAAAACACACACCAGAACCCTAATTACATTCGAATTCAATGCATTTAATTTTCATGGCCAGTTGACCTGTGTGAATGGTTCGGAACGCACCTACTTGCGGTCTGCCAATTTGAAGAGTCAAGATATTGAGGTCCACCATGATAAAAAGTATCATTTCGGGGCAAGTTGGACCTTGAGTAAGGTGTTTGGAATGCTTATACTAGCAGCCTGCAAATCCAAGTAGTCAGGTATTCAGGCTATCCTCTTACACTCATATGTCCATCGTGGCAATGGAGATGGGAATCAGTGAATGGGCAAAAGTGTCATCTTATGCATGAAATATATGCCTTATTTAACTAAGCCCATAAATACCCAGTATAGCATAAAATACTGGGTTAAGCCAAACCATCATCTTTAGTCACTAACTAATTCTCGACCCCGCAATTGGGGTCCAACCAATCAGGCTTCAGGCCAGCCCTATCCAAAAAGCAACCTACTAATCCTGTTGTCATCTTGTGTTCGCAGCAAATTGTAAGGGGCCGATATATTTAAGTTTTGTAACAACTGGTTGTACCTGACATGTTCTACGTATTTAACTTGCATATTCCTTTGCTGAGTCGTGGCGTCTACCAGATCAATTTGTTTCTATCTCTGTTCCTTCCATTTGAAGAAAGGAAGGATCCCAAAGAATCGATCTTTCTTTTAGTTGCTGAATCTCTCTTTGATCGATGAATGTGTGATATTCTGGTCCGTTGAATGGCTAGTTGTTGTCATTCATGTGGAAATCTGAAATTGATGAGCGTATGGATTTGGTTTGTTGGATGTCTAAGCTTTTGACACTTGCTGTGAATAATCTGATTCTCGTGCTAGATTGGTGAATATTTTTTCTCGTCTGTATTTTCTGACAATCCCCAAATTTTCTTCAGATGGTAGTAGCGTTTAGTCCGAAGTCTGAAGCGAAAGGCTGAAGAACGCAGCAGTTCATGTAATGGCCTCGAAGGACCATGTGTAAAGTGGGACAAGGTTTTGCTCATCAAATGTTTAGAGAGAGAGTTCTCGAGTTCAGGAAGTTTCTGAATCCAGGATCTTGATCGATTTTGGTGGGTACATGTTTGCTGTTCCGAAGAGGTAACACCCTAGGGTTTTGATAGCGAATCGGACCCAAAAGAATTCAGAACGAAGAGTTGTCTACAATGCATCAAGAAAGTATTGCCTTTTTATCGAGTAAAGATTATATCCTTCGATTTGTAATGAACGAAAAAGTTTTTATTTAACATGTAATCAGTTTTCAGTGCTTTACATTTGTTTCAATTGGGCTTGTAATCTCACGGCAATCCTCATCTGCACTCAGGTTTGCATGAAAGTAGTAGTTTGTGTGAAGTTTGGAATCTTGCAGGCCTATTATTCTCTCAGATAGGCAAGTTAGTGGGCCGGGCCCGAGCTTGGCTTGGAGAGTACAATACTCGGGGGCTACTCTATTGGTTTGATGTGTCGGGTTGGCGCACGTAACCTAACCAGTTTTTTTTTATCGGGTTGGGCTTGTGCCCAAGCATGATTTGCACCTTAGGTTAATAGTAGAAAAATGCTACTCCAACATGGAGTATGCACATTGAGTAGGGACGTCATGAGGTGGCACCGAATCACAGCCACCCACCCCGATCGGTGGATCGCAATCACCCTGACCATCAGGCATCATATCGTTGCCTGATCGATGGGCATTCTTGATGTTGGAATAGCATTACTATTGCTCTTTAATTTATTATTGACTTTGTTGCAAAGAGAAATGCTATTCAGCCTGAAGGTTTGTCCTGATTTCACCGGCTTGATTGACATGGCAGTGTGCAACTGGTGGTTGAAACCCACTAGCGATTTTAAAATCTTTAACAGCACCAATTGCATGCTGAAACGTCAATCGGGCTGATGAAATTGGAAAAACCTTAGGGCAGAATAGCATTTCTCTGTTGCAAATTTTAATAACCATAAATTTTTTTTTTTTTTGTTTCCAATAAACCACGAGCGGAGCATGTGGCTACATAGCTCAGCTTGGTGTGAATGCCGATGTGCTAGATAGTTACTCTTTTTTATCTAATTATTACTCTTTATGTGTGAGATAGAACCAACTTGGTTTCACATAGTTAAACACATTTTTTGTCATAAATTTTTTTTATTGTGGCCATATGAATAGAAATACCGCTACAATCAATCTACAATTAAGGCATTTTACCATATCAAATTGCTACTCTTTGATAATGGATTGTTACTCTTTACCAATTGCGACTCTTTTGCTATAATTGTTACACTTTATATGTAGAGCTAAAATTCTTATTTAAAAAATTCCGTCATTAAATGTGCATGGGAGAAGGAGCTCTCATTAGCCAAAACTAAAAATTATTGCTCTTTACCAATTATTACTTTTTTGCTACGATTGTTACATTTTATATGTAAGGGCAAAATTATCATTTAAAAAAATTTGTTATTACATGTGCGTGACAGAAGAAGCTCGCGTTAGCCAAAGTCCAACCATAGGGACTTGACATTAAGTTCAAACTTACATACCTTTAGCGTTAAAAGGAAACCATTTTAAGGAGCTACCATTTGAACAAAACTGAATTGAATGTGGTAAAAATGTAGTTTATTAACTATAGGGGGGGGGGGGGGGGGGGGGGCAGGCACGATTTTGGGCTAAACTATGAGTGGGTCTATTGGCACACCAAGTATTCCTTTTCACACACTAAATACTCTTCACACACCTCCTCACACCACTCAGTTTAAAATTTTTATATATTTGGTCACTGCACACTTCCAATTTTTAAAAAATCATATACTACCCTTCTTCTCCAAATTACTCCACACACACACACACACACACACACACACACACACACACACAACTAAACCCTAATACCCTACCTCCTCCATCAACTACTCCAGCGAGCTGCTCTCCGCCCCTCCCTGAGCTCATCTCCTCCCCGAGCTCCTATACTCAAGCGTTGTAGATTCCTCCTCCTGTCGATTTTCTCTCCGTCTAACACTCTACTTCCTCCATCAACTGCTTCGACAAGCTCCTCTCCGCTCTCTGCCCCTCCCCGAGCTCATCTCCTCCCTGAGCTCCCTCGCCCAGGCACCGTAGGTTCCTCCCCGAACTCATCTCCTTCCCGAGCTCCCTCGCCCAGGCCTTATGTTTGGCCGACCAGAACCGAACATATACATTACGTTCGGTTGACCATGGCCGGACATGATACAATACGTTCGACATCCAAACATGGTACAGTATGTTCAGCTGTGGTCGGCCGAACGTACAATATAATGTTCAGCTCTGGTCAGCTGAACATATTGTACCATGTTCGGTTCAGGTTGGCTGAACATGTCTCAAACAAAAACAAAGAGAGGATTTTTTGGTCATTTTACTTGGGGGTAATTTTATAAAAAAAAACTTTCAAACGTTGTATGGGGAGCAAATATTGGTGTGTCAATAGCACTGCTCCTAAACTTTAGCGGGGCAAAGTGAAATTTACCCTTTGTATTTTGGGTAAGTTACACTTGGCCTCCCTGAAGTTTAGCTAAAAAACACTTAACCGCCCTGTAATTTATTTTATTCCAAATCGCTCCCTAAAGTTTGAAATGTTAGCACAATACCCCTTTGATCAACTACTTAGTTTCTTCCATTTGGTAATTTTTTCAGCTAATAAGGTCTAGGTCTTAACTATTTTGCAATAATAGCCACATGACAACATAAGTTGCTATATTAACTAAGATCCATACAAGTATACATTCGCCTTTAGAACAGAGTATACATTTGTCGGGAGGGACTTGAGCTATATATCAAAATTAACGTGTCCTGCAACTCAGAGTCATCTCTCAAACAAGGCTTATGTCAAACTTTTCCTTTTTTTACCTGACTTGAATGGGGGAAAATGTAATTTTCTAACTTCATGGGGGTTAAGTGTAATTTTCTAACTTCATGGAGGTTAAGTGTTTTTATATATCCACCATCCCTTTCAAGAAATTAGATTTGGAGGAGCTGACCTGATCGTAGGGTGGTAGAAAAGAAAAAAAAAAAGGGGAAGAAGAGGGAGCTGACCTGGTCGGTGGCCCTTGCCTCTGGCGTGGCCCTCCTCATTGATCCTCTCTGGCGGCTACTCCCCTCCAAGCTCTGGTTTGTGGCTTCTTTGCCTCGATTGAAGCCACCAAACCAGAGAGAAGGGAGGAAGAGGAGGGGTCGGACTCTCCTTGCTCCGGCTCATCTTTTGCGATTGTTACCCCTCCTTAGTGGGAGATGGAGATCGTAAGAAGGGGTTAGGGCTTCGGTGAGAGGGAGGAGGGGCTGGCTGATATGGGGATAAGGCGGGATCGATGGTTAGGGTTTTCTTAAATGGGGTTAGGGGGCGGTGACTGATGCGTTTGAAGGGGGATAGAAATAGAGATCGAGAGAGATGAAGAGGGAAAAATGGGAGAAAAGAGAGAGATTATTTTGACTTACCCCTCATTTTGATATGTGTTCTCCCCCATATTGACTCCCAACAGATGATTTAGTCAAAGGGGGGGGGGGGGGGGTTAATTTTGAACAATTTGGGTGGTAACACAAAACACATTATCAAAATTAAGGGGCAAGTCAAAATAACCCTTTATTATTTTTTTGGGTTTGTTCTTTTGTGCGAAAAGAGACCATGGAAACGTTTACGTAGGCGGAAACTCTATTTTTGCTCAAAAAATTTTGTGTTCTTTTTTATTTTGTTGACGTGGAAACCAGTTTCCCGAATGAAATAATTTCTTTGCCTAGCAAGGAAACAGAGTCCTAGATAAACCGGCAGAAATTTTGTTTCTCTCCAACACGAGACAACCCTCGACCTCTGAAGGCGATATTCTCTCGAGATCCTCCATGACCTCCGTCCGTTCTGACCATCATTCCGATGACCTCAGTGCAAGATTCTGCCAGATTTCTCTAAGCTACTCTTCATTCTCCTGCCTTTTATGATTTGAGTTAATTTTTTATGAAATCAGATCTCTCTCTCTCTCTCTCTCTCTCACAGGGTTTGTAGCTCTGTGAATTGTGAATATGTGATTTGGGGGAATGGGTTTATGAAATCATTCTGATGACCTCAGTGCAAGATTTCGCCAGATTTCTCTAAGCTACACTTCCTTCTCTTGCCTTTTCTGATTTGAGTTATTTTTTTTATGAAAATCTCTCTCTCTCTCTCTCTCTCTCTCTCTCTCTCTCTTGTTTTGTAGCTCTGTGAATTATGAATATGTGATTTGGTGGAATGGGTTTAATGAAGTTGTACATGTCCTTTTTTTTTGCCCGAAGTTGTACATGTCTTCAATCTTCATTATTTGTGATATGTAAATTTGTGATTTGTAATTTGGGGGAATGGGTTTAATGGAGTTGTACATGTCTTCAATTTTTAATATTTGTGGATTGTTAATTTGTTATTTGGGGGAATGCAGTTGATGATATCAATCTTCATTATTTGTGAATTTTTTTTCATTATTTATTATTTGTGATTTGGGGGAATGCAGTTGATGATATCATAATTCATGATAGGGTCACAGACTCACAGAGGGTATTGTGATTTCTGAAAAATTGCTGAATTTTTTACCATGAACTAGATTTGTGAAAAAATCATGAATCATGATGCTTGACAGAGTTTTCAATTTTCATTATTTACTTATATTGTTTATTATATGATTGTGAACTTATACATATTTGGAGTGTACACATTTATTTTACTACTTAAAACCATTCTCGAATTTTCTTCGACTTTTTTTTCCGAATATTTCGGAATTTACCAGAATCGAACCGAACTGCCCCCCCCACTAAGTAAGTATAGAATCTGAACTTTGTTACTATATTGGATATATATACATCAAGAGGCATGCATGGATCACTTGCAATGCAAGAGGACCAGATATTGCTGGATTTCACTATGTGTAATGCATATGATACATGAATGACTCCTGATTTGATATACTCAACAACCATCCCAACTTATAAAAAATGAATGTCATATGAAGACCTATTTGCTGTAATCCATTTTCTTATTCGGATTATATTAGTTTCTATCATCAGCCTTAGATTCTTTTGGTCTTACTATTAATTTAACGTAGATACTTCTACTAAACTCATTCTATTAATTATCGTATGCTAACCATTGTTATATAGATTTAATAACGTAGATGAAGATGGAATAACAAGTTGTACTATAAACCATTATCGATGCTTGTACCATATGGTTAGTAGTGGTTAAATTAGTGTTACGTCGCAAACTACAACAATACATACCAAGAGAACCACGACAAGATAGATAAGAATGAAGAGAAAAATACCTCAATCTTTTGTTGTGTGAGAAAAATAAAGATACTCAATCTTTTACGGGTCAATCAACCTGCATTTGAGTTATTAGTCTAAGATTCGAAACCAAAGGGATTATGGTCTACAAAAAATATGGAAGTCGATGAACAAGTAGCTATGTTCTTAACTATACTCGGACATGACGACAGGTTGAGATCGGTGGCATTTCACTTTAGTCATTCATTATCTATAGTTCATCGTTATTTTTTGAATGTTTTTAATATTGTGATAAAACTTTATGTGAATGTCGTCAAGCAATCCAGTCCTAATACACCAGCGACCATTGGGATTACCCCCAGGCTCTGGGACCATTTCTTTCAGGTAACTTATTTTTTCTACTCAAATTTATATATACTACTAGATCTAAATTTTTTATTGTTTATTATATTGTATACATAAATTAATATAGGCTGCAATTGATGCTATTGATGATACATATATTCCTACAAAGGTCAAACTTGAGGATCAACCTCGATATAGAATAAGGAAGAATATGATTGCGCAAAATATAATGAGGGTGGTAGGTTTCGATATAAAATTTATATATATCTTGACAGGTTGTGAGGGTCCAACCAAAGATTCTAAGCTACTATCATCAGCTGTAAGAGATGTGCCCACTAAACTGGTTATACCTTCAGGTAATAATTGATGTACACTATATAGTTTTAATATATGCTTATAGGTTCCTACTAAGATACTATTAGAAAATAACATTAAATTTTTATGTGAATGTCGTCAAGCAATCCAGTCCTAATACACCAGCGACCATTGGGATTACCCCCAGGCTCTGGGACCATTTCTTTCAGGTAACTTATTTTTTCTACTCAAATTTATATATACTACTAGATCTAAATTTTTTATTGTTTATTATATTGTATACATAAATTAATATAGGCTGCAATTGATGCTATTGATGATACATATATTCCTACAAAGGTCAAACTTGAGGATCAACCTCGATATAGAATAAGGAAGAATATGATTGCGCAAAATATAATGAGGGTGGTAGGTTTCGATATAAAATTTATATATATCTTGACAGGTTGTGAGGGTCCAACCAAAGATTCTAAGCTACTATCATCAGCTGTAAGAGATGTGCCCACTAAACTGGTTATACCTTCAGGTAATAATTGATGTACACTATATAGTTTTAATATATGCTTATAGGTTCCTACTAAGATACTATTAGAAAATAACATTAAATTTTTTTAATAATATTTTTTCAATCTAAATATACAAAAATTATTATATAGTTGATGCCAGTTATGAATATTATTCAGGTTTTTTAGCACTATACTGACAAATATGGTATCAAAGATCAGAGCGTCGTCGTAGCTATAATCCTATAACAATACATGAGTTATATAACTATAGGTACTCGTTAATGCATAATATTATTGAACATACTTTTGGTATGTTGAAGAAACGATGGGTCCTACTGAGGATATAACATTTTTTCAATATTGATGTACAAGAAAGAATTGTACTAGTTTATTGTATACTGCATAACTTTATCTTAGCTGTAGATCATACTGATTTATTAAAAGAGAAGGTCGATATTATTATAGAAGATAACTCTCCTCCTAGGGGTGGTGGCACATTGTAGGATATTACATTGCTTGAGAAAATAACTACATAGAACAATAAGAGGGATCATATTGCTGTCGATATGTGGCTGAAGCATTGATTGTAAGTTAATAATTGAATCATAGACCATATTATTGCTCATATTTATATCGATATTCTGCCTTTATGGATGTAAACATTGTGCTCTTGTTTAATATTTAAATATTCAATAATTATATATATATTTTTTCAGATGTCTATGATATTTGTGCTTTTATTCTAATAAAGTAATAATTTTAGGATGAGTCAGCCTAAAGAAAAGAAAAATTATATTGTTTGGACCCCTAAGATGGACCGTATATGCATGGATACATTTATGTGGAGTATGAAAAGGGGGGAAGACTGATAATGGTTGGAAGCCTCATGCAAATCAAGCTGTTGTGAAAGTCATGTAAGAGAAAACATGTATTCAAATGACAAAGAATAATTTAAAGAACATGATAAAACTCTAGAGAGCTTGGTACATTGCTATAATTACTTTGACTAATCAAAGCGAGTTCAGATGGAATGATGCTAAAAAAATGATAGAGACTGATGATATCACATGAACTGAATATTTGAAAGTAATATTAAATTTTAAAATTCTAAATATTTTTTACTTTCTTATAGGACTAACTATATTTAATTTTTTTTATAGAGTCATCCCACTGCCGTATAATTTAGGCATAAGGTAATAATAATTTTTGACAAAATATCACAAAATCGTTGAGAACGATCAGACAACCGATTCTCGTGCCGTAACATGGCATAATGCAATTTTGATTCATGTATGATGTGATTTTGATTGATATAGAGTATCAAAGCCCACAACACAGCCCAATATATGAGGATACTCAGTTTGGTTATGGTATTTATGATATTTTCGATGATGATCTTGAGCCATTCCCTTCCTCTACAGCTTCACCTTTGTCTTTGCCTTTGCCTGCATATGCACCTGCACCGACACGTACACCTGGATCATCATCTACTATGGCTTCACCCTTAGCCTATACTTCTACTAAGCGAAAGAGGAAGAGTGAAAATAAAAATGATGAGTATAATATGTTGGACCAGAGAATTCAACAAATGACTCAGGCTATTGACAACTTATGCCCAGTCCCTGACATCAATCGCGTCTAGGAAGAGATCTTGAAAGTAGAAGGCGTAACTAAAGATGAATCAATGAAGTGTGTGGAATTCCTCAGTAGTGATAAGACGAAGGCCATATTTTTTTTATACAATACCTATTCACGAGCGGAGGCAATGATTAGATCGAAAAATTCTTAATTTATAATAAGTTACAAAAAATCGGTCATAAACATTTGACTTATTGGGTCAAGTCAAAATATTTGGTTTAGGTATCTATTTTGCTATACACTCCGTAGGAGGAATGTTGATGATTATTGAATATAAGTAGAGATTTTGGTTGGTCTGTTGGAATTTTTTTTTCATTGTGAGATTCATTATCAACTTAAATAACTATATGTGGGTATGAATAATACATCATGCATCAAACATTTTTCAAATTAAGTTAATGAAATTTTAATTTTTGGATGATAAGCTATGTTGTATGTATGTAATTTCAAAGCTCAATACGGTATCATGGGATACATAAATTGCATTGTATTTCAAAGACTCACAAGTAATTTGATGACATCTGAATTGTAAATGACTACTATATGAATGCTGATATCACCTTCATAAGTATTTTGAAGGCTCGTATGTTGTATGTATGTAATTTCATTAGCCATGTTTCTTTTAGACTTGATGATAACATTTTTTTCTCTTTTCTTAGGCTTTCTACTATGAGAGGTTGATGTGGAATATATTTGGCCGAGAACAAAGTCCATATTGATGTTGTTATGTCCCATTATTTTTTGAAAAACTTTTTGATTTTTTTTTTTATATTTTTCTTACTATAAAGAACTCAATCACTGAGTTTGGTTTCTTCTTTTATTTCTCTGTTAAAAGAAGAAAGGAAATTAAGTTGGAAATTGTTTTTTTATTTTATTTCCTAGGAAACTAAAAGAACAGATCCTTCACGAATCACGATAAACCCTCCCCTTCCCCGCCCCCGCGCCCCCATCCCCCCCCCCTGGATTTGATAATCAGAAGCGATCTGAGCGAGTGAGATGGCGCTGTGGATGGAGGAAGGGTCGGTGCCGGCGACGGAGAGCGAGAGGGCGGACTTAGACGCCATCGTCGCTCTTAAAGAGTCTGCTGCTCTCGATCTCAAGGTGAGTTTTTTTTAATTTTTTTTTTGATGGACTATTCCCGCTTTGATTCTATCCCAAAATAAGGTTTTTTTCGTTCTTGCTTGCATAATTCAATGAAGGAATTTTGATGTACTCGATCGACCCTGAATGAACTTTCAAGTGCCTCTGAGATGACGATCTTGGACAATCTGTACCGGTTTTGGATGGACTGAGACCGCCGGCACTCCCCCGATCCCAATACCTCGGCCGATACGAAACCGGTATCGGCGGGTATATGTACTAGCCTGGCACGGGCGCATTATTTGCTTCCGTTGCCGCAGCACTTGTCATCGAGCTTGATGGTGTTGTTGGCAAAGTGCACCATCTCGGATAAGGACCCAAGCAAGATACCTGTTTCACATAGTGATCTAAACACTCCGAGGGTCATGCCCTGAAGTGAAGGACAGGAACGAGGGGAATCAATGGCCTTGCACTGACCATCCAACGGACAACCACTGCCTGAAAGGACTATGTCCAAGGAACCTACACCCCTCTACAAGGTACATCTCGCGCCTATGGGTCGCTATAACTATCCAGGAAGATAATCGAAATTGGAAGGAAAAAACCTACCCGGTCGACTACCAAACTACAAGTTCTAATTCTAGAGAGGGTATGATCAATATCATTGATTTTACGGCAAATTAAGTATAGGTCCTTAACTATTTTGCAATATTAGCCGCAGGACACCATAATTTGCTATATTAGCTAAGATCCCTACAAGTATACATTCGTCTCCAGGAAGAGTATATATTCATGTTCAAAAACAGTATATATTCGTTTTAGAAAGAGTATATATTCGTCTTTAGAAAGAGTATATATTCGTCGGGAGGGACTTGAGCTATATTTTGAAATTAATGTGTCCTGCAACTAAAAGTCATCTCTCAAAAAGGACTTATGTCAAACTTCCCCTAGATTTTATTACACTGTTCATTTAAGGATATAAAAGTTAAGCGTTTACTGTCCAACGACATGCCTATTCTCTAGCTTACTTTCTACGCACAAACATTCAAACTATGGGTGGCTTACTTACCTCCTCTCTCAGAAAATCACAACAAGCTCGTGGACTCCTTGGTTCTTCTCGTTGGAAGCAATAACAACAATGCTGTGTTCAAGTACCCCGTGACCAACAATCCACGTCTTACCTGTTCTAACCAGACGAGTGATGGTGACAACCCATATCAGAGCCCTCCCCTGCTTCATTTTCGTTCTTGATGTTGTCCCCATCATAGGGTCTGATTGCGGATTCAATTCAAATAGGTGGTGGCAGCAAGGGGCTGTCTTCATCTGTTGGTATATCTTTCTAGAGCTCGAAGAATTGAGTTCAAGATGTTCAATATCAAATCGAGCCGAGCTTGAATGTGCTTTGATCACCTCGATTCGAGCTCAGTCGAGCTTTAACAACTAACAAGCTTACAAAATTTCGAATCGAACTTGAACTTGAACTATGATAATCTCAGCTCAATATTGGCTCATTTAGCACCCCTAAATGATTTCCATCAAGAAAAAAGAAATATCGCCTAGGTTCTAATGGTGGGTTTCCCTTCTCACCAACATTTCTATGAAGTTGCTATATGAAAATCAATAGCTATGGTGTTAAATGGCTCCAAATAGAGTTCAAAACTGGTTAAAACGAACTATACTTACGAAGCGGCACAAATTAATTATTAGCCATTGAGAAATCAGATCCAGATTCTAGCTGTTACTATTTGTTGGCAGTTGAGCACAATACTTGTCAAGGAGTTGCAACTTTGAGGTTGTGATATAGGGTGCAATCTTTGTCAGCATTAGTTGCTTGCAACAATACTGATGGGAAATGAATTTATAAATTGTTTCCAAAATATTTTGTATAACATAATTGGCAGTTGGAGAAATTAGAATGCTCCATCATCATAGTAGTGTTGGACACATCCGATGCATGTTGGGAGTTTTGAATTCCAGTAGTGGTTATATTGCAAAGTTTCTCTATGACATGAATGACTTTGTTAATAGTCCTTCTTTTGAAGGGTCAAAGGGTGTGACAGCTAGCCAGTGAAACCTCAATAATGGTTCCTCCTTTGTTAGCGTATACTTTGACCCGAAACATTTACTCAGATAGTGTGTGAGTCCAGGCATGAGGTTAATCTTGAGTTTTTGCATACTTCCACTTAACCCCTTGAAGATGTCAAAAATACAGTGTGCAAGCTTTTGTCAGAATCATGCCTAAGCAATATAGTCTTCGTAGCAGATTAGTAGGTATATTTTGTATGCATTTTGCTTTATCGGGGTTTAGATTTGCGATGGTTTTTACGAAACTTAAATCGGCATACGATTGTGCTAGTTTTCATTGTTTTGAGAATGCATCATATTTAAATTGTGTTTTTATCATTATCGTTGCACTCACATTAGCGCATAAGTTCAAATTGAGTTTCAAAGTCTTCGTATTAAAAAATCACATGTTTGATGATCATATGTTCCTTGATTTTTGAATCGGCTTTTTTTTTGAACTTTCGGACGTCATAAAATTCATTTACGAAAGTTTTTAGCATGTGTACACGAGTTTCCATGACTCCGGATGATCCCATGATGGTTCGTTGAGGTTCAAGGATGCACGGGTACGAACCAGGCACACAAGAACCAAAATTTTCGTGTCATGGTGCGCATTTGTACCCAGCACCACACCACTTGACATTGAGCAGTGGTCTCTGTCAAGATGGTGCGCACCTCGGTGCACACCACTTGACGGTCATGTTGGGGCAAGGCTGAGTGAACAAGTTTTTTGGCTCGTTTGAAGTCAATTAGACTACGAGACGTACGAGGTTTGTTTCGACGATTTTGTTAGGGATTCTACTCTATTTTTATGTATAAATAAATCATTGTAAAACATTATTTTTATCCGTGGAGAATTATTTGTGGCTTTTGCTTTGTTTTGGAGTTCTCATCTCCACGTGCTTTGTTGTACTTGTTTCGGTGATCGTTATTCACCGTTTTACTTTCTCTTTGTCTTGAGCTTTGATCTTTCAACGTTTTATACATGCTCAATACATTAGATAAGTTCTTCAATCCGGATACAAGTGTTTTCAAAGACCTTTTCTCGGTTGGTTTGGTATCTCGTTGCATATTTGCATCTTCTCCTTTTTTGTGAAGAACAACCACATCATCAGAGGTGTCAAGGTGTGTCTCAAGCTCGCCTGCTAGAAGTCGAGTTTCAGAGTCGTTGGGGCGATCCAAAACGCAAGCAGTCTGACAAAAGAGATACTCGTGGATTCGAGTGTGGAGGAGCTTCAGAAGTTAAGTAAAGGAGATTGCCGGGAGGAGACTCGTTGCGGTGGTTGCTGACTGCAAGTGCCAGGCTCGTGTGGGGTTGTGGAGGTATCTCTCGGTTCAAGGGTAATCCTCTGTCTTCTTATTATAACTCTTTTGTTTGCTGTGCGTGGCCGAGCTTGCTCGGGGTGGTTTTTTCCGTTTGGGTTTCCACCTTAAAAAATATTGTTATGTGCTTTCCTTACTGCATTAGGATGAAGGTTTATATGCTTCTACCCTATAATCTAAGAAGCACTGACACTGGTATGAGGACACGGGCACGACGACACGACAAATCCTGAAAAAAGGGTCACAGGTACAGCGGGGACACGGCAAAATAAATTAATATTTTTTATTTTTATTTTATGTGTGTTTATAATTCATATAGATTTCAATAACCGAAAAAACCATATAGAAAGCAACTAAAATGAAATTTCAATGCATACTGAATCGCCACCGTTAGTTATACCCAACCCGATCGGTGACTCGCACACACCCTAAATGATATGAAAAAGAATGATTGTGTTTCAGTTTTGACTTCAACCTATCTGAAATCTTAGAGGATCAGATAGGTTAAAGCCAAAATTGACTCGTAACCGTCTGTTACAACCAACCTGACAAGTGAATCGCACTCATGCCCAAATGTCGTGCAAAAGAACGACTGAGATTCAGTTTTGTCTTCAACCTTTCTTATCCTTTGAGGATACAGCTTGTGACTCGACACTATATCGAACAACTCACCAACCCGCCGTGTCCCGCGTGTGTCCGGCTCCCAGAAGCACATGGGACACGGCACATACGTGTCCGGTGTGTGTCGGTGTCCAACACGGGTATGGGGGGTTGGGGAAGTGTCCGTGCTTCCTATAATTCACACACGACCTTTGCATCACATTTAGTTTTGTGATTGTTGCATTTTGAGAATCTGTTTATCGTATCTCCGGTTAGATTTAAATTCCGATCTTTCTGCATGGTAAAATTTTATTGGGTTTTTTACAAATCAACCCCCATAAATTAGTCTAATGGTGTTTTAAACCCTGAAAACCTTATATTTACATATCGACCCTCCAAAACATATAAACTCTTGCATATTCACCCCCTGGTTAGCTACTGTCTCAAAAGGTTGAATATACTCGGAATATCTTTTTGTTGGTTGTTAGGTGTAAACGAGAAGTGCTGCCCCAGACGAGTGTGAAGGGATGGACGAGCATCGAGGGGAGACCGGATTGCAGTTAGGGTTAGGGTACTCGCACTGAAAACAACTGAAAATAGCCGATGCAGGTGGTAAGTCACCCTTTGACTATGGGTAAAATGGTTATCTGGATTTCGAGTTAGAAGCTCACCATGTTTAAGTCACTTTTTATTGACGATAGTAACTGAGGGGTGAATATGCACAACTAAATATGTTTTGGAGGGTCGATATGCAAATATACGGTTTTCGGGGGTTAATATGCAATTAGCCTAGTTTGTAGGGGCCGATTTGCAAAAAAACCTAATTTTATTTTATCGTTGATCGTACATTCGTATCCCTTACCGTGCAACTCTCAGCCAACTGTGAGTTTGTATTTAAAATTCTCTTATGCATAAGTCAGAAGTGTAGAATGAATTATAAACGAGTTGGAGTTTACTTGCCAGTTCGAAATTAGGTGCTAATTGAAAAAACCTTACCTGTTTGAGCTCAATGGCCCTATTATCATGACAAATACAAATATAATTCCTAATGAAACATGAGGACTTCAAGTTCAAAGGTGGGCCTCATGTTGAAATGACCTTATGAAGGGGCATCGGCAATAGATATACTGTAGCCCATACGAGTATTTGAACTTTGAAAATGAGGTATCATGGAGCATTTTGTGATTTGTAAGGTGGTCACCATGAGTGCTGATTGTGATGATTAGAATACATACAAACTGTTGGTGTCTTTATTTTATTTGGTGAATCATATAGATAATTTTGCATGTCCTTGGGAGACAAGCTTATTATGCACCTTAGTTTACTGTAGATAGTGATTTTGATTTCCAAGTAAGAGGCACATATGCAGTATGCTCCTACGTGGTATAGCTATCAAAGAGATACTGGACCTGTAGCCTGGTGTTTTCTAGCGAAAAAGTGCCCCTACCCGGTGTAAATGTTGGAAAATATACAAGTAAGATTCACGTACACCCCCATGTATATGAGATAGCATGAAGATGATACTTAAGATTTATAATCCTGTTTTTTCTTATGAATTAAATAGTTAATTCCTTGATAGTGCCGACTGCACTCTTTGAAGTAGCTGGTTTTGAAAAGTAATTACCAAGTTCTAGTATTCTTGCATTGGCATTTATTAATCGTATGTATCTGCCTTATTCAGGATGAAGGTAATCATTATGTCAAGATGGGTAAAAAGCATTACACCAACGCAATTGATTGCTACACAAGGGCTATAAACCAGAAAGCCCTAAGTGACTCAGATACCTCGGTCCTTTTTGCCAATCGAGCTCATGTAAATTTGCTTTTGGGAAATTACAGACGTGCACTAACAGATGCTGAGGTGGCAATAAAGCTGTGTTCAACAAATGTCAAGGTAGCCTCTTGCCCAGATCTATATACACGCGCATTACATGGTCTACAGCTAACCATTTGATCATCATGCATGACGGGGTTTAAGTGCATGCACACAGACTCACATTCATGCATGCGAGGGAAAAAATGAATGTAAGCCTTCATGAGCAAATAGATGGATAAACATGTGTTCATCTGGCTTTTATTCCTGTTAAGCATCAACTATATTTGGTTTTTTACTGCTATCATCTTGCTCGTAGATTCCACATTTATGCATTTTCTCTGTCCTTTCTAAAGTTGCTTGTTTTAGCTTAAAGAAGAATTATGTGTAGGTTGTAATCTCCTGCATTAAAAGAGGAACTTAAACGTGATGAGGAATATTTGAATGTTTGCAAATTTGCAACTATTCACTAATAAAGAGAGGGGGGGGGGGGGGGGGGGGGGGGTTGGCATTGTAATATTCCAATACGTACAATGATATCAGCCATGATCCCTTTCTTATAAATGTGCATACCGTACATGACTAAAGCAAAGTAGGTACAAACATAATGCCTCATAAGGGATCATACTTATAATTAGGGCTGTCAATGGTTCGAGTCGGGTTTGGGTCGGGTTCAGACATAGATACAAGGGCAAAGCACACAACTCGAACCTGACCCGTTTAATGAACGGGTCAAAAACTTAAACCCAAACCCTACCTGACTAATAAACTGGTTAACCCAACTTGACCCGTTTATTAAATGGGTTGGGTCGGGTCGGGTTAGGTTGGCTTGGATTGGGTCAACATAACCCATCTAAGCCAATCGGGTTTGATAGGATTGGGTCATGCTTGATCGGGTTGGATCGGGTCGTGTTGACACGACCCATTTGGTAAACTGGTCCAGTCGGGTTATAATTACAAACCCAAACCCAAACCATTAAATAAACAGGTTAGTCGGGTCAACCCTTTTATGACCCAAACCTGTTTAGGCCAAATCCAAACCTGCTAACTTCGGTTCGGGTTCGGGTTCGGGTTCGGGTTCGGGTTCGGGTTCGGGTCGGTTTGGCGGGTTGAGTCAAGGATTGCCACCTCTACTTATAGTCCAATATACTAATACTACCACTCTTGGATTAATGGTGGATTGAAGACTGAACGATAGGTTTATATTGAGTACATTGCTATATTTCTTTGTGAACAAGTACTAGATAAAAAGGTGGAAAAAGACAACCAATCACAAACGTGTTTCATTTGCCCACAAAATACTATTGTTTCTAGCAATTACATGACGTATAGGAGTGTAAACCATCTTGAGCTGAGCCAAGCTAAGCCTGGGTTGAAATTCCTCAAGAGTGGCTTGAATTGAGCATCAGATAGAATCGATCTCCAAACGGCCTATTCAAGCTATGCTTGCTTACCATTCAAGTAGCTTGAGCCCCGGTTGTTTAAGCTTGTTTTTATAAGAACATATCAAACTCGAGTTCAAGCCTGAAGTTTTAACTTGAAATATATATCATGTAATATCAATGAAAATTGAAGTTTATTACTCTGCTTCTTAAACACCTATGCAAGCCTGAAAGTGAAACCAAAACATGCTAATGTGAAACTTTGAGATGAACCTCCCAAAGTTATAAATACTACTTTATGATTGCTAGTTAACGGTAAGTCTGTAAGTATCACTCTAACAACCTTTTGAATTATAACTCATTGATTCTAGTCCATCCGAAACAAGTAGAGCTAGGTGTAGCTTAAGCTCGATTTGTTGACTTCAATTAATTAGCTGAACAAGCTACTATAAGTCAAATACGAGTTGATCATTAACAACTTGCTTAAATTACACTACTGGTGCTTTTGATACGCAGGATAAGAACGAGATATAATGCATATCAAACTGAAGAAGGATAGTTGAAGTAAGGTATCGAAACAGATTTCTAATAATTTGGGAAAGGATTTCCTGTGGTTTAGAACAGAAGGGATGAAGAGGAATAGGCCCAAGATTATAGTGCGAAGGGTTTTTAGTAGGCTTGAATTTTAAAACATTTAATAGGAACGAATGGTGGACAAGGAATGTCAAGGATCATTAAATCTGGAGGGGTGTTGGCACTTTGTGTTTATAACTTTCTATGATCTGGACTCTCTACGGTCATCTATAGTAGAGTTGGTATGTAGAATTGTATTTGTTACTATATTTTAATTACCTAATAGCATTACTATGCATTGTTTGTTTTAGGTTTTTTACTCCCTTTATTCCCATCACCCCCCCCCCCCCCCCCCTCTCTCTCTCTCTCTCTCTGTGTGTGTGTGTGTGTGTGTGTGTGTGTGTGTGTGTGTGTGTGGGTGGGTGTGGGTGTGGGTGTGGTGGGGGGTGGGTGTGGGTGGGTGGGTGGGTGTGTGTGTGGGTGGGTGGGAGGGTTGACAACCTCATATCCTTTTGCAAAACACACTCTTTATCATGTGTGTGTGTGTGTGGGAGGGTTGACAACCTCATATCCTTTTGCAAAACACCCTCTTTATCGATAATTTTGAGAAATGAATCTTCAAAGATTTTTTTTTCTTCAGATCCAACCCTTCTTCTTCTTGACATAAAACGATATTAATTGATATTTATGGAGAAATTCTGTCGTGATCTTCGTTGATAGCCTTCTCTGCTGTATCAGCAACATTTAGTTGAGTTGAATAGTGTGATAAAATTTTTAGTTGCTGAAGAAATTTTGAGAAATAAGTTATTTTATCTTTGTTCATGCATCAACTGAAATAGACTATGATGGAAACAGATAATAATGCTCTAATTCTCTATATACAAGACTGGCATGCTGTCAACTATTGGACATAGATGCAACTAGCTATATTTTAACAGTATGAGTAGAAGAATATCTATTTTTTTCCACTCAATTGTGTTATGCTTCAAGCTATTCCTCTGATCAGATTGTGAAGATTAAACTTCTGCATTGGGGATCCTTATTTGATTTTAATTTTTGACCTTTGTTTGAGATTTGTACATTAAGATGACAGCTGAATTAACATGTGGAGTAGGCATATTATCGGGCTGCTAAAGCTGCCTTTTCTTTGGATCTGTTGATCGAGGCAGCAACATTCTGCCAGAATGGACTCGAGCATTTTCCCTTGAATGAAGAATTGAATAAGTTATCAGTACAAATTGATTTACGAAAGAAAGAACATGAAAATCACACAGCTCAAGTTTTACAAGCTGTCTCTGCAGCTAAGGTCAGTAATCTGTTTCCAATAAAATGTTCTTTACAATAATATGTGCTCAATTTACTTACGGCAACAAGTTCATACAGGAACTTGCCTCTGAAATTGATAGTAGAGGGTTGAAGCTGGGGAGGGCTATGTATCGAGACCTTACCGGGTTAAGAAAACCAGTATTAGACAAAAGCAATATCCTTCACTGGCCAGTTCTTCTTCTTTATGCAGAGGTTATGTCCAGTGATTTTATTGAGGACTTCTGTGAGACTGACACATTTTCTGCTCATATTGACATGATATCCTTCATTGTATTGCATTTTATTTACATTAATTTCCGATTTATTGAGAGTATATAGAATAGTGGATGTCCTTAATCTTCAAACATGTATTCAGAAAGTTGCCCTCCATTACCATGGGACAAAGAACAAGTTTACATCCGGGACACTGTCGAGTTGTACTATCAGGTGTGATATCTGATCTTCGATGATACCCCCTTTAAATGTTTAGGAGGCAAAATGATCTGAGAATTATTAAAGTGGATATTGGAGTTATTATAAATGTTTGGATTGCTTGATGTATATTTGACATCTTCCTGTTTTCTATGTGTTGGATGAAAGTTTACTGGAATCACTTCAGTCTTCACTTCGTGTTAAAAGCTTCAAGTTGTTTCCATGATATTATCATACTCCCCATTGTTTTTAATCATTATTTTCATATAACTTTTGCTGTTGTTGAAAAAGCGATGCCATTCTAAGCTTATGCTTGAAAATTGGAGGCTTGACAGATTTTAACTGACATTGATTCGAACTTCAAGTCGTGGAGGCAAACCAACTCACAAATATCCTTTTCGTCCCAATGGTTTCCGTCCAATTGTTTAAGCAAAGGAAAATATGAAAGCAATGTTGTCAGGAAAAAGGTTTTGCGACTTTTGGCCTGAAATCTCAATAAGGACATTTTGTCCATATCTTTTATTTTTTGGGATCCAATAAATTTTTTTCTTAAGTGTTTTTATATGGGGAAGATGTGTGAATTATTTGAAGCAAAGTTTCTAGGTTATTTTGCTGACTCATGCTTTTAGTAAACGAATTTTCAAAAGCGCAAATCTTTCTCAATTCTCACCGTCATTTTGCACATGCGGAAGAAGATGGTTGTATGAACAGAAGTAACTGCTACATGATCAATAGATGGTGAGAAATTGAATTTTATACCCTTTTCCTAGTCCTTCACTCTTAGTCTCTTATTCACCATTTGACGGTGAGAAGTAGGATCTTGACTAATATTTTTTGTAATGGTTTATTTTCTCTTAGAAAGAATCTTACAATCTACTATAATATCCATCATCCGATCCGATTTACCCCCTTTTAAGGTTTAACATACAATTCAGATCCTGAGGACAGTGATGGAATGGCCTCTGTTAAGTCTAATGAAAAAATGATCTACAAAATATGTCTACACTAAGTTGCTGGTTATGATTGTGTTTTTTTTGTTGATTTTTATATGTTTAAAAGTGAACTTTTAAGAAAGTTACTAAATGAATGGCATTCTAGATTTGATGAGCAAGTGTTGGATCATACAATGATGTGGCATTGTGGATACAGTTGTTGCAATAGGTTATACCTCCTCATGTAGCATCTATCTTGGTATTCCTGTTTGTTGGGAACAACATCATTGTTTTCTATAAAAAGAACACTTAGCTCATCATGAGAGAGGGTTGAGAATGCCTAAACTACCCTAAAATCAATGATATTGTACCAAAGCCATATAATCTTCACGCCAGTGAAAGACATCTCATGATTCTTGGCCTCGATGCTGGAGCTTGAGACAATGTCTTCCTCTTTCAGAAGTTCAAGTAGCCCAAATGAAGGGGCAAAAGCCAACAGTGGGACATCTAATAGGCAGGCAAGCCCTACCACCATCTGTACAAAAAATGAATATAAGTGGGTTGTTAAATAGGAGTTTTAGGTTTCATTAGGGATCTTGTTTACTTTTAGCTGTCAATAGATTTTCTTTCGATAGAAATCAAGCTCTGGACAGCTGGCTATAAAGGGGTGTGACAGATGTGTGATTCCTATTTTATGGATTACCTATTTTAGACGGTTGGAAAGGTGTACGGGAGAGAAAAGGCTAGAAAGAGAGGTGTTGCATTTCTCCTTACACTGCTCCAAAGTCACATTAGTACCAGGTTTGAGAATTTGGGTTCGGACCGGGCAAAAAGTGACCCGGTTCTTTTCGGTCAGAAATATTAAAAAATAAGAGAAAGAAATCAGAAATTAAGGGTAAAAGATGGTTGAACATGACTACTGAGATCTCAATCCAAACAACTATAACGTGCCTAAAATCCAAAATCTGAAGGCCCAAAATACTCTATGTACTCTAAGAACAAGAGGGAGCACAAAATTGGTTTAAAAAAGCACCTTATAGGAACAATCCTGAAGTGACTGGGAACTTCACTCGAATAAAATGGGTCTAGGTATAAAATGTAGGGAAACTGTCCTAAGCATAATTGCACAAAGCGCAAAAGGGATCGGAAAAACTGCCGTTTACTAAATGTCAAGTTCTTGGAGTGCCTAAATGACGTCTGTAGAGCATATATTTTCCTGTGCATATATACAGCATAATGTTTAGCTCCATATCTTGAATTATGCTTGCGACCAATGTTTGTCTCAATTGTATAATAGGTTGCAAAATGAATGATTGAGATTTTCTGTTCATGTGTTCAAGTGTTAAGTGATCTCAATGCAAAGATAGTATATAACAAGTTCGTGCGTTGTAGAACGTTTTTTATTTACATTATGGTGTTCACATGGTCTGTTCACATTTTTCTTATGAAATCATTGGTGTGTATAGATCCATATTACCAAAGTCTATGGATCGTGAAACAGTGAAGGTAAGGGTGTAGAATGTTGTCATATCATTGGGAGCATTTTTCCTTGAATTTTTTGGGCTTGGAAGCATCAAATTGTGTTTCCAAAGCATCGGATGTAAGCGATTCGCAAGGTTCCTGCAACTGTGTTCCTAACACGCCAAGAAGCATGAGGTAGCATCTGAGATGGATCAAACGGGACACCAAGGGCTTGAAATGATTCCAGAACAAAATTTACAGGGACCTACCTAATTTCTATTATGTCTTCTGGCACTGAGCTGTCTGCTTGTCAAGTAAAAGTCCTGCATGTGGATGTATCTATTGGGTTCTTATCAGTATTTACTATCAAGATTTTTATTATCGACAAGAAGTGCATTTTTATTATTATCCTCCCTGACTTATATATGTTAATTGGTTCATCAGGCTAATAGTGGAACTCTTTTGTCAAAGAGGGAAGCTCTTCATTATCTTCTAGAGGGGACCGTCAGTTCTCTTCAAGAAGGCCATTTTGCTGAAGAGAGGGATGCAGAACACTATTTGAACAATGTGATCTCATCAGAAAGTATGTTCTCTTGATTCTCGATTTCCTTTGTTTTGCATAAAGATATCTTTGCATCCTTTATTGCTTGGGAAACCAAAGACATGCTATTTTGAGTGGAGAGAGCAAAAAAGGAGATTTAAATGTGCTTGCTCGTGCCCAGAGACCCCCCCCCCCCTCTCTCTCTCTTCTTCTTCTCTCTCTAATACACACATGGAAAGAGAGATTATTAAATATTATATGTGTGTGTGCGCGTGCACGAGCTTGTCCATAAATAGATAGACCTGCCTTTATACTCCTCTCTTGCGTATACGTACAGGTGGAGACAAAAAGCGGCTACTATTCTATACTAGACTGTCATTTGGAAAGTGTAATTGTTAGGTTATATATATATATATATATATATATATATATATATATATATATATATATATATATATATATATATATGAGCATGACTTGCATGATTTTGTATGCCTATCCAAAGAAGGCTTCAAAATATGCTCCTCTATTATTATTAACATACGTAGAGGTTTCCGAATTTGCTAATTTTTTGTGGATGTGATATCTATGTTAAGATGATCATCCTCACAAAAAATGTAAGTTTTGAAGCCTCTAAGCATTTCAAATAAGCTCATCAAATTAACGGTTGAAATGGACGACTGATAAACTTCTAACGTTTTAAGGGACCTAGATGTTTAAAAATTTGTTGATTTTTGGTGGATGTGCTATCTATAGCACTATGACCACCCTCACCAAAAATCAGCAAAGTCTAAAACCTCTAGGTGTATCAAAATGATAGAAGTTGTATCGTCTGTTCATTTTGACCGTTAATTTGATGAGCTTATTTGAAGTACAAAGAGGTTTCAAAACTTGTTGATTTTTTGTAAGGATGATCATCTTAACATAGATATCACATCCACAAAAATTTAGCAAATTCGAAAACCTATGCATGTTAATAGAGGAGCATACATTGAAACCTTCTTTGCATGAGCATACCAAGTCATGGTCCTCTCTCTCTCTCTCTCTCTCTCTCTCTCTCTCTCTCTATATATATATATATATATATATATATATATATATATATATATATATATATATGGAAAAAGGGATGCTGAACCTGAGGTGCAGCGTCGTTGCTGCACCTCAGGCATTGTTTGACCATCCTAGAAGTTTTGGAATTTGATGAAATTTGGTGAGGGTGTTGTCTAGGGTAAGATGATCATCCTCACCAATTTTCATCAAATTCCAAAACTTCTAGGGGGTTCAAATGGTCAAAGCAAAATCAGCCGTCCGCAGTCACCGTTAAAATCTGCAGATTTTGCTTCGATCATTTGACCCCCCTAGAAGTTTTGGAATTTGATGAAAATTGGTGAGGATGATCATCTTACCCTAGACAACACCCTCACCAAATTTCATCAAATTCCAAAACTTGTAGGGGGTTAAACAAGCGAGAGGTGCAGCAACGATGCTACACCTCGGGTGCAGGCTCCCCGCCCCATATATATATATATATATATATATGTCAGGATAGGATGACCGATACTTTGATCCATCATCTAAATTGTTGGATTCAGGTCTCAGAATTTACTGAGTTTTTGTTTTTGTGAATATGATCAACATACCATAGATAGCATACCCTCAAAATTTCAGTAGATTCTAAAACCTCTAGGGCCATCAAATGTTAAAAGCTTTTTCGGCCATCAATTTCAACCATTGATTTGAAGAGCACATTTGATGTTGCTGGAGGTTTTAGAATGTGCTGATTCTTTGTAGAGGTGGTGCTATCTATGGTATGTTGTTTATCCTCACAAAAACTCAGCAAATTCTGAGACCCGAATCCAACAATTAGGATGATGGGTCAAATATGGGTCAACCGATCCTGACCTCCAAGACTTTACCAACTCAGCATTTCATCCGAGGGAGGGTTAAGGCAACCCCCTACCAGATATTAATTCAATACTAGCGAGAATCGATCTCAGGTCTTGGGTGCCAACCCCCAAGACTTTACCAACTCACCTAGCTTGCACTTACGCCTCTAATTTGTGGTATAAAAGACTTATGACATGAGTATGCAAGTTATAGATAAAACTATAAATTAAAAAAAACCCTGAATTTACTTGAGCAAAGCTAGGTAGCCAACATATTTGTTAGGACTGAAAATAAAGTCTGCATGCCTTGTTCTCTCTTGTTATAATTTGATCCAATCTACATGCATTTCAAATGCAATCAGTCTGTTTAAGAAATTATAAATAAAACTTAACTGCATCTCCATTTTCTTTATAAAAATAGTTATGACCTTTATCGCAGATAGTGGTTCAGCATAAGCAGCTAGATCTTAACTGCATCTCACTATCAGTCGATTTTCGACCTTGTAGAATTAAGTGCCTTATATTTTTTTTTTTCAGTTGAGAATCATGATTCCCTCACCAGAAATTTTGGTATTGAACATTTTGTTTCCTAGAACCAATAACCCTTTTCCTCATTTATCCTTTCCCCGAGTTGCAGAGCCATGTAGAGGTCACACATCAATCCAAAAGCACTTCACAATTGGACACTTTGGTGCCTATTAGCTATTAGCTTTTACAAGGAGTTCCTACAGGAGCACCAACAGCAATGGTTACGATCAAAGGGCCAAACCAAAAAATAAAAAAAGAAAGAAAATTCTTAGCGTTTACCACAAAATTTAAATTCAGATCGAGGCCTCAAAGAGTGAGAATCTTGATGTCTTACATTATAGAAATTCTCATAATTAGTATCGAAATGGCTAGTTGCATTAAACTAATGTCTTTCAAGAAATAAATCTTTAAATAAAGTGTACTTTTGAGGACTAAAGCCTTCTGGAACTTTAGGATCTGTTCAATGGGGCAAAGTTTCTTCTTCAAACTCTCTTCTTTAGACCAGTGAAATTAGGTATAACCCTTGCAGTGATAACTGCTTCGTGCATGTTCGAGTTACACCTTTAACCTTGGTTACCTACAACTCAATCATACTTGACTCCCCCCTTGACCACAACATATGAGATTTGAAATTAGCCTAAAATTGTGTCGGGTTATTTATTATATTTCGTTTTAGGTTGTAAATTGTGGATCCCGTCTCTCTAATCATGTGGTGGCATGTTAGAATTTTTGTTTCAATGTGGCATTTTTTTCCTCGTTTTACAAGGACATGCATGTTCGGTTAGTGCGGCACTTGTAAGTAGGGCTGGCAATTTTGGACCCGACACGAAGTTTGCGGGTCTGGGTCAGGGTTAAACAGGTTCGGGTCGTAAACGGGTCGACATGATAGACCCGTTTAATAAACAGGTCGGGTCTGAGTTTTGGGTCTGGACACGGTAGACCCGGGAAGACCCGTTTAAATTCAACGGGTGGGGTCGGGTCTACCCACAATCCGATACTGTAATATGTAGTACTAGCGGGTCTATCGGGTCGGACTAGGTCGGATCGGGTCAACTGAATAGACCCGTGTGGTAAACGGGTCTTCTCGGGTCTACCGGTATATAAACGGGTCGGGTCCGGGTCTAGGGGTTTTGGACACGATCCGAAACTAGACACGACACGACATGACCCATTGCCACCGCTACCTGTAAGTACCATTGCACTAGAGAGACCACGGTTCGAAACCTGCCAACCACATGAGCGAAAAAAGTTTTTTCCTCACCAAAGATCGAGCCTTGTATTTGTCGACAAAGCACCACATTATTTATGCACCACACGGCATAAGACAAACCTGGGATTCAATCCTACGACCTCCGGAGAGGGCAGCAATAGGTTAACTGCTGGGATACAGCCGTAGTTGATGCTTTGTTCTTTTGGATGGAGTATTCTAAATGATTGTTCCCCTTGCTAAGTAATAGAAATGGTGTTATTCATCTCTGTGATATATTGATTATTGTTTGGTGAAGTACTTCCAATTTGATTGTTTGCTTATAATGATGGTTTACCAACTTGTTGCAGTTACAGTTTCTAGTAAATGGGTTAGGGTGGACGAGAAGAAAACCCTCCACGATATCCTGCGGCATCCTGACTATATCATCCCTGAGATCCCAGGTTGGTTTTGATTCTATAGAAAGAATCGGATGCTTAACCAGAATGATGTGGCATCCAATCACAGCGTCCCTTCGCCTGCCTGTTGGAGCCGAGTGCGTTTCACCGGTTCGGGCTGGGTGCAACAGATGGCTGTGATTGGACACGTCATTCTGATTAAAAGAAACCAGTTAAACATTAGGGTTACCGATTCAGTACCATACCGAACCCATCCGACAGTGAGCATTGTTCTAGGGGCCATGGGATGAACCTTAGGCAGGTGCCTGAGATTCACCCTAAGGCCATCCGACGGTTCCGGTACCGATTCGGTACCATAGAATTTCCCATGGTTTCTTTTTTGTACAGCAGAGATTCACAGTTTCCTTCACGCTTGGATCATCTCTTGGTATCTTTCTGCAGTGTTCTTTGTGGTTTCGAACCGATCGAGTTTCTACGAGGAGTTCAGAGCCGGCAAGTGGGCTGCACCATAGAAAGAAATAGCAGCAGCACACTTGGAATCTCATGAACTATATGAAGATCAGTAGTGGAAGCTTCAGTTATTTTTTTCATCAAGTTATAGAATGGTCATGTTGGTGTTGGTCTGTTGTACAATGGCAATTCCAAGAGTCTGTCTTCTGTAAAGAGGTATAATTATGTTATTAACTATTTTATAACACATTGTTAAAAAAAAATTAATCAAAAAATAATTGAGAGAGAGAGAGAGAGAGAGAGAGTTTCCTACTTTTATATTATGGACAAATTACAAAAACCTCTCCTGAACTATACGCCTCATTTCATATTGGTCCCTCAGCGATTTTTGAACAATTTGATCCCTGAACTATGCGACCAATATGAAGTGAGGTTGTATAGTTCAGGAGAGGTTTTTGTAATTTGCCTGAATGTTATTCAACCTGAGGCGTTGGTCCCGGCTGCTGGGCCCAAATGACATGGCATCCAATCAATGGGTCCCCTTGCCTACAGGTTGGGGCTGACTACAATTAGCCAATCGGGGCGATGTACATGATCCAGGCTGACCAAATGAACTTGGTTGGGGTTTGAGGGAGGTTGATTCATATTAAATTTGGATCTCTCGATGAAATTGAATCTTTTCATTTTTATCTGAAATGAGAAATTTGGGTCTCCCATTAAGATTGAACCTCATCTTTTATCTGAAATTGCAAGTCATTTTTTTTTCCTAAAATTGCTGTGCCTTAAAGGCTTAAAGGACTTCAAGTCCAAAAGGGGGCTAATGGCTACTTAATCCGGTTTCACAGCATGTCATAAAACTTTCAAAATTTTTGTCATGTGAAACCCTAACCCTAAACCTAATTCTATACCCTAAATAGTGAACCTTAATCTTAAACCACTATAACCATAATTCTACATCCTAAATAAAGAAGAAAACCTAATTCCTAAGCCCAAACCACTGCAGCTGCTGCAGTAAAATTACTGTAGCAACCACATTGATTTCATGCGGGAGAGGATCTCATGGGTAGATTTAGCATTTTTAAAGAACAACTCTTCAAAAACTTTGAGAAGATGATCTCTTGTGCGTGCGCACCCATCGCATAGGATCATCTTTTAATCTAAATTCATTTCGTGGACTTGATGTAAACCAACACTATGATACTGGACCTACAGCTAATTACCCCAACATAATGTGCTCTCCATCATAATAGTTCAAAAACCAACAACTTAGCAGTGTATAATATCCTCCGACTCATCGATATGCAATATTTACATCAAACTCTGCTACAGAAGGGCGATTTATAGACCGCCGTTGCACCGAATATAATGGCTTTCGAGGGCAATTGTATTAAAGCTCGTCTGACTTGCTCCCGGACCGCAGTTGTGTCGCTAACAATACAAGTCCGATCGAAGCAAATGCTGACACGGCAACCGATGAATATGAAAGTGCAAGAGCAGCTCCCCTCAGTGACTGCATCCAAAGAGCATGCACCAAACCCAATCAACCAACAATATTAATAAAAATAAATCCCAATTCACCCAAAAGATAGAAATGGAACTTTCACACTCTATAAACTAAACACCTTGGATAGTAGCAATGCATTGTCATTTGCATACTGTGATGAGTCTGGTATGCTTTGGATGCCTTGACTCAGCTGCCAGGTGAGGATTCTGCGTCCGAGTTCCGTGGATTATTAACAAAATCATCAAATAAAAGAGTAATGGTCAACTCACACTGCTACACATAATCGTAATGATCAAAATTCGGAGGCCATTAGGGTAGTGGTCTCCGAAACCTGAACTGGTTCAGATTTCGGTACATATGCCCTGATTCGGGTCAGGTTCGGACAGATCTGGTCTGAATCAAGGCCAAATCAGACTTGGTACAACAAAATTATGCCCGAATCAATCCCTGACCAGCTGAACCAGGCCAATTTTCTGATTTTTCGGCTAAACGGTCGACCCAGCCAAACCTGAATCGCTTCATTTTTCGCCGGTCCGAACCCAAACACAAATTCTCAAGGCTTGCTCTTAACACCTGTCGGTGAATTGTTGTAAACCTCGGTAAAACTCAACCGAGTTGACTCGACTCAGCAAGATTTCAAGTCGATCAGATTGGGTCGGGCCAGGTTTGGATAAAGCTTGGCCAAGTTGGCGCGAGTTTCAAGTTTTTCAACTATGGATCACACAACCATCAAAAGCAACGAGTCCAACAAAGACTTTGTGGTGCTGAAATTGTGAACTTACGCAAAACCCAAACTAATCACAGCACCAATGCTGGCTTTCTGTTGAGTCAACTCAACCTGTAAGTCCCCAAACTGCAAATGGCCAAATAATACCAAGGCACAAGCTAAATCCAGCATTAGAGTGAAGATCAAATTTTTGGTGTACACAAGCTAAATCCAGCATTAGAGTGAAGATCAAATTTTTGGTGTATACAACAGAACCACTTACCTTCAGTATCCTGCCTTCCTTTTTTGGTATGTCATCAGTTTTAGTTACTGGGCTTGCAGATAGCAGTTCCCCAGTCTTCATCATCGCTTTGGCTATCTGCACGAAAGAATTCAACCACATCAGAATCCAAACCGAAAAATATTACCTACTACTGCCATAATAATTAGATCACTGGAGATATTTGTGCAAGATTTTATCCAAATGAACAAAAGGCTTAAAATAAAAAAGAGAACATAAATGCCAGGTCATCGATGCAAGATGGCAAGACTAAAATGAGCCAAATTTGGAGAAGCCTCGCACAGCTGAACGGATTGTGAACTTCAGATTAACAGTTAAAAATGACAAAATATGAAAATATTTAGAAATATTGTCAGCACAATATAGAGTACCTCAGCGAAATGTAGATGGTCTATTGCTCATCTAATATTAGTAGGGCTGGCAATTTCGGACCCGACACGGCAGACCCGACACGAAGTTAGCGGGTCTGGGTTAAATGGGTTCGGGTCGTAAACGGGTCGGCACGATAGACTCGTTTAATAAACGGGTCGGGTCCGGGTTTAGGGTCTGGACATGGTAGACCCGGGAAGACCCGTTTAAAATTCAACGGGTCGTGTCAGGTCTACCCGCAATCCGATACTGTAGTATGTAGTACCAACGGGTCATATCGGGTCGAGTCAGATTGGGTCGGATCAAGTCAACTAAATAGACCCGTGTGGTAAACAGGTCTAACGGGTCTTATCGGCTCTACCCGTTTATAACCGGGTCGGGTACGGGTTTAGGGTCTAGACACAATTAGTTAAACGGGTCGGGTCCGGGTCTAGGGGTTTTGGACACGACCCGAAACTAGACACGACCCGACCCCGACACGACCCGACCCATTGCCACCCCTAAATCTTAGGACTCATTTTGCAAGATTCCACACATATTTATATGCAGCAATGCTATTCATCGGATCGAGTCAACTGAATAGACCCGTGTGGTAAACAGGTCTAACGGGTCTTATCGGCTCTACCCGTTTATAACCGGGTCGGGTACGGGTTTAGGGTCTAGACACAATTAGTTAAACGGGTCGGGTCCGAGTCTAGAGGTTTTGGACACGACCCGAAACTAGACACGACACGACCCCGACCCGAACCGACCCATTGCCACCCCTAAATCTTAGGACTCATTTTGCAAGATTCCACACATATTTATATGCATCAATGCTATTCATCCTGAACATTTATCCCGAATGTTTTCAACAGAATTATGTAGCGTCCCTTTGCCTGTGATTCACCTGTCGGGGCTGGGTGCAACGGACGGCTGTGACCACGACACGTCATTTTGTTTAAAAGAAATCGGTAAAGCATTCGGGGAACTAGTATCTTCCTTTTATTTGAGAGCAAGTGCCCTTGTCATAAACCTTAATCAACTAAAAGAGAACCATTGATAATGATGGAAACTTTAAATTACAGGGTGCCCATTATTGACCAACTAGCTAACCCAACCCGGCCTACCTAACCTAATGACCCATCAACCTGCCCCACAACTTGCGATCGGGCAAGGATAGAGTTCTGAACCATTGGTGGGCTGTTTCGGGTATTTGATAACTACAAGCTCATGTGTATAAATATTCCTCACATTTCCACCTAGTATAGGATTTCATGAAATTAAGATTACATGATAAAACACACAAAACCACCCTCATTAATGGTCAGGTTCAACTCAGATGTAGCCCAGGCTACCAAGGTTATAATCTAGTTGAATTGAGGCATTTCTAGGTTTTTTAAAGCGGATATAAGAAAAATAAGACCTTGCTGTTCTTCAAATCTGCATATTGCGGGTCTGTATTTTTTGTTTCTTGTAAAGGTTATTTAATGCAGATTATAAGCATGTAAAGACTAAAGTTTATGGACAGAAATTTAGAATTTTATGCCAACTAATGGATGATTTGAAGACCCTTCTAGAAAGTAAGAGTACCTCAGCAACAATACATTTGTTCACTGCATAAATTTAATATAGAAAGGCTGAAGCAATCTAGGACTGCAAAGGTTCTTTGATAGCAGATATCGAGCTTTCATACTGCAATTTCAGACCATACTCATATCTGAAATAAGTTTGAAATCCCTAAACTTTGCTCTTTTAGTCGCATTTAATCCTTGCTCTTGCCTAGTCATTTCGTCCTTCCTTTTGATAGGGCATATGCATTCAAAAAGTTTGAGTACACAGTTACAAAAGCTAATAGCATTCTCAACATTTTTCAGCTATAGATCCATACAAATGAAATACTGTAGGGAATTGTTCAATCATTCTTCTGTAACATCTTGAGTATTTTTATTCAAAAACATAAAAAGAAGAAAAAAGACTTCGAGTCTACGTTTTCCATGTCTAAATTTCTTATGATATAAAATAATCATCGAAGCCACGATTAAAAAGGAAGGAAATTCTAAGAACAGTATTGATGACGTATATGTTGAGAAAGTATGCCAAATTCCAACCCGATTTAAACTGTACCCTTTGTAGCTCTCCTTGACCATATTGTCCCATGGTCCGAAATCTTCTTCCAGCAGATACCAGACGCTTGCCAAGTGCTTTGTTCAATAATAAAGATATATAAAAGAAGAAACCAATTCAATTTACTATAACTATCTAATAATTTAAGGGAAAATACTATTTGAACATACAAGGGGACATACTCTGTGACAAAATGCCGACGTGGGGTGGATCGGCTAGCGCTCGGTGTGATTGCTGATGGACTGAGTGTTGGTCGATGCCCCCACATGGGCATTATGGCCAGGAGTACGTCTCCTTGTATGTTCAAATAGCAGTGCTCTAATTTAAGTGATGTCTTGCTTGCCTGATTTGACATTGTCAGTCAATGAGCTCTGTAACGACGGGAACTGGCTTGCAATGCTGTTTGAAGTTGACGTGTCAGCTTGTTCCCAAGCTTGAGATAAATTTAAAAGCATTTCTCCCACCTCTCGACCACACTGAAACAGACGATTAATGTAGGTGACTATAGGGTATTCATTTATGATAATCTTGTTTATTGAATCACATACTTCTCGAGTGCATAACCCGAACTAAAAAAACAAAAGCAGCAACAGGTGAAAAAAATCACTTACATTTTTTTTTTGCAAACATCTTACAAATATGGTCAATTTCGAGAAAATCATCTAATACAAATATTCCTGCAACAATCTATGAGATTTATGCTATGGAAGCCCAACTGCTTGACCAGTTGCCTTTGGTCGAGGTTCGACGTGGCAAAGATCTCACAAGTGCAACCTTGCACTCTTCAATCATGTAGAGATTGGTTCTCAGGATTTCTTAAACAAGATGAAATAAGAAGAATCATCTTTATGAAAATCAGGAGTACCATCATAACTTCCGTAAATCTATCGATTATATCTTTGATTTCCTCCTTGGTCTTTTGGTGTGGTACATTGTGAAGTCGATGTTGTTGCTTGTGACCACAATCATAGTAGATTTAAATCTAAGTTTAAGAACAACTTCAGATACCCGCTCTAATTCTAATTGTACAGACAAAAAATTCTGAAGTAAAAAATTCTGCATAGGAGAATGAAACAACGAGAATGAGCATAGAAGAAGGAAAATAAAGAGAAAAATAAACCCAAAAATAATGGGTAAATTACACTTTACCCCCTTGAAGTTTAGCCCAAAATCACTTAGCCCCCTGTAGTTTGTTTTGTTCCAAATCGGTCCCTATAGTTTTAAATGTTAGCACAATACCTCGTTATGTCAACAACTAAATTTCCTCTTTTGGTAATTTCTCTTAGGGGTGGGACTTCGGCGGGTTGAAGGGTCTACCCATGCCCAACCCGACTTGCACAAACCTTAACCCGTTTTGGTCATGGAACCCGTGGAAGCCCAACCCATGCTTGCCCATTCTAGTTGTTTGGGTTGCCTAATTTGTAAAATAATGGACGGGTTGCCCAATTAGAAATGCTTGTGCACATAAATAGATGGAAAAAAAACACAACAGATTTTTGAATTGCATAAAAAAATCTTTGATTTGCATAACGAAAACATAAAATCCAACCCATATCCTCACATATTTCAAACGAATTCTTAGCATTCAACATCAGACAGACAGTCTTTGATTTCCATAAAAAAAAACTACCAAAGCATTCAACCTTAGTGTGTCACTTCCTCGGGTTTCTCGGGTTGGGAAGTTCGGTGCCCAAACCCATCCAAATTGAAATCGGGTTGATCTTTTTTTGTCCAAACCCGTCCAAGTTTTTAACCAGCTTTGTCCATGTTTGTCCATTGTTCGGATTGAGCGGGTCGGGTTCGGGTCAGACCCGCCCAAGTCCCACCCCTAATTTAGTAATTTCTATCTAATCGAAACTGAATTGAAGGGGGGCAAAAATATAGTTTATTAACTATAGTGGGGTTAGGTGATTTTAATTGAGGTGGGGCAAAGCGTAATTTACCCAAAAATAATAGGAAATTTTATTCATACCCCACCACCAAGCTGTAAATAGCCCCCACTTTTCATCCTCATGACAAATATACCCTTCTCAAACCCCATCTTTCGTTGATTATCAGCTCTTAATTATATTGCTGATCAAACCATTATTTAGAATCAATCTTACTTGACACTGCAAAAGTAGACGGATCCAATGCACACATTTCTGCACTCATCATTCAACACAATCAATCTCCTGATCTACTAGAAGAACTGACCTCATCGATCACTGGCCCGTTTGCAAGATCGAACGCCGCATCGTTGAGCTTCACCTCACAAAAGAATGCAGCAAAAGCTCAAATCAGAAACCACGAATCGACCAATAGGACTCAATTGGACTACCAGATCAAAGAGGAGCGCGCTTACGTCGAGCCGGAGATCCCCGGGGAGCCGCGAGAGGTAGTCGGGAGGGAGGACGAGACTGGCCTGCAATCAGACACGGCACAGTGAGATCCAAACCCTAACCTACAGATCACAATAGAGGCTCAGGGGAACGAGATTACGGTCAGCTCTTGGAGGAGGGGAATGAGCGCCGCCTCACCGTTGACGGATTTCGGGGAGCCGGACTCGGTGAGCGCGGAGGAGACGGCGACGGCTCGGGATCTGGGGGGCCGCTTGCAGGCGGATTCGAAGGAGAGGATGCGGTGGGGATTTCGGTAAAAGGCGGTGGCGAGATGGGGACGAAGAGCGGGAAGAGGAGGAGAGGAGAGGAGAGACGCCGCCATTCGAAATCGTCGGAAGAGGAAGCGGCGGCGAGGTCACCCAGCTTTTATTGCCCCTGCTGAAAAAGAACACGTGTCGCTCATCTGTTACTCGAGACTCGGATAGGATGGCGGGGCCCTTTCTTCAACGGACACCGATCGTTGCCTCCGAAGGATTTTGCGGCACTCACCCTCCAACCGGCTCCCAATTTTTACCTCCTCGCTTCTATAAGGTGGGAGGGGGGTTTGCAATTGGGCTCGCAATTATGGACCCGACACGAAATTAACGGATGTGGGTTTGGGTTAAACAGGTTCGGGTCGTAAACGGATTGACACGACTAACCTGATTAGTAAATGGAACAGGTTTAGGTTTTTGTCTCCAACCCAAGAAGACCCGTTTAAAATTTATCAGGTCGAGTCTACCTGACAATCCGATAACCGAGTATTTTGGGTTTGAATCATTGGATCACAGAGGGACGGTCCAGATTCAGATTAGATTCTATATGTAAAAGTTTTACATATAGAATAAAGCAGTGAGTGAAACTGAACTGTAAGGCTGAAACCCTAGAGTGCAACTTCGAGTCTTTGAGGGCCGCGACCTGCGAGCGATATGCGAGGCGAGGTGGCACGCTGACGACCGCAAGGGCGATACGAGAGTGTTGACACTTCTCAGAATTCTCTACGAACTTGTGGCATGGCGGCGATCTCAAACCCCCCCCCCCCCCCCCCGTCACTGCCAAGTAGGGTTGTTAATGGGTTCGATTCAGCCCTAGGAACATCGGGGTGGGCCCTATTTGGGCATATATTTGGCAGAGTTAGCATGGGCTTTGGGCCATGCTGGGCTCGAGCATTCAAGCCCGACTATGATACGGCCGGGTAATAACAACCACTAACATGACCCGAAGCACAAAATATTTTATTTTTATTTATTATATTTAATGAATAAATAATTTTAAAAGCGTCCACTTTACAAATATCATTGCCTCTGACTTTAGAAGCTTTATTTCACATATATCATTTTAATGTATATCACAATCAATGCTATTTTTCTACTTTTATTATGTGATTAAAAGAAGAAGATTTAGGCATATACCGCACTAGAAATGCGGGCTTAATTTGGGATAGGTTTGGGCTTGAGCTTCATAAAAAAGTTTCGGGACGGGTATGGGCCAAGCCCTAAAATTTTATTTTGGGTCCAAGTCGGGCATGGGCACTGACTCATAAGTTTGGGTTGGGTTTGAACTTAGGGTAGTCTGATCTAAACCTGGCCCATTAACAACCCTACTGCCAGGCCTTGGCGCCGAAGTACTTGTTTATAAGCGGGTTGGGTATGGGTTTAGGGTCTTTGAGCTGAATAAGTGAGGTAAACGGGTTTAGTGGGTCTTATCAAGTCTACCCATTTATAAGCGGGCCGGGTACATGTTTAGGTCTAGGGGTTCTGGACCCAACATGACCCGACCCGACCCAACCCGACCCACTGCCAGCATTGTTTACTATGAGGTCTTAGTTGGGAGTTGGCTGGAGAGGACCTCCTTACTAGAAGCAAATTTGGATAAGATGGCTCCCCAAGTGTGGCCCATAATCCTTAGGAGCTCCCATCATCGGCTCCCAACTAGGAGTCAGTTGGAGAAACTCACATCTGGCAATGCATCCCCACTGTATGGAGAGGGAGAGAAAGATATATATATATATATATATATATATATATATATATATATATATATATATATATATATATATATATATATATATATATATATATATATATATATATATATATATATATAACAGTGGCGGACCCAGGATTTTTCCTCAGGGGGGGCATAAACATAAAAATTAAAAAATAATATAAAATTAAATACCATCTGCTTAGCAAAAATTCATAACAAAATGTAACATTTACAATTGCAAAATTACTTCCTGGCCTACAAAAAAAAAAATTACAAAATTAACATTTTTGGATAATTGATAAAGTCTTCTTACGACAGCTATCCTCTACGAGTTTTCATATTCTGAAAGCGTTGAACAATTTTCTTCATATCAATACTATCGAAAATATCTCTCTCAATATATGTGATCAAAGAATCACTTATCTATTCATCTCCAATTCGATTATGAAGCCTGTTATTCACAATTTGCATTGCAAAAAATGCTCTCTCAACAGTGGCAGTGGCAACTGGAAGGATTAGTGTCAGAGTTATAAATAAATAAACTAATGGATACAAAATATTCTTTTTTGTCTCAATCATCTTCTTGGCAACCTCACCAATCCCCTTTAATCCTGAAAACTCACTATCTGAACGCACATCCATGATATAGATATCAAGCTGGTCACCAAGGGCCAAAATATCAACATTAAAGAATTCTGCTTCGTAAAACCGACTGAGACGAATCAAAATTTCCTTTTCAAAGGCTAAAAATAAATTTAGTGGATTCAAACATGCCATAAAAAGAAGTAATTCTGTACTCGCTTTAGTAAAACGATTATCAAGCTCTTGAAATTGCATATCGATAACATCATAAAATAATTCAACACGATAGTGATGTAGATTTGTGATCTGTTCTCCCCGTCGTGACCGTCCATGTGCTGCAAATACATCATTCATATTAGCAACAATAATATCATGTTTTGTACAAAACAAAGAGACTTCTGAAATAAGAGCCTCACATCCATTCTCTCTCAACTCTTGAAACATTACTTTACATAATTTAACCAATTGCATATCATTCACATTGTCTTGTTCCTTCATTTGTAATGCCTTTGACAAACTATTCATGATCCCCAGAATCTTTCGCATCAAATGTAGCTTGAATACAAAATCGAAAGTTTCCATAAAATCTCTTAAGCTCATCGCTTTGGCCTTTTGTTCTCGAAACCATCAATCTTCATCAACTAGTTTCAGTACTTCAATCACAGCTGCAAACATGCCAACAAAGCTTATCAATGTCTCATAGTGCGATCCCCAACGTGTGTCACCAGGCCTTTTAAGGCTAGTCTCCTGATTAAGTCCCTGACATGTAGGTAATTCACCATTGCTAATTGCTTCGGTAATTTTAGCAAGTTGTTTTTCTCGAAGTGCATCTTTACGCTTGCATGAGGCACTAACAAGTGTAATTATATCAGAGAGCAAGTCAAAGAAATTGCATATTGGCCTGTAATTCTTTGCAACTGCAACAAGTGTTAGTTAAAGTTGATGGGCAAAGCAATGTATAAAAAATGCATACCTATTCTCATTGATAATTAGAGACTTTAGGCCCTTAAATTCACCTTGCATATTGCTAGCACTATCGTAGCCTTGATCACATAATTTTGCTATGCTCAATCCATGTTTCGAAAATAATTCATCAACCGCATTTTTCAGCGACACAGATGTAGTTTTAGTAACATGTACAAATCCTATAACACGCTCCACCATACAACCTCCTTTGTTTACATAACGTACAACAACAACCATCTGCTCTTTGATCGATATATCCCGAAACTCATCTACCAAAATAACAAAAAATGCATTTCCAAGATCATTTATGATCACATTTACAGTTTCCATAACACACGCGCTGACAATATCTTTTTGAATTTTAGGTGCAATCATTTTTAGATTATCTGGAGCATTGTTTAACACAACCTTACTGACATCCTCATTATTCTCAGCAAGAAACTGCAAAACTGTCAGAAAATTTCCTTGATTTTTTGAATCATCTGATTCATCGTGACCACGAAAAGGCAACCCTTGTTTCAAAAATAATCGAATTACTTTTATTGAAGCCTCCAAATGAGTTTTGTATTCTACGCGTGCTTTTTTCGTATGTTTACAAACAACTGTCTCAATATGTTGCTTCTGGTTTAATAAGTTCTGATACTTCAAAGAGCCATGATTGTGAGCACTATTAGACCATCCAATATATTCCTGAAATTTTTCTTTCTTCTTCCAATTAGAAAATCCTTTTGCCACAAAAACATCACTACCCCCTTGCTCTCCATGGTTTTCTTTAAAAAGGTAGCAATATAAACAGAATGCAGCATCCTTTGGTATGCTATATTCTAACCAACTGCCATACTTCTTAAACCAAGCATAGTTAAACCGTCGAGACTGTTTTCCAAATTATTTGAAGGGAAAATCATGATTAGACTGACAAGGACCCCTTAGTAAGTATTCCCTTCGAATCATATCTTGATCATTTGGATGATAATCAGATATCCTAATACGTAATCCAGGATCTGCTGGAAGATCTTTTAAGTTAACTTCAGTGACATGACTTCGCTTCGTGCTAGGTTGAGCTTCATCTCCATGACCATCACATCCCAAACTAGAACTTGGCAGGTCTGATTTTCTTTTCAAAAACTTATCCATAGCTGGGGATTGCGAGTCAAGCTGTCAAGATCAAGCTAAAAGATTGAATACAAAATAATTAAAACAAAAAAATACAATAAGGATCGAATCAACCCAAGTATCTAAAATTGAGACATTTAATAAATTAGACTTATCTTAGAAGTTACAAATAAAAAGACAAATATTTAATATAAGCAAAAAGAGGCCCTTATTACTCTTTGATGCATAGAGTCAACACACTAATAATTCTTATAATAAAAAACTCACAATGACAAATAAAAAAGAGACCCCTTAGTTTCTTCACTCACAAACTAACAAAGACAAATAAAAAATAGGCAAATAATTTCTCCACTCACAAACTAACAAAGGCAATAAAGCAAATGAAGAACTGACTAATAATTCCCACAATAATCAAACTATCATAGATCCAAACATTATACTATTATGGATTTATAAGCAATTTTAAGAATCAATATTTGTTGAAAATTTCGGATCGTGCAGAGAGGGAGAGAGGTCGAGTGATTGTGCAGAGAACCAGAGAGAGAGTGGTCGGACCCAGGTCGCAGAGAGAGGTCCATTGTTCGGTTCTTAACAGCAAGTTTGTGGCTCAACATCGCTACAATTGTTATTAGGGGTGTGCATTAGTTAGAAGGCAAAACTCAAACCGATCCAACCTAGTCGGTTTTGAGGATTCTCAATCCGATCCAAATCAAACTATGATTGGAATTCAATCCATCAAATTAAAGTCATTTTGGATTGGATTAAATGATCAGTTTGGTCAAATCAAAATACATAAACTAAACCCTCCAATCAAAATCCCTAAATTAAAATCCCCAATCTAAACTTACATTGCAGTAAAAATCAGTAAAAAACTTAAATCAAATTTGTTTTTATGCAGCTGTGTGACAGTGTGACAGTGTGTGTGTCAGGGGATAGGTATTAGGTTTAACTACCTTTTTCATTATTCTAATTATTTTACAGAATAATGTACTGACTCAACAAATAATAATTTAATTAATTGCATGCTTTGAAATAGGGCATTTGCTATTTTTAAATCATGGATACCTATTTCCAGATGTGTTTATATTATCTCCAATCCCAAGCATTTGGGATTTGGGGGGAGAGAGAGAAGAAAAGAAAGAGAGATGTAGCCACTAGCCTTTGAGAAACCTCTCTCACCCTTCCCTTCTCCTTAGGCTTCAGCTCTCATTTCTCAAGTCCTTTCAATTATAGAAGAGAATTAAGAAATTATTGTTGTGTCCATGTGTGTGTATCAGTGTGTGTGTGTGTGTGTGTGTGTGTGTGAGAGAGAGAGAGAGAGAGAGAGAAAGAAAGAGAGAGAGAGAGAGAGAGAGAGAGAGAGAGAGAGAAAGAGAGAACTCAGAAAAGGGAAGGCAGAGGGCCTGCCGCGGTGCCGCCTACCTGAGTTGGGGGTGAGGGTGAAGCCGTGAACGGTGCTCCGTGCTCGGCGTTGTCGGCGACGGTGGGTGGCAGGCCGGCGGCGTAGCGCAGGCGTGCAGGTCGCGGCTTCGCCGCTCGCGGGCGGTTCTGGACGAGGGGCGGCGGTGGCTGGAGGCTCTCTCGGAATCGATTAGTACGCCTCTCGGGATCGATCACAGATTCGCATGTGGTTTAGCCGTTTAGGGTTTGGTCGGCCACGAGTCACCACTCACCCTTCGAGATTTTAGGGACTCGTCACTCGGTTGCTGAAGTTTCGGGATTAGGGGCTTCGGTTTTGGGATTTTAGGGGGGGCTCAGCCGCTCAACTGCTTACGGGATTATAGGAGGCTTTGCCGCTTGGCTGCTCTCAAACGCTGAAAGCCTGAAACCTATATGGGGTTTGCAGGATTTTCAAAAGTGAGGGGGGGCTTGAGCCCCCCCTTGCCCCTATATAGGTCCGCCCATATATATATATATATATAATTTTTTGTAAAAGGGAAGTGAGAAAGATGAGAAAAAGAGCAGGGGGATGAGGAGTCTGCCACGTGGCACCAAATGCCTCAACTCTATAAAGTTAGTATAGATAGATATAGATGCTATATATTCAACTCGTTTTGCCAACTTGAAGTGACACTCAATCATTGTGGTCCCTCATCCCGACAATTGGGGTTGAGTGCAAATTCATCGATCGAGATTGTGCACCGAATGGCTGTGATGGTTGGCAACCAGAAGTTGGCAAAGGAGTTAAGGCTAGTTACAGATTTATGTAAGATTTAAATTCTAGTCAAGTTATATAAGGACCGATGCCAATATGAAAAAAGAGTCATGTGTCAATTAAGATTTTCAGATTCCTATCACATCTTTAAATAAAATTCATAAAAAAAGAAAGTGAAGTCAAATCCATAACTAGAGAGGTCAATCCTCAAACTCATAGCTACTTAAAAGCTAAAGATACGTAAAATCATGCAAACCAATAAAGATATGCTAAAGTACAAAAAAATATTATCTTTGTCCACAAGTTATGTATTACAAATTTGGTGCCTAAAACAAAGGTTAATGCTAATTGATCTCTAAAAGTTGTTTCTTTTTTGAGATTTTAAACTTGACATTAAGCTTGAAAGTTTAATGGTCTAAACTTTTGAATACTTGTATGATTCATGATGCATGTTGATCCTATACAAAGATGCTTAATTTTTCCATGCTACCTCTTTCTTTCGGTCCTTTTTTTTTTCGTCAGTGAAATCTAATGGTACATATTTAGCTACAAATCTAACCTCCTGTTGGGATTTTGGTCCGTTTTTGATAGCCGATAATCCTCTCCTTAGGACGATTTTAAGAGAAGAACGCTAATAAAAAATACACAAGAGAAAGCAATCACACAATTAGATAATGGATTTTAAGTGAAAATCCTTGTGGGGAAAACAACAATGAGTAAACGCTCGAGAAAGGCTTCACTATCAATGGCAGCAAGATCGAACTAGTACCACCCGACTCCTCTTCTTCCTCCAACAAGATCCACTAAAACAAAATCACGATTTGGTAACGCTTATAATCATTACAATAAATTCAGTAACACAAAAAAACCGTTAGAAATATGACATTACAAATATTCGTAACACTTTTTGCAACGATTATAAGAGTTATAAATATAGTTTTAGTAAGGGTTATAAGCATTACGTATTTTATGTAACGAATTTTCTAGAAGTAGAAATAATCACATATTGGTCTCATCCGTAACACTTATAACCGTTACAAAGTTTAGTAACGATCAATATTCTATGGATATAAGCATTAGATATTGACCATTACTAAACTTTAATAATGGCTATAAGCGTGACTTATGTCCTCTGTAATGGATTTTCAGAAGCAAAACTCCATACGTATTAATCCGCTTGGTAATACTTATAACTGTTACAAAGTTTAGTAACGATAAATATCTAATAATTATATCTTTTTTTTTTTTTTTTTTTTTTGACATCGGCGGGTGTCCCGAAACCTTTCGGGCAATGGCCCACTTCAGGCTCGGACTAATCCCTCCGGGAGTGAAGCCCGACCCACTCGGCAATTCCCACTTCACTCCTAGGTAAATCGAGGGGAGGAAGAGTTGAACCCACAACCTCATCACCAAAGCATCAGTTGCTTGCCAACTCTCCAATCCCCTGGTGGGTTCTAATAATTATATCCGTTATGAATAATATGTATTGATTTTTTTTTTAATTTTTTTGGTTATCAAGGGAACTTTTGAAGGCATGAAGCATTAATAAGATAGAAGTCACTTAAGAAATGCTATTAAATATCACCCAAAGTAATACATGCTATGATGCATATTATCATTCACTAATCACCAGACAAAGATGATTTCATCTCTTTCTTGTAATATAACTGATAATGTTGAATACAAATAAATTATAAATTACATAAACATAGCTTATCAATACTAAACCACATATACATACGATGCCTTTAAAACACTTGTATATTTTTGGTGAGGGAGGAATTAGGGAGGATGACGAGTTCTTGTTTTCTTCATAGGTCCTGGATGACCATGAGTTATGTCAACTTTGCAAGTAGTTATACCTTCATCATAAGTACCTTATTTCTAAAAGAGAAAACATTACAAATATCAAATAAGAATGCTAGATAATGTAGTACAAAATGAAGATACATGCTTTTATAAGAAAAAACAAATAGGGTATTGAAAAGGAACAAATAACTCCAAATTACTATATTTGCAGTATGGCTTCAAGCCAAATCAAAAAATCATCTTTAAACCTTGCATAAGAGCATGGCCATCTTGGGGACCGTCATAAATGAGAAATTGTCTAACCAATACTTCCTCGACATAGACTTTTTTCTCACCGAGTCTTACTTTTCTACCGTAACAAATTCCACTGGTTCGATTAGTCACAATATACCCTTAGCCACTGACTTACTATCTCTATGTAATAAAATGACCTAGGTTTGGTAGACCCAGAAGGATGATTCAAAATTTCTAAAATTGGAACCAAATTTGTAAGGGTAATTGATTTTGTGCGACTAACTGATCGAATTGGAACCAACTTCAGTTCTAGGCGTAGTCACCACATGTGGTGATTGGGCACTCAGCATCCCAGTTATATGATTAAGTACAACCTGTGACACACCTCTCTCCTTTAGGGCACAAGAAAAGTGTTACAAAATCCTGATTTTGGTGTAGTGATCTACACCTCTCCTCCCTTAGGGCTCAAGAAATAGAAACCCTAGCAAGCTTTGAAGACTTACGTCTTCACAAGCTTCGATCCGATCAAACCACCTTGATCGATCCCCGTCTTGATCTCTCTCTCCTCTTTACAAGCCTCCCTCCAAAAGCCCTCTCTCTCGGATCTCCTTTTGCAACACACTTTCACATACACTCTAAAGAAACCCTAGAGAGCCTTTTATAGGAGCTAATGAAAAAATAGATCTGCAAAGTTCGGAGCTGAAATCTTATCAATGTCGTGCACACGATGTGTGAGTCGTGCGCACGATATTCCTAATCCAGGGAAGATCATTCTAGATCACCGTGTGAATGATGACATATTGATCCAGGTTATGCGCGCAGTGTGTCTATCACGTGCATGATCCTCCCAGATCGTGTGTACGATCAATATCATGCGTACGATCAATATCGTGCGCACTACTTTCTAAAGTCTAGAAATCCTGAGTCTTATTCTTCTTCATGGGGATGGACAACCCCAACACTTCCATGATTCAATAAGATTTCGTGCATCCACTTGATTTTTTTCTCCCTCACATTTCGTGAAGAGTTTTGCATGATATGATAAATTAATACTAATCACGTGCAATGTAAGGACAACAATAATGTCGCTTGATCTGATTGCACATCCGTCATTGAATCCCGCTCCCCATTACGATGAGAGAGAGAGAGAGAGAGAGAGAGAGAGAGAGAGGAATGTGAATGTCGACACATGACTACAGAGACCTCAATTTTAAAAGGATTTACTAGTACTAACACCGTGCAACGCATGAACGGTTGTAATGCTGCTCGATCGGATCTCACATCCTCTACTCCTCGTTGTCAAACGTCCGAGGAAAGTTCATTCAATGTGTAATAGAGATAAATGGTAACAGATGTATATAAGATGATGAAAAACGGAACAGATGGGAAGAGGGGGTAGAGATTAATGGGATACATTTGTCTCACTAATGAGTGTTTCATGTGATTAAGACTTTTTTGAAACAAAAAATAGGAAATGATGGACTAGAGACTAATGTAATTCATTTATCTAATTAACGAGTGTTTCATGTGATTAAGATTTGTACGAAACGAAAAAAGGGTGGAGAGGATAGAGATTAATGGGGTACAATTATTTCAATGCTGGCCGATTAATGTCAATTGCATTTGATTGAAACGCACATACCACTATTATTAATATCTATCAAATTTTTTATTTTTTTTCAAATATAGAAATAAAAATGGGGAGAAGGGGAGGCTGCCACATGGCACCAAAGATATAAGCTCTTTAGGATTAGTGCAGATACATGCACGGGTGAATGCGAAGCCGCTCGAATAGATTACACATCCGGCATCGAATCCAGCTCAATCTCCATCGTTTCAAGAGAGAGAGAGAGAGAGAGAGAGAGAGAGAGAGAGAGAGAGAGAGAGAGAGGAAAATGTTTTAAATTAAAAAAAATTAAAGGGGGGATGGGGGGAATAGAGAGGATTCCATGTGGGGCACCAAAGACATCAGCTTTATAAGAGTAGAAAAATAGTTCAAAAAACGTGATTATTATTAACACCAATAATAATCAATAAACATTGCAAATTGGCCGACACACATGTCAATTAATTAAAGCAAGCAAAGTATCATATTTCAATTGCTATGAAATTGTAGATAAGCATCATTGTCAATGTCTTTACAACAGTAATGAGAATATGGACCAACTGAAAGGAAAAAAAAAAGGACTAGCTGAAGAAAAAAAAAAAAAAGATCACGAGTGGAGATCGAAGCGTTGGAGCACATCCAACCTTTCGATTGCATGTTATTGTTGGAAGCTTGCTCGATCTAATTCTTGGAACTGAGCTTTCTTTTTCCACCTAAGATTTCTTGCCCAGAGCCAAGCTAATTCGCATAGAACGCCCTTGAAGCTCCTGCAAAATGTACGGACAACTCAACCAAAATTCTTTAGGTTATATTTGATTAGAAAGAATGTAAAGCAATTCCACAAGAGTTTTTTTCATAAATTCAGGCAAAAAACAAACATAAATCTCTCTCTCTTTCTCTCTCTCTCTCTCTCTCTCTCTCTCTCTATATATATATATATATATATATATATATATATATATATATATATGGGGCTGTTACGTTATGCTGTGAGCTGTGGTAGGAGAAAATGAGCTGCAGGTATTTTGACCCCCCTAGAAGTTTTGGAATTTGATAAAATTTGGTGAGGATGTTGTCTAGGGTAAGATGATCCTCACCAATTTTCATCAAATTCCAAAACTTCTAGGGGGGTCCAATGATCAAAGAAAAATCTGCAGATTTTAACGGTGACTACGGACGACAAATTTTGCTTCGACCATTTGACCCCCTTATAAGTTTTGGAATTTGATAAAAATTGGTGAGGATGATCATCTTACCCTAGACAATACCCTCACCAAATTTCATCAAATTCCAAAACTTCTAGAGGGGTCAAAATACCCGCAGCTCACTTTTTAAAACCGCAGCTCACAGCTCACTGTAACAGTCCTCTCTCTCTCTCTCTCTCTCTCTCTCTCTATATATATATATATATATATATATATATATATATATATATATATATATATATATATATAATATAATATACGGTTCAATTGTCCGACGTCGGGCATGCTTATCTTGCCCGACAAAAAAATTTGAGGGACCTAGAGGTTTTATAATTTGTTGATTTTTTATGAGGATGATCATCATTCCATAGATAGGACCTCCACCAAAAATCAGCAAATTACAAAATCTCTAGGCCCCTCAAATGTGTTCTTCATTATCGACGTCTATTTTAATCATTAAATTGAATAGCATATTTGAGGGATCGACCTAGAGGTTTTATAATTTGCTGATTTTTGGTGGAGGTCCTATCTATGGCAAGATGATCATCCTCACCCAATATCAGCAAATTATAAAACATTTAGGTCCTTCAAAATTTTTTGTCGGGCAAGATAAACATGCCCGACGTCAGGCAATTGAATCGTACTCTGTGTGTGTGTGTGTGTGTGTGTGTGTGTGTGTGTGTGTGTGTGTGTGTGTGTATAGCTCAAGTTGTAAACTGAGGCAATCCGTTTGATGTATATATGCATCGATACGTACTGTGTTGAGTTGTGTGGAGTCTGATGATTGGAGCAAAGTCCTAAGGGCATGTTTGTTTTTCGGACCCACGAAGTAAATGCTAGTAATTAAATTGTAAAGCATGCGAGTAAATAGTCCAGATCGAGTAGTAAATCAAATTTCCTTCTTGCTGTTTGTATTTACCAATAAGGTAAATCAGAAATTCCATATACTTTAGGATGACTGTTTGTATTGACTAGTTAAGTAAATTAGAAAGTAAATTGATCTCCCGGCAACAACCCAATCCTTCATGGTTTTCAGTGGAGGATTCTGATCTCCCGGCGACAGCCTGATACCGAGCGCCAAAAATCCGATCCTGAGCAGTGACGAGTATTCTCAATGGAAAGGAGGGGGAGCAGGGTTTTCTAGACAAAAGAAACTAATAAAATAGAAGGGGACTGTGCAACATAAATAAGTACACTGCCATGGGTGTCCTCTCGATCATGCCAACGTCCTACATGACACGATCAACGGCTCCTTCTATTAGTAAACCGATCTATTTACGTTACGACCCCGCCCCAAAGATTTTTCTTACATTTGTCCCCCCCAAGGTTCGATTCCTAGATCCGTCCCTGCGGCATATTGTGATCGCTTTCTGGTTAATTTTCATGCATGCTATTCTTCCTCGTTGTTTATGGTCTCTAACGATCAGAGTTTGGGTTTCCTACCAGAATGTCGTGTCAAGAAGAGGGAGAAGATTCAGTACCACTCCGTTGAGAGATTCGAGAGCAACATCCATTTCTTGCTTAGTGGAGTAGCACACGAAACCATACCCCCGAGACTGACCGGTGTCCCCGTCGTAGAGAACACGAGCTCCGACCAAGTTGCCGTATTCCTGAAAAACTTGGGTCAGGTCTTCCGACGTAACCGACCAAGATAGATTGCCAACAAAGAGCTTGTATTCGCTTTCAGGGTACAAGGGCTCCTTCGGCTTCGGCTTGTCTGAAAAGTTCACCCTCAATGTTCGGCCGCCATATTGCTGAAATGGCCGGGGGTTTTTAAGCAACAAAACATTATGCACCATGCTAGGTAAGAATGTGAACATAAACCAATGATGAAGCATGAAAAGGCAACCATAAGTTAGAGAGAGAGAGAGAGAGAGAGAGAGAGAGAGAGCATACAGTTCCATCAAGATTTCGGATGACCGTATCACAATCTTCAATGGAGCTCATGGTTACAAAAGCAAATCCTCTGCTTCTTCCCGTGTCTTTGTCATAAAGCACCTGCAAACATGTATTGATCCACAATGTGACAATTACCACCACCTTGTATAATTTTACTGGTCATTTTTTCCATCTAACTTAATATGTTTGGAGATTTCACTCGATTTTGCATGAAAAAAAGCCCTCCATCTTATCTTGTATGTTTTAGAAAATTTACACTAACATAAAAGACAATGAAAAATATACAAGTAATTTATGGTTGGCATATAAAAAATGTCAACCTTGATAGTGATTAGTGACAACTTGAAAAGAGAATTAAAGAAGGCATTAAATTGAGAATTGGATAGTTGAACATGGCCCACCCAATACAAGTTGAAGCCTAAGGCTAAAACTCTAAATAGGACTGTTCTTAGGCAACTTAAGTGAGTTGGGGGCCTTCATTTCCTATGGGGCCTAAGGTTCTTTAAGTTGGTTAGGGACTTGGAGACCTTCATTTCACGTGGGGCCTTAGGTGATTGCTTTAATGGCATTCATTATAGATGAGCAGACCTAGCTTGTTGTAAATATTGACTACTGGATTGTTGAATATTTTACAACTATTGTTGAGGGAAATATACCTAACAAGATCACTATAAACAAATTAACTGATTTAGATTTAAAATCATGTGACAATACCCGAAGTACTCCAAAAGGCCGTTATGGAGGGATGAGAGCACATTGCTTATATAAAGAAAATGTCCCATTATCGATATGGGACTAACCACACCCGCCCTCATGTAGAGCATGTTTCAATGACCTATTCGCACGTGGAAAGAGGTGCCAGTGAGTGTGGCAAGGCCACTTGGGAGATGCTCCCAAAACGGGCCTAGCTCTGATATCATGTGACTCAGAGTGCTTCAAAAGACCAACCTTATGGAGGGAGAAGAACACAACGGGTATATGGAGATCGAGGATGATCTCCGCTCCCATTACCGATATGGGACTAACCGCTCAATACATGATATTACAAAATTGTTGAAGAGATAAGAATTTGCAAAAGGATGAAAGGTTGCAATACTCCAGGTACATTTCATAATTAATGTCTTGTTTCATATCTTTGATTTAGTCACTTGCGTCCATATAACCCTATTGTATGAAGCAAATCCAACAAAAAAAAAAGAAGTTATGTTACATATTTTATCCTCGATCTAATAATTTGAGCCTCCATTAATAATAATTAGTTATAATTATTACTCATTATCTAAAATTAGTGTGTGTTTTATATACCTTGATAATAAACTCTTGGCAATAACTAATAAGTATATGAATCTTCACATCTTATCTGTTTGTTAGTAATTTTATTTGTGAAGGCTAGATAGATTCCATCTTGGATGACTTAATTAAAAAAGCTCCTCAAATCTAAGTTGATCGAGCACTACCTCCCTAACAAAATAGGAAGGATAAAAAAAACCAACGGCAAGAAAGGAATAATAAAAATGCTTTTTCTTACTGGTCAAATCAAGTTGTTAAGATTCTAAGGTCTTTTTTGTTTTTTGGGTTTTTTACAAATCAAACCCTAAAATCTTCTATATTTACATATAGGCTTCTATTAAAGTGATCTCACTGTAGCTGTTACAATGATTTCATTGTAGCAAGAGTATTAATTAGCCGAATGGATACCCTTTATGAAGACAAATGGATAATCTTGCTACAGTGAAATCACTATAACAATCGCAACATGCACAGTGTCACATGGTGAATATATACTCTTATTGATGACGAATGGATACTTTTTTCGAAGACGAATGTATACTCTTGCTACAGTGTTTACATTGTAGTAGCTATAGTGAAATCACTGTAGCAATCGCTATATGTATATAGTGTTAATCGGTGAATGAATACTCATGTCAAAGATGAATGGATACTCTTACTGAAATGAATGGATACTCTTGCTGGTATAGCAGTTTTGTAATTTAAAGGATAAAAAAAGTCAACATTTTCGGTTAAGGACTTGCTATACAAACGTGTCTTTCGGGAGGGACTTTAGCTAATATCCGAACAAGTTGTATTCTTAAGCTTAAATAACGACTTGTGGAGGGATTTAGGGCTAATTAACCCTCTTTTTTTTGGGGCGGACTGCAAACAATCCATTTTATGGGTTTCATTTTAGGATATGTCCCGACAACCTTTTCCACTAAGCCCAGGTCCACATTTCAACAGATTAGTTGCAATAACTCTTTTGGTTAATGCAAGACTAAAATAGTCTTGGTTAAGCTGCCGAATTTACCAGCCTACCATTGTCTATATAACTTCACCTGATCTCTATGAAACATATAGTTTCGAGACCTGGTGTGGGACCACTATAGCTGCCACAGTGATTTCACTATAATAGCTATAGTGAAATCAATGTAGTGCTATAGTGATTCCGTTGTAGCGACTACAGTGGAATCATTATAGCGCTATATTGATTCCGATGTAGTAGTTACAATGAAATCATTGTAGCGCTATAGTGATTCCGTCATGGCTGCTAAAAAACACGTACGTTGCTACAATGAAATTACTGTAGCGATAATACTCAATTTTGTACGTAGCAATAGTACTCATTTCAATTAAGTATTATTAGCATATATTTAAGTATCTTTGCTACAGTGAAATCACTGTAGCTGTTATAGTGATTTTTTCGTGACTGATAAAGACACTTTGCTACAGTAAAATCACTATAGTACTCAATTTTAGTCAGAATAATACTCAATAAAAGTGAGTATTATTTAAATAAAATTTAGTACTTTGCTACAAAGATTCAATGTAGGTAAGCCTTTTTAATCGGCACAGTGAATTTCACTATAGCAGCTATAATAAAATCACTGTAGCAACCCGTGCATGGTACTCAAATGTATAAAATAATATCCAATTCAACTAAGTATTATTTGCATAAAATTGAGTACTTTGCTACAATGATTTTACTGTAGAAATATTTTTTAGCATCCACGATGAAATCACGGATTGCTACAGTGATTTTACTGTAGCAGCCACAGTAAAATCACTGTAGCATCTACGATGAAATCACGGGTTGCTACAATGATTTTACTGTAACAACTATAGTGAAATCACTGTAGCAGCTACAATAAAATCACTGTAGCAAGTGTGCCACAATTTTTGTAAAAAAAAAACGTGCCATATATCATTTATCGCTATTTAATACGGGAGGATATCATGGGTATTTATGGTATTTTAAAAGAACACGTTTTCTAAAACGGTTAAGATTAGATCATTTGCAAGTAAAACTATAGACAGTGGATCAGATTTTATACAATAATTCTATCGGTTGACTTACTGTAAATACTAAATAGGAACTCAAAGTAGGGCTAGATGTAATACACGTTATGTTTTGGACCAGACATTCAAACAAAAAAATTTAGTTTCAAACCTCAATCATATCGGGGCTTGCATGCTCTTGGACAATCCCAGCCAACTGCGCACTGTCACAATTGTACGGCAGGTTTCCGAAGTAGAGCTTGGTGTTCTGAGTAGCCTCCGGCGCCACCACCTCACCGTCACCTCCCCCTTCCTCCACCTCCACCTCCACCTCCACCTCCTCCGGCTCTTTCTCCACGGGTTGCTCCTCCTCAACTGCCGCCGCCGTCTCCTCCTGTGCCACTGCTGCCCAGATCTTCGGGAGGCGCCGCAGCTTCCGGGAGGAGGCGATGGCAATTGACAGCCGGTCCGCGAGGTGCGCTACGGCACGCGGGCAAGTGACTTTGGGGAGGGCGGCGTCCGAGTGGACGTGCTTCGAGCGGAGGCATGGGGTGAGGGTAGCGGAGAAGCACGATCCCACGGCTGCGGCGGCAGCCATTTTGACCGGAGCTCAGGTGGTGTGATGTGGGGGGTGGTGGGTTTTGTATTACCGGGTATGGCTACCATGAAGGAGAGGGAGAGAAGATGCATGAATAAGCGAGGGGAAGATAATCTTTATGCTGACGTGGATGGGCTACGTTCCAATGGAATCGGAGGGAGATAAGGTGACATTTTCCACTTGGGATATGGGAGTTTGTATGGGTGGGTCTATGTACAGCCTACCAAATATCAAGGACCAAAGGGCTCTTGTCCTAGTGATGCTCTCTCTAGATCTCTCATGTTGGAGAGGTTCCATGTTCGACTCCCGGGATGGACACACTGGAGTGAGCTTTTACCAAAGGTCATTGTGCCTTGTTTGTGCGTGCGAATCCTGACGGTTGATGTCATGTACATGGGATCATGAAATTTAATAAATAAAAACTATACTGCCTTGCCTTCCTGTTTCAATCTTTGGATTTTTTTGAGCCATTGTTCTAGTACCATATCCGCTTAGAGTCTAGTCAGTTCCTCCAAAAAAAACAAAAACAAAAGACAACTCTAACTTAAATTTGAGAATACACAACATCTCACTGTTTCATCTCACCTCTTTTGCTATTGGCTGTCTGTCCGCTTTTGCCATCGTTGGTCATGTAAAAGTTGTCGCCTGCCTCCACCACCAGTAACCCACCACCATCGCTTCCTCCTCATCTACCTCCTCCCTCCTCAGCCTTCTCCTTTTTCATCCCCTTATTCCTCCTCCCCTTAATCGATCTTCCTCCTCCCCACCCTGAAATCACAACACTTGGCCTTACTAGGCTGAATTAATGCACCTTCTATGCATTCGGCCACGCCGGTAGAATGCATAGAATGGGCATTCGGCCATGGGTGTGGCCAAGTGTCACGTGCGATTTCTATGGGGAGGAGGAAGAGAAGGAGACCGGCCGACAATGGTGGGTTGTCGGCAGCCGAGGGTGCAGTACGTGGCGTGCGACTATTTACACATGCACAACAGAGACAAAAAGGTGGCCTTTAGATGCGGGGTTGACCTTTGGCTAAAGAGGGAGTGACCTTTAGACGGGGGCTATCTTTGTTGTGTGAGAGACTCACAAACCCTCACATATGAACAATCCCATAGGAAACAAAATCTAAAAAAGAAGCAATAAAATCAAACAACGGAGTAAAGAAAGTACACACTACAGTAAACACGAGGATTTTAGGTGGTTTGGCAATTTGCCTACGTCTATCGGCGGCGCAAAGAGAGATCCACTATCAAACGATAAAGAGATTACAACTAGGGTTCGTCAAACCCTCACCGAAGTCTCAGTACAAAACTTTCCTCCCAAATAAGTCCTAGGCCTCTTGATATAGTAGGAATAGGTCTAATGCTCTTCTGAGTTCTCAATCTAAAAGCTTAAAATAGATCCCAAACAATCAGAAATCTGCTGACTGGACTCGATCATCTCCGCTCAAGGTTCATCCAGGTGCCCGGCAGTGGCGCATGGGCGAAATTCCTAGGAGTCGGGTCTTTTGGATTCCTGTTCCATAATGCATTGATGGCAAAATTTTCGTTGTACGGGTCTTTTGTGTCTATGCAGTGGCCTCATACATGATGCGCCCACGCAAACCAACTAGTTTATGTAGCAATCATGGGACGCCTCCAAAACGAGCTGGCCAATAGCATATAAATCTTCACCTTGGTGAGAATTGCAAGCCAACCAAATACAAAAACGTGATCCTAAAACACCAAACTAACACTCTCCACCAGTCTCTGATCTCACGCCATGCCGCCTCCAAACACCCCGAAGGGAAATCAAATATACAAAGCATTGATCAACTCCAAACAATGTCGGAACTCAAACCACAGTGACGACCATCAACATATCTGCAGTCCCAATCTTCTGTAGAAAAATAACTTTCTCTTTCAGAATCTCACGAACAAAATGGAACCGAATGTCAATATGCTTGGTGTTGCATGATGAACCTAGTTCTTTGTCATATAAATAGCACTCGAACTGTCGCAATGAATCTGAACATGCTTCTAAATGATCATAAGTCCCTTATCAACCCCTATAGCTTGATAGCTTCCTTAATGGCCTCTATCACCGCCATGTGCTCTGCCTCGGTAGTTGACAAAATAACTGTAAACTACAACGTAGACCTCCAATTCACTGTTCCTCAAGCAAGAATAAACACATACTCTGTAGTTGACTGACACTTATCCAAATCGTCTGACTAGTCCGAATCCACGCATTCAACCAAGTTTTGATTAAGATTTTCATTTCGCTCAAACTTCAAACCAACATCCAATGTACTTTTAATGTACCACAAAATCCACTTCGTTGTAGAAAGGAATAATGTTCACATGCTTACTGTCTTCAAGTGTGGAAGTATTGACCCTCACAGAGTCGTTTTGGCCAAAGCTGGGCTAGCTGTACACCCAAGTACTTTTGGCCATAGTAGAGCTTAGTCTTATACCCAGGTACTTTCGGCTGTAGTCGGGGTCAACCTCACACCCAGGTACTTTTGGCCGCAGCCGGGCTCAGCCCCACACCCTGCTACTTTCGGCCGCAGTCGGGTTCAACCCCACAGCCAGAACTAATCGGGCAAGTCTCAATCCGTAGATGGTCAAGCTTTCCACACTCATCAAACAATCCACATCATCCATGGAACATCTTTTTATTCTTACAGGAAAACAATTAAAGAAATACATGGGCAAAGTCCCCCTACCTGTTTGGTTGTAGCTTGATGATTTCCTTCTGATTTTGTTTCCTAATTAATCTGTGTGTGTCCTGGAATAACACAATAATCATATTTACTAGGTTATCATGTACTTTGAGTTAAGTTATGAATATACATGTTCTGTTCCGAAAAACTCACTTCTGAGCCCAAATGAGGAAGCTATGGTCTAATCACCCTATAGAGGTAAAAGGGTTATTTTCCATAGAGGTCCATAGTTTTAGGGTTTTATAATAGCAGTGGATTTGTATCGTAGCCACAAACTTGTGGCCATAGACGAAACTCGATTCCGAGTCCTAGTGGGAAAGTTATGACATATATAATTACCCTATAGGGGCAAAATGATAATTTTATTATTTTGGGTCTAGTTTTAGGGTTTCTTTGGGAAAGTTCATCATGTCTCTACGAAACGTGGCTGCAGACGAAATCAAATTCCGTGCGCGATTGCTAAAGATGTGTCCAACAAGGCAACAATGGACGGCGATGCAAGAGGCGGAGTACGACGGCGGTCGGTGGTGTAGGCAACAACGATCGGTGGCCGACGGTACGTGGCCCGATAATGGAGGGCGACGGTGATCGGTGGCCGACGGTGGCTCCACAATAGAGGGCGGCAACTATTGGCAGGTGATCATCGGTGGTCCGGCGACTGGTGACCGACGGTAGGCCGGTGGTGGGTGGTGGTCCGGTGGTCGGTGTTCTGGTGGGCGGTGGCTGACGATAGGTTGGAGGCATTGGGTGGTGGGGCATGTGAGGTGGGGATTGGCTCCAACTTGGTCAGTGTTGAATTTTTATTTAAATAGTTGATTAATAAAAATCTGGTCAGAATATGATTGGTCCTATTCATATAAGAATCTGAGAAATTTTTTTTAATGATAAAAGCTCTGGTCATAAAGAGTTTTATAACTAAAGTTCTCATTCATAGTAACAACTGGGGCTATTAGTGGGTTTGATTGAGTTAAATTCTGATGCTATTACTACCTAGCTCTTGGGTTCAAATCCTACATAGGTCTTATTTTTATTTTATTTATTTTTTCATAGAGTCGCCGTATAGAACAAAAAATTTGTATATCAATTTTGATTGTTTCGGCGAGGTCTACACAATGGTTTAGTCAGAATATTATTTTGAATGATTTTAGAAAGATTTTCTTTGAAACCCAAGTAATAATTATTTATTAAAGTAGAAAAAATCCGGGAGATGATAGGTGAGATGCATCTATCGTCGTCGTGTGTTAAAGTATTCTTCCATGCATAATAGGACATGGTCCAATGAGACTTAACGCTAATGGTAAACATTAGCCGCCCTTAACCTTAAACGGAACTTGTTATAGATACTGGTCACTAATTTTTATGTTTTCTTTTCCATGGAAGATAATGCATTTTCTTAAGGGGCATGATGGTGTAGTTAAGCAGAGAAATATATATACAAGTTAGTTATAAACCCATGCAATTCATGGGGCTATTATTCTCCTTGGTTATCATCTTGATATTCAATTTTTCATGGAAGATAAGGCCATAATTCGGTACCGACCATGTGACCTTCGAAGAGCAAAGCTATAGACTTGACCACTAAGATGAAGCCACAATTGCAATTCAAAGTTTTTTCAATATTAAGAAATGTAACCATATAAACTAAATAATAAACTTTATATGAGATAACATTTTATTTATGTCAATGACTAACAAATATCAGATTTACTAATTAGTCATCACCATATTCATTTGAGCAAATAGGTATGGAATCTGTGGCCTTGGTCAAGGGTTTGAATAAATGCTACAACATATTTCCTCCCGCTATGTGAGAATATTTTTGTTAGGGTGCCTTTTGCTCCGAATGCTATGTGGGGCATCTGGACCGTTCCCTGATATGCAGGAGAAAAGGGAGCAGTCTGATTGCATGTAAAAAGAGCATGAGTGCAGTGTTGCGCAGGGGACAAAATGGAGCCCGACATAAACAAAGGACGAGTAAGCGGATTTGCGGCCCAACACCGCATATCCCCGAATCGTCAGATCTTATCGGTGCATTCTATACTACACTGATCCGATACGGCACAGGAACACAGAAAATCATTGACAATAGGGACACATGATTTTACAGAGGTTCATCCCAACCGGTGCTACATCCTCTCTCCGGCAACCATCTCTATCAGGAATCCACTATGAAGAGATAAACATGATTACACCCGATGACACTCCATGCCCTCTAACAAATCCGCACCTATCTCTCCACCATAAGAGATGACGATGCGTATCAACGGAGACCAAACTGTCTCCAACATGTGCCAACGGTCCTCCAAAAAACCACCAATAGAGATGAACCAACCAAAACATAATACATGATAGATGAAGAAGAAAGGTCTACCTCTTTGTGCACTCTCTCCCACATATCTGACTGAACGGATCGCGCATAGCAATCTCCACTGAGATAACCATCATGAGTAACATAAAAGCCATGATATATATACTCACATATCACGATCTATTAGAACAAGCAGCATCGTAGCACCACAGATCTCCTAACGGCATTGTGCACCACAGATCTTCCAACGACATTGTGCTCCTCTTTTCAGATTCGCTCCATCATGTCCTCGCTCTCATTAACATGGCCTCGCCCTCCATGGTTCGACCATCATGCCCAAAGGCATCTTACCTGAAAAGGGGGGTATTCTCTAGGTTTTTCTTTAAGTAAAATTCCTCCGAGATCGGTCACCAAGCACCCTCAATGCGGTGCTCCACCATGGCTTCGTAGACACCGCTCGTCGGCCCTTCAACGGCGGGGAGGCTTGCTCCTTCCCTGGGTTCAATCTTCTTCACGAGAAGCTTCACCAAGAGTTGCCGCCGAAATCAATCCTCTCTTCCAAAGGATTGATCAACGATAATTCCCCAAAATCCTAAACCCTTTTATATATCAAGTGAATAGGTTTACATAAGCTCAATCCTGAAATTCCCATCAAATAGCCCCAAAAGAAAAGTCTAAATCGTATACGATTGGGTTGACCCGTGTTTGCTAGACAAGTCGTGCGCACGAGTTTCCTACGCTCGACCTCGTCGAGTAAGGAAGGACGCATCAACAATTTCGTGCAGTCATGTGCACGACCTCTCCAAGTCGTGCGCACGCACCTAGACATGATGTGCACACGACCCGGGAAGATGGTGCACATGACCTCGAGAGACGGGTTTGACTCGAGCCATCATTAACATGCAGTGCACAGGTCGTGGATGTGTGCAAAGTACAACCGGATGGCTTCCTATTCTTCCATGAACAATCCAGATGTCTTACTTAGTATCTGGAGGACAAACACCCCGCATCAAAAAAAATTCTCGGCCTATAGTAGCAGGCCTCCCTCTTTCCCTAGTGGTGAGCCTTCTAGCTCAGGGCATTTTATATCACTCTTGTGGCTAGTTTCGATTCTTGTTGTATCTTGTGCCCATGCACTGACAGGTGATGTAGTGACCACTACCCCTCCAAACAAAGAACGAAAATGTTAACACCATAGTCAATCTTGATTAATTGGATCATGAGTTGTCAAGATACAGACAATTTTTTATGTTTCTTCCGTAGTTTCTTATTTACAGTTTTAGGAGGCATGAAATTGTGAGAGGATTTGGCTAAAGTTGGTTAGATTTGTTTTATTTTTTTTCTTTTTTGTTTTATAAACCAAGGGGGTTCTATTCATGGCGCCCCGTATCCATTAGATAAACTTACATACTATGGAGTTCCTGTTGGTTATCATACAATGAGTAGGACTCTTCCTCAGTTACAAAAGAGCTAATATTCTTAGAAATAGACCAAATTAAAAATTTCGGGATAGTCCCGTTCGTGAAATTCAGATCTCGATTCAACGAATAAGCTGTAATTTGATGTGCAATTTGTTCCTAATATTTAAAATATATATAAAAAAATTTTATGGTACCCACTTTGATATCATACCGAAATCCATAGGGACCATCGGATGGCCTTATGGTGGTTAGGCATCCACCTAGGGTTCAGCCCATGGCTCCTAGAATAATGCTCACATCGCTAAGCTGCAAGGAAAATGAGACGGGTGGTGGAGATGGATTCGGTATGGTACCAAATTTTGCAATTCGATACCGAAGCGGAACCCTATAAATAATCATCACTTAAATCTTTCAGCAATTATTCAAAAAAAAAACATAAAAAATAAATTAAATGGTGTAAAGAACATCAAATGGGTGAAAGTAGCAATCAAGGCATAGGTCATCTGTTGTAGTATAGCCGTCTAGGTGACCCATTTGGGTCCTTTGTACAACAAGGGTCCCACTCCCCCATTATCATTATAACCTCAAAGGATCAGATAGGTTAAAGCCACAACTATTCATTTGGGCTGAGTGTCCATCCTTGTGCCTAACATTTGGGACTAAGTGTGATTCACCGGTCAGGCTAGGTGTAACAGACGGTTATGATTTAGTTCTGTCTTAACCTATCTTGATCCTCTGAAGTTATATATTACGTAAGGAACATCCTCACACGCTATAAAGATTGTCATCGATCATTTTCAATTGCGCATCGATGAAGGCAGAAAGTGTGGAGTCAAATAAGGCAAAAGGAAGAATAAAATCTGTGACAAGGTTCTCACTCATACGAGAGCATTTTTGCTACCCGATTGATTTACTGCACTTGCTTATGGCCCAATCGTGGTCTGCCACATCATCTATCAGGTCCATCAGGAAGGTGTAAATTGTGTGATGGGTTCCATTATACCCTTCCTAATGGAAACGTGGCAGATCAAACTGCTTTTTGAACAAATATTCTCTCATTCCCACTTATTGAAACATTGGGTGTTCCAACTACCAACTTTTTAATAATAATTTGGGTAAACGGCAGTTCAAACCGCACGAGTTGGGCATGGAACCAAATAAACATGACCTTGAGGACCTGCGGTGTTGACGCGTGCGTTACAACTGCACGAAGCCAAACAGTCCTATTAGTCTAATCTAATACATATAGAAGTGGGGTTGTACATTAATACATATAGGGAACCATCGGATGGCCTTATAGTCGATCTAAGGTATCCTAGAATAATGCTCACACCGCTACGATGCGAGGAAAATAAGATGGATGGTGAAGATGAGTTCGGTATGATACTGAATTTTGCAATTCGGTATCATAAATAATGATCCCACCGCTACAATGCATGGCTTGCTCGATACAAGTTGAGGTCTAAGGCAATAATGTTAAATATAATTTTTTAATATTGATATAGTGACATAAATAAGATTAATTTTTCATATAGTATGAAGCTGTCTTATTTGGTGTGAGGTTTTTATTTTGCAAGGCACTAGCTATTTAAATAGACTTGGCCCTTCTTTTATATGGGCCTTTGGTTATTTAGGTGGTTTTGGGTCTCGGTTTTTGCATGAAAAACCATATAGTTTCCATGGAGTACTCAGTCTTTGTGCTAGTAGTTGCTGTCGGTGCTCGTGTAGGTCGTCATCGTCTTTCCTTCTCGTCGTCATCCTCATCTTATCTCCATCCTCCTCCCCCCAGACGACGACGGTAGCGTGCATGGGTACCGGTGATGGCTATGGGTAAAATTGTGCATATAAGTGTTTTTGTAAAAATCGAGGGGTCCGACTATTTAGATAACATATATTACTAGGGGCAACTACAGGTTACCTGAGGCAGCACTTGCAATTGTGTTGCCCCCAACAGAGTGTGGTGCAAGTCATCTCTTGTCACCATGACTCGCCATTGCCGAGTGCATCTACAGCCCATTTGGCCACCGTTGAGCACTCGACCTCTGATGGCCGAATGAGATATGGATGTAGTTGACATCGCATGACTCAGTGTAGGTAAAGAGACCAAGCTGCAATGGTCAATAGTAGAAGGAGCAAGAAGGAGCGCTCAAGAGGAGGAAGAAGGAGGAAGAAGGAGGGAGGAGGAGGAGGGAGGCGGTGACAGATTTCATGGGAACGATGACGACGAATGTGAACGGCATAGGTGGGCGACGTCCTGCACGAGATGGGCAGAGGCGTAGCGGACCTGAGTTGCCCTCATCCATGGCACAGGGATAGAATCGAGGTTTTCTTCTTCTTCTGTAAATGTAATGCCCTTAGTAATCTTTGTGTTGTAAATAGCCAAACCCAAAATCGAGACATGTGGGGGTTATTTATAAACTTAAAGTACGAGGATACTATTTGCAATATCAATCTTTGTAAGGGGGTGTATGCAGAAATCTCCCCCCCCCCCCCCCCCCCCCCCCCCCCCACACACACACACACACACACACACACACACACACACACACACACACACACACACACACACACACACACACACACACACACACACACACACACACACACACACACACACACACACACACACACACACACACACACACACACACACACACACACACACACACACACACACACACACACACACACACACACACCAAAGCTGATGCTTCTAGTGTTGACCTTGATATAATATGAGTGTTACTATTTGCACCCCCAACTTAACAAATAAAAAAATACTAGATGTGCCCCCACAATATCCCAAGGATATTGATATGCATACTCTGTCAATCACTCTTGACTGACATGCTGTCGGTTGCTCCGATCCGATATGGTGTGGCTCATGTCGGTCAGAATCAACAAAAATGTACCATATCATGTTAGTCATGAGCAACCAACAATCATGTCGGTCGAGAGCGACCAACACGTATGCATGAATGAGGAGATGGGAGAGAGAGGATGAGAGGGGGGGGAACGGCGGTGAGGTGCATGGAACCGGCAACCAGTAACGTCCTATAAAATACATGAGATTCAAAGTGTGTGGCTATTGTTTCTCCTGTAGAGTGTAGAGCCTGGATCGTCTAGAGAACATTGCGCAAAGGGTAAAAGTGTAATTTACACTTAATATTTTGTTAAGTTCAGTGTCATAATAATTTTTTGGGCCTTCATTGCTGATGGCTCGCGGCAATAATTTTTTGCTAAGTTCAGTGTTCTAATAATTTTTTGTTTACCCAAGTTTCCTTCCCCCTCCAGACGTGACTAATTCCATCCCATCAGTCTTTGTAATGTTCTCTACAAGCTGGTGGCGCAGCTGCTAGTTGACCGTATGAAACCCCTTTTGACCCATATTGTTTCCCCGGAGCAAGGGGCCTTCATTGCTGGGCACAACATCTCCGATAATATTTTGCTTGCTCAAGAGATGCTCCACTCCCTTCATTCTTCTGCTGTCAACAACCATCTGCTGGCTCTCAAAGTGGATATGGCTAGTGCCTACGATCGTATGTGTTGCCCTTTTCTTCGACTGGTTATGCTCAGGTTCGGATTTAGCTTCCGTTGGGTTTCCTGGATCATGGCCTATGTGGAACATCCTTCTCTTTTCTCCTTAATGACTCCCCCATGTGATGATTTAGTTCTAGTCGAGGATTACGTTAGGGTGACCCCTTATCTCCTTACTTGTTCATTCTGGGTGCCGACGTCCTCGTTTGTGCCATCAAAGCGGAAATCACGAAAGGCTCATTGTATGGTGTTCGTCCTTCTACGAACGGGCGTCCGGTTGGCTCCCTTGCTCATGCGGATGACTGCATATTGTTTCCCAAGGCTAATTGTGCTGAGGTGGGTCGTCTTAAATCTATGTTATGTCGTTATAGTCAATTGTCCGGCCAACATATCAACCCTAAGAAGTCATTTGTTATTTTTGGTTCGGCTTTCCTTCCGCCCCAACGACAACAGCTTTGTTCCATGTTACAAATGCCAGAGGTCTTTGGTCCTTTTTGCTACTTGGGTGTGACGGTCTCTGGGCAACGCATCCTTGCGAAGGACCAATTCTAGCTGGTCCAAACTGTCGCCAAACGTATTACCGGGTGGAAGGCGCATTTTCTATCCTTTGCGGGGTGGGTAACTTTGCTTCGATCGGTGCTACAAGCCCTCCTCTTTTCGTATTGGCCAACTCTTCGGTTTCGGCCTCGATTCTTTCATCTATTGAACGTGAGATGCGTCTGTTTCTGTGGACTACTTCATCTACCTCTCTCGATCTACACCTCATCAAATGGGATCTTGTTTGCCAGTAGATGAAGTCGGATGGGTTAGGCCTACGCTGCCTATGTCTCTTTCAACAGGCTCTCATGGGGCGGAAAGTTTTTGACTTAGTCAACAGCCGCCCAAGGTTATGGGTTGACTTTTGCTGGGATAAATATGGACCCCATTTTGATTTGTGGCGGTGGCCCATCCCCGCAAGTGTTCTTGGGCCTGGCGGGTAGTGTGCATGAGCGTTCTGGTTGTGCGCAACCATGTAGTTTTGCTGGTTTCTCGGCATTCAGACGATGATGTCTGGGACACCCCGTGGCTGGGATCAATCCCAATAACTCGGATAGTCGCTCCGATAAATATGCAGGCTATCTCTGGGATTGCCCATTTGTCAGATTTGTTATTCCCTCAGCGGAGTGGAGGCATGCAATCATTTCTTCCATTTTTCCGTCGGACTGGGTCTCCAGGATTCTATTGGTGTCGGTGCTCCAATTTCATGCAGGACAACATTTGTTTTGGGGCCCGCGGGTTCTTGCCTCTTTCTCAGTAGGCGAAGCTTACTCTCTTCTTGCCTCTTCCAGTGTTCCCTCCTCGAGTGGCTTCCCTTGGCAAGTTTTGTGGTCATCTCACATCGGGATTCGGGTGAAAATTTTTGAGTGGAAATTACTCCATGCTAGCCTCCCAGTTCGCTATCACCTTCGGCGTATCAATTTCCTTCAATTTGATGAATGTCCCCAGTGTGGAGTCGAAGCATAAATGATTTACCATGCATTCTTCTCTTGCTCGGTATCGGTGGTGGTCTGGTCTATGGCCCACTCAATCCCCCTCTTTTCCCTACCCACTTTCTCCACAGAATTTGGTGAACTTTTGTTCCGTTTTCATGGTGGGGGTGTAGGGCATAACAATGCCAAGTCGATCACTTATCTTATTTGTGGCTTGGCACATTTTGAAATCCCGAAATCGCGCTCATTTTCATTTGCAGGTTGAGCTCCTAACGGTCACATGGCGAATTGCTTGCTCCAAGGTACACACTTTTCTCTAAGGTGTGAATCCCTCCTCCCATCTCGACTCCTGCTCCTGGAGGGTTTGTTGAGCAACGTTTTATCCGATGGGAGCCGCCGGATCCTGGGCACTTGAAGCTGAACTTTGACGGTTCTTTCAACGCTCAGGGGTCCCGGGGTGGTGCGGACTTCATGGTTCGGGATCATCATGGGGTTGTGCTTCTTGCGAGTGCTAACTCATTTGATTGCGGGTCTGCATCTGAAGCCGAGCTTCATTCCCTATGGTCCGGCGTTCGTCAACTTCTTGCTCGATAGACCTCTTTGGTGATTGACATTGAGGGTGACTCGAAGGTTGTGCTTGTGCGGGTCTCTTTGCTTCTCCCAGCTGACGCTATGGTACATGATTATCGTTCTTTTCTTCGCCTTCTTCGAGTTTCACGGTTTACACACACCTATCGTCGTAAGGGTAATTCGGTGGCGGACTGGTTGGCGGGAACGGCTTGTCGGACTAGCTCGGGTTTATTCATCTATGAGACCCTTCCTCGGAAGCATCAGGGGCTGGTGCTAAAGGATATGTGTGGTCACCCTCGGGTGCGGGTGTTTGTTGAGGCTGTGTATGCTGGTCATGGGACCTTGCAGTGAATGTTTATCAAAAAGGAAAAAAAATTGTGGGCGCATACAGCAACACCCAAAAGTAAGCCGGTCACACTCCAGTTAGGCCGTCGTCACTGTTCATTGTTGACGTTTGAAAGCTGCTCCAAAGGGTCGGTCCCACTTTGTAGTTTGTATCCCCCAACGGAACACGGGGCAAGTCTCATCATAAAAGGCTGTTTGCTGTTATAAACTACACACTGAAGCCTGCCGATCTTCTACGGCTTTGGTGGGTTGGTGGCCGGCTCCAAGGCGTGACACGCGTTATTGACCGGAAAACCTTCCCCCGTTTCGGCGAGTGGCGACCTCATCGTGCTTTCGTGCTCTGTCCACTAAACCCCTTCCCTCCCTTTCATCCACCGAACTTTTGGACCATAAACCGGACGCGGAGTGTGGGGCCCACATCGCCGCCGCGCACTGCTGGAGAAACAAAGTGCGCCTCTTTTGGAACGGAGCTGAGAGAATACCGGCCCTCCCCGCTCTGGTCACATGGGTGGCGACCGCACGAACCAGACTACGACGCGATTCTCTTGTTGCCTACCCTTTCCCTCCCTCTCTCTCTCTCTCTCTCTCTCTCCTTTCCCACTCTCTGCTTCTCATTTTTATAGCAAAATCGTGGGATGATTTCATTGAATTGGATGCTGTAACCACTTACTGACAGCTTTAGGAGGAAACCCGTTTGTTTCCTTGTAGAAAGATCTCTTCTCTCTCTCTCTCTCTCTCTCTCGATTTCATTGAATTGGATGCTGATAAGCACTTGCTGGCAGCTTTAGGAGGAAACCCATTTATTTCCTTGTAGAAAGATCTCTCTCTCTCTCTCTCTCACGTTGGTGGTGGTGAGACTGAGTCACTGAGGCAAGACCAAAGACTGAAGTCTGTTCGTCCCATGGATCAGCTGCAACCCATTTCACCTCTCTCTCCATAGAAAACGGTTGCGCGCCTTGTTGGGAGTTCTGGGTTCCATTGAGGTGAGCAATCTGTTGCCTTTCCTCTTGATTCCTCTGTCTCTAGTCTCGCCTGTGTTAGCCTTTACCAATTGTATGGAGTGTTAATGTCTAGTTTTCTTCAACGTTATCTCCAGCTGTTTCTGCGATCCCAAATGATTTTGAGCTGTTGCTTGCTGTTTTAATGAAGAACAAGAACAAGAACAAGAAATTTGGGGAGGAATTTTTTTATTTTTTTGTAGGAATTAGCAGAGGATTCATGGGAAGAACAAGAAACCAGATGGGTTCTTCATTCTGGACCATTGGATTGGTGGACCACAACCTTGTTTGCATCCCCACTGCAGAGAAATTTGGTCACTGACTGACACAGATTGTCCTGTACCTCCTGCCCTCCTCTCCTCTGTTGATTCCAAGAGGTGGACCATCATTAATACGCGGTGACAGCGAAATTTTATGACCCTTTTTTCGTTCATCCCATAGTTATTGTGCTACGAGCCTATGTAGGCAGTGCATTTGTTCAGCTTCTCCTTTCATCCTGCCACTTATGGCAAGCATTTCCAATATGGTTATTATCCGTAATTGTGATAATTGCTCATCGGAGAGGGGGTGGGATCGCAGAAGCAACTTAGGGGCCTGCGGACCACCGGCCTTCTCCAGGGCCCCAAAGCATTGGATAAGGCCAACTAGCATGGTTAATGACATCTTTTTTTTTCTATATTTATGGGGTTTTTTTAAAATTTTGTGTAGTATAAACGTTGTAAAACTTTGTCCTTTACTGTCTTCCATGGCCCTTTAACATCATCTACAGAGAATCCTCGAAGGCAAGGTTAGAAAGAAGTCAAGAATGTGTGTTAGACTTCTTCATCCCGGTGTACTAATGATTCATCTGAGTTTTGAGTTGCTAATTGGTTGATGCCATTCAATTTTCATAATCTTGATTACCTCCAATGAAGTTCTTGATTTTACTTTTAAAACCTTCTGATAAATATCGCGGTAAGATGTTTATGTTACGAACTGGTTTGGTTTTCTTGCTACCATGCAGATTCATGACATGAGGTGATGGGAAGGGGCAGAAGTTCATCGTACACGGGTCAAGATTAAATGTGCATTACTGGAACACATAATGGGTCGGATGTATTTGAACGGTCAAGAAGTATCTCACGATGAACAGGCTACACCTCTGATGTCCAACAACGATGAAGGGTTGGAAGAAGAGGATCACTCAAGTGTAAATGGTTCAGAATTGCAAGCGGGGTCCAAGGAGATAAGCAATAGGCTTCCTTTGATTTGGGATATAAATCAATCAAACAATAGTTGGAAATGCAGTCTGAAGTCATATCCATGTCGCAACAAGCTCACTGCCACGGATTTTTTCAGTTTTCTCGGTCTCAATAAGAATCTTTCACAGCACAACATTAATTTGGTAGAAGATATTGCATCTGATTTCTTTTGTAGAACAATGTCCTTATTTAATATCCCTATGGACCTGAATCCCATTGAGTTCTTCACTGGGGACTTGAAATACCTTGCAAGAACAAGGAGTACAAGTAGTCTAGGTGACTTCACTCTACAATGTGCCTCAGTAACCGGGCCAGAAAATCTTATCATTAGTACTTCAGGGCAATCGATATTTGGTTCAGTGGAGGGGACTGTCAATGCAAGAGCCCTTCTAGAAAGCTCATTGTTCTTGCAACTAGCTACGATCGATAGTATCATGGGCCGAGTTAGTGCAAGAAAATTCCGTACTGAACAAACGAAATCCGCAAAGTTGGCTAATTCTCCATCTGGGCTTTGTAACACTTCATCGCAAGAGCACAAAACCAAAGTTGCTTCTCCTGAAAATCAAAGATCTGACTCGAAGATTTCAGAAAAAAGGCATGTTTCTTGCTCAAGTACAAACTCAACATGTTCATATCAGTCCACCTCATCTTTGGATTCCTTCATTTCTAAAGGGCAGCTTCACTGTATGTGGAGTAGTGGAACTCCTTCTTTTGCGTTCACAATGGGTGATGATTGCAGTGAAGTATACATGGCTAACCCTATTAAGATTGAATTTTCTGCGAATAAGGGCGTGGACTACATGTATTTGTTTCATTCAAAGATACGCAGCAAAAGGGAATCCAGAAAGTACAGTAAGAATGCATCAGGTTTTGTTGGTAAGATGAAAGTATCAAGTTCTCTAACTCTTAACTCAAACCAGTCTAAAGCCATGGAGACGGAATTTGTTTTGTTTGGTGCTGACGGAGACCATTCGAAGGAAATGCAAAGTTCAGCCTTTACTCTTATGAAAAATAAAGGGTTGTCGAAGAAGGTGGCAAATATATTCAGACCAAGCAATTCGTTTAAGCATAAATCTAACTGCATAATTGGCGAACCAAGCTCTCGAATTGAGGATTTTTTGCAGGGACCATGTCGTGAATTGAGAGACTTTGACGAATCATATCTGGTGAGTAACCTTGAAAATGATTCCCTACCCAATGTTGAATTGGCTGCTATCGTAATTAAGGATTATCGACATGATTGCAATGAAGCGGCAGCGGTTGGTGGTTGGGGCCTTAAGTTTCTTAAGAAAATTACAGGCGATCATGTCAATACTTCTCAAGAATCCTCATTTTCTTCTCATAGTGGCGAAGGATGCCATAGGGGATGTGGGGGTACGACTGCCAGGAGTATGAAGGTCCTAGTTCCAGCTGGTATTCATGGTGGTCCTGCTACTAGAACTGGTGGCCCATCCAGTCTTACTGAAAGATGGAGGTCTGGTGGACATTGTGACTGTGGTGGGTGGGATATTGGGTGCCCTCTGACAGTACTTAGTAACTCCATTGTTTCTGAAGATTTTCCCCAGGAGGAGTCGCAAGAGGACTGCAAGTCCATCAATTTATTTATAGAGGTAAACTACACATCTATTTTTAATTTGTTTCTTTTAACTATATCTAACATAAACTTTTATTGGAATTCCCTAGGAAGGGTCAATTCTCATGTTCTTTCCATAACTCCAAAACAAGACTTCCAACTCCCTGGAAAGTTAAAGCTCATTGTTTGTGGGATTTCAATCATCAACCAAACACCTAAGATCTGTGAATCCCAATCCCTGTCTACGCTTCTCGGGAATGTATCCATTTCCTAGAAATTAAAATTCCAAGGAACAACAACGACAATCCGAATCCTGCTGGATGAAGAAGATTACATTTGAGAAAGCATATAATCTTACCAAAAATAGGCGAGACATTGTTCAAGCACTATCTCAACTTGTTACTTGTCCTAAGAGTACTATTCTACCCACACAACTACCACAAAAACCCGGGTTGTAAGGGGAGGTCCACAACGGGTATATTAAGCGGCCAATAGGTGCCCCCCTGACCGATGTGGGACCAAACCGGTGGACTATCTCAACACCCTCCTCTCATGCAGCGCACATGTGACAAGGCACAATTGGTAAGGGCACACCTGGAGCAAAAGACAGGCTCAGATTTGATACCATGTTAGATACTCTCACACCCCAAAACTTGGGTTGTAAGTGGAGGTCCAATGCGGATATATTAAGCGGCCAATGGCCATCCCCCTTACCGATGTGGGACTAAATCGGTGGACTATCTCAACAATTTAAAATTGCAGAATCGGTCGTGCTATTTTCTAGCCTCAGACCGAGTCGTACCGGCCAATATGATGGACCTAGTATTGGGCAGTTCAGGCCGAAACTGTTGAAGCCTTTTTTTTTTGAAAAAAATAAAAAACTTCAGATCAGTTTTGGATTGTTTGTCGGAGATCCATTGGCTGGATGTTGATGCAATTTGGAAGGGATGTTGGTCTGAATATTATGGTGGGGTGGTAAAAATTTGGGCTCTATCTAACGATTGGACGAAAAGTTGTGGTTTATTTGTGTCTGGTCTGTGTAGTCCATATCTGAAGAAAAGCCAAGTATCACTTGCTAAAAGGTTCTAAATGATGGGTGAGGTAAGCAAAGTGATCAAACCATAGTGCAAGAAGAGGAGATCGAACCTTTGTAGGGAAGAAGGAAGTAGCGCCACCGGGAGGGAGAGAAATGTCGTCGAGAGGAAGAGAAGAAACGCCACTCTGATAAAGAAGGAGAAGAAGTCAGCCCATCGTCAAGAATGAGATAGTGCCGTCACGACGCCAAGATAAAAAAGAGAAGATATTCACCATCAAGACGAGAGAAGAACGAGGGAAATTGGAGAAGAGATTTAGACAAGGAGGATACTAGGGGGCATCATAACATCAGCTATAGTCTTACATTCATTGTTTATTCTCTTTTTATGAGAGCACTAGGATGATTTTATAGGGGTTTTGGAAAAAGGGCAGTAAAGAGAGATGGCGGAGATCGTGGGAGAGGTAGTGAGAATCATGGGGGAAGAGGCCTAAATGGAGGGAAGAAAGTGGGAGACATGGAGATACGTATGAGGAAGGTGGGAAGAATGATAGAGATCGTGGGTGATATCATCCCACACCTTTGGGCTTGCTTGATATGAGTTTTTTATGAGAGGCGCGTGGATCCGGTAGGCCGACCAGGAAAATGGATTTTTTTCATCTTTTAGGCTTGAGTCGAAATTCGGTGGATGCATGGATTGTGTATAGGTGTGAAGCATGCCTCATAGCTATGTTGTTGGTGTGATTCATTAACAAGTGTTGTTGTGGGACAAAACCCCATGCACCTAGGCTTACAACGAAACAAAAAAACATGATAAAAAATACTAACATATGAAAAATAAATCACATCAGTGGATTAATTGTAAAACAGTCTGGAGAAGAAATAAAAGATCTTGAGTTAATTTTTCCTTCTATTCCCTATGCTTCTCTTTTTCCTTTCTTTGGTAAATCTGATCTTTTGACTGCTGGTCTGGCTTAAATCTATTCTCAATTCTGTTACCTATCATCTCAATACTACTGCCATACCTTGATTAATGTCAAATCCGATACAACTATCATCAGATGTTTAATTTTGTAGATTAGCATGAATCCTTGCTTAAACATCGTGAGATCAATTATTTTTCTTGGTTTATGCATAATATCCGACCAAATCGATTTCATAACTGCATTGATTTTTGCATATGTGCAAGGTTTGAATTTATTGCACCCAGCTTTTTGTAATACCTGCTGGTTTGATTGTATTGTACCCTAGTTTGTTATTTCCTTCTAGTTATTTATTGGTTTATCTTTGAGCAGTTTACTCAATGTATGCGTACTTCAATCTGTTGTCTGAGAAATTGCATTGCAATCAAGTGTTTGTTAATACAAGTTAATAGCTATAGAAAATCATCACATTCTATTTTTACACTTCCTTTCATTATATGTTTATAAATTGCTCGATTTCATAGTATTTGTTTATAAATAAACTTTTTGACTATTTTGTTTAAATTCTGAATCCCAGATAGATGAACCCTACGTGCTAGGGTTACGCCACTAAGGATGTTGATTCTATCATGTGCCTTGCTTGTATAAGATATATTGTTTGACCTTAAACTAGCCTCTACCAAGCCCGATGTCAGCCCTAAACTTAAAGTTACATTTCAAAACTATTCTTTAACAAAATCCATTTAAATGGATTGCTAGATTACATCTAGGAAATTTTAAAGGCATACCAACATAAGTGCTTGCATGAGAAGAATCCCAAAGGGCACACCATGGGAGAAATCCTCAAGGGAAATGCCCAATATATTAGGATGCAAAGTCAACATTATATGCAACCTATAAAGGTTGTGGTCACCTACGGGTGAGAAAACCAAACAAAGGTAAAAGAAAAATACATATAATATAAAGACATGAAAGGTAAAGATAACTACTCTTAACAATAACCATTGAATTTTGATTGAACGCAGATTGGCACATATTTGATTGAACTTCTATTATCGAACCTCACTAACTTCCATGCCACGTGAATATGATGTCACTTCTGCACAGGAGGAGGTCAAACCTAGGGCTATGTTAGTGGGGCTTTATTTCTTTTGATCCCATAGTGCATTGGTCAAACAAAGGTCTTAGTATGAATGATATGTATTGGCAAGACTACTTATTTTTTAACATATAATAATTTATTAAAATACTAAAGATTTTTTTTTTTGAAAAATCAAAGAAGAATAAGGAAAAATGCATTGCATTACATTTGGCCCCTAAGCATTTTTCATATATGCCTCGGGAGAGTTGGTGGGGATACCTGCTCGATTCGACCGTAGGTGACACGCGTGTGCAAGCGGAGGATGAGGACAACCCATACACTTGTGATATGGCTTGGAGACACTTGTTAGTTGTTGGGCTGTCCTACTGGGCCCTTTTTATCAGTTTTTATTTTTAGACTTTTATTTATTAATTTTTGAAATTACTAATTGACCAATGTTCAATTTTATGTAAGCTCATTATATAAGGGCCTATTATGTGGTTTCTTAGTCCATTAGTCATTAGGGCTTCTTGGAACACTTGTTTATATTTAAGAATGAAATTTTGAGGGATTGCTCTAGGGTTTTGTGAGATCCTTATCCTTTGAGGGGAGAGACCTCGAGCTTCGAGCTAGAATCTTCGTTATGTCGTTCTTTTACTTGCAATCATTGTCATCTTTATCGTCTTCCTTGCATCTGATGATGACAACATCACCAACCCCAACCCCTCTCTCTCTCTCTCTCTCTCTCTCTCTCTTTCTCTCTCTCTCTCTCTCTCTCTCTCTCTCTCTCTCTCTCTCTCTTTCTCTCTCTCTCTCTCTCTCTCTCTCTCTCTCTTAACACTCGGCCATCCTGACCGCACGGCTTGACTAGCAGCCCGACGTTGACTGCCAACTCGCCTGCGACCTTCTGACAACCCCACCGGCACCCCGATCATCCGCGGGCATGTTTCGATGGCTCGTCTACCCTCGTGGATCTTTTGAAGGCTTCATTACATTCGTTCAGTACTTGAATCGTCTCTCGATGCTCCTGACAATCTTCACAACATTAGGGTTTGATGTTTCCGGTCTCTCATTGAAGCTATTTAACATTTTCATTAATAAACTCTAGATCAGAATTTTCTTGTTACATCATCACTGTTTGGCTTAAATAGAACCTAAAATACGATATGATCCTATGAATTTTCACTGATTGACTTTGAGCCATTATATCGGTTAGAAGCCTTTAGAGGCCTTTAGACCTGACTTGGTTAACCAGGCTGCCCTGGCCTCCGGGAGTTTCTCAACTCTCAAACGGTTGTTATTTCTTCAGTCTTCTAAAATGTTCACACTCGCTGCCTGCACTCATCTATCTTTTCATAAATCATAACTATCAATCTCCTGATCTTTCTCATATTGTTGAAGCTAGTCACAATAACCGAATTTTTATTATCAATATTAATCAACTTGCTTAATTCCTAACATAATTAATTTTCATGAGAGTCCCACATCAGATCCCCTTCTTAAAAAATACTTCAAGTGGCTTAATCTATAATATCAAATTCTCTAGTTAAGAATTGCTTTAGCCTTTGCACCTCTTCAGAATAGTTACCCCTTTAGAATACTTACCCATGATAATAAGTCACCCGCATAAACCATGAGAACTTTATATCCCATTCATTTAAGGAACAATGATGGCACACATTCATACGTCATTCTAACATTATCACAAAATCATCTAAACCAAGCTTTAGGGGACTGATTTAGTTTAGACCATATATGAATTGACAAATTGTTAGCTCCAATCATGTTACCCTAAACCTAGGGAAGGCTCCTTATAGACTTCTAACATGCCTTTAGGCAAGAAAAATAAAAACATTTTTGACATCAAAGCTAGTGAACAAGCAATTAATATTGGATGTTTCTGGTGCGATCACCCGGTTTAGTTCATAGTTACAACCGAAGCAAATGTTTCTTGATAATAATATTGTATTCCTGAGTAAACCTCTTTGCTCAACCATGCTTTCATTGTTTCGATAGATCCGTCAAGCCTACACACCATTTAGAACCTACTGGTTTTTTCCTTCCGAGAAATCTAGACCTTTCTAGGTTTGCCTTTACAAGGGTGTGTTTATTTCTTCGCGTTTAACCTCTCTCTACTTAGGATCACCAAGAGCGTCTGCAAATTTGGTAGGGGCAGATACATATAAGACAAATGAGTGAAGTACATTATTTGAAGGAGATATGAAGTCACTCATTACAAAATTAGATAACACTATCTTGCAGTCTCAAGGATACATAAAATGATCAAGATGTGCCCTTTGTTAGGTCCATTCAATAAACATGCCAACTACTCGATCCTAAACTCTTGCTTAGACTTTTATCCTAATCTAAAACAACGATAACACCTAAGCTAAAAAAAAAAAATCATAATATTAAACAAGCATGCCTCAATGTCAATTTCAAACAAAATATACACAAGCTTCAACCATACATTTACATTTCGAGATATGCCTCTGTGATGGAAAATGACTCAATCTATTGGAAATCACTTGTTTAATCCTGACATCCTTATCCAATTAGGAAACTAACCTTGCATCGAACGTTGATGTTAAATATGCAGTTATGTGTGTTATAGCTTGAGGTCCATATGGAATCACTGATAGATCAACTTATATGGAACTGTTAGGAGATGACGGCTAGGGTTTGGAGAGGAATCGAATGCATTCCATTGAGGGACTCAAGCCCAATATATGTACATGTATATCTATACAATCCGACCCGACTGTACAGTAAACCCGACCCGACTGTATGTACATTAACACTCCCCCTCAAACTCACGGTGGATCATGAACCGAGAGTTTGCCTAGAAAATGTCGGAAGCGAGCAATCGTCAGGGGCTTCGTCAGAAAATCAGCAGTCTGCTCCGATGAGGAAATGAAAGGCAGGGAGATGGTGTAGTCGATAAACGCCTGGCGAACATAATGACAATCCACTTCAATATGCTTTGTTCGCTCATGGAAGACCGGGTTGCTAGCAATCTGAATAGCACTCCGGTTGTCACAGAAGAGTGGGGTGGGGCCGGATATCACCACTCCCAAGTCGAGCAGAAGGCGGCGAAGCCAGACAATTTCGGCGGTGGTGGAAGCCATAGCCCTGTATTCGGCTTCGGTGCTGGAGCGAGCAACAGACTCCTGCTTCTTGCTGCGCCACGAAATCAGTGAATCACCCAGAAACACACAGTATCCTGTAGTCGATCGACGAGTGGCTGCATCTCCTGTCCAATCTGCATCGGAGTATGCACGCAGCACCAACGGAGAGGTGGAGGGAAACAGTAGTGAACGGGTGATGGTGCCCCGGAGGTAGCGGATAATCCGAAGAACAGCGGCATAGTGTACTGACCGTGGAGCCTGAACAAACTGACTGACAATGCCAACAGCATGGGCAATGTCTGGCCGGGTCGTGGTGAGATAGACGAGCATCCCAACCAGCCTCTGGTCGCGGGAGACATCCTGGAGCGGCTCACCGTCTGTAGCGAGAAGCTTCAAATTGAGCTCCATGGGTGTATCAGCAGTGCGCGTGTCAGTAAGAGCAGCATCAGCAAGGATGTCGGAGATGTACTTCTGCTGTGAGACCAACAGACCACGAGCTGACCGGGCAATCTCAAGGCCCAAAAAGTAGCGAAGAGATCCCAGATCTTTCATCTCAAACTGACTCTGGAGGTGCCGCTGGAGAGAGGCGATGGTGGCACTGTCATCCCCAGTGATGATCATATCATCCACATAGAGGAGAAGAACTGCAATGCCCTGACTGGAGGAGCGAGTGAACAAGGCATAATCGGAGTGACGCTCAACAAAACCGGCGGCCAGAACTGCACTGCGAAATCGCTCAAACCAGGCACGAGGGGCCTGCTTGAGCCCATAGATGGCTCGGCGCAACCGACACACGTGCCCTGGAGGAACTGAAGTGCCCGGAGGAGGAGCCATGTAGACTTCCTCGGAGAGATCACCGTGGAGAAATGCATTGGTGACATCCATCTGATGGAGAGGCCACCCTCGAGCAACTGGAGCAAACGTCTCCTCGTAGTCAATCCCATACTCCTGGGAGAAGCCGCGAGCAACGAGGCGAGCCTTGTGCCGCTCAATGGATCCATCAGGTCGAGTCTTGACCTTGAATATCCACTTGCAGCTAACAGACACCACCCCGGAGGGACAAGGCACCAATTCCCAAGTCTGGGTCCGTTGAAAAGCCTCAAGCTCAACTGACATGGCCTGCCGCCACTCTGGATGTAACGCTGCTTCACGGTACGATTGGGGCTCCCGATGGGTGTGTATAGCAGTAAGAAAGGCCTGAAAAGATGGTGAATAGGAGACACTGGCAGAGTAGCCAGAAGAGTCAGGAGAGTCAGAAGGAAAAGCAGAGTAGCCAAACCTGTCAGGAGAGTAGTCATATCTGTCAGGAGGGTGATGTTCGCGCGCTGGGTAGCGTCGAACAGGAGCAGGATCCACGACCGGGAAGGAGGGGGTAGCAGCATCAGACGAGGGAGTACCAGTGTGAACCGACTCTGGAGGGGGAGCTGCAGACCGACGGACATAGACACGAGTAATGGGTGGTGGTGGAGGTGGCGTGGGAGACTGAGGAGGTGGTGGTGGTGGTTGAGGTGGCGGTGGAGACTGAGGAGGTGGTGGTGGTGGTGGTGGAGTAGGCGTGGGTGGGGCAACAGAAACCGGGGGTAGAACAGGGATGTGGAGATGTGAGGAGGGCGAGAAGGATGACGAAAGAGGCAAGGAAAGATCTCGAGACTCCGGTGCAAAATACGGGACATCCTCAACAAAGGAGACGTGACGGGAGACACGGATCCGACGAGCTAAGGGATCATAGCAGCGATACCCCTTGTGCTCACGACTGAGCCCCAAGTGAACACACCTAACAGACCTCGCAGAAAGTTTGGTGCGCTCATGGGGAGGAAGAAGAACGAAGCACGTGCAGCCAAACGTGCGAAGAAGAGAGTAGTCAGGTGGACTGGAGTGAAGACGCTCGTGAGGGGTGGCACCGGACAGAGCAGACGACGGAGTGATATTGATGAGGTGGACAGCCGTCATGACAGCTTCAGCCCAGTAGGAGTGAGGAACAGACGCAGAGAGAAGCAGGGCTCGTGCAGTCTCAAGGACATGACGATGCTTGCGTTCAGCAACGCCGTTCTGCACATGGGTGTGGGGACAGGACTGCTGGTGAAGAGTGCCGTGAGACTGAAGGATCTCACGCATCTCAGAAGAGAGATACTCCTTGGCACAGTCAGACCGAAAGGTCTTGATGCGCCGACCAAACTGAGTGTGGATCATAGTCGTAAATCTCCTAAAGATGTGAGGTACTTCAGACCGATGACGCATGAGATAGACCCAGGTGCATCTAGAATAGTCATCGATAAAACACACATAATACATATAACCCGATAGAGATGCAACAGGAGCAGGGCCCCAAATATCCGAATGAACTAAATCAAATAAAGCATTAGACTGGGAAGTACTAGCAGAAAATGGAAGAGCTAGATGCTTTGCCAGTCTACAACCCGTACAGACAGAGAGGGGGGAGAAAGACGCTCGACCCAAAGCGCCCGAGCGGAATACGCTTTTGAGTCGATCACTCGATATATGACCTAACCTTCTGTGCCACAGGTCGGCATCAGAGGTGACAGACATGACAGACGCAACTGAAGACACATGGAGATGGTCCAACTGGTAGAGTCCTCCTGCCCTACGGCCCAGCCCAATCCTCTGACCCGTCCGCGAATCCTGCACAACACAAACAGAAGGGGTGAAGGTGACAGTCATGCCAGAGTCGCAAAGAGAACTGATAGAAATCAGATTAATATTAAGACGGGGGGCATGATGGACATGAGGTAGGGTCAGACGACCAGAAGGGTCAGAGGTGGTGGTGATGGAGCCACATTGCGGAATAAGAACGAGAGTCCCATCCGCAGTGCGAACCTCCTGGTGGGTGGTAGTGGGAGAGCAGTCCGTGAGGACAGCAGAGTCAAAAGTAAGGTGACAGGAGTCACCCGAGTCAAAGATCCATGGAGCAGTAGTACCAGAGGTGGCAGACAAGCCGTGCGCAGTCGCGGAGCCGATGGAGGCTAGGTGGCGGAGAAGGAGCTCCTCGAGGCGCTGAAGACGGTCCGGCTCAGGCTGAGAAGGTGCTGTAGTAGCAGTGGGGAGCGTCGAGGCCTCTACAGTAGCCGTTGTACCACCAAAGTGGCGGAAGGAAGACGAACCACGTCCACGGCCCCGTCCACCTCGACCGCCGCGTCGATCGTCGCGAGAGGTGGAAGCCCAGCGGGGGGCTCTCTCATCCGGACCCCAGCGGGGGTTGCGTGGAGGACGTGTAGGGGGCAGTCGCGCTTCATGTGACCAGGCTCCTTGCAGTAGTGACAGAAGACAGCCTCATCGGAGAACCCGGCTGCCAGGACAGAGTCGGAGCTAGGAGCAGGTGGAGGAGGACGAGCGCCCTGAGTCTGAAGGCGAGTCTCCTCGTCGACCAAGGCGAGTAGAGCATCCTCGAGCCGAGGGAGTGGCTCACGGTGCAGGAGCTGGGCAGCTATGAGAGCAAAGTCCGGTCGAAGCGCCGCCAGGAACTGGTGCAGGTGGCCCTCGTCGAGGTAGCGCTGGAAATCCCTGGAGCGGGGGCAGGCACACCGCTCCCGGATCAGTGAGTCCAGCTCATGCCAGTAGGCACTCATCTGACTGAAGAAGTCCTGAATGGTGCGCTCCCCTTACGGGCAGACTGCGAGTCGCAGATGAGCTGATGCCGGCGCGCGCCTCCGCGCGGAAGAAAACGGTCCCGGAGATACTCCCACATCGCGCGCGCTGTCGGAAGGCGGCCGATGGGAGCAAGAAGCGGACGAGCAACCGAGTCCAGAAGGTACGCCCGGATTGCCTGATCGTGGTGGCGCCACGTAAGAGCAGCAACGGTGATGGCCGTGGTAGCAGTCGCTGCAGAAGACGCAGCACTGCTGGTGACAGAGGAGGAGCCGGAGTAGTCAGAGGGAGGAGGATCCTCGCCGGTGATGTGACCCCACAGATCACGACTGGAGAGGGCGGCCTCGACGGTGAGGGACCAGTCAGGCCAGTCGCTGGCCGATGACAACTGAAAAGCGACCGCCTTCAGCGGTGGAGAGATCGCAACGACGGACGGGGCGGCTGGAGAAGCCATGGAGGAGGCTCAAGAGAGGGGGGGGGAAGTAGGTGGTCGGGAGGGTCTGTAGGGCTGTAGGGAGGGGATCGGGGGGGGCTGTAGGGCTGTAGGGGGGTCGGGGGGGTCTGTAGGGGGGTCGGGAGGGGTCGGTGGGGGCTGTAGAGGGGTCGGGGGGGGGGGCTGTAGGGGTCGGGGGGGGGGGGCTGTAGGGGGGTCGGCGGGGAGCTGGAGGGCGGAGGAGGGGCCGGGGGGGGGGGGGGCGGTTGGAGAAGGGGGGGCCGGCGGTGGCTGTAGGTCGGAAGGGGGTTTGGGCGGGTGGAGAAGGGGGGGCCGGCGGGGAGCTGGAGGGCGGAGGAGGGGCCGGGGGGGTGGCCGGTTGGAGAAGGGGGGGCCGGCGGTGGCTGTAGGTCGGAAGGGGGGCCGGGGGACTGCCGATCAGGAGAACGGAGGCCGGAGGAGATGACCGTCGTCGACGTCGCCGCGAGGGAGAACCCTAGTGCTCTGATACCATGTTAGGAGATGACGGCTAGGGTTTGGAGAGGAATCGAATGCATTCCATTGAGAGACTCAAGCCCAATATATGTACATGTATATCTATACAATCCGACCCGACTGTATGTACATTAACAGGAACATACAAAACAAGATGCAATCCACAAGAGAGAAATTCACCAAAAATTAAGAGAAAATAATGACAAATATAGGAGACATATATATGTAGTTCGACAGTTTTGTCTACTCCGCGAGGAGAGCCAGAGAGATAATCCACTATGAGAGAACAAAGTTCAAGTACAGAGATTACCCGGATCACTAAATACTTACCGGATCCCGGGTATACGGTGAAGAAACCACCATTGCTCAAACCCTAAGATATTCTCTCTCTTTATATGAGATTGTTGCCCTTGATTGTGCCGAAATCCATGCTCAATAGCCCTCTGTATGGGCCCTCGGGAAGAAACCCTCGAATGAATCGCAACTCGGCCAGCTTCAAAACTCCCAAAAGATTCCCTTCTCATGTGAGGTCGTGGCAGAGCTTTTTATTGATATGAGATAGGATAATGGGTTCGGGTGAGGTGTAATCTGGGTCCCACCAAGTAATGGAATCCCACCCCAATATGTCAACTTTTGGCTTTTCAAAAGCCACATGTTAACAAACATAATGAAAAAAAATGTATTCAAGTAGTGGCGGGTAGATGGTAGTAAATCCTTAATAGACATATAGACATTAACTGGGTAGCATTTTATATTGATGGCAAATACAAGTAAAAATAGGCAGTCCAGAACAAACTAAAATCCATTAATAATTCGAACTTTATTTTTTTGGTTTTTGGTGTATAACCTCCTAAGTCTTGCTTATATTGCGGATAACCACCTCCTATATCAAACTTTGCAAATCGGGTCCTACTTATGAAGATTATTAAATGCCTACAAACTACAAAGTACAAAATAAGAATAAGACCTTGCTCGTCTTGTTGCATCCCTCCCCGTCACCTTGCATCTTCCTACGTGACCACCACCACCACCTCCTCCTCCTCCTCCCTCCCTCCCCTTCCCCAGCCATCCACCTCTGTCCAAAGGGAGGCATATGGGCCAATCACAACCTGCATTCTCATCTCTCTCCACCCTTCCCATCCCCAATTATTTTCCCCTCTTTGATTGATCATGAAGGGGTGAAATGGAGATAGATGCTAGGTAAATTTTTTCATTGTATAAAATCAAGCATTAACTGATCTTCATGAGTGGGGAGTCGATCTTCACCCATGAAAAGAACCCTTTTCTTGGGTGAGCAATAGGATGCCAACTAGATTTCTAGTAGAAGAATATATGTGCAGTATGTGTAGTGCAAGGTAATTAAGAAGCCTTGATCGTCTTTTGTACAATGCCCTCTTCAATCTCTGTAGTCTATATATGGATGCAACCTTCATCATTGTAGGCAGACAATTATTCGGTGAGTCAACATAGCCCCTTTGGCATGCAAAGTGATGAAAAACTACCTTAAGCATGCTTTTTGGGAATACACTGCCCAAGAAGCAAGGAGTGGCCTTGTATGCCTCTGGCTGTGATTACATCTGCGAAAGGCACGTAATTGGAGCAATCGGCCACCATTCACCTAAGACGAATTTAATACACGGTGGTAAAACTCGAAATGTTTTCTTGTGATTCTATGATTCCATCGCTCTTTTTTTCTCCTCCACTCTCTCTCTCTCTCTCTCTCTCTCTCTCTCTCTCTCTCTCTCTCTATATATATATATATATATATATATATATATATATATATATATATATGAGGAACGGGATCCTGTCTATCAAAGCAGGGTTTTTTCTTGCTTTGATTCATTGTTTGACCATCCTAGAAGTTTTGGAATTTGATGAAATTTGGTGAGGGTGTTGTCTAGGGTAAGATGATCATCCTCACAAATTTTCATCAAATTCCAAAACTTCTAGGATGGTCAAATGGTCGAAGAAAAATCTGCAGATTTTAACGGTGACTGCAGATTTTGCAGATTTTGCTTCGACCATTTGACCCTCTTAGAAGTTTTGGAATTTGATGAAAATTTGTGAGGATGATCATCTTACCCTAGACAACACCCTCACCAAATTTCATCAAATTCCAAAACTTCTAGGATGGTCAAACAATGAATCAAAGTAGGAAAAAACTCTGCTTTGATAGGCAGGATCCCATTCCCCTCTCTCTCTCTCTCTCTCTCTCTCTCTCTCTCTATATATATATATATATATATATATATATATATATATATATATATATATATATTGGAATGTCTTGAGTATTAGCATTTTCCGGATTTGGTTTTACACAAAACTTGAAAAGCGAAAATTTTCACTTATAGTGACCGGGCATGTGACTATATTGGAATTGCTTGATTATTATGTAACATTGTTATATAAGGGCCCGCCAACCATGTTCAGCTACCTTCAGAATATGGATTCGAGTGTGTTAACATGATTACGAACTCCCTTGCATTTCCAGGGTGCGAAGGATGATGGGCCCGCCCTGAAAATGGTGAACACGGACGAAGGAGTGTATAGTATATACTTCCAGTCAACTCTCTCCGCTCTGCAATCTTTCTCGATAGGAGTGGCCATCATCCATACCCAAATGCCAGCTTTGTATCCAAAACTGTGAACAATTTACCTGGGATGAGGTTTATTACATGTATCCGAGGAAATCTGCAATGCCTATAGTTTGATGTAAATGTGTGTTGTTCTACATTCCTAGTTTTTCCCAAGTTACTGATGTACAAGTACAATTGATAAACAGAAGGGTAATTTTTTCCTTGCTTGAATGTCACTTCAAGGTCTTGAAAGTTTTTTTTTCTTTCCTTTTTGAAGGAGAAAGACACTTTTATGTTTCCAGCTTGAATGGATTCACCAGAATTCTTTAGCCAAATTTTAATTTTATGCAAGGCTATCTAAACAGAGCAATTATCAGTTAATTGGGGTGGAGTATTTTATAGCTTTTATTCTTCTTTATGTAATTGACATGCATGGTTCAAAAAAATTTCAAAACTTTTTAAAATTTCTCAAAATATTTTCATTATTCTGGCCCTTGAAATTAAATGTGGGGGTAGGAAATAATTTGAAACTTCCCAAAATTTTCTTAAATTTTAAATCTGAAACTCTAAACCCTAAACCTTAAAATTTTGAATAGTCTATTTGACTCCTATTGTGTCACTTTTGTCTGACAGATTATTCTGGAGTAATAGACATGGCATCTAATACCAATTCAGGGAATCATATCAAAGAAAAATGTGTCGAATCTTTCATTGGATTGATCAGAAACTTCTCTAAAAAAATTAAAAATGACGAGTCTTGGATTTTTTTAAAAATTAGTTTGTTTTAGTAATTTAATTGATGACATGATGGTGTAAGAATATTAAATATATCAAGATTTGATATTATTACATCGTATTTGGGATAAATTATTGATTTTTTCAAATCTATCTTTAGAAAATTGGGGATTTATGAAAATAATAAAAAAAATTAGTATTGTTGATTTTACTTAAATTTTGGATATATCTAGATCATAAACTGATATCTCTCCAGGATGCAAAGAAATACATGCTATGTGGAGTTCCATGCACCTAGATAGTGTTACTAGTGTAGAAATGTGATTTTAGAGTTTCAGTGTAGTCATGCTCGATTCATGATTGTCCAGAGTTTTGTTAAATTATTCAATTATATGATCAATATATTTAATATTTTTATGAAATTATGATATTTTCACATAGTCAGAATACTTCCATGCAATATTTTCATATCCTACAGTATCAAAATCAAAATTTCAAACCTTGTTGACATGTAATTTGCAAATGTTCTCTTGCTAGGCATTGAATAAACAAACAAAATTGTCATGCACCATGACTAATTGTATATATACAACATTTCTGTGTGTTATAGTGACTTAGTGCATCTCCATATCTGCTTCCAATTCTTTCTCTAAATAGTAGATAATAGTGGGAACGCCTATTTATCGCTTCTCAAATTCACTATTTGATGCTAAGAAGCTCGCAACCGTCTGATCGGTTAGTCAAAATCCAAAAGTGGGTGGCTGTGACGCATACACCTGTTTCAATTAAAAAAAAACTCTAGTCAACCAGCCACTTGTGTGAAGACTTCAATAATAGCGAAGGGCTTCCGCTCATCAGATGTACGAGCAGGACATCGAAGAGGTAAAATAGATCTAGAGCTGAATAGTGAAGAGGTGAAACATGCAAGATTTCCTCCTGCTTTGTAGTGGTGGGTCTCCCTCTCGTCTTAGTGACGAGCTTTTGTACCTGGGATTATTATAAATCAAGGTATTTTTCTCGCACCTATGGCAAGTTTTGATCCTTGGTCTATCTTCTGTTGGCACTCTAACAGGTGATGTATTGATCACTATGATGGTCACTTCAAAAAAAATGCACAATTTTTATTTATAGGTCATTCCCAACGACACAGTAGAGATACTAATATGTGATGTGAATGAAAGAAAAACAGCCCAAATAAATATAATGTTGGAGAGAGATCCCAGTTGAAGATGAAGATGGAACTGCCTTCAGGCAATTATGCGCACGACTTGGGAGTGTCGCGCGCATGACCTCGAGACCAAGAATGTCGACACGTCTTTTTTCAAAAAGACGAACTGCCTACAGGTAGTCGTGCGCACAACTTGGGAGAGTCGTGCACACGACCTGGAGCCCGAGTTTCTCGACGCGTCTTTATTCGAAATGATGAGACTGCGTACAGGCAGTTGTGTGCATGACTTTGCCAGGTCATGTGCATGACTGTGCCAGGCAGCACGAGTCAGCCCCAGTCATACACGGTTTGACTTTCCTTTAGTGGTTGCTTTGAGGGAAATTTCAGGATTGGGCATATGTAACATATTCCCTTGATATATAAATAGGTCTAGGGTTTTTTGGGAGAAAGATTTAATAGAGTTTTTGAGGAGAGAATATTATTTTATTTAAGATGCGAGATTGGAAAGTCGTCTTTAAGGTTCGAGAAATCATTGTAAGCTCTTCTTTATTTGATAGTGGATCTCTCTCGTGGTGCCGCCGGTGGACGTAGGAAAGATTGTCGAACCACCTAAAATCTCCGGTGTTCTTTGTGGTGCATGTTTTCATCTCTCTTCTTATTTGATTGTATATTTTTCTATTTGTGTCGTTGTTTTGGGCGATCGTGTGCGGTCAGTGATTCCGCTGCGCATAACAAATTGGTATCAGAGCACAAGATCCATTATGAGATTGCTTTGGATTGGTATCAGAGCAAGGTCTGAGGATCATGACAAGTTCAGAGTCTAAATCTTCGATGAAATTGATTCAGCACGTGAACATCCATTGATACAAAATTGATGTTGTGAAGTTCAATGGCACAAATAATTTTGGAATGTGGAGATGCGATATTTTGGATGCTCTAAATGCCAAGAATTTGGAGAAAAAACTTAGAGTTGAAAAAGAAGCCAGCAAAAATCTCAGAAAATGAGTAGAAGAAGATGAATCACAACGCTTGTGGAGTTATCAGGTACTGCTTAACACAAGATATCAAGTATCCTATGATGAACGAGACATCTATACAGATGATATGGAAAACTCTTGAAATAAAGTATTTAACCAAAAGTGTTAAAAATCATCTCCATCTGAAGAGGAGGCTTTACCACTTTCAGATGAGGAATGAAGTCTCCATCAGCGAGCATATGAATAAGTTTACCAAGCTTCTTGTTGATTTAGCTAATGTAGATGATATGATCAAAGATGAAGATAGGGCGTTGATCTTTTTGAGCTCTCTTCCTGAAAATGATTATGAGCATTTTGTTATGACCCTAATGAATAGAAAGTCATCTTTGAGTTATGAGGACGTGATTGCAGTATTGGTCAATCTTGAATACAGAAGGAAAGACAAGGAGTCTTCATTGGGATCGACGTCTGAGGAACTAACAGCAAGAGAAAGGTCTATGGATCGGAAGAGATCCAGTGATAAATGAAAGTTTTAATCGAAATCAAGAGATCGCAGTCTGGGTAAAGATGAATGTGCCTTTTATCACGAGATTGGGCATTGGAAAAAGGATTGTCCGAAGTTGAAGATGAAGAAAAAGGGTCATAATTCTTCCGAAGAAAACATTAAACAGAAAACAGGTGATGATGATTCCGATTTTTCTAATTTTTCATTGGTAATTTCACCAATTATATGTTATTTCGATTCTAGCAAATGGATTTTGAATACTGGTTCTATCTATCATGTTTGTCCCAAACGAAAATGGTTTGCTAGTTTTGAGAAGCTGGATATGAGCTCAGTTTTGATGAAAAACAATCAAGCTTGCCACATACTTGAGATGGGTATTATCTCTATCAAGATGTATGATGGGATGATAAGAGAGTTGAAAAATGTTTGGTATATTCCTGCATTGAAGAAAAATTTCATCTCTGTTGGTGCCTTAGAATCCAAAGGCTTGAAAATAGTCATTGAGAATGGAGTTCTAAAGTCTTTGAATGGTGCTATGGTCGTGATGAAATACGTGAGGCAGAGTAATTTATCCTACTTGAAGGGAAGTACAACTATTAGAGAGATTATTATTTCTGAAGGTTCCGAGAAAGCCACTGATACTACTAGACTATGGCATATGCGATTGGGACACACAAGGGAGAAGTCTCTACATACATTGGTGAGACAGGGACTGTTAAAGGATGTTTCGACCTTCAAGTTAGACTTCTGTGAACATTATGTTCTGGGCAAGCAAACAAGGGTAAAGTTTGGCGCCGCTATCCATCGTATTCGTCGAACCCTTGATTATGTTCACATGGATGTTTGGGGTCCTTCTAGGAATTCGTCACTGGGAGATAAGCATTGTTTTGTGTCTTTCATTGATGATTTATCTAGACGTGTGTGAGTGTACACCATGCGACATAAAGATGAAGTCCTAGAGATCTTCGTAAGATTGAAAAAGATTATGGAGACTCAGATTAGCAGAAAGATCAAGGGACTCAGATCAAACAATGGTGGTGAGTAAACGAGTGATCCATTCTTACATGTCAAGCAGAAGGTATAGAGTGACACTTCACTGTGAGAGAAACACCGCAACAGAATGGGGTGGCTGAACGTATGAATAGTACTTTACTGGAGAAAGTGCGATGTATATTGTCTAATGCTGGATTAGGCAAAGTGTTTTGGGTCGAGGCATTGACATATACATGTCATCTCATTAATAGGTTGTCATCAGCTGCAATTGGAGGTAAAACTCCTATGAAGGCTTAGTCTGGTAACGCTACTTTAGATTATGATTTTCTTTGTGTGTTTGGGTATCTAGTTTATTTCCATGTTAGAAAGAGTAAGCTGAATCCTTGAGCAAAAACAGTTATTTTTATGGGTTTGAAATCTGGTAAAAGACTATAAACTTTGGGATCCCAAAGATAAAAAAATTGTTCTAAGCAGAGATGTCACATTCAATGAGGCTTCCATGATGAAGCCTGACAACTCTCAGTAGGTGGAGAGCATGAAGACCAAAGAGGTATTGCAGCGGGTGAAAATTCATACATCTTCATATGGTCTAGAGAGTTTCGTATCTTTTGACTTGCCATCTTCAAAGATGACACTTGTAGATGATCAAGAATTCAATACTCTAATTGGTTTCGACCCAATTAGTAGAGCACTTGGTGATATGGAAATAGATTCTAATACTGAGAATCAAGAGTCAATTATTCAACCGGTTTAGAATTCTATTGCAACAAAAAAAAATAAGAGAAATATAGGTAAACCTAAATGGCTTATTACAAATATGGTGGTAGCCTATGCACTTCCTATCATAGATGAGGATGTTCCTTCCACACACTGTGAAACAATGCATAGTTCAGAGAGCAATATATGAAAAGATGCAGTCTCTTCATAAGAATAAGATCTAGGAACTTTCTAAGTTACCTACAGGCAAGAAGGCAATAGATTGTAAATTGGTCTATACTAAGAAGGAAAGATCTTTAGGTGAAGATGTGAGCTACAAGGCAAGATAGGTGGCCAAAGGGTAAGTTCAGAGGGAGGGGATTGATTATAATGAGGTATTTTCTCTAGTTGTAATACACTCATCCATTTGCATCCTTTTAGCCTTAGTAGCTCAGTTTGATTTTGAACTAGCCCAGCTAGATGTGAAAACCGCTTTTCTACATGACGATTTTAGGAAAGAGATCTGTATGATACAATCGAGTGGGTTTAAAGTTATAGGAAAGAAAGATTTGATGTGCAAACTGAACAAATCACTTTATAGGTTGAAATAGTCTCCGAGACAGTAGTACAAGCGATTTGATAGATTCTAATACTGAGAATCAAGAGTCAATTATTCAACCGGTTTAGAATTCTATTGCAACAAAAAGAAATAAGAGAAATATAGGTAAACCTAAATGGCTTATTACAAATATGGTGGTAGCCTATGCACTTCCTATCATAGATGAGGATGTTCCTTCCACACACTGTGAAGCAATGCATAGTTCAGAGAGCAATATATGAAAAGATGCAGTCTCTTCATAAGAATAAGATCTAGGAACTTTCTAAGTTACCTACAGGCAAGAAGGCAATAGATTGTAAATGGGTCTATACTAAGAAGGAAAGATCTTTAGGTGAAGATGTGAGCTACAAGGCAAGATAGGTGGCCAAAGGGTAAGTTCAGAGGGAGGAGATTGATTATAATGATGTATTTTCTCTAGTTGTAATACACTCATCCATTTGCATCCTTTTAGCCTTAGTAGCTCAGTTTGATTTTGAACTAGCCCAGCTAGATGTGAAAACCGCTTTTCTACATGACGATTTTAGGAAAGAGATCTGTATGATACAATCGAGTGGGTTTAAAGTTACAGGAAAGAAAGATTTGATGTGCAAACTGAACAAATCACTTTATAGGTTGAAATAGTCTCCGAGACAGTAGTACAAGCGATTTGATAGGTTTATACTAGTCAAAATTGCCGAATCACCTAAAATCTTTGGTGTTCTTTATGGTACGTGTTTGTTCTCTCTTCTTGTTTGATTGCTTCACATCTTCCGTGTATTTTGCTATTTGTGTCCTTGTTTTGGGTAATGACCGATTCCGCTACGCACAACATATAATACCCATGAGAATGCTTTTTTTTTTTTTGTACATTTGGTGGGACCCTAGCTAGACTTAGGAGACACCACACAGGTACATAGCTACACACAACCACATGAGAAAGGCCCACCAGAAGCCACTACACCACGAGCGGTAGCGCCAAACCGAGCAAAGAAAGGGCCCACCTAGCCCAAGGAGTCGCCGCACGGATGAGTGGAAGCGCTACACTGAGCACAGGAAGGACCCACCTGGCCCCAAGGAATCGTTGCGCAAGCAAGCATGAGCCCCACACCAAGCTGATAACGGGTACGAACCAGGTAAAGTGCTCACTAGGAGCGATACCCTACCAACTGCCCAAAAGTAGCTGTGGTACTCATGAGAATGTTGCTTAAAAAAGAATACACCACTAATACCACTGTTCCTACCGATTACAACATACAACATGAGGAATACACCTCTCATACCACTGTTCCTCATTTACCCTCCTCAGGTTTACTGTTGCTTTTGGGAATCGAAACAACGATTGGTGGTGCTGGGATCAAGGACGGTGGTTTTCTACCAGCCTCGAACTTCAGGCTGATAGAAAACCACCTTCACCACAGGTGTAGTATGCTCTTTACACCTGGAGAGAACACGTTCTTCATCGATTTGTGTTGCAGAGTCTGATGTGGAGAAATGAAACAGCTTCGATCTTCAACACGGATGATCACCACCCCAAAGTATCTATTAATAAGCCCATCTAGCTAGAGAAGCATGAGGCTGTCAGCTGCCATCGAAGATAGGCGAGAGAGAATCTGGGGAATCAAATAGTAGGCCGTCTCATAACCTGTGGATGTTCTTATAGACATATTGAAACTCGGGAGGAAAAAAACAGTATAATTTCCAAGTGATTAAGTGACCTGAAGATCAAAATAGATATAATTTGACAGCAATTCTAGTCAAGCAGCATGCATCTGTGGATATTCGTATCTCGAAGACAAGGATTCCCGGTTATGCGGTCTTGAAAGGGACTCGTGCTCGCAGACAAAGGGCATGACGGGCCGAATGCCACCAGGATTCAGCGGGAATAAAGTCTGATAGTATCCATGCATGATAGCTTCGAAATTGCAAGTTCCTGCTACCTTGGGAATCTGATACATGTCTCGTGTGTAACCGTGAAGGTTGGGGTACTCGGCCAGCTTCTTCTTGGTGCATTTGAAGAGGACATTGTACACGAGATCGAAGCGAATCAAAGTGGTGAAAAGGCAGACATCAGCCAAGGTCAAGACATCACCACATAAGTAGCGAGAAGTGGAGAGATGAGAATCCAACATATCCAATGTGCTGAACAATTCGTGGACGGCAGTGTCATAAGCTTCTTGACTCTGTGCAAACCCGCATCTGCAAAAGTATACGCAGTTTAGTCCAAACATTTGAACCATAATTACAAAGGTTATGTAAGATGGATTCAGCTTCATGAACAAAGAGCAAGGTAGAAAGCTGCAGAGAAAAAAGTGATTTGCTAAACAAATCAGACACTCAAAGAAGAGTTCTCAATAACTATAGAAGGAAGCGCTAAAATGATTCTCATTGTAAAGAGAGAAAACAAAGTACATAATTAATTAAGCACCAATGGTTATCAATCTTCTAGCTAGGGGTGTGGAAAAAACCGACCAAACCGATTAACTGAACCAAACCAAGCCAAACCGAGCGGTTTGGATTGGTTATTCTTTATATATGGTTTGGTATGGTTTTAGTCTATTAGATTTTGTAAAAACCAACCTGGTCGGTTCGGTTCAAGCATATAGTAAATAGAATCCGAGCTAGACTAAACCAAATCAACTCGGGTCAAGGGTTCAAGTATATCTGTATATATATGGTTTGGTTTGGTTTGGTCCAAAGTCTGATTCTTCTGAAGACTCCGAACCAACTCAAGAATCGTGATGGAGGGCAAGGGGTGACGCCGTGATGCCTAGAAAACCCTACACATTACACAACGTCAGGACTCCTTTGCACTCTGCAGTCCCCTCCGAAATCCCCTTCATCTCCTAGAAACGATCAATTATTTGCCACCAGCAATCGATGATTCAACGACGATTGGTGATTCGGTGCGGGCAGTCAATGCCACAGCCTGGTGAATTAATTTTTTTCCTTTCCTTTGCATCCCCTTCCTTGAATCCTTTATCTCCTTCCTCCTCCCTTGTTCCTTCTCTCATCTTCCTCCTCCCTTGAAGTTGGAGTGCTGGATTCGGCGATTCGGGCGATTAGTCCCAAGTGCGCGGTTGGTTTTTTGCACACCCCTAAATTTAGCAGCTCTATGATTCACGGCTAGATTCGGCGATTTCTCAAGTACATTCGAGCATTTTTTCCCCAATTTTGTTTTGATTTATATATTGTGTCCCGATGGAACCGACCGAACCAAACAAACCAAATAGGTTTGGTTTGGTAAGAACCTGGTCGGTTTGGTTCGGTTTGCAAATTAGGAAAAATCAACTACCGTTGGTTTGGTTCAAGTTTGAGGCCAAAACCGATGGAATCGAATCGATGCACATCCTTACTTATAGCATTGTTGTGGTAACATCCAAATTTTTTAAGATTGCTATAACTCGGAGCTATCTGAGATACACTGATATTTTTGGCTTTGCTTTATTTCCCCCGTAATCAAAAGTTGACAGCATTCGACACTAGAACTCAGGAAACTACATTACATTTGCACCCAATAAACTCATTATTCATATATAGACATAGGCAAGTAACCCTCACCATGACCCTTTCCTAGTCTATACAATGTTTCCCTGAAGCTAATGAGCTTCAACAACGTACCAATAAGGTAGATCGATCTCCCTGTCCGCCAAATGGATTTCTAGGTTTCTTGGCTAAACCTTCTTCAAAGTTACCTTGGTCAATTTTTTGACACCAATCATAGATGATTACATCATGTTTAAAAGCGGTCGGAAAATTCTTATCAATCTTTTTATGGAGCCATCATCCTTAGGTTGTGATACATAGTCAATCCGAATTTAATGGGTAAGAGTAAGATTTTGATGAGAAATGGAGACAACCTTTAGATGTTTCATTCTTATTTCTCCTCTATTCCTCCCACATTAACATGTTACACTAAACTTTTCAACATATACTATTTTGATAACTAATAATTTCTACTAAACAATAAACTATGGAGGAACCAACTTGGTTCCAAGTTTTATACGTAATACTCATTAATATAAAAAATATAACTATTCATCCTAGATTCATCCAAACGATATTATTTATTAGAAGACCATTTGCACATAACTCCCGTCATATTCTAGTGTGAAGGGTTAATTTTTTTTGCATCGTAAAGAATTTTATGTAAGCAATTAGAAGAAATTGTTTCCATGAATCTTGCAATAGGTAAGGAGACGATTTTATCAGATATACAATGTCTGGAGTGATTTGTGCAGTGAATTGAAAAGGGTACAATCAGAATTGTCAGATTTTGTACGAGAATATTTTGAATAAATAATTCATTTTTTCTCATGAAGATAGTAACATGTAAAGTGTTGAAAAGATAATTCTACGAGAATTTCTTTTTATTTTAGAGAGAGATGATAGCAAGTGCTAGAAAGTGAATTTTCTATACTATGAAACTTAACCCAATGTGACCTTTTCTTGAGTACATATGAGATTTTAAATATTTTAGTGAAATGATATTGTTTATAGATATTACTGTTAAATATAAAAAAGTAAACTGAATCCAATACGTAATAACTTCTGATACCTAATAATTTTCATTCTACCATGATAGTTAGGTCCTAGAGGGCCTAACCTATACAGTATAGTAACTATACTTGATGTATGTTCCCCATGGTTCTCCTTCATGGAGAGGTCTTCCAAGGAGACTTAGGGGGTGTTTGGCATCATTCCGGAATGGTTTGTTTCTATTCCCAATTCTAAATTTTAAAACTAACAAATAGTATTTGTTCCGGTGGAATGAAGGAGTTGGGAACGATAATATATCACTTCGTGCGTTTCTATGCTAATCGGAACGCTAAACCATCGAATTACATTATAAATAGTAATTGACAGGACTACCCTCTTCTGGATGAGGATTAAGTGGAACAGCTATCCCTCATGCCAAACACCCCCTTAGCTTAGGCAAGGAGATTCTCTTAACACATGGAAGGCTTCTTTCATTCCATAGCTTAACATGTTTTCATCCAAACTTTCACTAGAAAAAATTCAATAGTCGTGGTAGAAGGCAATCGATACAACGCAAGCACGGACTCCGAAATATTTTCATCATATCATTATGTTAATGCGGGTCCAAGACCCAAATTTTAAAGAACTTGCTAGATAGAACACAAATTTTACGAAACCTACTTTAAACAAGCTCCTATCAAACCTAATTTCGAAGGGACAATCCAGTTAAAGAAAATCAAGAATAAAAAATGTTCCTTTCCTTAAGAACACGCTGATATGAAGGATCTCGGAACATCCAAAGAATCATTATGAAAAATGGTTCATTTCTATTCGGGAGCGAAGGAGATGACAACATATTATCAAACTACGATGCGAAGAAGGCCATGGAAGTGTGCAATAATAATAGTATCAAGCACTCAATGCTCTATATCGACACCATGGAGCTAGCTGATTGCATTACAAAGGAAGAGTAATGTAATAATAGGATTCAATTACAGTGGAAGACACTACACATTAATGGAAAGGAAAACAAAGAGAGAGAGAGAGAGAGAGAGAGAGAGAGAGAGAGAGAGAGAGAGAGAGAGAGACCTATAGACCCCATTGTTGACACTAGGATAGATGATCCGATTCCACTCCTCAATCTCCCCCTTCAGTTGCACCGGGGAGAGGTCCGGCCCCTCCGGCCGGCCGAAACCCAAGTTCAAGAACTCAATTATTCCGTAGCTCTCGTTGCACACCACCTCCCTCCTCTCCACATCCCAGAGCATCGGCACCGTCGACCTCCCGTTGTACCCCCCTCTCCTCAGCCCGTACACCTCCCGCAGCAGACGCCGACCGTTCGCCCGGTCTGGCCCCGGAGCCAGATCCTCGAACCCCCCACCGCTGACGTCGCTGCCGGAGGCGCGGAATTCCCACGAGCCGTCGGCGCCGGGGGCCGCGACGGAGACGGGGACCGCCGACTCGAGGGACCGGAGGGCGCGGACGATGAGGGTCCGATGGGCCCAGGGGCAGGGCAGGGCGACGTATAGATGAAGGCGGCCGGGGCTGTGGCTGTAGCGGTCGGGGACGGAGCTGAAGGCGCCGGCGGGTCGGGAGTAGGAGCCAGATGGATCGGAGGGGGCGAGCTGGCGCATCATGAGGTGCCACGCGGCGGACCACGCTGAACGTACGGCGGAGACGAGGACCTGCGGCGGGAGGGAGCGTCCCCAGAGGAGGCGGCCGGCGGCTGTGAAGGGGTCGGTGGCGTCGGAAGAAGAGGAGGACATCCTAGGGCCGACGCGACGGCGGCTGGGGCGGCGGTAGAGAAGGAGGGGAGTTTCGGGGCGGATGGTGAGGGACTGAGAGGGCACCGTCCACATGTTTAACAGTGACCACTGAATTTCTCAAAGGAAGTGGATCCTTGTTCCCGTTTATGGGATTGCAGACGAACAATGTTTGGCTCAAACACTCCAACACCTAACGTGGCAATCAACGATTGGACATACTTTATTTTTATGAATTAGACCTATAAAAGAAAAAGGATATGGGTGTTAGTTCCGAGAAAAAAACATTGGTTTTGATTAGAACAGTTTGATTTGTTTGTTTACATAAAGTCCACCCTATCAACAAGATAGGCGAATCAATTTTTATAGTTTCAACACTAAAGACATCTTTTTGAAATGGATTATGATGACATGATTTTTTAAAATGATAAATCTATCCTTGTGCACATCCATCTAAAGGTGCACAGAAAATCAATGGAATCGGTGAATCGAATCAAACTGGTTCGAACCGTACGGTTTGGTTCGGTTTCTAGTAGGATCAGTTTGGTTCTGGTTCCCAAAGTGCAAAACCGTAGGGGATTGGTTTGGTTCCTGGTTCTGGGTCCAGTTAACCGAACCGAACCGAACTAGTTCATGTACATGCATAATGCATTCATGGGTCGAGTAATACGGGTGATGCATGCAGAGTCATTATGTAACGAGCCCTACTGATCTCCACAATAGTATCATGTATATGTATCTGACTTCGGATTACTTGTTGTATTCTTGATTTTTTATTATTTTTATATGTTCCAATGATGGACATATGCTAACTTCTAGGGGTGCACATAAAACTAGTGGAATCGGAGAACCGAACCGAACCGGTTTTATATGGTTCGGTTCGGTCCGGTTTCATGCTCCCTACGGTTCGGGCCTGGTTCCAAATATTTGAGAACCGTTGGGACCGGTTCGGTTCCTGGTTCATCCCGAAACCAGTCCAAACCGAACTGTGTGCACCCCTAAATCCACCCTCATCTTGTTGGAACCCCTCCACCCCTACCTTGGCCCCCTCACACCCACTTCTTCCTTTTCCTCTCCCTCTTCACTCGCCGAAACCCCCTCTGCCCCTCATGCCTTGCTTCTCCCTTTTCTTCTCCCTCGCCACTCGCCGGAACCCCCTCCACCCCTCCTTCCACTCGTCAAAACCCCTTCCACCCCACTTTCGTCTCACACATTGTCTCTTCCTCGTCACTCGCCGGAACCCCCTCCAACCCCTCCTCCCACTCGTCAGAATCCCCTCTGCCCCTACCTACGCCCCTCACCATAGTTGCTACAGTGAAATCACTGTAGCGCTGAGTACCATTTGACATATTTGAATACCATTTGAAATCACTGTAGCAACCACGGTGAATCACAGTAGCTGCTATAGCAAAATCATTGTGACAGCTATAGCGATTTAACATGGTACTCAAATATACAAAATGGTACTCAGAAAATTAAGTATCATTTCATAAAGGTACTCAGAAAATTGAGTATCATTTCATATATCTGAGTATCATTTTAAATCATTGTAGCAGCTACATAAAAATTATCATACATAGTTGTTATAGTGATAATTGTTGCAGCTACAGTGATTTGAAATGATACTCATTATTACAGTGATTTCATTGTAGCAGACACCGCGAAATCCTTATAGCAGCCACAAAAAAATCATTGTAGCAACTAAAGTGAAATCATTGTAGCGGTTATAGTGATTCCACTATTGGTGTCAAAACTATAAGGGAGCGGTATCTTTGGTTAACGGAATAGTAATTAGACAAATATGACAACTATCCATGGGCATGTGCCATTTTGCCAGGCACCGGACTTAAAGCAATTTGATCTTTTAATTTGGATCTATAACAATAAAACCTTTTTATCGGGACCTACACTTAACGGAATATTGTCACAAGGTTCACCCGCGGATCACAACACCTCCATAGGCTATCATGTGGTGCTGACTTCATTTTATCCTTGCCTCTAGATGGTCTCGTAGAGAATCACCCGCGGATCGCAACACCTCCAGAATCACTAAATTCCGATAAAAAATGAAGAAGATGCTTCATGTCGAACTTGCCTCCGCCTCTCTTTTCTTCCCTCAGAGTAAACTGTTTTTACATTACATCCTTCAAATTTTTCATTAAAAGCTACTGGTGGTGCTAACTTTATTTTTTCCTCGTCTTTGGATGGACTCATGAAGGATCACCCAAGGATTGCAACGCCTCCGGAATCCTTGAATTCCGATAAGAAACGTGAAAGTCGTGTCAAACATGCCTCTCACTCTCATTTCTTTCCTCTTGTTCACTGTTTTTACATTGCATTCATCCAATCTTCTATTAAAAACTACTAGTGGTGCTGACTTTATTTTATCAGTGCCTCTAGACGGTCTTGTTGAGGATCGACTGCGGATCGCAACGCCTCCTGAATTGCTGAATTTTGATGAGAAATGTAAAATGTACATCATGCCGAACTTCCCTCCGACTCTCATTTCTTCCCTTAGAGTTCACTATTTTTACATTACATCCATCCAATCTTCCATTAAATTTATTGGTGGTGCTTGTATCATTTTAACCTCGACTTTAAACGGTCTCGTAGAGAATCACTCGAGGATAGCAACGCCTCCAGAATCTTTGAATTCCGTTGAGAAACGAAGAAAGTATGTCGTGTCGAACTTGCCTCTGACTCTCATTTTCATCTCCCATTTCACTGTGTTGCCGCAGTAGAATGCACCGGTGTATTTCATTGATGCACTGCAATAGAAAGCGTCAGTATATTTCACTGATGCATTGCAATAGAATGCATCGGCGCTATGCACATCATTTTGACCACCCCACAATCTTCGGGATTGAGGGGCGACTGCAGCAAGAAGAAATTGGATCGTCCCACAATCTCCGAGAATTATTGCGCCAACGCATCAGTGAAATGTGTTGGCGCACATGCGCCAGAGCATCAGTGAAATCTGATGCTCCGACGGATTTCGCTGATGCGCCGGTGCATTTCACAGAGAACTAGTGGATTTCAATGGTCACGATTGGTCAATGGTGTTGGAATTAGATTCTGTTATTAGAGTCGCAGCAAAAGCAAAAGATAGATCCGAAGATCATATGGTGTATGTTTCATTACAATTAATTCTACAAAACAATCTATATACAAATCTATGATCTTAGCATATGTGCGGACACCCTAGAGGCATACTATGATCTACGGAAGACATGCATAAATCTAGTTAGGTGTTTAGAATCATCATACCTTGTGGATCTATGATCTGGAGAAAACGGAACGATGATGAACCGCACGTGAATCGCAAGGGAAGCTGTCGGATGGATCCTTGTCCTTTGCGAATTGAGGAATCCTCGAAGTCCTATCTCTGAGTGCAAGGACTACGAGCCGACGGAGGAATTCGTTGCGAAGACGATAGCGAGCCACGAGATCTCCTCCTTCTCTTTCTCTCTTCTTCCTTCTCCTTCCTTCCTTCTTCTTCTTCTTTCTTCTTCCTCCTTCTTCCTTAGCCGAAACCTCAGAGAGGGAGAGAGGGAGAGGGGGTCGGGTTTTTGGAGAAGGGAGGCACTAGGGCTGGCCCCTCCCTCTCTAATCTTCATATAGGGCCGACCTCCTAGTGCCATATGAAAGCTAGGGCCGGCCCTATGTAAATAGGGATGAGAGGGGGCGGTTTTTAGGGTTTCCACAGGTCTATCATGAAGCCTGGACAAAAACGCCCTTCATGAAAAGTGAAAAACTGAAAGAGAGATTGAGTGAGGTGCGCTACTCGGAATCGAGTTCCGTCAGCGCCTATGAGCTCCTGGAATTATTCCGCTCATTTTAAGATCCATATTCAATATGTTCTGAGCCATATTTTAATATTTACCAAAATACCCCTACGGCCCCTAACACATGTGAATTTGGTTCTTAGGCTCCAGGCTTGCGCTTCATCGTGCTACTTTGCATCCAACGTATCCAACTAGGTCAGGGAACAATTCCTATACGCAACGACATGGTGGAACCTTTAGGGTTCAGGATCTCTAGCTCCAACCGGATCCCTGATTAACTGTTCCGGTGACACACTGAAAGTTTCGTTAATTAGCCATAATCCGATTAACCCGCGTAGCCACCAAGAGTGCGACGCGAGTTGAACTCTAGTGATCCTAAACTTATGTTACTCCCTCGTAACCCTGTTCTCTACTATACTCTGATAATCCTTAGTCCCTCCTATTACTAGTGTCATGATACGACTCGGGCGGTGGGGAGCACCGTCAGATCCCAATCGATTATCTGACTAGGAATTGATGAATTGTCATTTATAACACCACACACCTTCCGGTGCTATGCCTAGCATCCGGAACATCGTCAGTCATACTGACAACCACCAGGCCTGGGTTAACTGTGTGGACAGATTGACTCATCAAAACGCACCCATCCAACACTGAACGTCGGATAACCTGTAGGGATTATATGTCACTCAAGCGCCAGTCGGGTAACCTAACGTACCATGGTATTGGACTATGGAAGGTCCGCACACGTTGGCACATCAAAGCACCACACAACTGGTTGGCCCAGTGTACATGGTCCCTCAGGGTTAAGGACATATTATCTATAATAGTAAGACGGTTTATGCACCAGTGTCTGAATCACTGAACTGTGCATCGTCTTGGTTCCTGTTCAACACGATCATCGTGCTTGGCCAGGTGAATAGGAATCCCATGTTCCCGTGGTGGAGACTTTACCACATCCTCTACCTGCCAACAGCTTGTTCTCGGTGAAGCCACCAGCATCACCTAAGCTGTGAACTAGTTCTATGTCTATACACAACTGGTCCACTGGGTCTCCCAAGCATGGATCCAATATGCGCCTCAGTGGCCTACTGTGTTCCCTAAGGTCCTTTATTACATGTGCATTAACATATACCAAAGTAGTATTCTAATTAAAGCAATAACCAAAGTCATCTTTATTAATGTTAATACAGAAAATCCACGCTCAGGACACACGAGCTACAACACATGGGATGAACGCTAGGGGGATGCCACTACCACTGGCCACTGTCGTGCCACCCACCACCGCCCCGTCGGCCACCACCCGTTACCATCACCGTCGGCCAACATCCCCACAAACCACCAAACGCCCGTCACCGCCCCATCAGCCACCACCCAGCGTCGTGGCCCCATCGATCACCACCCGTGATGCCCGGTGGGGCGGCGGGGGTGGTGGCCAGCGCTAGGTGGTTGCCGACTAGGTGGCGGGCTGGCGGTGATTAGTGAATGGTGGTGCCTTGATTGTTTACGACAACCTCCACTTCAACGGCAAGGACTTCGGTGACGAAAAATGACATCAGCCTACGATCTCTGGCAACGAGTGGTGGTTGAAGCGATCAATAATTCTAATGGGGAAGATGAATATACTTTTTAAAACTTTTTTATCTCTTGTTTATAGCCTTTAAGGGTAAAATGATCATAAAAATATAATAGTTGTTCGGATTGAACATTTCGCATGTGTTGAGGTCACAAAAGTAACGCAAAAAATAACCAAGTCCAGTCTCATCAATACGTGAGAATTGGTGGTCATTTTGGGAAAAACCTCAGTAGTAAACACTAAACACTACAGATTTTAAGTGGGTATAGTCCAATCCGAAAAATGTTTTCTTGTCGAATGTGAAAGATTGCAGTGGAAATTCTATTCCATAGCTAGTGCCTTAACATGTTTTCCAAACTTTCACCAGAATGGAAAATTGAAGTCAACCACTGCAATCTTTTCTATTTCCATATAAACCCCTATAAAATTGATATTTACATCTCAATTCATTCAAACTTTATATATCTACCCCTGCAGTTCGTTGGCTTCCAAAATAATAAAATATTCTTGAAACATTTGATTATTTTGTTGTTATTTTATTAATAAAAAAAACAACCAATTTACCCTCAATTTTAATTATTTATATTTACCCCATCTTTGTTGAATATGGACTTAGCCCAAACTAAAATGGTCCAGACCGGAATATAACTTAGACCCAACCTGAAACTATTCACTTTGGATGGGAATTTATGGGATTTAGCTAAACAAATTAAGAAAAATAAAAAATATTCTTTCATTTTGGATGCCAGCTAACTGTAGGGTTAAAATCTAAAGTTTGATTGAATTGAGGGTTAATATGTAAATAGAAAATTGCATGGGCTGATCTGTAATATTTTTTATTTTTATTTGGGAGGGGGGGGGTTATGTTGCTATTAAGTTTTGAGTTGTGATGTTTATGAGATATGCCCTAAGGGTCAGTTCTTTTGGCAAGTAAAATAGGTTGGACATTGATTTACCTGAGTTGGCTCACTTTGTGCTTTGTCTAATGTTTTGGATAAATGGATTTTCAATATATTTTTTTTTCTAGTTTGGTGGTGCATTAGAATCGCACCAAAATTGATCAGACATTAATTACTCACCGCGGACTAGACTTTATTTGCTTGAGCGATCTGTTTGATATACCGGATATCCTGATTTGCCCAACAGAAAAGAACATGAAAAAAGTAAATGAATTTTCCATCCCACTTATGTCCCGCCAAAAGAACGGACGCTAAATAAGTTTTAATCTCATCATTAACTCATAATTAGCTCTACTTTGTGATACCCAACATTGTAGGAATAAAAAATCATTCCAAGTCACGCAAGCATAGTACCTTTTGCTGCTCTGCTGACCATGTGTTCTTTACAGCCCCCCCCCCCCCCCCCCCCCCTCTCTTTTTCTCTGTTTAGAGCTAAAGGGGATTTTTTTTTCTTTTTTGAACTAGAAAGGGAATGTAATGGGTGATGAAAGCACTGGCCCATGTTTCTCACCATAGAAGGGGGGGAAATAAAAAAGCAGTGGCCCATGAGGTACCATGGATTGGATTGGAGGTCACCGAAAGGAGTGGAGATGGCCCACTTGGATGCTCCATATAGAGAGGCTATCAAACCTCTCCACTGATCTCTGAAATCTCATCCCCATTTGACTAAAGCAAGAGATTCTTTCTTTTATCCTCCCACCCAACCTGATATATATATGCTCAGTTTCCGCAGCCTTTATCGATTAAGAGTCGCTATAAACAAGCATCCAGACAGTGGCACTCGATCGGGGGCTAAGCGGTGGAGAGCCATTCATCGGCATATCTTGGCCTTGGGAGCAAGAAGATCCATGTGAAGCCCCACGACAAAGGGGTGATAGAGTGGCAGCTACGGTCCATGTCTGTGAAGCGAATGGTGTGGAAGCTCCTGTCTCGATGGAGGCGCGCCACGAGATCGAGACGCGCTCGAATGCAGTTCGGATATGACCCCGAGAGCTACTCCCGGAACTTCGATGATGGTGGCTCCCCTCCATGACCGTCTCATCCTGTGCTCGATCGTGCGCACAAATTTCTATATGGGTGCTACTAAAGAGCTTTCATCTGCTACTTTGGCGATGCTTGTTCATTGAAATCCATCCTTAGAGCCATTTCAATTTGGTGGGAGGATGAAGAGTGCGCACTGAATCCACTGAGGTTGAGTGAATCGTGAGAGCATCAGATTTCCTGTGTTCTTTCATAAACTGCTTTAGTTTGCTAGTGTAAAGAATGATCTATCAAGAGAAAGAAGATTTAAAAAAAAAAAACAAATACTCGAAGCTAAAAATTAATGACAACTCTAGTACAGATCCGCCGTCAAAAGAACGCGATGATGCGTTACAGATTATCCTTTCTTTTCTTTTTTTCTTTTGAGATCAGTGGGTGTCCGAAACCTTTAGGGCAATGGCCCACTTCGGGCTCAGACTAATCCCTCCGGGAGTGAAGCCCAACCTACTCAGAATTTTTCACCTCACTCTTAGGTAAATCGAGAGGGTGAAGAGTCAAACACACAACCTCCTCACCCAAGCATCAGTTGCTTGCCAACTCTCCTATACTATATGGATTTTCCCACCGCACTCCAAGGTAAAATATTTTAGTACATACAATGAAATAATTTTAGAAAATGAAACGTGCATGATCTATGGCGACATTATACTCCAATATATCACATTTAATCTTTAGTGAATAATAGATAAACCCACTTGTTGGGAATATTGTAGCACTATTAAAAAAAAAAAAAAATTTGAGGGGTGGGGGGCGGTGGGACTTAGTGATAGTTCCCTGGCAAAGGAATCAACTTGTAATAAGCACTCCTACAAGTCCCGTATTGCAATACCTTCTTTCCGAAATCCCATCAAACCAAATAGAAAAAAAGAACAATAACACCCAACCCAAGTTCATTAAATTTATATTTTCTACTATCAACTTAACACATACTATTTTTTTCATGAAAAACAATTAAAAACACCCCAGATTGTCGACTTCACAAAACTATTTTATTTATTTTCTGTATATTTTCATCAAAAAAAATTATATTCTATCAACCGACCAAATAGTTAATTTTTTTTATCTAATTGTTACTTTTTATGTGCGAGATAGAATCGTTTCGCATAGTTAAATATTTTTTTTGTCACAAAAAGTTATATTGTGACTAGATGAGCAGAAATTTCGCTACAATCAATCGATAATTAAGGCATTTTATCATATCAAATTGTTACTCTTTGCTACGATTGCTACACTTTATATGTAGGGCTAAAATTATCATTTAAAAAGTTTCGTTATGGCATGTGCACGACAGAAGAAATCTGCGTTAGCCAAAACTAACAAATTTTTGCTTTTTGCCAAAAACCAAACTCTTTTGCTACGATTGTACACTTTATCTGTAAGGATAAGATTGCTATTTAAAATTTTCATTGTTACGTGTGTGGAATGAAGGAGCTCGCGTTAGCCAAAGTCCAACTAGAGGAGCTTAACATTAAGTTCAAACTTCACATGCCCTCAACGTTTTAAACAACCTTTTTAAGGAGCTAACGTTAACACCCTTTTTTTTTTATGGACCGACCTGGAGGTCAGAGCATAAGCACAGAGGTCCGGATCTCGAAACAGGGAAGGCAGCATAACTGCTATTTTATTAAACTCCATAATCCCGTGAATATGGCATCAACGCCAAGATTTGCATGTACAAACAAGGCAACAACTGCTCGAGGGAAAGTTTGATGGTGTCCATACCAGGAGTCGAACAAGGAACCCCTCCAACAAGGGAGAGGAAGTACCACCTGTACAAGAGCACGTTGGTTTGCTCAACATCGATTTCAAGACACTGAAATTCACGATAAAACCCATAATCGAATCCTGAGGATGTCAAAATAATGTTGATGATACCGATTGGATGCAAGCATTCGTGCCTTTTCGGTAGATGTGATGATCAGATCCATCATTCCAATCTTAATATATCCATATTTTTAACTGAATCGCGATGATCTCATGGTAGTCAGTTCCATTGCCTCATTGGTAGCAAATTCTCAGTCTTCAGACCATGAAGGGATAGTGTAGGAGCAAATCTATTACCTGCAAGATGAATCATCAAGTACTTTTACTGGGTGATTAGTTGAAACAAGAAATGATAAGGGCAGCTACAACCACTGCAATGGAACCAGATTTCTTGAATATCCTTAGACATATACACCATCAACCCAGTGGAATTTATTTCTTGATCCGAGAATACAAACTCCAATTTTATTTCGCCATTATCAAAGTTTCGATCGCACGTCTCACTGAAAGCCGCAGCTTCAGCCTTAACGAGTCCCCCCAAAAAAATATCCACTCAAGATATAAAATCGAAACTTTCTTAGAGCAGAGTACCTGCTGTTTCGAAAGAATTACTAGAATGTAGTCGATTCACGTGCCTGAATCAATCAAATTCGAGCTAATTATTGCATTCCGTCTCCCAGGTTGATTAAAAAAATTCTTGTAAGAGGATCCGAGAGATCGATCAGTTGACGACGTCGAGGACCAGCTTCCGTGACTTCAAAACTGACCACTTCATGCGCCGATAATAAGCAGCTTGGAGAAGAGCAAGCGACAACACAAAGATGCATTTGAACCCCATCTGCATTAAAAAAAAATCTCATGGTGATCTCGAACATCAACAACGGATGCGAGGAATTCAAAAGCTAGGGTGAAGACGGTCTTACTAGTTTTCTCTCCTCCATCTCAGGTTCTGCTGCCCAAGATAAGAATGTCACAACATCCTTCCCCATCTACAATAACAAGCCATTACTGAATATTAAAATATATTCTTAATAATGATGTCCAAATTCATCAATCAACATTAGGATGGAGAGCTTGAAGACGATACCTGTGCTTCAGTCGCAGAAGTGCCATCTTCGTACTCGACAGCACCATCGATAAGCATTTTGGGCATGGCGATCGCACCACCAGGGAAGTAGGGATTGTAGTGCAGACCATCTCGAATCTAAATTTTCAAATTGCTCAGTTAGCATAAAGGATTCTTCGCAGAAACCAAACTCTTTGTTACAGCAACCTAGGTAATGATTGTGTAGTAGTCTACAGGTGAACACTGGTGCCGTCCACATAGGTGATGAGAATTTTCGGGAGCCATTTCGGCGGACATGCAGATGAAGGCCACTGAGACCAGGGGGTCAAGGGAGTGAAACATCTGAATTATGAAACATAATAGTCGAGAAGTAGATCTGCATATCAGATCAGTGTTCTAAAAGACTACAAACAGGGTGGACAGGTTCCTCAACATCTAAGAGGGTAGGTGGGCACCCAAACATCAAGGCGGGGGAGGCAAGTAGATGTTGCTATGGAAGAGGAAGGTGATCGACCAAGAAGGGAGAGGTCAAGATGCTGGAGACAATGATTTACAAGATGCCTGCCTTTGGCGTGCAGCCAGAGGTAACTCCTCCAGCTCAACCACAAGGAAGCAGATGTCTTTAACATAAAGGAATAAAAAAATAATAAGAATTTACGTAAAACATATACAATTAATAAATCAAAATAAATTAGAAAATTATGATGCAAAGAAATTAGTTATGTTAAAGTTTGTGAGATTTATTATAACTAACAAACAGCCACAAACTAGACATTGCCTATCGAGATCCTTGATTGTTAGAAGAAGAAAAAATCCCTTTCATCCACTCTCTTTCACTCCTTATCCTTTTCCTTGACTTCCTCTTGTCCTTTTTCTTTTATTCTCTTCCTACTACCCTCTTTCTTATTGATAGATATTGTAGTTGCGGCTATAGCTACCGCCACGTAAATATCATTGCTGCCAAAAGAAGGGCGAAGAAGAATGGATAGAAAAAAGAACGGGAAAAAAAAGAAACAAGCGATAAGAAGAAGAGAGCTTATCACCACCTTTATTACTGTTGGAACTAAGTGAGCACACAGTTGTCTCATTCCTAGGCGACAATGGTGGGGAGTTGGAGGTGCCACCTAAGCCTACGAGAGCGCCTAGTCGGTCAAGGCATTTTTTTTCCCCATTTTGGAAACAACAAATCAGAGCCTCGACTTTATCTTTCTGGAGCACGCATTCAGTAGGGAATGAGCCAGCCCCATATAGATAGAAGAAGCAAAATGAGTAAACTCAATTTTTGATTGAGCTTTTCTACAAGCTAAGCGGAAAAATGTGGCGTATTGAATGAAGTGGGAGCGAAGCCGAAGATCACGGTCTTTTCTCTGTCAACTTTCTTCCATGCCCAGTCCCCGCCCTTATAAGTAGTAGGCAAGCTTCTTTCTTCCTAAAGATGTGATCATAATATCATATCTCACGGGAAAGGGAGGAAGCCCTTGCTAAGTACATATGGTGCTTGGCTTCTGGTTCAACTAAAGATGGGAAGACAGGATTTTACTTATTTCAAGGATTCATTCAATAACCTTTTACAAATTCAGACAAACAAAACTCTTGTTTGCTGAAGAAGAAAGGTAATTTCAGTGCACATAATGTCACTAAATAAAAAAATATAGCACTAGCTTGTTTCTAAAGTCAAGGTCTCTATTCATTTCTACTCTTTCTTCTTGGGTTGAATATATTGTTAAAAACTTAGAAGGACTACTACACCAGAATAGGAAGAATCTTACTTTATGTTAGGTGAGAAAATTAAAATTTCAAAATTTTGGATTGGATGCACATTCCGGTCAATATATTGGGCGGATAAAGATAAGTTTGGGTCCCAAACTAATTTTTTAAAAAGTACAAAAAAAAGGGCAAATCTTAAAAAATAAAACAAAAAGATTAATGAAATAGAATTAAGACATAAAAAAAAATTGAGTTTCTTTGGAGATTCCACACTGCAATCATTGTACCTGTCAAAAGGTTATGAGATAACATATGCTCAAACACATGCTAAAAGACATTATGAATGGAAAGTACTAAAAATTATCATTAGAAAACAACATACAAATTTTAAGAACACCTTGTAGGCTTGTACGGTCTTCAAATAGCCCAAAGCATACAAGGAAACAAACTATCAATTATAACTTTGAACATTTTGTATAAAAGTTTATCACAACGTGAAGATACCTGATTCTTAACTTAAGATAGAATTAGTCATTCATCAATATCACTAATAAAAATGACGTGGTTCGTGATGGTAATTGATGCCATTTCACAAGTTTCCATGGTATGTGAGCTATATTGGATGCCCCATACATCCAAGGGAAAGGTCGAGTATCTTCATAGTATATAATCTCCCCTAGGAACATATCAGACTATCCCTAGCCAATATGGGACAGCTAATCACCTCATTACCTAAAGAACTTCATACCTACAACCAGTTCCCTACATAAAATGGAGGTTATCACACCAATCATCAGCACCATAACAGCGTCACAATGTGTCACCCCACCTCCGTCTCCATCCCAACATTTGAACTACCACCTCCAGCTCTCCTAGTCCCACTAGTACCAGCTTGTGCCCAACATGGACGTTATCACACCTATCAACGATCGTATCTCTTTTTAAAGTTTACTGCTCATTCGGAAAGTCTTCTTCAATCATAAAGATCTAAGGCTAGTCTTCACCGTCTCTCTTTCGATTAAAATTCCTTGCCTTAAACTCACATTACAATGACATTTTACCAGTGTGCTTCCACAGAGTCTTTAAGATTTGAAATGAAATATGAATGCCAAAGGAATTTCAATTGCGCTCACATTCAGATGATGAAGTTGTTTGTCCAGGGATTGTAGCAGCAATCACTTGAAATTCAGCTATCTACTGTACAATTCTAAGTCCATATCTCAGATGCCACAAGATTTAAATTGAGTGAACTTCCAACTAAACTTCGGGTTTCATGAACATCTAATCATCAAACAATAGCTATAGATAAGTTTTAGATGATCTCTTTGCTTCTGTATTCAGTATTGACACGATATCCTTAGTTGTTATTTGTTAACTCTCTAACATAGACGTAAACATGCTAATAGTTGATTATATTAGCACATAAGTGAATAGAAAGATATGCACAACCTAAATTTCATTCAATTGACAAATACCAAACTCCAGTCTGTTGATGATAGTACCCCATTATTAATAACCTATATGCTGGAAGAGAATACAAATACATTAACAATCTCAATCTATAAAGACACTATTTGACACATTGAAAAAAATTTAGAAAACATTATCATTTAACCAGTAACGTATGGATCCCAATTATTCTACTTGTTCTATTGTTTATCGTTCTTTTCCACCTTTTCTTGTATTGAGTTGCAACCATCTTCAATTGCAAGATATGCACAGATCATCATCTTGCAAAGGTGTCAGTATATCTGCCTTATTATCACCATCAACTATGAAGATACATCTTAATCAATTTGTGACCAGGAAAAAGAACAGAAAACTAACAGTAAACTGGTAGTCTGGAATGGCATAAAAATACCGTTGATTTCTTAGCCACTATGCAAGTGCTACTCTAAATTAACTTGAGAGAGAAAAAAAAAAACTCTTGCACGGGAATTGGATTTTTGTATGAATCAGAAAATCACAGAGCTCAGAAAAGGTTCTGAAAATTTTTAATACTGAAACAAAGTCAAAAATATTACCGAAATTCCTGCGGGAGGATCACGGTAGCCCGTGAGAAGGGCAAAAGCATAGTTCTGGCCATTGTGTCGTGCCTGGGGAGATATAAAATGAAGCTAGTCACAAAGCCAAATATCAACATCAAACGAATCTTGAGTTGATAGCCTTATTATATTACCTTGGTGATCAGGCTTAGATCTGGAGGATATGCCCCTCCATTGGCAAACCTTGCTGCTTGTTCATTTGAATAGGGCTGTGGGAAACGATCACTTAATTTACCTGGACGAGTAAACATTTCACCTTCATCATTAGGCCCATCGACCACCTCGATCTCAGCAGCCATAGCCTTCGTCTCCTCTTCGGTGTATGCCACACCGACGAGATCCCGATATGAAATCAGAGACATTGAGTGGCAAGAAGCACAAACTTGTTGATAAACTTGGTGACCACGCCGAATTCTGCTCGAGTTGAATAGAAATAAAATTGTAGTTGGTATATTTGACAATGGTATATTTATTTACATTCATAAGAAATGAAAATTGTTCCAACAACAAAAGATATTTAAGTACTGATTAAACTCTAACCTAACAAGAAAAGATTTTAGTAAATTGACATAGTTTAGTGCACAGTGCAGAATTGCCCCTCATTTGTAATGAGCAGTTAATAATATAGAACTATCATAGGGAAAGTACCATATAAACATAAAACATAATAATAAGGGATCTGATTTAAGTTTATACACACAATGCAAAACCATTTCAGTTATTTAATATCAAGATAGATCTAGATCAGTAAAGAAAACCATTTGTTGCTACAAGTAATCATGATACATACAAACATTGTTCTATACTCACGATGAATGATCATATGAACTAAGAATGCCCTTGTGAGGCCAAGGATAGTTCGGACAAGCAAGTCCATGCTCGGCTTCATCAGCAGATACTACAGTAGCAAAGCTCAAAATACCAGACACACCAGCTCCTAGGAATGCCAATGCTTTTAGTGATTTCATACCATCAGATCCAATACCTTCTTGATCCCGCTTCAACACAGAAGATGATAGCAAATGTGCCCCCTGCATATAAAACATAGCTAGCATTAGTACACACAACAGAAATCTATATATCATGAAGTGTAACTTAACTGGGATAAACCACTGAAAGTTGGTCTGGCGCTTGCGACTGAATGCTCTAATTATTTGCAGTTTTAAAAGCATGTTCCACTAAATAAGGTACAAAGGCATCAGTTTGGAAAATGCAGATTCTCCTTCCATACTCCATGTAAGTATGTAACTAGTCAGCCGCTTCACTATAGAGCTTATATATGGAGAGATTTAAAACCTTACTGTATTTCCTTTCCCAAAAAAAAAAACTTACTGTATTTCATGAGTACATTAATCTCTTGGCAAGATTTTTAATTTTGTTTGCTCCTGACCAAACAGTAACATCAGTTGAGCTTCTCACCCCTTGAGATGGTTGATACGAGACATCTATTTAAACAACACTGAATTCCTATATGCAGACTTCAATTCAATAAACAATTCAGAATATCCTTGGCTCAATTTTTTGGCAAATGAATTGTTGCTCGACGTGTTGTAAAACAAGGAAGATAGGGTCGTAAACTAAGATTTTGGTTGAAGTTACTAAATTGAGATGGCTTGTACATATACAAAGTAGGTTATAGAAGATCCTTGTTCAAAGGGGGATGCAGAGAGAGGTAGAAACCGAAGGAGATAGGCAAAAGATTGCTTAGAGGTAGATGGTGTGGAGGATCTAAATAGGCTCATCTAATATTGGACTAAACCAATAGAAACTCATGGCCAAAAAGGAACACCCGATCACTCTCAATTACCCGCGGACTTCGGGCATTGTGGTGTAGTTACAGGGGTAAATGTGGCGTAGAGAAACATAATAGTCTTAGTAGCAGAAGTACTTGCACCAACTGGCCAAAGCTAGAAAAGTTTGCAAGCTCTATGGGAAGGTTGATATGAAATTATAATACAATGTAAAATTATGATCTTTTTGTGGAGCCTTCTTATCCTAGAGTCGTGTTCAATATCCAACTCTCATTGATGTGATAAGTCTTTGTGATTGTTCCCCTATCACCTGACACATTCTGTGGGGTGTTAACATCAGGAAGACATTGGTCATATATAATTCAGCTCAATGCTTTTGTTGAGCTTTCATGATTTAGAGCCATGCTCTATTACCAACATTAACTTGAAGGTGTAAGGCTCGGTTATTGTATAATCTTGCGCAATCCAATTCCTCTTGATGCAAACCCTTGCTCTATAGATGACTTTGTTGTTAAGTTATTATGGCAGGCTAACAGAAAAATTTTCTAAATCCTTTCATGGAACCTCATGCTCCATAGTCGACCGTATCTTTATCAGAAAAAAGCATGGTAGTGGTTGTGAAATTTTGTTCAATGATTTTGTGGATCTGTATCTCAATCTTCTTGTTTGGGACCGTAATATCTAACTCATATTGGCGAGATAGGGCTTGTTGTTGCATGGATATATATTATGTATCATGCTCATACTCTATGGTGCATCGACACGAAAAAATATGCAAGATCAAGAGATAAGCAGTAGACATGCTGAGTTATGATAGGAAAACCTTTTTCAGGCATTTAGACTAAGTAGACAACTAGACATGCATTGAATAAGCAAACAGAAATTCTGATCCTTCCATATAGCATCTCTAGTCAAATTTAAGCATGATAATATTGGTGAACCTAACCTAAATGAATGTAACAACAAATTAACACAAAATAGCATGACATTTGATCAAGTGAACTAAACCAAAGACAATGAGGTTTAATTGTAGGTGAAAACCTACTTGTGCTCCTTCAAATAAGTATTAACTAAAAAGTAATGATAGCAATTAGTATTTAGTGCAAATCTGCTAATACCTACTGGTTTAACTGGAGTAAATACAGCATGACAGGAATGACTAGTGTCAGCTCATGATAGAACATAATATGGGGCAACAAAAACAACCACCAATGCAGAGTAGGATTGTTACACACCCCTTGTATCATGCCATAACCTTGTAGCATAAGGGATAAAGATCAACAAGTGGGTGCTAGTGTTGTTATTAATCATATTGATAGGCCATGGTGAGTAAAACTTTAACAAAGTCAAACGAAGACTGTCATTTAGCAGGAGTACATGGACTCAAAAGATAAAGGATGAGATGATAAGGGATCAAACTTCCTATGCGCCACGGGGTAAGCAGACACCTAGAGTTAGGTAGTCAGATAGTGTACTTTTCAAGTCAAATAACTAACTCGAAGTAAAGGAACTTTAGAAAGATATCTATAGATAGGTTAAGTATGCAAAATACTCATCTAGCAATAAATCTGGGAGCTCTGTATGGCTTAGAGGATTTGGCTTCCGACTCTGAACCGATTCAACAAAATGATTTGAGTTTGAAAGTCAGAAGTTTGAGGTTGAGGCAAAGGCAGAGGATTATTTGACTTTACCTGTTATTGAGCCTTGTTTTCTGGATATGTTCACTAATAAAAATCCCCTACTTCGATTTTTTTAAAAAAAAAGTGTGCAAAATGCATTGACTATATAAAAGAAAGCTAGAGCTGTCCAAATACCACATGAAAACCTGATAACAAAATAAATATATATACATCATGACAACCCATTGCACAGTGCTATTGTTGTACAATGTGTACAACCCGTTGCATAGCCCATGTGCAAGTAGGGGTACAACCTGGGTCAGGTAAAACCGAGAACCGACCCAACCCAACCTAAATGGATCGAGTTGGTTCGGGTATTTTGACCATATGGGTTGGTTCGGTTCTAAGTTTTGTGAACCCAACTAAATACGGGTCAGTTCCTGGTTGGGCTCGGATAGACCCGACCCAACCCGAGAACCGAACTCAGATATATTAGTCCACATATATATGTCATGGGTTTGAACTAAAGGGTTACATCAAACTAGCACACAAGTAACCATTTGTTATTTGCTAACTTTAAACCAACTACCAAGAGAACTCAATATGTGGCTAAAGCCTAATATGGATCTCTAGCTTACTAGTAAATGACTAAATGGCCAAAAGCCATTGTTTTTTTAAACTCTAGCTTACTAGTAAATAGCCAAAAGCATTTATTTTTTAAACCAACTACCGACCCAGGAACCAACCCGACCTTAGTTGGGTCGAGTCGATTTGAATATGGGCAATTTGGATTGGTTCAGATTTCAATATGGTAGAACCGAACTAGTTCAGTTCGATTCCAGGTTTGCTCAAACTCGAACAAGCCCAACCGAGTTGCACTCCTCTGTGCAATAAGGCAACAGAGCTAGTTGTTAGTAGCCGGAGTTACGGGCCAGGCCAATATAACTCTGACGTCTTGAGGTCTGACTTGGCTATACCAACTGGTATGGCCTGAGTGTCTAGGTCTCGGGACTCTCGGACGAGTCAGAACCTCTACCAATATCACTCCTTGTATCGGTCACAGTCTGTAGAAAATCGATACGAACCAATCGAAACTACACGAATAAGTCTTTAAACCATGCATATATGTATATATGTACCTTGTATGTACATGTATTTGTGTTTAAATACATAGTAAACCATAAAATATTTACACATATATATATATGTATGCATGTACTTATGTTTTATAATACACAATAAACCATTATTTATGTAAGTAAGCATAAAATACATACAACCCATTTTATGTTTATAAAAAACATTTTTCATGTTACTTGTGCATGTGATATCATTTATGTTATTATGCACCATGTTATGTAACTTTTTCTATGAAAACCCCTTAAGCACCATTTTGTTTAAACTGTAACGTACAAATAAATCATTATGTTTTGTTTCGCAACACTTACGCCATCAAAGCCCTCACATTTCATCCCCAAATGCCACAAAATTGAGCCATGTTCAATTCTTGACAGCTAGTTGTTCAGGTCCGAAAAATCCTTAAACATGACCTAATCTATTGCCTAACAAGCCTACCTTCATTCCATAATTAAAATCCACCTTGGAACATCCTTCCCTTGGTTATCTGCTTCAAATGACTTCCATTTTACTCTAAATCATGGTCTGAAAACCACACTTGAACCTAAATTGTAGGAAGAGCGACAAACCTTTTAACTTTGGTGAGACCCCTCACCCATCGTGTATTGCCATCTCACACTATAGTTATATTAGGTTGTGGGGCTTCGCTTACAACAGGAAACACCCTCACATTAACTACTATCGAATAAAATAATATGATCATACTTTAAAAAATCAGTGCAAATTGTTAATAAGATGAATTCACATGCAAGTATTCCATATGTGAACTATATGTTTGACATAATTATAAACTAAAAATCATGCTATCAACAGAAAAATATTTTCTATAAAAAAAATGACATAAATCAATATGAATAATCAAAATGGTAAGATGTATGTAAAGTAGGTGCTTATGCTCGACTTTGATGTTAATACTCGCATATTAGTCCAAAAAGCTGTTGAAAAAATTCTCTAAAAAGATTCGTAACAAGCTACATACATGATAATTTTACATTAATATAGATAATATTTGCTATTGAGAGGGGCAATTGAATAGTTATTTTCTTGTATCTTTTATAGTATCATGATTTGTTTTGAATCAGATGTGTTATGCTTTAATGTAGTGGATCATCCAGCCTGCATGACTTCCTTAAGCAAAGAGGTGACTGTCTCAAGGGTCAGCTACGGTATTAGTAGGTACATTGAGCGACCGTCAAAGGATGGAAAGAGCCAGATGCAACTATAACCACAAGGGTATGAGTTTTATGGTGACTTATCTCAGAGCATTTTTCTAGTATAAAGGACAAAGTTGTTGTGAGGGCATCCCTGGAGAGGTAAGACTAAGGGATGTGATCAGATCTTGTCATCGACGAGGAGAAAAGGAAGCAAGAGAAAAGAAAGACGCTTATATAGGCGAAGGTGTTCTAGACCAGCCTTGAATTTCGTGGATCCTGATGACAGAGAAAAGGGTGAGGAAAGAATTCTCAGAGGCGGCATGATAGAGTTCATATACAATCGTGCCATGGAGAAGAACATTCATACATACCCATCATCATCCTAGCAGACACCACTGCTACAGGGGGAGCCATGCATGTTCCATTATTTCATTATCTAAATAAAAATTCATATTTTCTTTACCTAGCCTCCACTTATTTCATAAATGACCTAAACATGACATGCAATGAGCTTAGAACTTACATGTCTGAGTAAAGAACTAATCCCATTGCATGGCTTGGATGTGAAGCACATTCCCCCACCCTTACCAAATCAAGAAACAAGCTTTCAAGAAGATCTAAAAGCTTGTTTTCTGCCACTATAATGCAAGGTTACAGTAGGGGTACTTAGAGAGGCATGTCGAGAAAGAAGGTTAGAAATGGTGATGTAATGGTGGACGAGGCTCCGCTTAGAGACACTCTTGAGGCTCAAGAGCAACAATTCTTGTATTGTTAATGATACCACCAACACAAGGCGAGTGGTCTTGCTACTTTTGTCGAGACCACTGATAGAGACTACTGATCAATCATGTGACGTCTTATGAAGAGTGCTAAGAAGAGCATAGCTTTTGAGGAGATACATGAGCACAGAGCCACATTTGCTAGATTGAGGAGAACTAAGAAGTCAGTACTACGGCATTTTGTGATGAAGAGGATAAGGATTAGACTAATGTAGCTTGAATTTTATTTAGCCGTTACTAACTTGTGCCACTTGCCATTTTTGGGTTCTAGTTATATTGTAGTTGTTCTTTCTACTTCCAATTTAGCCAGTTGCCATTGCCAAACTATGGTCATATTGTTGTTGTGTAGTAGGATCTTCATGCTTGTCGACGCCTTTCTTTGGGTGTATCTAGGACTTTGTATTGTAAAGGCTATGCTTTGTAATGTATAGCCTATGATATGATGGATTTCCACATCCATTTTAAGTGATTAATTAGACATGAGCTTAAATAAAACATTATGGATCATCATAGGAACAGTAATCAAAAGCTAGATTAAATGGCTTTAGAGACTTGGAGAGGCTTCGATCAATCCAACTATAAGTTATAATCCCCCCCCCCCCCCCCCCCCCACATCCTTCTTGACATCCACCCACCCTACCTCCCTAGTCCCTATCTTCTTTTTCTCTCCCATCCAATGTGAGATTCATCCAATGAGATCCCCCCACCCACACCACCACCATACCTCCATGCCTTCCAATTCTCCAATAAAAGACTTAAGGGTTTTTCTTCGTCGAGAGCTCGTTCATCTCTACTTCTCTTTTTGCATCTTATACTTTGTCCTTCTACCTACATTGCCCTTCTCTTTTATTTTCGAATGTGTAGCAAGATTGGCGAGATGTGATCACTTTGAGGCTTTTTGTGCTTTGTTTCTCAGCTCATGGTGACAAGCTAACGCAAAAATTCACACCCACGGTTTGAGTATTTCTTTCTATATTTTCGTCTAGCTTCTATCTTGCCTTCTTCAAAATCATCATTCTCTCTTGCTCCACCCTTCAACCCATCCTTTCGTTTGCTAAAATAACGGATATACTTACAGGAATTCCATATTGTGAGAGAACAATCTGACTTTGAGCCCTATTGCACGGCCTTGATTAGCTTGCCTAGGAAGTTTACCTTGTTATATTTGCATGCCCCATTGACTTTTTATGCTTATGGTAGTTCATGTAGTTCGGTTATGAGGATGGCTAAGTTATCCTAATAATTAATAGTTTCTTAGATTTCAACTTCAACATATTCTTTAAAGATTGTGAATTAATTGACCATGTGTTTGTTGGCTGATTTGGAAATCTCTGTGCTGGATTTCTAGTTAACGACTAATATTAATGATATTATCCTCCGAAAACCACTTGAAATGAGGAGAAACCCTAGGGCATCGCATCGTACTAGTGTCAAAGCAAGTTGAGTAGGCTTGGTGGGGGCATTTAAGCACCAACAATTTTTTTTCTTGGTTATGATTAATTTCTATTTTTTAACTTAATTTGCATTATAGTTTGCATCTCTTAGTGCAAGTTTGCATATTAGGTTGCATGTCTTAAATATTAGAATTCAACTGTAGCCATAGGATTTATTTTTTTGGCATGCTTTTTTTAGTGTTTTATTAGTGTTGTTTATATATTGGCTTAGTCTAATCTATTGTTGCATATAGAGCAGAGAGTCCTAGGTTTGTTCTTGGGCATCCTAGCCCCTAGTTATTTAGTGTGAAGTTTCTTTCACCATGTAGGGTCCATGGCCAATTGGGGACAATTAGAAAAAGGATTTTACAAGGCAATATGAGTTGATTAATCTTCTGTGGTGTTAATAAGGGACAAATCATGTAGTTCATAGCTAGCTAGCCTCAAACATATGGCACAAGGCTTAATGGTTACGGTACATAAATGCTAGGAGAAATAGGAGAGAGCCACCTAAGCATCCTGTACATAGGAATAGAAGGAACTACTTGCATAAAGTGTGAACCCTAAAGCATTGCAACAAACTCATAACTAGAGTAGACATATGGCGATAAATCGGGTAACGATGCTAGAGGTAACAATGTCGGCAGTGCCAATGGCGGAGAGCATAGAGAAGATGGTGGAGAAGCTACTACTAGATTTGATTGGTTTATGGTGGCACAAGTACTTGCTACCAAGGTACAAAAAATCAAAATATTCGCGAACTATTGTGAAATATTTCCTTTTTCTGAGGGAATCCCCGCTATCTTGTCTAATTTGAAAAGTGCGTCCATATGTGATATATCGACCGGAATTTTCTCCAATGCAATATTCTGTGATATATCGTAAAATACCGCATAGGCGGCAGTAAAAGACGCACCGAAAGATATTACCCAGGGCTCATGTCAGTAGATAGCAAAATTTTGCTAGATTTGTTTATGCAGTAGGATGATGGCAGTGCCATTTTCTCTCAATTTTCTACGACCAGTACGTATGCATTTCTATTTGTTTGGGGGTTGTGGGTGGTGACATAATATTTCTTTAATTCTTGGTATATATTTTAGTGGGTTTACATACAAAAAACATCGTTTAATCAATACTCCCATTATTTCTATTTTTAGAATGTTGTGCATCAACACAGCATGCATAGAATAAAACCTACGAGAAGCTCAACACCCCTAGATAGAGCACAAATATTATCTAAGGGTTCCAAAGTGTGTATCTATGCTTGAGTTATGACTATACATAATTTCATTAAAAAATTCCATAAAAATCAATATTTCCACCATTTCAATAAAACTTCCACAATGTCAAAATATTTCCATGCAATATTTCCACATCCTGGAGCATCAAAATATTGATCGAAATTGAAATTTCGAACCTTTCTTACTACGTTGATGATCTTCATGTTAAATAATTGGGGATTGGAGATGACTACCTTATGGATCTTGAAAGGCACAATGGCGCAAGTGATCATGACAGAAGCAAGTAGGGCAGTAAGATTGTAGATATTGATTTATGGTGGCAATAATAAACCTGGTGCACATACTAGGTCAAGTATCAATTTTAGGCATAGATATGTTCACCACAGTTGTCACCATGGTTGATGGACCCATATTGATTGTCGATCGCCCATCTTCGATATAGGACATACGGGGTGCATTGTAATCTTCACCATTATACTGATGCTACTCAGATGATTATGATGACGATGGTGTGCATTCACCCCACTCATTGACTCCGCCTGTTATTCACTCTTCACTCTTGAGACACAATGTATATGACATAATCATTCATAATTACTTTGAGCTTGTAATCATCTGATTCATCTCCATGATTTATGATTTGCAGTGTTATCATATTATGCACCACTGATATGAGTTCTATCATGACTTATGACTAGTCCAGCCAACATTATGCATATTTTATACATTCAAATCATTAGTACATAAAATACACATGAATCTCCAGCTGATTGTTTGAAAAATAGTCTACTCATGTCAAAAACATTCTCACCATTTTATCCAAAAAAAGGAATACTTGTCCATGATTTTACATTATTTTAAAAAACTTCTTACAATTTAAAAACTATATCCAAACTTGTTTTATCAGGTTCGTTTTGGTTTCAGCCGATCGAAACCATTACCAAAACCTTAAACCTTGAGCTATGATCAGACAAGGAAAGTATTTCAATCATCATAACACATCTCTCATAAATCATAATAAGAAATATTACAACAAATAGATTGAACATTGGACCTAAACCTACACTTGCTTTGGTTCGAGTTTTGTGAACAGGGAAAAGGCAAATTGCCAAACATTAAATCCCGTGAACGGCGTGAAGTATAGAGATAAATAAATCCATCATTGACTGATAGAATTCAGTCAAATTATCTTCCTACAGTGGATGCCATGAAAAACAAAGGTTGATAAAAAAAAAAATATATCATAAACCTAGGTTCTAAAACCTGATTGAGATCAAACGCTATGCGTTATAAAGGTATCAATCAAAAGAATACATGTAGGGGCAAGCACACCACACGTATGCATGACTAATAAAGAGAAACAGGGGAGAGTGATGCTTACAGATGATTGGAATTGAAGTTTCTTCCTTAAAAGCTGGTAGATGGTTCTTCCTGTAGCCATATGAGTTGATTCTTCAACAAGTGGAGATCAAATTCTTCTGCAAAGAGAAAAGAAGTTAGAGCATGACTAAAAGCATGTGATTTTGATGTAAGCACACAGAGGGAGGTTATCATAGTTCATTTGAATACAGGGAAAAGATGATATATAGATAATAAATATAAAAGAAATCGTCTCCAAACAAAAATGTAAAGTTGAATTGTGGCAAATATGACAAGCTTAGGGAACAAATGCAATGCATTTTTCGTTATTCTTTCATCGAATTTTCCAAAAAAATGGAATTTATTTTAATTAATTGTTATATGCTAAAAGCCTGTAGACTTGCTGATACATATCGTTCATAATAAGAACTTGGTTGGACCAATACACTAGGAGATTAAAAGAATTAAAGCCCCACTAACATAATCCTAGGTTCGACCACCTCCTGCACAGAAATGACATCATTCTCAAGTGGCGTGCAAGTTAACATGAGTCAATAAGAGCATCTCCAACGGGTTCCTAGGTGGCTTCCCTATTCTCGGGGCACCTAGTTGCCACGTAGGCAAAGTATAAAGTGGGAATCGAAGTGTACTCCGACGGACTCCTCATATCTCTCCATATTTTTTGAAAAGACCAAATGCCCAACCTAAGCAACGTTGTAGAAAAAGAGAGAGAGAGAGAGAGAGAGGAGAGAGGGGGGGGGGGGGGGGGGGGGGGGTTGCTAGGGAAATTAAGGAAGAAAGGTTTTGTTTTATTCAAACCAGAGGGGCCCACCAATCAATTTCTCTGCTACTCCTCTCGCCAGCCCTAGGGAGAGAAGTAACGAAACATTACTGTAGCAAAGGAAATAGGAGCTCGTTGGAGCACCCATTTTAAACTCAAGCCAAATTTATTCGCTACAGTACCAAAAGATGGGCTGTATAGGAGCCCGTTTTTTATGCTCTAACAGAAGCTCTGTCAATATGTGCCAAATTGCATCAGTTCAAAATTCAATGCTTATGTTGGTGACTTTCAAAACTGTCCGATCTAATCTAGCAAACCATTTAAACTGATTTTGTTAAAGAATAGTTTTGAAATGGAACTTAAGTTTATGGCTGACAGCAGAATGAACATAGGCTGGTTTGAGGTCAAACAATATATCTTAATCTTAAACGAGCAAGTCAGGTGACAAAATCAACATCCTTAGTGACATAACCCTAGCACGTAGGTTTCAACTATTTGGGATTCAGAATTTAAATGAAATGATCAAAAGTGGATTTATCAAGAAGTATTAAGTAGCTGAGCAATTTGTAGCACATATAATAAAAGAAAGTGCAAAAACAGCATGTGACAAGTTCAATAGCTATTAACTTTTATTGACAACATTTCAATAGCTATTAACTGTTATTGAAAAACATTCGACTGCAGTGCAATCTCTCAGAAAATAAAGAAAGAATCCATACATGGACTGTCAACTGAGTGTATACTAGTGATCACAGATAAGCCAATAAATATCTAAATAGATGAAATTTTAGTTAAATTGGTTGCAAAAATCAGATCTATATTGTTACTTTAACATAAAATAACAGAGGAGTCCAAGACAATCATAATAGCCAGTGTCATAGAAAGATCAGCAGTATTGAGATGACAAGCAACAAATTGGGAATAGATTGAAGGCAGACCAGCAGTCAAAAGATTCAATTTATTATCACCTATAGCAGAAGATAACAAAGAAAGAAAAATAGAAGGAGATGGAATAGAAGGAAAATTAACTCAAGGATATTTTATTTCTTCTGCAAACTGTTTTACAATGAAAGCAACCACCCTTATTACAAACTAAAATCTAAATTGTGATAAAAATAAAAATTAGATGCCTCTCATCTTTCTTTCCTTTTTTATTCCTAAGTCACCCCTCATGATGAGTTGACTAGGGCCTACATTTGTGGCAACTGGCAAGTAATTACATAACAGCCACTAATTGAGTAAATCAAGATATATTCCTGATCATTATTAGTCACTCTAAATCTAATCGAAACATTCATTAAAAAAAACACTAGAAGCCCATGATTACATAAAACTTAAAGAAAAAACCATTGGAAAACCCAAAAAACAACATAATGATGAAGAAAATAAAAGTCAATCAACACTTGGATCTGCTCCAAATTGACACTAGGGCATCTTGGTGAGTCCCCAATTGCCATGTTGCATGGATGATCATATCACAATCTACAAACAATCCAATAACTTTGAGATAACATGCTTGAAAAACTTCATCTGACATTCTGACCCTGGTTGATAAATCCAGATCCAATTGCTAGTCTAAATCTTTTAATCAATCCTTTTGTATTCACACAATATCAGTTCATGATGTCCTAATAAAAAACCACGTATCGGGGTCCCACTCCAAGCTGAAAATGCCAACTAGAGCTCAAATCGGACTAAGATTTTACCCTCACTCCTTGCCCATCTCAGAAGAGCATTAAATTACATTTGCACACATGATTCACTCGCATTTGCATCAAATAAATTAATATGTCTTGATTTTATACTATCCATGATCCCATCTCATTTGGGCTCAAATTCCTTGTGATTGCCCAATTTCACTTTCTTTTGAACTCTGAATCGTTGTGAAACTGATCAGTTTTAGTTGAGTCCCATGGACAGTGAAAAGGAAATCAGCCTCCTAGACTCAAGGAATAGCATATTTGGACCCTACACGTATGATTTCTCTTGGATTGTTATTCCAATCCTAACAGGTTAGGAAGCATAATGCCAATGGGTATCGATGTACTATAAGTAGGATCCTTAGGCCACTAAACCTAATCAATCAATCCTTGAGCTTTCTTCTCTTGTTTACTACATAAATGCTTTGGCGTTCCTTAGTGTGATACTTAGAAAACACTAAGGCGTCGCACCTTAGTTCCTCACTAGATCAGGAATGCTTCTAGTGATCCCTACCCTCTTGTTCATTGGAAGTATTGTCCATGTTTGAATTTTTGCATCTTGTGTTGGGTTTTATGCATCTATATTAGACTATTAGTTAATCATTCTAGATCTTATCTTTGATTTCCCTCCATTTCCAACTATAAGCTTAATTCCATTTTGAAGCCTCAACTAATACATGTAAACCCCAGAATTTCTGCCACAGATTTTAATTCCAGCAAGCCCATCGCAAAACCCTTTTAGAACCAAATCCCCTTTGTTCGGTAGACTATTTTTCCAAAACCCCTTAACCACCTATAAATGTAATTTCACATTATAACTCAGGTGCACTTCAAAAATTCTCCCAAAGTCTCATTCAAGTATAGTAAATAGATGTCCTCTCCTTGTGTTAGAATGCGTGGGAGCATTCAAGATCCCTACATAGATAAGATGTTTAAGAATAATAGAAAAATACGTAGTTGAAAATGATGTGTAGTTATTAGTGTTACTGTTACCCTCATGTATGGCAGAGATTATCGTTCATGTTTGTTGGGTGTGTTAAACCTGATCTCTACCGCAATAGTTGCATATTTGATGTTTCGAGCACTAAGTCATTTCCTTTTCTTGTGTTAGATCTTTGGTGGCCTGTTGAAGGATCACCATGCGACGTAATCCCAACTAAATGGGACTGATTTACTGTTCAGATAAATAGTGTGCAATTAGAATGCTAGCATGCTTTCAAAAACCATGGGAAGCATATAATAAAATACAATTCAACATATTTCGATAATGTTAAGGATAATATTCTTAGAAAGATATAATCCATCGCAACGAAAAGACTTTTGATTTGCAGCAGCATATAGAGATCACAAATAAGTAGCCTTTCGATTTGTGAAGGGATTCAAAAGTAAAGAAAAAGCACACATAGCATTACCCTTTTTGACCTGTTGAAGCGCGACTGCCACCGCAGCGTTGCTCCGCTTCAAGTCCCGGTAGAATCTGTGAATTCCTAGAAATCGGTCACACCGTGCAAAAGTAAACACGTTTATTCTATCCCAGATATTAAAAAAGGAGCGAGAGTCTAATAGAGGAAGAGAAAATAAGAGAGTTAGATGAATTTAGAGATATTTAGAGAGAGAATTAGAGAGGATGTGCATAGATTGAGAGAGAGAAAAGGACGGTCAGAGAGAGATGGGGTTACAAAGATGGAATGGGGAGGAATTGAGAGAGAGAGAGAGAGAGAGAGAGAGAGAGAGAGAGAGAGAGAGAGAGAGAAGGAGAGAGAAGGCGCTGTTGAGAGAGAGAAGCAGAGAAGGGAGATCAGAGGGGAAGAGGAGGAGATCAGAGGGGAGAAAGGAGGAAGTCAGGGGGGCGGGGTGGCCTGCTACGCCGCCTAGATCCGCCAGCTGGGTGGTGGCGGGGTGCTCGGGCGAGAGAAATCCAATGAGGAGGAGGGGAGGAGGAGGAAGAAGAAGGAGAGAGAGAGAGAGAGGTAAGAGGCTCACAGGCTGGGTAGGGGGTCGTCGGAGTCGGGGCCGCAACGACCGGGGGAGGAGGGGGACGCACTGACGCCAAGCGCGGGGGAGGGGAGAGATCTTGCGAGGAGTTAGGGCTTATTTAACCTGATGTGGGATAGAGGCCTTTGATTTTCTTGATCGGACGGTCCATAAATCAATACTGTAGCCTTTACAGTCAAAGGACCCGGTTGCATATTATATTACTGTAGTGTAGATTGTTGAAGCGCCATTTATAAGTCAGACATTGATGCCAATTTTACTTAGAAAATAATATTTATTCATGCACCTCGATTTATTGTAACCCATTTCTTATAAGTTGCTCATCAACTTGATTTTATTTTCTCAAATCATAAGTCTGCCCTTTGTTTTATGACTAGTGTATGCCCGAGCCTGTCGGCACTGGGACGACTGCCTTCGGTGGCAACACACCCCCGACCATTTTTCTTAGCATCGACATTTGAGTGATTGCCTTGCTGGCAATACACATTCGTCCGCCTTCGATGTCAACACACACCACAAGCGATGCCCGGACCTTTCGCCCGCCACTGTCAATTACCAAAAACTCATATTGTGTGGCTTCACCACCGTCGATCACAAAAATAAAAATCATACCACCGTCACCAACCTTTAATAACCTCTGGAAAGAAAAAAAAAAAAAACTATGTCACCGCTACCAGGCGCTATCGCTCGCACTATTGCTAATATCAGCCACAGCCTTTTGTGCTTCTCACCACACCCTAAATTTTAATAAATGATTAAAATAATTAAATTCCAAATCATATAAAAAAAATATTAAGAGAGAATGGTGTTCAAGTTATTATTTGATTTCAACGCATGCCTAGTGCTAGGACCCACTACCTAAATGCTCTCTGTCCACTACGTACTCCAAGTGCATTATCTTACACTGAGGCCGACATGAGTATGATACAAAGGTTGTATCAAAAAATTTTCCCATTGACTTGAAGAATAAAAACCATACCGGCATCAGTATTTAATTCATCATCAAATTTAAACAAAAAAGAGGGAAAATACTTTTCAATAATCCGAAAAGAAAAATCCAAAACATATACAATAGAAAATAAAAAAAGTCACCGCAAAGGTCGCCACCTTGTACCTCCGGGAGGCGGTGTTGCGACAGAGTGAACCATCTTCCATCTTCTCCCCTTCTTAGGAGTTGAAAGACGTTGTGGACGGGATCCTTGGCAACCACCTGAATCCATCGCGTCTTCTCCACCTTGATCTTCCATAGTGAACTATGCTCCTCAAAACATCCAAACCAATGTGCCCTCTCAGCAGGAGAATCTACCCGTTTTACAACATTAAACATAATACTAACAACCCCATTTAAGGCATTCAAAATCACTCCAAATAACAATAAACATTTGTTTAACTAAAAGTTTGATTTTTAGGACTATAATTCAAGTAAAAGCTAAAAAAAACAAATCAAATCTTTGCAAAGCTCGTTAACAGAGTGAGAAATCAATCCATAAAGAAAAACCAACTCAATGAAAAAACAGGGTGGCGGTAAAAATCTCCATCGAAGTTCTGCTCGGTTCTCGATGTGAGCACGATGCAGGCCCCTCTCTTCCTCACGGGGGCACTGTAGATCCGGATATGTCGTCCACCTCCCCAACGATGGGACCCACCGGCACGGGGCTCGCCTTCTTCCTCAAAGAGTAGTCGTTGAACCAGTGGCCCTCCGTAGGGGCTTCACTATTTAACGCCTAAATCGGGGGTGTTTTGGTAATTTGAAAAAGGGGCTGGGGAACTGCAATGCAAGAGCCCGTGTTCTCCGACGCCATCGCCATCATTTCAGGCATACATAGGGGATGAGAAACAAGAGATTTTTTGAAAAATTGATTAGTGATTTGCATCTTAAATTCATATAAAAAGTCAAAAGGGAGAGATGAGAGAGGAAAAAAAGTTTGTACCTGCGTAAAGAGTGATGGGTGACATTTTTGAGAGAAGTGGGGCTTTAGAGTTATATGATTTGGGGACAAAAGCTAGCGGAGAGAGCGCATCACAGCAAGCAGAGGGAGCCCATCATAGAGAGTAGAGAGTAGAGATCGAGATCACAGTGACAAAGAGCCATTCCTGATGGGGCGACTTCCTCTTTTGAAATCACAACGAGGGAGTGCGAGATTACAGCAGAACAAATCTCAATCGTGAGGTGAGAGCGGGGCGTAACTGACGGGGAGTGAGAGAGAGATAAGAAGAAGAGAGAGATGTGTGGTGAGAGAGAGAACCGGCCAGATTTTTAAACAAACGGTCCATATATATTCCACGTGATTTCTGCCGACACTTTTGTCATATGCGAATAGTGCGTTGATTTTTTAACAAATGGTTAGATCTATTCAGTCCATTTTTGTCTAGTCAGCTTGTTCTTTTTTGTCTAGTCAGCTTTTGGTTCCATTTTGTCCTAGTCAGCACAAAACCGCTGTGCCATGTTATATAGATGTGGTTCGCAGTTTAGGAGGCCGGGCTTCTAATTGCACACCGAAGTTAACTCTCCACATACCAATTTCTCAATACACTACACTCCAAATTTAAAAATTATTTATTTTGCTTTACACACACCATATAGTTTTTGTAAACCCCAGTATACCCGTTCTCTCTGCCCCCGACGTCATAGGATCCTCCCCCAGTAACACCACCATCAAGCTCCTCTCTACTACCGACACCCTAGCATCCTCCCCAAGCCACCGACAAGCTCACCTCCGCCCCCAACATCAAAGCATCCTCCCTCAGCAACACCATCATTGAGCTCCGCTCCACCCACGGAGCCTTAGAACCGAAAGTTTTTGTTTAGCTAGCAATAGCAGAAGACATTGCTATTTTTTTTTGTCATGGTTGAAAGAATACACTATTACTTGTTCTGCCCCAGTTAGCCAAACAAATTGGCACATGTTTCTCCCTGGTCGACAGAACAGGTCGTGAATGGGGGGAAAGGGGGGGGATGATGTTTTACCACCTCCATGATATCTTCATTCCAGACGACCAATTACTTGTACATACTAGCATCCTTTTGGGACAAAATGTTACTTGTCCATTACTCATAAATTTGTGAGGATTAGGTAAATGATGGTTAGGATCATGGAAAGGGAAAGGATGAAAGGAGGGGAAAGGTTTGACAGAGTAGTGTGAAGTGATAATGGATGATGGTGTATTTCTATAAATAGGCATTAGGGTAATTTTGCACGGGGTAAACTGTAATGAAAAAATTTATAAAAGATTGTAGAGAACAAATAGAAGCTCTAGTAGTCTAGAAAGAACATTCCAAAGTTAAAATTAAATGATATCTAAAATGCCCCCCCCCCCCTCTCCTTGTGATCTAATCATTTTGATAAGGGCATCCCACACCCACCGCCTCTTCCCATCGTCGTCACCCCTCCACCTCCTACAACCCATGTTGTCACCACCTTCCTCTTCCACATCCTCCTCGTCATCACAACTCTCTTCCATATTTCCTCCTTCCTTCCCTCTTCTTCCTTCCTCCTCCCCATATTCTGCCAATACACTCGCCCATTTCAGGCTAAGCACTTTGACTGTCCATTTAGCAGGAGGATGTTGGTTTTTGATGCCCTTTACGGGAGAGTTGCTGACCTAAGTGGACCAAGTTGGTTGTCGTGGTCCTTGTCAAACCGGACGACTTAACTAGGAGGCAAGACAAATTGGTGGTAAACCTAGCCTCATACTCGTGTACACCCAAAAACCGATAGATGCCCTGATAGGTTGTGTCTACTAGTTGGCCACATTTATTCTAAATAGATGGGCAGGGGTCGAGTCCCCAAATCATTAGAGTCATCGTTGTGAATCTAGAGGGATTTAGGAGGACCCATCAAATCCGCGGAAGATGGCAGCGTGTGAAAGACCTTCATCCGGTATTGCGGAGGATCTGCGAGATTTTGATCCCGTCAGTGACCCGTATGTGTTTTTCTTCTCGTTTCCCGCCAACCAAGACTTCGGTTTTCTATCACCGGTGGCAACCACCACACCCACCCTAGCACAGCCCCGCACTGCTCCGTCCATGGTCAACATGAAATCGACCTCGGTGGCAGCTTGATAGTGCCTGGGCACAGTAGCTTCTGGCGGTCGACGCACGAAGGACGGCAGGTCACGCGCAAGACCAGCGACAGCTGGCAGGTACGAGCTCCGGCCATCACGCAATAGTGGTTGTCGGTGGCGCTCGAGCAGCAATTGCGTGTGCTCGTAGGGGAAGGGCGCCGGTCGATTAGGGTTTCCAATCAAACAAGGGAATAAGCACAGTATTTTGTTTCTGTTTTATTGGGTTTCAACCCAACCCGACCCAACCCGCTTACTACTTTAATGCTTACCCCGACTGATATATAACTCAGACCCGGATTTTATTACTCCCAGACCCGATAGAGACTAAACCCGACCCGAATGCTATTGCCGGGTTTCCTATTTTGTTGGATTTGAACCCGACTAAACCAACCCGTCTGTCACTTAAGTGACAGATTCGACCCGATGTGTTCGGTTCCAAACCTGACCCGTCCAGTATATGTATATGTTGTTTATTTAATGCCTGAATTGATCTGGATCATCCATTTTAGTCGTGTATTGTAGGCCCATTTGGGGTCAAATCTGATCGATCCATATATAGATCTTAGCTAATTGGACTGTTTCGAACACATCGGTCCGATCAATTTTTATAGATTTGGATTGTTTACAAATTACTGCATATATGATACAAATGGTGATATTTTAATGTTCTAATATGTCATCTTGCATCAATTTCAAATTATTGATCATATCACATGTGTAAGGTGGTCATACTGCAATTATAAATGTGCCTTGATGATATTAAAAGTTTCTTGCTTCCCTACAAGTAGGCACATGCATATTAAATGTAGTAAACAATTGATGACTATTATTGAACCTTGTAGGGATAGAAATTGGCATTAATTGTACATGTTAGGTCTTCCATGGGGTTTAGAGAAGACCAAGTGATCGTCTGAGGCACTCTTTCGAAATGAGTCGAATTTACCCAAAGGTATGGCTCATAGAGACTGTGGGTAGTCAGATTGGAGGGCTTCCACTGGGTCACTAGGCATCCTATTTTACTAGGGTTTGATTCTGCCCAAAGGTGTTTCACACTACTGAGTGCAGTAGAATGAGCATAATAATATCATGTAATTAGGGAATATATGACAACCCTGATACCCAAAGGTGTTGGATAGTGTCCGACTCATCTTAATTACAGTTGACTAGGTCTGTACACATTTGTATATGTGACTTGGGAAACTGAATCACATCAAGGGATCTGGCCAAAGCTGAGTCTTGATGATGTAAGAGAGTTGTCCTAAAAGAGAACTTTACACATGAAGTCCTCCTTGGTTGATTTTGAATTATAACCCCTAGTTTATATCAATATATATGTGTGAATAGTATTGAACTATCACTAATTTGTAATCCTCCTTTCAAGCATATATTAGTTGGCTATTTCGAAGAATCTAGCTGGGATTGGGTCCCTAAATGACTCTAATTATTCATCTTGAAAGATGAATATTGAGATCTTGCTTGGGCGTATGGATTGAGACTTTGTCCTACGGAGTTAAAGCTGGCGGAGCTTTTGATGCTTCTATTGAGGCCCGATAGACCCACTTTACTATGTAGGAGAAAACGAACCATTTTTTCTATAATGATGATCAGGGCCACCATTAGCAAGGTAACATTGCCATGCCAAGATTGAGACTGCAGTCAAGTTGATGACATTATTGAAGAGATAGGTTATGGGTACCAAAAAGTCCCTGCTGTACAACAATATGCTTCAAATCATGGATCTGAATCATGACACAAATGGCAGTATTTATGAGTATATTCTCAAGCTCTCGAAGCTGGCCATAGATGTTAGAAATAGAGTCTTTAGTTTAAGGAGAAGCTTCTGGTTTTCATTGTAGTGATCTCCCTCCCAAAGTCTTTTGACACTTTTGAGGTGAATTATAATGCCTATGAGACCTAATAGAATCTCAATTGGCTTATCACCCTGTGCATCATTGAGATAGAGCGACTGAATGGAGGGAAGAAGGGATATAAGAATCTAGGCTTTGGTGATTCTAGGAAGAAGCCATTAAAGCCGAGATTTCTGTAGCATACCTTGGTCTATTGTGAGTCCAATACTGTAGATACACTGTCAGATTCTTTGTGGATCGACTCAGGAGTTTATATTATTGTGTCTCATACTTTGGATGGTCTCAGGAACGAAAGAAGACCCAGGCTCGATGATAGATTTTCCTTGGCAATGATGACACGATAAGGGTAAAGACAGTTTGCAACTACAATTTGGTATTGGACCAGGGTCACATTCTGGTGTTAGAGGACACCCTCTACCTTTCAATCCGGTTTGAAGCGTTATTGACTAGCAGAGTATTTTAATGTGCTTTGGCATAAGATACTAGGTCACATCTCTAGGAAGAAAGTAGAGGTTTTGGTGAAAGATGAGATTCTACATAGTCTGGACTTTTTAGACTTTGGTACTTGTGTGAACTGCCTCAGATGGGAGATAACTAACCAGAGAAAGCTCATAGCTACCAGAGCTTCAGAGCTCTTAGAGATGATCTTCATGGACATATGTGGTCCATTCCCAGTTAGAGATAATGGTAGTCAGAGTTATTTCATTACATTCATTGACGACTTCTCCAGATATACCTATGTGTATCTTCTCTACCACAAGTCAATGGCTTTGGAGGTCTTCCGGACATACTAGTTGGAGTGGAGAAGCAACTTGATAAGAAGGTCAAGGTTGTTCGCTCAGATCATGAAGGAGAATATTTAAAATGATGAACCAGGATAGTATGAATCATGTTCCTTTTTCTGAGTATCTGAGGCAGTAGGGGATTGTTCCCCAGTATACCACACCTGGCACTCCTGAGCAGAACGGTGTGGCAAAGAGGAAGAACAAGACTTATCAGGAGATTGTACGTTCATAGCATGATTAGTCATTCTTCTCTTCTATAGAGTTTTTGGAGAGAAGCCTTGAAGACAGCGGTTTATATTCTTAATCGCGTGTCTTGAAAAGCTGCCCCATAAACCCCTGACAGAAGATGGAGAGGTTCGGCTCCTAGCCTCTATCATTTTTATGTTTGGGGTTGCCCAACTGAGGCTAAGCTTTATAATCTAGAAATAAAGAATGTAATACCCTAAAATTTTTTCTTTAATAAATAATTTGGTTTCCAAAGAAATCTTCATAAAATCATTCAAAATAATATTTTGACTCAGTCATTGAGTAGCCCTCGTCGAAACAGTGAAAATTAATATACAAAATATTTATATACGTTGACTTTATAAAAAAAAATCCTATGTACGATTTGAACCCAAGACATAGGCTGAGAACAAACCCACTAAATAAACCAAGCTGTCATTTATGAGTAATTATTTCTGAGGACATTTTGTGGGGACCATGGGATGAGCCCTAACCGGGTGCCACGTTAAGTTGGCAACCCAAAAGTTGCAAACCGATTGGCAATATAGTATGTCCCTTATAGCACTTTTAATACATGATTCCTCATACCAACCATGGGATGAGCCGTAACCGAGTGACACGTAAGGTTGGCAATCCAAAGGTTGCAAACTAGTTAGCAACACATCATTTCCCTTTCAGTTATAGCACTGTTAAGGCAGAGGTTATTGTTAAAGAAAAACTTATCATATTCTAAACCAAATAGGACCAAACAAATTCTGACCGGACTTTTATTTATCAACTATTCGGCTAATAAAATCATGACCTTTGGTATACCCCAAATCTACCTATATAAATGGGTAAGATGGGACTCCCATCCCCATACCAACCGAGTAGGAGCCAATCCCCACCTTACTAGCCCCTCCGCCCATTGCCATCTTCCTCGTCGGACCCCGGCCACCACCGGTCGGACCACCGACAGTCGCCACCAGTCACCGTCAGTCACTGTCGCTTATCGTTCGTCGAACCACCCCGGCTGCTACCATTCGTCATCCAACCGTGGTATACACAAACTCAAGAAACACCATCAGTGGACTACATCATTTGCATTCAGTTAGGTAGGGGATTTTGACACTAGACTTCTTTAATTTCAAGCCTTTCTAAAAATATAACATGTACAATGATATTGCCTTACGAGTATGGAATAGTTTAACCTTGTTTGGATTGGGACTAGCCTGATTAGTCCTGGGTGTGGGACTGTCCCTGGTCTGTGGGCCTAAAAGATAAATCCTGGGTGTGGGGCTGTCCGTGGCCTGTGAGCCTAAAAGATAAATCCTGGGTGTGTGGCTGTCACTGGCTTGTGGGCCTAAAAGATAAATCATGGGTGTAAAGCTGTCCCTGACAATAGCCTAAAACAATTCTACTTTGTTAATCATTCTATACTCATAGAATAATATCAAAGTTTAATGTTATGATATTCTAAGGCATGATTTTAAATAATTATAGTGCATATCTCTCTACTGAGCCACGTGGCAAAAAAAAATATAAAGGCTCACCCCCTATAGACCTGGTGGTGCCAGAACCTAACTCTGCAAATACAAAGGTTGGATTATAAGAGGAACACCATGTAGAAATCGAGGACCCACTGTACGAGCCCTATTTGGAGTCTGAAGGCAGGGAAGAACAATGAGGAGGACTAAAAGGAATAAAAGAATTATATTATTCTGTTACTTATTTTCAAGTAAATGTAATAGTTTGATTATTATAAAGAAGCTCTGTGTTTCCTCTCAATCCGTGAGATGAAAATGTGCAAAGTTGTTTTTACTTTTCACACCCCTGTATTACTTTTCACACCCCTGTATATTACGGGTTGCCTAACCCATAAAATATAGGGGCGTTACAAAGAAGCTTGATTCTCGTACAATTCAATATTTTTTTATTGGCTATCATGAGAGATCGAAGGATTTTCGGTTCTACTGTCCCTCCAGACCGTTGGAGATAGTGGAGACCAATATGGTTAAATTTTTGGAAGATGCAGAATTTGTTGGAAATAAATCCATGGTAGAGGCTCGCAGCGGAAGCAAAGTGAAGGTCCGAGGACCGTGAGCGGTGTGCGTTACATATCAAAATTTTCATCAAAACGATCTACATATGCGTGTATGAATCTAGCATGGTAACTACGCGAACCCCTAACGACGATCTAACGCGAAAGAACAATCTAGCATGTATGCATGTTCTAATTATGTTAGATCTACTTGTTAGAGATCATACCTGCGTGCGGAATCTTTCACCGCGACAAATTTCTTCTTTGTTGATGGAGACGGGCTACGGATCTGCTCGACATAGCTTCGGTGCGACAGCCATAACGTTTTGCTCCGAACTCCGATTGGGCTGAAATTTGGACTGAAGGTAGCCAACTTCGAGACGCAACTTTTGCAACAAGTTTCACATCGTTTAGACTTCTGTAGCTTCCAGAATCACAGAAACAATACTGATTTTCTGTGCAGATTCTGGACAGCAAAAGGTTGCGGGAGACGCTTTCTAGTTCACCCGATCTCACACGATGCACGGCACCTCGTCGATGGATCTCTGAGTGCCTCCATACGACGAGCCTTCTCCTTCTATGAAACACCACGTGAGGAAGACGAGTCGCCATCCAATGGCGCAAGCGAGGGAGAGAGAGACGAGAGAGGAGATGCGAAGAGAGGAGAGGGGGTGGCTAGGGTTTCCCCCATGGCTTGGGCCGGCCCTAGGGCATGCATGGCTCATTAATTTCGTCCCCCCCTCTCTCCCTATGCCTTATATAGGGTCGGTCTTATCCTTATGGATAAGCCTAGCGGATAGGATTGACTGATTCAAACCTCTCCCTATATATCTCTTCTTTTATCTCTATCTTTTCCTTGTTTTCGTAAACGGTCAAAACCAGCCCGTTTTCTGCACCTCATAATCGGCCGTTTCATCGGAGGCAACAACCTCCTGAAACTAATAGGGCCGGCCTTGATCAGTCTCTCAACACTTAGAGCCGACCCCCTTAGTACATAGTGGCGCATGGTTTGACCAAAACGCCCTTATGTCACTAGTTGGCCGTTCCTCATGTATGAGACTTTGCAAGGCACACATAAGTGAAGTGCACCAGTGATTTCACTATTCTCTGAGGTTCCCGTAGGGTGCCCCTAGTGAAGTCAACTAGTCAACTCGCAACATGTCCCGGTGCATCGCACCCATGTGGCAAAGTCCACTTATGGCAAGGAATTGCTACATGCGTCTCTGCACTAACCTAGGGTTTCCCCTTAGTGCACACACGTAGCTACGCATCTACCATGCACTAGTGCGAAGCACTCACGGAGCGTAGGCTTGGACTTCTCGCTTCCTCTAACTACGTTCTGTGTTTCGACGAGATGGTATAAGAACCATACATAATGTCGATAAGGTGGAACCTTCAGGGACCAGGGTTCATGGCTTCCAACTCAGATTCGATCGACACACTACCCGAGTGTACCATCGATCCTTGAGTCCGAGTTAACCTGCGTAGCCACCCAGAGTGTGACGCAGGTTGAACTCCAATTCCCCCGGACTTACTATGTTCTCCCTCATACCCCTGCTCTCCGCTTAGTATGGTAAACTCGCTGTCCCTCCAACTGGTGCCATGACGTAACTCGAGCGGTGGAGAATACCGTCAGACTCGAGTGCTCATATGACTTGGTTCCTTCCAGGTTGACCACATACATCGTACCTCCGATAACTCTGCCGAGTAACCGGATCCGTCACCAGTCGAACTGATGACCACCTGACCAGGGTTTAATACGACATAGGTCAGACCAAGAAACGCACCTCCCGTTAGGGGTGTGGATAGCCTGCAGGAGTGACATGCTGATGCAACGCCAGCCGGGTAACCCAGTACACCGTGGTTTTGGATCACTGCATCTGGATCCTCACACATTGGTGCGCCAAAGCACCACACAACTGGTTAGTCCACCAGACATGGCTCCTCAGGGTTTATGACCGTTTTACCCTAAGCAGAAACACGGTTTAGTGCACCGGTGTCTGCTCACCGATCTGTGCACCGTGTTGGTTCCGTTCGGCAACAGATACTGTGCCTGGTAATGACCATGGTGGAGACACCCACGCTCTGTCATCCCAACAGCTTATCCTGATAGGGCGACCAACCCTAATCAGAGCTGCGAACGTATTTAGGTTACATGGGACCAATCCCTTGAGTCTTCCACTCAAGTGGATTACCATGTAGCCAGGGCTCTCTGTTCTGTAATCAGAACACGTACTAAGGTATGTACCAATATGCATTCCTATACTATCAACCATACATAGCTAAACTATAGGTTTTACGAGCTGTAGACCTCACCAATTCTAACAGAATTCAGTGGGCGCCAACGACTAGTTGAAACTCTGAAAAGCTATTGTGCCAATGTCATTTTTCTTAGTTGTTCAGCCAGATGTTATAACATATGCGACACCAATACCTGCTGAGATTGTGGCAGAGGATGACCTACTGCCAATTTAGGTTGTACCGGTTTCAGATACTTCAGCGGAGCCAGTCCAGTAGAGGAGGTCAGATCGCTAGTGTAGGTCAGCTATCATAGACTATTATGAATACTAATTTAATTTTAAATATAATTATTTTATATTATAAAAAATATTTATAACCTCAATAGAAGAGTGTGGATGCACATTTCCACGCTAGGGTTTAACTCGTGATTCGCCGGATCATCACGACTGGACGCTGCCAAGTGTAGAAAGTGCTTGCATATCAAAATCTATTATTTAAAGGCATCAAGTATGGTTTAGGCTAAGTCGGGTTTCAACTCGTCCTTTGACAAGAAAACCTCAGTCTTAGCTGCGAATAAGGCCAGGTAGCTACTAAATAGGTTAAGCATCCTTATCGAGCTTAAACTCAAGTTGATAATAGTCATTACATCTTGATCAGCCGAATTCTGAGGTTCGAGAGGCTGGTACCAAAGGTTGCTTGGTGGCGCGCTCCCATGCACAAGGGCACGATGGCTTAGCATACTCCTATCAATTGGGTTTATCGACAACTTTCAAGGTGTCAAGGTTTGTCATAGGGGTTCGGTCTTTGTGACCGAGTAAGGCCAGAGCAGCATCAGTAAAAGAGGATCGATCGATCCCAGTTGTTTATTCGAAGAACCAAATGGGTTGGCTCGATAGGGTCTATCGCTACAATGGGTGCCACCACTCATCACCATGACCATCATTATCTCACCTTCACTCACATCAATACCATCATCACACACATAGCCACCACAAGTGAATGGTGGTCAGATATCATTGCTTAGTCGCTGGCCATGGCCGGCGACCATCGCGATGGCAAAGCGAAGAGCAAGGGGAGGTTGGGCTGGTTTTAATCAAAAAGGGTTGCAAAGGAGAAAAAGGAGGGGCTGACCCGAGATTGTTATAGGGGATCCTCCTCCGTGCCATTGCCGCCTCTCCTTGTAGTCGACTCCTCCAATTCAACTGATCGGCTATAGGGGCCCCTCCACCACCCGGTCGCATGAAACCAAGAGGGTAGAAAGAGAAGAAGGAAAGGGAGGGGGATGGTGTGTCGGTTGCTCCCTCGCACTGTGTCCTCGTTGGCCCGCACTTGTCGATTGTACACCGCAGAGAGAAGAGAAAGGAGAAGAGAGAAATCGAAAGATGGGGAAGAGTTTAGGTAATAAAGGGGATGAGTGATTAGTGCATAAATACATCACATTTATACCCCTAAACCTACCGTTTATCACCCTCTTTCATTCCATTATCAGTATTCTTATGCGTGTATGTCTAACTTGTAGAAAATCAAGCCATCGCATAAAAAACGGTTCAAACAGAGCAAATTAGAATAAAAGCAAAGAGAAAAGTCAATTTACAGTAAACCTTGGATATCTAGTTGGCTGTGAGGATAACATATAAAGATAGGGTTCATCGATATCTTCGAAACGAGCCCAAAAATAGCTAATTCTGACAACCAACCAAAAAGTTATGGCCAAAACAATTTTGCACTGCAGGGCTGAAAACAATGAACAGAGCACAACCGATAGATCGGGCCGAAGTCCGACCAATCAGCCATGCACGAATCAGATACATACACGCAATTGCTTGTGTATTGCGATGGGGTTTCTTGCAGAAAAATCTTAGAACGATCCTAGCCTTACAAATAGGTGTTTTGGGACCTAAAAACACATCTTTTGGAGCTTGGAAGCCATCGCGGAGAAGAGGAGAGCGGAGCTTGCGTCCATGGCTACATCGCAAAGCTTCTTTGCAATCGTCATCGTCGTCATGCTTGGCTAAATGCCTCCTCTAGGGTTTCGATGAAACCCTAGCCTAGTAAACTTTGTTTTTCATACCTTTTTTTGGATTTAAGCTTTATTCTATGGATTGTTGCATGGTTTGTGATGAACAATGAATTGTTTTAGTTAATCTATGGTATGAATCATTTTACTTTCGTTGAAATTATTCTTATCTAGATTACATGCATCGTGGGTTATTTTCTATGATTGAATCTATGACTTTTGTTAAAGGAAGTGTGTTTTCTTTGGATGGATCATGCTTAGGGAAGATGATCTGTGCCCGGGAGGACGGATCATGCCAACCGAAGATGGTCCATACCATCGATGCATGTGTATTACTTATCATAGTTTATCTTTCATACTTATATCCTATGATTATCATGCAATGTTATAACATACCTATAAGCACACCTTTGGATAGATTATGCTTAGGGAAGATGGTTCGTGCCCAAGAGGACGGATCGTGTCAACTGAAGATAGTCTATGCCATTGAGGTGCTTATAGGATCTTCTCCAATTGTATATTTGGATGAGTCATGCCTCGGTAAGACGATCCATACCCGGGAGTACGGATCGTGCCAACCAAAGATGACCCCTCCCATTAAGATAATTATAGAGTCCTTTAGTGACACCATCACGATTTTTATTCATGGTGGGTCAAATCCATATAAGAGACTAAACCCGTAAATTGGCATAAATAACTTAGTTGCTAAACTAGTGGTGGATTCGCCGGCCTAAACCTTCTCCAATTGATATCTCATCTCATTTTAATCTTGTTTTGTCATTACTTTACTTTATTTAGTTTAACATAATCAAATTATTTTTCCTAAACCAATTTAAAACATATATTCCGAATCTAGTTAACCATTGCACAATCCTAAAGGATGACCCGGGATTGAGCCCTATAACTGTAACATAACCAGCAAAGATATCAGTAGTGGTCGAAAGTGATCATAAATTTTTTGGCGGCTTTGTCGAGGATTGCCACGATGGTAGCTAGAATTTGAAGATAGTTTTTATTTTCGGTTTATAATTTAGGATATCTCTTTTTTGTTTCTCTATGTGACTCTTTTGTGTTTACTTTGTCAGGACTTTTGCACGAAACTAAGGATCTAACAGTAACTAAGGATTCGTGGATGCCAATCTTCTACCGAGTTTGAGCTTTGGGCTCATTAGTGTGGTTGGTACAATTAATCTAGAGTTTCCGTTTTTTTCTTCTTTTGCTCATAGTTCACCTTGCTTTCTAATTTAGATAAAAAAATTATCTGCTTAGAGTTTACTTGCTTAAAGATTAATTATCATAATTTTAGTCCTACTTTACTTTCTTTGCTTTCCATGCTTAGTATCTGTTATCCAGACTTAGTTTCTTTAAACCCAGAAACTGATCGTAGGAAATCAGAGATGGCTAATACCGAAGAAAATTCATTCAGAAAACTTAAAGAGTACTATGCTTCCATGGTTTACACTTCCTCTTCTTGTATTGGATTACCTGCTGATAATGCAAATCACTTTGAGATTAAACCTAGTATTATTAAAATATTATCATCTTTTCATGGGCTTAATGACGAGGATCCTTATAAGCATCTTGATAAATTATTAGAGATTTGCACTACATTGATCAAACTGCAAAACTTGAATGATGAGGAAATTAGGTTAAGATTATTTATTTTCTCTCTTAAGCACAAAGCCAAACATTGAGAGTAACACCATCAAAATCTGGGCCCAACTACAACATAAATTTCTCAAGAAATACTTTTCCATAGGCAGAACAAACCAATATAGACGAGTCATTACTACCTTCTCTCAACTAGATGGCGAGCACTTCCATGAAGCATGAGAAAGGCTTAAGGATCTTCTTAGAAAGTGTCCCCACTATGTCGTGCCTAAGTAGCAGTTAGTGCAATCATTTTATAACGGTTTGACTGAGAGCAACAGCCAAATGATTGATATTTCTTTTTACGGGACCTTCATGCCAAAGAACAAAGTAGAAGCATGAGAACTCTTTAAAAATATAAGTGAAAACTCCTTCGAACAAGCTTCTACTAGTTGTGATAGTAGAGCTTCATCTAAATCCAATGCTAACAGGGAAGGCATCTTTGAGCTTTCTAGCTCAAATAATGCCTCCCTTAAAGTAGATGCCCTATCTAGAAAACTAGATCAACTATTAGCCGTAGTAATCCCTTCTATTACACCCCCTTTGCCACCACCTCAGACCGAGGTATATGCCACTACCTCTTACTCTCAACTCTTGAGGCTCACATTTCAAAATTTTCAATCGAATTATGGGTCACTTCCTTCACAACCACCGCAACAAGTTCAATACGTTAATCCTCCTACTCAAAGTTCTACATTTGAGGATAAAGAATTGAATGCACTTCAAAATCTCGAATCTAACACACAATTGTTGCATTCACACTCATAGTCGATATCAAAGCTTGAGTCCCAAATAGGACAACTTGAGATGGCAATGAATCGATGTGAAATAGAAAAATACTCTAGCTAACTTATACATAACCAAAAGGGCCAATACATGGTTAATAAAGCTCGACAAAATAATACATATAATGAGCAAGTCAATCAGGTCACTACCCTAAGGAGTGGTAAGGTAATTGATAACAAGGTTTCTAAACCTAGGTTAGAAGAGCGATCACCCCCTCTAAGAACAGACATATAGAATCCGAGTATGTCCGAAACAACCCATATCTCTTCTTTGATTCCGACTAACAGTACCCCAGTTCTACCTTACGTTACTCACGCCACTTTCCCTCAAAGTCTTAATGCGCCCTCTCCATATGATAAAAATGGACCTTCTATCGAGGCTATGATAGAGACCTTCAAATAGGTCAAAATCAACCTCCCACGTTTAGAAGCCATTAAGCAAATCCTTGCTTATGCAAAATTCCTTAAGGACTTATGGACACAAAAGCTTTAGTACAAAAAGAGACTTTTTTTTTTTTGAAAGGAAGAGAAACATAAGATTGTGATAGTATTAGTGGGACTCCCAAATTGGAAAATGGTATATTCACCCTTGAATTCGTGCCAGCTGTCAGTCAAATATGGAAAGAAGATGTCGGAGGGACTCTTCGTTACTAAATATGCTCGGGTAGTACAAACTGTACAATAATGGGGAGTGGAGATCCATGGTTTCTTAAATTGAATATATAAGCATTCGGGCTCAGGCTGAATATGGACTGGGCTGAGCCTGGCCCGAGCCTGGCCCAAATTAATTTTTGGGTATTAAATTATGTCTGAACTCAGTCTAGTCCAAACCCATTTAAGGCTCAGCCCAAATTTTTTCGGGTCGGACGGGCGGGTATCGGGCTAGCCCGGCCCAATTGACAGTCCTACCCAAGTATCAACGAGGATCAAACAACTTATACTATATACTAAGACAAAAGTCTTGAATCATGCAGAAAACCATGCCAAAATAAATAAACTTCAAAAAAAAAAAAAAAAATCACGAATTTACACTTAACACCAAAACTCCAATGGCATGGCAATTGCGGTAAGCACAGTGCGTGTGCTATTCAAAAGGAACATATTATCCTTCAATGTATCGTTCAAAGGTTAATAACTGCTTTTTAACACAAAATGATTATTGTCTTCAACTGATAGCTCAGTTGGTAAAACATGTGGCCTTGATCAAGGGTTCAAGTAAGTGCTATGACATATTTCCTCCCACTCTAAAGTGGCGGGCCTCCTTCTCATCTTAGTGGCGAGCTTTCCTACGTATGGGGTTATTAAAAATCGAACATTTCTCTCGCTCCTATATACGGTGAGTTTCGATCATTGGTCTATCTTGTACCAGTGCACTAACATGTGATATATTGACCAATATGATGGTCCCTTTAGAGAGAAATGTTTTTTTTTTTAATTATATTTTAAAAATACTTTACTATTGTACTAGTCTTGTGAGAAACTTAATTCCAAAAGTGTCCATATGACAGACACGTGGCGAAGCACCGCCGCAAACGCCCCGTATGTTAAATGCGGAGTTCAATCTATCTTATACTCAAACGCCTAACTGCAAACAACCAAAGTCGAGGTACATACAAAATTGATCCCGTCATTTATAGAACTTGCAAACCAGTATTAAAAATGTCGATTTTAAACTCGATAACTGTATTACAAGGGTTTAGCATCAGCCAAGAAAAAAAAAGGACATCTAACATGGCACTATGACATGATGTTTTGTAGTGTCGCCTCACCAAGTGGTTATCAGATGACCACTTTTCAAATTAAGTTTTCCATAATACCAATATAATAGTATAGTATTTTTTAAATACCACTTAAAAAATCCCCAAAAAAACACAAAATCATTATTTGAATAGCATCTCCAATGGGTTCCTATACAAGTGATCCTTCAGAACTGTAGCAAAAATATTGTATGCCAAGGTTGAAAATGCTACTCTAACATGCTCCCTCACTTTTCGCTAGAGTTGGTTTTTCGTACTCCTCTCGTTGGTGTTTGGTTTTCTCTACTTGTGTCGTTGGTGTTGGCGAGGGCAGTAGGGAAGAGATTTGTCGCCTCCCCCACCCCTTTTGGTTTGAATAAAATAAATTATTAACATACCAAGAGTCACTTTCATTGTTAAGTTCGTGAGCAATTTCTTGTCTCTTGTTGTGTTGGTAGGAAGGGCTTTTGATAAATGTCAAGGGTTTTTGGTAAATGCCAAGGGAGGCCAAGAAAAGGGAAGGCAGGCAGGAAGTAGGAACCCGTTGGAGATCGGATGCACTGCTGTCCGATGTGAATGACAGATCTGCATCGTTCGCCCCGATGGCAAACCCTACTCACAATGTACACCGTCCATGCTCCCTTCGAGCTCTTCCATGCATCCGGACCGTCCATACCAAACCCGATTGGATTTCATCCTCTGTCTCCTTTTCCCTTTGTCTGTCCCTCGAAGATAATAATCTCACTCGGGCGGCCGCAGCCGCTGCTGAAAACCCTCCTCTTCTCCTTCTTCCCCAATTTGTAGAGAGAGAGGGAGGCGAAGAGGAGAGAGAAGAGCTATTGTCGATGGATTCGGATCAGGGGAAGCTGTTCATCGGCGGAATCTCGTGGGAGACGTCGGAGGAGAAGCTGAAGGAGCACTTCGGGCGGTACGGCGAGGTCCTGCAGGCGGTCGTCATGCGGGACAAGCTCACCAGCCGTCCCCGTGGCTTTGGCTTCGTCGCCTTCGCCGATCCCTCGGTCCTCGACCGAGTCCTCGCCGACCAGCACACCATCGACGGGCGGACGGTAGTTTTTCTCTCTTTTATTCTGACATGTGAATCTTGTTTTTTTTTTTTCGTTAATCTTAGTTTGGTTGAGTTTTAGGGCGTGTTTGATTTGTAGATTTTCCAATTGGGAATGGGAAATCAGCCGAAACCCTCACATGATAATTGATAGATATGATCGAGCGTTTGGCTGGCAGATTTTCGTCACTTGCGAATGGGAAATGGATACCCATTTCTATTGAAACGATGAGAAATCATCGGGTATCCGAAACCCTAACCCCCCGCCCCCGGTATTACATTTCATCCGGAAAGGGAAATGATAACCTTTTCCCCTCTTCAAGTCGGTTGCAACCAAACACGCCCTTATGGGTTTAGTTCTTATAATGGTTCTTCTTTGTTTCCTTTCGAAGCTTTGGTTTTCTTGGATTCTAACCCTAAGGCCACTTGTCGTTCCATCAATGACTTGTTGATTGTCGAGAACCACAATTGTCAAGGTGTGGTTTGTTGACATGCACTTACAGAGTCATAAACACCATGTTTGATATGCAAATTTCAATTTCCTCCAAGAGTACTATGAATGCATTTTTTGTTTTTAATATATACCCTAATTAATCTTTTTAATTACTGATAACAAAAATTTTAATTTTTTCATGTACTTAAATGTAATTTCAACATAAAGATGTTCATAAGATTGAATGTTAAAGTCAAGTTCAGTGTATTATCTAATTTTGTTCAAGGCTAGTTCCACTCATTCCAACCAGCTTGAGTTGAGGACCAGGCTCGGGTTGGACATATTATCGTTTCTATCAAAAATTTTGAATAAAAATAAAGGTTGCTCCTACTATTATCTTGTTTATAATGCACGGATGTCATGTAGTGCTTGGGCATAATTTTTTTTAGATGGGCTAGGCTTTGAGAATAAATTGAAGTTGAGCAAGTCATAGTTGTTCAAAAGGTATTATCATGTATCATGCCAGACAAACAACCTGTAAATTTTTGAAGTATTTTTAACAGTAAAATATTCTACTGTTCAGTCTCCAGATTATAATAACTTATCAGTATCATCCATCCCACAAGAAAACCCTACTCTTGATTTCTAATATCCGCTCCCCCTCGAACTCTTACTGCATCCGAGTTGTCTACCGTGTCCATATCAACCTCAAAACAGATTTCATCATCATCCGCCCACCATCCACACGCACGCACGGACATGCTTTTGAAGTTTGTTTGAGATTTCTTCTTGCGGGTAGCTTTAATCTCTTATGTACGATCTTGACCTGGGTCTCTTTCTTGAAGGGTTTTCTTGGACCCTGGTATGCAAGTTTTTGGTTTGTAAACTTGGGTTGATTGAGCTTATATGGGTTCAGTTGTCAAAAATCGGTTGGTAAATTTTTTTTCGTAATCTTTGGGTAAATATTTTTGTGATTCTGTGATATTTAGCTGATATCTGTGATTCTGTGATCACTTGTTGATTCATTGTGCGCAGTAGATTCATGCATGTATGTGTTGTAACTCTTATGTCATGGTGGTTTATTATATCTTTGACAATGTGACTTCCATGGGTGATTGTTTGTTAGCCTATGAATCAATTATTATTTGTTCCTATTCGGTGATTTTATGGATGTTAATAGATTTCATATTTAGCATATTTAAGTGGGATATGAGCTATACCCATAGTTCAAAAAATCAAAATGTTCTGCGATATTTTGCGAAATATTTTGGTTTTTTTTCCATATTCGAAATGGCATATTTCGCGAAATATTGTGATATCTTTCGACATTCCACTATATTTCACGAAATATGCTGGATCTTTCACTGCCATGTTTCATGTGCTTTGTGATTGCTAGTGGTTAACATAATGAACCCTAGAATCTTTAGGCCCTTTTTGTATTTTATAGAAGTGTTCTATGGTCAAATGTGTAGCCATTTCTTTCCTTGTGACTTGCGTTATGATTGTTTGTGTATTTCACGAATGTGGCCGTGCACTGATGGATAGCATTGTGGTTAGACATTATTTTTTGTGTACACACGTCATGTTTCAGACGAGCAACACTAATGTTTTGACACTCCATTATGTCGGGAGATATCTTTTAAGCTAATTCGATAGGCCCATTCATGGCTTTTGGCTTGTTCTATGTTTGCTTGTAACAATCTTACTAGCTTGATTTATTGCAACTTGCATATATTTGTGTAACAAACATTTCTTGCAATGTACTATTCACATTATATATCATGCATCTTCTTGCATCATTCTAGATACATGGCCCCTCACAACTGTGTTTCTTCCTATTCCTTGTCATTTTTTTTATTTGTTCATCCAGGTGGAAGCTAAAAGGGCTCTCTCAAGGGATGAACAACATATTTCCGCCAGACCTGGAAACACCGGTGTGGGGAGAGGAGGAGGAGGAGGTGGTGGTGGTAGTGGTGGTAGCACGAGGACCAAGAAGATATTTGTCGGAGGACTGCCCCCCGATCTAACAGAAGACAGGTTCCGCGAGTACTTTGAGCTCTATGGCAGTGTAACTGATACGGTTGTGATGTACGATGCGCAGACCCAGCGCCCACGTGGGTTTGGATTCATATCCTTCGACTCTGAAGACTCCGTCGATAAAGTCCTGCACAAGACCTTCCACGAACTGAACGGCAAACTCGTGGAGGTCAAGCGAGCCCTCCCGAGAGATGGGAGCTCCGGCAACACTGGTGGCCGTTCAATGGGCGGCGGTGGAGGCTATCAATCCTACGGTGGCTCCGGCGCCAACACCGGTTCTTACGATCGAGCGGACGCCAGCCGGTACGTGCAACCGCAATCAACTGCTGGTGGTGCTTACCCAACGTACGGTCCCTCCGGATATGCTGCACCCGGCTATGGCTATGGACAGCCAAACAACGGGGACGGGGCCTATGGAAGCTACGGGGTCGGGGGCTATGGAACTGCCACCGGTGGTTACGGCGGACCTGCGGCGGCCTATGGAAACCCAAATGCCCCTGCAGCTGGCTATGCGAGTGGCCAACCTGGTGCTCCGAGGAGCCACTGGAACGGTCAACCTCAAACCGGCTATGGCTCTGCAGGCTACGGTGGGGCAGCTGGTTCATGGAACGCACCTGCCGCTGGCGGCGGCACGGTGGCCCCACCGACCGGTCAGTCACCTAGCGCGGCAACCGGATACGGGAGCCAGGGGTACGGGTACGGTGGGCACGGAGCAAGAGAAGGATCCTACAGTGTCCAGGGCGGTTACGGGAATGTCGGTGGGCGTAGTAGCGTGGGTCCCGATATCCCTGCTGGCGGTGTGGGAGAACAAGGGGCGGGTCCCGGATACATGGGCGGTGGCTACGGTGATGCGAGCTCAGGCTATCCTACTTCTTGGAGGTCTGATCCTTCACAGCAGGGAGGATACACTGCTGGTCAGGTGAACGGCCTTCCCGGTGGGCAACCTGGTTATGGTGGTGGGTATGGTGGTGCACAAGCCAGGCAGTGATTGATGCAGTTGACATGTTCGACTGTTTACTTTTTCTCGATCCGAGGTGTTGTTTCGTTCCATTGGCTCTCAGTCGAATTTGGGTCGGGTTGGAATGTTGGAATATTAATAGTTTTGCAGTAGTAAGCTACTTTGCCTTTTATAATTTGTGTGCTTGATCAAGCCTTTGATCTTTTACTTCGTGCTGTTTAGTGTTAGCTATAGCCCGGAGAACTATCTTCTCCCTTACTTTCAAAGCTAAATATAGCTCACTGTAGTGTTTGCCTGTGGATGGATAATTTTTGCACTAGCGTTGTGATTCTTTCTAAACTGAGCCAGTTGTGATTCTTTCTAAACTGAGCCAGAACCTTGGTGATTGTTGCTTCTTCGTACCATCTCATCTTCATTGCATGATTGAGCTTCAGTGGCATCTCTCATTTGTGGCAAGACTCTTTCCTCTCCCATTTGTGGTAAGACTCTCTCTCTCTCTCTCTCTCTCTCTCTCTCTCTCTCATTCATTTGGCCAATATATATATTGGTGTTATCTAGCTGAGCATCCTAGTGGGGAACTGGCTATTGTTTTTAGGGCAAATTACAAAAAACTTCTCTGAACTATCCATCTCATGTCACATTGGTTCTCTTTTTTTTATTATTGGGAACAAATTTGATTCCTCATTTTTTGTTTTTGCGAACAAATTGACCCGAGGTCCCGAGTTATGCTCCATCTGCATTTAGCCCCTGCTGTAAGCTTTTAGGTCAATTTTTTTTATTTGTTGGACCGGCCAGGCAGTTAGGGTCATGGTACCAGAGCAAGGTCTCAAAGAAGTCCGGAGGTCGAAACAGAGAGAAGGCATCATATTTGCTGTTTATTAAATCCATAATCCCGTGGACGTGACATCAATAACCAGGATTCGACCTTGAGGGAAAGTTCGCACTAGTGTCCATACCAAAAGTGATGCAAAATAATGCAGGTGATGGTGATGTCAATTGATTGAGCAGGCAGGGCTTCGCTATTATTTACGACAACCAAACAGAAAAATTAATTCAAATAAATAACATGGAGCATATGCGTTGGGAACTACTAGCACGAGGCCGATCGCTGTAAATTCCAAGAGGATAAAGAACAATGCTTAACTTACTAGCCGATAGTCCCACTCGCAATATTTAGATTAGCTACTCTACTGGGCAGGTGGATCACTCAACCTCACGAAGGTGGCCAACAGTCGGCAATGATAAAAGACGAGAGATTCAATTCATCGGTGTTTCCCGGAAGCAATTCATCGGGGAAAAGAACAAACCTACTGAGGATCGAGGGGAACCTCAGGAATCTCAGCCGGAGGCGGAATTGATGTCGATGCGGGACTCTTGGGTTGTGGTGGGGCTTGAGCGAGGGCCCGGAGCGCCAATACGTTAGGGTGCACGGCTACGCCGGAGTACCACCGTTGATGGTTCTCCGAGATCCCCAGCTGAGCTTCTGTGTCTTTGGCGACGAGGTAGGTGATGCGCTCCACGTACTCCTTCACGTTCTCGCCAGCGCTGAACTAGAAGTTGAGGAATGGGGAACGGATATCGAGGAATCCGTCTTCGTCGTCGATC